>CM065434.1:11020000-12270000 GCA_033030585.1 Hippophae rhamnoides | reverse complement strand
GGGATACCATGCAAATAGGCTTCGAGAGCATAAGAGGATGAACGACTAGTTGGGCTTCATGGATTCCTAACAGAGCTAGAGTTTTGAAACTAGTAGGAGGATTCATTTTTGTTGGGAGCACATATAATAAGTGGAAGTTTTTATGATACGAATCTAATTAATTAAAAGGAGATGAATAAACGGCCAGATATGCAATAACATATAAATAAAATAATACAAAAATAGAAATTTACACATAATATTTTTAAGTAAAAATAATTTAAGCCATAATAATAACTTAAGAGAAAAATCACCAGTCCATCGGATCGCTTAACTATCCACTCTAAAAGTAATATTGAATTACAAGATTAGGACTCAAACTATTCTCTAAGGTAATGCCTTTGAGTAACTTACTTATAAGCCTCTGCTTTCTTTCTTAGTCTCTACAAACAATGTGTTTGGATCCAGATTAATGTTTCAATAAACTCTAGTCACACGAATTATCAAACATGTTCAACTACCACGTAAAAATTTAGCACAAAAATATAAGTGTAAGGTGGGTCCTAGAGTGGATTAAAAAATGAAGAATCTTAGATAGATGATTTAATAAATACTCAGATAAAAATAAAATCCCTACTAGACCCGAGAACAGAATAGATGGCTATGCATATGATCATAAATAATGTAGGCTTATTAATTAATCAAATACAACCACAAAATATTTGATAGATTAACTAAAAAAAGAAACCTAACAGAATAGTTTTTGCAAAACAAATTTAGAGAGAGCATAAGTTGTAAACTTTAAAGCAATTATGGTTAAGAGAATTTTATACTTTAGGTTTGTTTAAATATAAATTGTTGAAGCCCTAGGTCAAAGGCTAATTACTATTCTATCCTTAATTAGTTAAAAGAGTTTTAAAAAGATTGAGAACAATATAATAATAAAATAATTTAACTTGAGTAAAAATTAGGTTAAAGTTGAAACCTTTGCCATTTAATTGATCTAAGTCAAGGTCGATCGATCAAAACCCTTTTTGATTGATCCAAGCAACGATCAAAAGATGATTGATTGATCTAACCAAATTTGGATCATTATAGAGTATCAAAAAATAAACCCCAAGACCAGGTAGATCGAATATGATCTATTCTCGATCGATTCAATCATCGATTGATCAAAACCTAAACATTAATCCATCTATCCCATTTAAAAAATAATTCTTAGTGGACTTTTAATCATGGTAGATCGATTCTCTATCGATCTACTTCCTCGATTGGTCCAGATGTTACTTGATCGATCGAGTAATCTATATATTAAATGTTTCCATTTATCTAATATGAAATCTAACATGCATAAGAACAGAGATATATCTAAGATGTGTTTGTTTGAAGCTCGATAGTTTCTTCGAATTTGAATAATATTCTTAAAAGACTCACCAAGAAACTAAATTATATTTAGATACTTTGTTCACAAATATTATCAACACTCATAGATCTTACAATCTCCCTTTTTGACATATTCATGTGACAAAACCTCTCTCTCACTGCATAACACTCATAGGAAAATTACATTGTTCATAGTAGAACTATCCTATGATCTGGTGATACCATTTTCAGTATAATCTTGACAACTCATATGTATACTGAAAGAAAAAACACAAAAAACCATGCAACTTGCTTTGAAAGACTTATTATTCATTAGTTCAGTATATAAAGCATTAGATAAGCACCAAAACAATGAGTAAACAAGTAAGAAATTTTAAATGTTACTCCCCATATATGTAATCTCTAAAAAAAGATTTTCAAATTAACTCTTCTCTCCCTAAATTAACTCTTCCCCTTTCGTAGATTTTCAATTAATGCTTAATAACTCTATCTCTTTTTATCAAACGAATAAGTAATATAATCATAAAGTAATGACAAATAAAAAAATAAAAAAGTACCTAGGTGAACATTAAGGGACGATCAAGTGACCAAAAAATACAATATTTTTCTAACTCAAACTTTCTTGAATTTTAGTTTATTTATAGTTTTGGGTTGAAAATTAACTACCTTAATTTCCATAGGAATTTTCTTGGATTTAGCTTTAGATTTCACATTCATCCTATATGAAGATGCAATAAACATTGTAAGATGATGATAATTAGTCTTATAATTAAAAGTTTTGAAATTCACTTGCCTTTTAGAACTACAACTTCATGCTTTCTTGTAGAGTTATTGGACATACTATGCAAAAATGGATGATAATAATGAGTCTTGTAATTAGAAGCATGAAAGGATTTATTAAATTTAGGAACATTAATCAAAAACCTACATTTTCATCTTATATGACATTTCCTAGTACAATAACGAGAGACAGATACAAACTTAATAGCTTTTTCTATTATAGGAACAACAGTTCTTTGTGCATAATTAATAACAGTAAGTGTAGAGTTAGAATCCCTTACAAGTATGGTATTTGATGTTAGAGTGAATGTGCAGCATATGAATAAGGGTTAGAGGGTTAATGGCTTAGAGTTCTTATCTATATAGCCTAACCCTATCTTGTCTCCAAAAGGTTTTCCATAGTCAAAGATTTTGTTTAGCCTTTCAGATCTAATAGTCAATCTCTTCATAGCTTCCTTTGACTCTTCTAATACCTACCCAAGATTCTTATTTTCCTATTTGAGATCTATAAGACTTAAATTCAAAACATTAGCAAGTTCAAACAGTTCAATTTTCTATTTTTCTATAATTAAGGAATTTATTTTAAAGGATTTAAGTTTGTCATTTAGTTTAGTTACTTCTACAAGTAACTTATCATTTTTTCTCTTACTACCAATTAAGTCTATAAATATTTCATCAAGATTAATTGCAATAAATTTATTGAGTAGGAATTTAGAATCATTTTCTTCATAGTCTGAATCATTATTAGAATTATTGGAGTATCCACTAGTAGTTGCAGTAAATGCTAAGTAGTTGGTGCCATAATTTTTTAAGTTGTTATTGTTACTTTCTAGATCACTAAGGGTAGCATTGAAACCCTTTCCAATTAACTTCTTTTTGTTAGTACACTCAGTTGTAATATGAATAACTCTATTGCATTCAAAACATTTACCTTATCAAGTTATAAGTTTGAGTTCTGTTATATTATAATCACTTGAATGATTTGGTTTCCGGTTACTTTGTGATTATTCTGGTTGAATATTTTCTTGAGTCTATTACTAAGATTTTAAATTCTTCATCATCCTCATCATTGTCATTCTTACCATCATAAGTCATGGAAGTTTTGAAAGCGATACCTTTTTTCTTTGAAGGTGTTTAAAAGCTCATCTCAAAGGTTTGAAGTGAGCTAACGAGTTCATCTCTTTTGATGGTGTTCAATCCTTTTATTTCATTGATGGCAGTGAAATTTGCATTGAAGCAATCTGTTCATGAGCAAAGAATCTTTCAACCTATCCTGAAATCATCAAATTTCTCTCGAAGACTGGCAAAGGTGTTAGTAATATCATAAAATTTATCATAGAATTTAGAAAATGTCTCACCTTCTTTCATCCTAGGGTTTTCAAATAGAGTACCAAGCATGCAAAGTTTTGTTCATTTCACTTGCGTGGTTTCCTCATGAGTGATCTCTAAAGTATCCCAAGCATGCTTAGCAATATCAATATGAATGATATGACAAAACTCATAAATAGATATAACACTAAAAGTGAAATTAATACCTTTTGGTTCTAATTAATAGTAGTTTTATATTTAGTAGTCTATTCGTTCCTAGGTTTAAAAGTGACTACCTTATCTTTGTTAACCGTAGGTGGTTCCCAACCATAAATAATAATTCCAAACACTCTCATCTATAGACCATAGAAAGGCTTTCATATGAGCCTTACAATCAAGATAGTTAGACCTATCAAAGAAGGGAGCATGGGTTGCATATGAATCCTAATAAGGAACACACTAAGTATATATAGTGACCCTCATTCAGATACCAAACAATTTTTTTTCTATTATGGATATAATTAACTAGAAGAGAGAATATATAATTAATAAAAATATGCCAAATTAAAAATTTATAGACATCATACATGTAATTGTGTATAAATAAAATAATGTAAAAAATATAAATTAACATACGAAATTTTTAGGTGAAAATTACCTAGGCCATAAGAATGACCTAAGAAGAAAATCACTGGTGTACTGAACCACCTCACTATCCTCTATGAAAATAATATTCAATTATAAGGCTAGGGATCTAACTACCCTTCAAGGTAATGCCCCAAAGTAACCTATTTACATGCCTCTTCTTTCTTTCATAGTCTCTACAAAAAAGATGCTCGAATATAGACCAACATTTCAATAAACTAGAGTCACATAAGTTATCGAGTACGCTTAGCTGGCACCTAAAATGTTAGCAAAAAATACAAGTATAAGGTGTGTCCTAGAGTGAATTAGAAAACCTAGAACAGATGATTAAGCATATGATTATAAATAACATAGATGTATTAATCAATCAAACACAACAATAAAATGTTTGATAGATTAACTAAAGCAAGAATCCTAATAGAATAGTTTTTACAAAATAGATTTAGATAGAGTGCATAAGTAGAAAAGGTTAAAACAATTGTGGTTAAGAGATTTTTATGCTTTAGGTTTGTTTAAATAGATTTTGTTGAAGCCCTAAGTCAAAGGCTAATTACTATTTCATCCATAAAATTAGTTAAACGAGCTTTAAAGAATGAGAAAAATATATTAATAAAATAATTTGGCTCATGTAAAAATTAGGTTAAAGTTGAAACACACACCACTTGATCAATCTAAGTTGAGCTCGATCAATGAAATTAAAAGGTTGATTCCAAGCAATGATCAAAAGATAATCAATCAATCTAACCAAATCTAGATTAATCTAGGGTATTAAAAAATAAAACTCGAGATCAAGTAGATTTAATATGATCGATTCTCGATCAATCCAATCCTCAATTGATTGAACCCTAAAATTCGATCGATCTACCCTGAAAGTTTCTTTTTGTTAGTTACTGATCTAATTAGCTAGAAGAGGTGAATAAATAATCAACATAATTATAAAAAAATTAAAATTTTTGTGGACGACTAGGCATTATAATCACGTGTAAATAAAATAATATAGAAATAAAAATATTGCAACACACTTAGGTTGGAAAAAATCTAGGCCACACTATTGACCTATGAGGAAAACCATCAATCCATCAAACCATTTAACTATCTACTATGAAAAATAAGGTTCAATTACAAGGTCAGGTCTTATACTACCCACCAAGATAAAGCCCTTAAGTAATCTAATTTCAAGCCATTACTTTCATAATAATCTCTACAAGAAAAGTGTTTGGATGTAAACTAACATTCTGATAACTTGAGTCACATAAGTAATCAAACTTGTTCTACTAGTACCTAAAAATTTAGTACAATAACACAAGTACAAATGTGTGTCATAGAGTAGATTTAATAATGAATAACTCTACCTAGATGATTTAATAAATATATCAAGTAAATAAAAATAACTAGCAACCCTAGAACAATCAACTTAGAGCATAATATCATAAATATTGTAGACTTGTTAATTCATCAGATACAATCACAAATGTTTGACAAATTAACTTAATGAAAAAAACTTACTTGAATATTTTTTGCAAAATAAGAGAGATAAATTAAGATGAAGAGAAGAAAGCTCTTGTATGGTTAAATAAAGTTGTGTGCTTAAATTTGTATATGTAATATATTTTGAAGCATTAAGTCAAAGTAAAATTACTACGTTATCCATAAAATCAGTTAAAAAAGTTTTAAAGAAAAAAAATAATATAGTAAAAAGCCATTTTAATTCGAGTTAAAAATATATTTTAAAATCAAATCTCTGGTCGTTCGATCGATCGAGTACATAGATCGATCAATCTAGTCAATTCTTGATCAATATTTTAATGAAAAAATTAATTCAAGACTTTTCAAACTGAGTAGATCAATCCTCGATCGGGCTATCTAGACATATTTGAATCAATTGAGTAGTCTAATCACATAATATTTTTACATGTCTAATATAAAATCTAACGAACATAAGAACATAGATATACCTTAATTGTGATTGCTAGAGCTCAATAGTTTCTTGGGCTTGAAAATAGTATTGAAGGACACACCTAGAAATTAAAATTATATTTGTATGTTTTGTTTATGAATATTGCCAATAGTCACATAAACCTTACAATCTCCCCCTTTGCTATATCCATGTAATGAAACTTCTCTCTCACTACATAACGCTTATAGGAAAAATAAACTTTTACATAGTAGTACTATCTTGTGATTTGGTGAAATCATCTTTGCTTGAATCTTAAAAGCTTATGTTTACACTAAAAGTCAAAAACATAAATATCGAAACAATTTGTTTCAAAAGACTCATTGTTTATTAGTTCAGTATATATAACAATATAAAATGTGAAGAATATTCATGAGTATGTGTAATCATCTAATATAATTTAAAAAACACAACCCCCTCTATGTGTAATATTTCAAAAAATAAAAAATAAAAAATTTCAATCTTGATTCTTCCCCTAAATTTAATATTCTAATTTTTCTATCCCTTTTTTTCATATGAATAAACCACACCAAAAAAATAAATGTTGCACATTCAATTAAAATAGATGTGAAATCTCATAGAAAATTCAAGAAAATAAATAAGCAACATACAGATGAAACATAAACCATCAAATGTAATAAATGTAATGTATTGATTAATATAATCTGAATATAGCTCAAGTAAATATCAATTAAACTTTAAAATATGAAAACAATGAAATATGTTGACTTTTAACCACAATAATAAAACCAGGACAAAATAGTAAAATAAAACAAAAATATATCATTGTCCTAAAGGAGGAAACCCATCATGTAAATGAATGTCTTTAATAATGAAAAACATTGCTTTTTGACATTCATTAATAGTATTCATTTATTATTCCAAATTTTCCATTATCATCCACGTATCATTCTTAAATAAATCCTAACAAGATTGTTTAGAAGCATATATATTTTCCATTTCCTCATATCCAAAAATACCATTTGTAGCTCCTTCGCCACTTGTTCCAACATTGGTGGATCTTTCTCTTTGATGTCTGAGTAGATGATCTTGAGATGGTTGAATTTCCAATGTCACACATCAAGAAAATGGTATCAGAACCCTTTGTTTGTTGTACACCTGTAACTAGAATAATTTAGGTGATGAGATAGCTATAAGGAAGCCCGATCCTCAGGTTAACAATCTAAGATGTGTTTATAATCTCATTCTGAATAACTGAAACTATATTGAAGGAAATATCTTTTCCAATACAATATAATATATTTGCATGTAGGTGTCCAATCTCAAAAGAATGCTTGAAGGGTAACAGGTTTGCACATATCATTTTGTTTAACACGCAATATAAGGGAGTGAACTCATTTGGGATAAACAACTATTTAGCACTAAGACTAGCATCAGGTGAACCAGAAAGTTCACAAATCTTTATTAGCAATTCCATACCATTCTAACTTAAAACCAGGATCCCCAATGTTTGAAATGGACAAAAAAAGTGTTGATTCTCTGAGCCAAGATTTCAACAGTTTTGTTGTAAATGAAAAATTTATAACTCATAAGTCTTAGGTGATGGATTTTGGGGTCAATATTTGTATACAATCCACAAACAAGGGATGGAAAACATAATTTGGCTAGTGTGAATAGGTATTACTAATTTAGAGCCCCAATGGCTCAGATAATTTCTATTTCTTGAAATTCTATCCTAGTTATCCCATATTCAAGTAAAATAAGATGTCTAGAGAAAAAAAGTATGATACCTCGATTTTGATTTATCATCCCACCATTGATAGGAATATGGGGCTAAAACACCAGAAGGAAGTTGAAACGTCTTGCAGTCATTACATAAATCGAGCACAAAACCCAAAATGATGAATATATCCCTAAACTATAAATTACCAAACTGCAAAAAGTTTCCCAAAACAATTGTAGAATCAAGATCAAGGTATCGTTATTGAGAAGAGGTTGCAAAATAAACTTAGAAAAGTGTTTGTTTGGTGAGAAAATGAGGGAAAATATGGATAATGGAGTTGTGACAATTTATGCCCAAATGTATGTTTTTGTGGATATTGATGCTTTCAAAGTGAATAGAAATCAATTCTAAGTGATTTAGGGACAAAAATTAGTGGATTTGGTGTATTTTTGAGTGAAAAATGTAAGGGGTTATGTACGGGGTTAGTGTTTATAAGGAGGGGAGGAAAAAGAAGATGAGTATATAAACATAACTCTTTCAATCGATCGAGATTAATGCCAATTGATCCATATTCATACATGAATCAATCATTGATCTAGTTCATACTAAATCGATCGACATTCTTGATTTTAAAAAATTACAGAAGCTCCCCCAAGTCCTATATTTACCCAAAAAATTTAAATAAACACTCAAATAAAAATAAATAGAAAAAATTTATTTTTATTTCAATTTTTTTGGATAAACGTAGTAGATTTATTCAAACATAAACATCACACAAATAATCAATTTTGTAATAAAATCATTCTTAAGGATTATTCATAGCATGCATAAGTATTTTGATAAATCACAGATATTTCTCAACATATATGATGACATATTAACAATTGATGAAGGTGAAATAATAGTGAACTATAAGAGTATGTCAATTTGTCCATGTATGATTAGTTGTAAAAACTTTTAAAGGAAAGAGCATCACCAATCATGCAAAAAATTCGATTGAATTTATATTTATACATAATAAAATTTTCTTACTAAGAGAGAACTTTATTAATTAATAATGTTTTTTTGAATTTCCTCTCATTATTTATACGAAGGATTAGTTATTTATTTATTTTTTTGCATAACCATTTGTGGCTCTTTCTTTTTGTGCATTTAATTACTTTTTATATATAACTATTTTCTCTATCATATTATTTTTCTTTTATGAAAGAAATGTGCATGAGTCAATATCCCTAGTATTATGGCTTTCACACTAGTTGAGGTAGTCTCCTCCACTAACTGCAGTAGCTTTCACACATCACGGTAAATAACCCTCCCAAAATTAGGTGTCATTTTATGGATGTATCTTATATATAGTAAAAGACAGAGTTCAACTATAATTTCTATAATCAAGGTTATCTGAAGCATTAAAATCTCACATAATTGAATATGTTCTTATGTATCTAGTGAGTGTCTGAGTGAGTTATTTTTAAACATCGATCACTAAATGTATGAAAGAATGTAAATAAGCATAATAAGATACTCAATTGTACAATGAATAATTAAACAAGGTAAATCAGATTGTGTAAAATATTTATTTTCTTAATTAAAAATAATATTTGAGTTTATTTGAATGTTAGGACAATTCTACTCCCTATATTATTTTTTATTTTTTAAATAAATAATTTAAATAAACTAAAAAAATAGTGAATCAAACTATCAAATTCAACATTGAAAGTAGTTAAAGTAATCAAATTAGCGAACATGCACATAATGAAAATTCCTTGGTGAATCATGTGAGATTGTACCAATTCAATTATTGATATTGAAGGTGAAGCATGTGAGGAAGACATGTTTTAAGGCCTTACAAATTTAATTGATTTTGAAGATAGCGTAGTGTGCTTATATATACATCCTAGCCCTCTTTTGTCTCCAACTTGCTTTCCATTATCAAGAAATTTGTTCAACCTTTCAGCTCTTGATAGTCTTTTTACATCTTAATTCCTTGGATTGTTCAAGTTCCCACATTAGATTTTGTATCTCTTGTTCTAAACCTGCAAGGCTTGCATTCAAAATATTAAAACATTCAGACAGATTAAGATTATCTTTCTCTAGTACAGATGAATTTATTTCATAAGATTTTAGTTTTTCATTGAGTTTGATTACTTTTACAAGTAACTTATCTTTATCTATTTTCATATTACGAACTCTCTAAACACTTCATTAATTCTAGTTTAATTCAAACTCACTTTCCTCATTGTTTAAATCAATATCAAACTTGCTGGAATATCCACCAATTTTTGCAACAAATGCTAGAAAATTGGTGTCACTATTTTCTGATTCAACTCGATTGTTGTTATCACTTTCAGAGTCAGTAAATGTAGTGTTGAAAGCTCTTCCAATGTTGTTTTTATTATTTTCACAATCAATTATAAAGTGACTGAACCCATACATTCAAAGCATTTTGGTCTAATGAGTTTAGGTTTCTTACTATTAGAAAGCACAAACTTGAATTCTCTAAGATTTTGATCCTTTTGATGACTTAGTTGTCCTTTGTTTTGATGATTCTCTCAATATTATAGTCAAGAGTGCCAGTTTTGCTTCTACATTGTCACATTTTTCAGTTATAGTAGTTTTGAAGGCAACACCTTTATTCTTTGTGGGAGGATGAAAACTCATCTCAAAGGTTTGAAGTAAGCCAATAAGTTCCTCTATTTTGATAGTGTTCACATCCTTGCTTTCATCAATGGCAGTGACCTTTGTATGAAGCCATTTGGTAGCGAGCAAAGAATCTTTCTAACTATCTTGAAATCATCAATTTTCTATCCAAGATTGATAAGTGTTAGTAGTATCACATTATTTAGCATAGAGTTCAGAAAAAGTCTCATCTTCTTTCATTGTAATATTCTCAAATTGAGTACTAAGCATGCAAAGTTTTTCTTGTTTAAATATTTCAAATATGCTTAGTAGTATCAACATGAGAAATATAACGAAACTTATTAGCAAACATAGTACTAAAAATAACATTAATACCCTTTTGATTCTAGTTACTACTAGTTTTATCTTCGGTGGTCGAGTCTTTCCTAGGTTTAATAGTAACAACATTATCTTTGGTAATCGTAAGTGGTTCCCAATCATAAAGCATAGAGTTCTAGACACTTTCATCTAAAAACCATAAAAAAAACTCTTATATAAGCCTTTCAATAAGGGTAATTAGGCCCATCAAAGTAAAAAGCATGGGTTGTAGATGAACCTTCTCTCAAATGATCTATAATAAGGTCATACGCACAATAAAAGTATCTAGTGATTGGCTTTAATACCAAATGAAAGTTTCATTTTTTTAGTTACGAACTAAATTAGCTAGAGAAGGTGAATAGATAATCAGTAGAATTTTGACAAATTAAAATTTTCTCAGGCATCCAGGCATATAATCACGTATAAATAGAATAATGCAGAAACATAAAGATTGAAACATGAGAATTTTAGGTGAAAACAACTTAAGCCACACCAATAATCTAAGAGGAAAACCACCAGTCCATAAGATCGCCTAACTATCCATTATGAAGAATAAGGTCAATTACAAGGCCAAATCTTATGCTATCCACCAAGATAATGCCCCAAAATAATCTACTTACAACTCGCTGCTTTTATTATAGTCTCTATAAAAAAGGTGCTCGGATCCAAACCAACGTTCTGTTAAATTGAGTCACATAAGTAATCAAACATGTTCTACTAGTATCTAAAAAGTTAGCACAATAACACAAGTACAAATGTGTGTCATATAGTAGATTTAATAATGAATAACCCTAATTAGATGATTTAATAAATATATTAGGTAAATCAAAATCAACTAGTAACCCTAAAATAATTAGTTTAAATCATAATATCACAAATATTATAAGCTTGTTAATTCATCAAACATAACCACAAATGTTTGATGAAATAACTCAATTAAAAAAGCCTACTTGAATAGTTTTTTTTTTGTAAAACAAGAGAGAGAAATTAAGATGAAGAGAAGAAAGCTCTTGAATGGTTAAATAAAGTTATGTGCTTAGATTTATAAATGTAAGACATTTTCAAGAGCTAGGTCAAAGTAAAATTACTATTGTCTCTATGAAATCAATTAAAATAGTCTTAAAGAAAAAGGATAATATAGTAAAAAATCAATTCAATTCGAGTTAAAAATAGATTTTAAAATCAAAGCTCTGGCCGCTTGATCGATCTAACATATACTCAATCGATCGAGTACTTAGTTTGATCGATCCAGTTAATGAAAAAATTAATTCAGGACTTTTTAAATTGAGTATGATCGATCTAGTAGCCTAATCACAAAATGTTCCTACGTGTTTAATATGAAATCTAATATGCATAATAATAGAGATATACCTTAATTATGATTGCTGGAGCTTGATAGTTTCTTCAGGCTGAAAATATTCTTAAAAGACACACCTAGATAACTAAAATAACATTTGTATGTTTTTTTCCACAAATATCGCCAACACTCATATAAACCTTACGTACCTCATTTAAAAATTGATTCTGAGAGGACTTTTAATCATGCTAGATTGATTCTCAATCGATCCAGATGTTACTCGGTTGGTTGAGTAACCTATTTACAAAATGTTTCTATATGTCTAATATGAAATCTAACGTGTATAAAAACATAGATACACTTGAGATGCATTCATTTAAAGCTTAGTAGTTTCTTCAACTTGAATAATATTCTTGAAAGACTCGCATAGAAACTAAATTACATTTAGATATTTTATTCATGAATATCGCCAATAGTTATAAACCATACAGTAAGTCTCCGTGGGAGTTTTCTTTTTGGAAATTCAAGTAACCTCCGTTAGGATATCCAGATAGAATGTCTCTTTCTCATATCTATTTTTAAATCCATTAGGGAACATAACAACTATTTTCACAATTATTTTTTGCTAGTTAGATAGCAAAACACACTCATTTCCATAGAAGGTGCCAAAGATTGATGCCATTTTTCGTCAACATAAAAAGGAATGCACTTCTCCTTATTGTAGTCCTACGAATAAAGAACAATCATTAAGACCTTGAACCACCACGTGATATAGTGGTTTTTGACGCTCTAATGCTTTAGTTAGTTCGGGTAATAGCGATAATGGAAGATACCTTAGTCTTTCTCTATGATTTAGAAAGAAGTGGAGACAGAGAGATATTGTAGATTTTGTTGTGCATTAGTGTACTTATAAACTTATTGTGTGAAATATACAATGTGAGTATATATAAGAAAGAAGATTTACCTATTATCGATTACTTACCCTTAGAGATAGACTTTAATCTAAGATCAAAGTTATCTCTACATAGTTATCTTTTATACAATTTAGGGATATTTTTCTCCATGGGTCTTTATCTAACAGTTATGCTCACTTGCTCACTCGATTCTCATTGGGACAGTCTATGAGTCATATTATTAAATAACCCATATATATTGTGACATGTGGCATGAGTTTATTTTACACACACTAAAATGATGAAATGGAAGTTAATATGAAAAAAAATCACAAAATATTCTTTTTAATATTTAGTTATTATCATTATATTTTTTCATAAATAATTTTATATTAAAATTTATTTTTATTCTTATTAATGACTCATGTTTTATCGAGAGTTTTAATCACTTGAGAGTAAAATATAATATTTAAAAAAATTATTAAAATAAATTTTTTTATTCTTAATTGATACCTTTTCTTAAAATTAAGACAATAAAAAATATATTTTATAAAATACGAAGGATTAAATTATACTAACTTTATAATTTGGAGGACACCAATGATCTTTCTTCCTAAAATCAATCAACTTATTAACAGTAAATTGATAAGGTAAGATATTGGAGTAATTATGAAAACATTTTTTTATAACATTACACTTACACATGCAGAGATTAGAAACCTATGTCCTTTTAGTATCCACAAAGACATATGATTTTACTATAAAGTAATTATATTGTACAAATTAGATTGATACATATATTAAATTGAGATAACTATTATTTTATTTCTTTTTTTCCCCTGAATTCTCATATAAATAAAATATCAAACTTTTTTTTTTGTTCCGAAAATGAGTACATTTAGAATAAACTAACTACTCTATATTTTTTTTCACTACAATCCACTTTTACTATTCTCAATTACACTATCTTAAATATTACTTGTGTGAGAATTGCGGTTTGCAGATTCTTTTTAAAATATTTGAAAACTTAATTTTCATATAATTAATTACTTTTATTTTACTTAAATTTGATAAAATATTGAAAAAAAAATTTAAAAAAATAATCAATGAGTATACTATCAATCTTCCATTTAATATATCAGTGAAAGTTTGAGAATTTTAACAATATTTCTGCTTGATATTTTTATTTTTTTTTATCATTTTAAGTAATATTTTATAATTGTAAAATAACCTCAACCAACAAAATAAAATAAAAAAGAAAATACCTATAACTTGTTGAGTTTAGATTTAGTCCGAATGTTGGCCATGTGAACAAGATTATTTTAAAGAATGCCCACACATAATTACTACACGTGTATGATATTTTGTACAGGAAAAAAATTAATATTGTAAAAAAAAATTAATTATAGATTGAAAAAATAAATTTTATTATTTTAATTAATATTAATATAAAAATTATAATATTTTATATACAGCTTACTTATTCCATAATTTATATCGCAAAAGATATAGAACATTCTAAAGCTGTTAAGATATAATCAGGAAGTTGCAACGAAACTTCATTTGTTGTAAAAACGTAAATCGTCTTCTCACAACTTGATGGAATTAAAACCCAAAGTCACCTTTTGCTTTTATTTCAATCATTAATTTGGGGGCATACTGGGATATTCATTATGGATAGAGGAATGGAATAACATTTAGAATGAATAGATTTTTTTATTATTAATTTTAAAAATTATTACAAAAATATCATATAATTTTAATTCATTATTTTTATACCATTAAATTTTATAATTATTATAAAAATACTATTAAATTTTTTTATTACTCAACTTTAAAATATGTTACAAAAATATCATCAATATCGATTAATTAATAGTAAATTATAAATAATTTGACGTTATTTTTGTTAAATTTTTAAAGAAGTAATAAAAAAATTGATAATATTTTTAATCAAACTTCTATAATGATTTTATAATAAATACGAAAATTTAGTATTAATAAAAAAATTGATAATGATTTTTAATCAAATATATATATATATTTTTTTTTTGGTATTAAGCAACACTCCCCTTAATGAGCTTTTTTTAACATCTATATTAATAAGCTCTAGTTTGTAGGTTGTATAAACGATGGGCTCGCTAGTAGGTTGAAAAGATAGTTTTTGTAGGTTTATTAAGGGGAAATTAGATAGAATTTCACTGATGTAATAGATAATAGTGATAGATTCTCACTTTGGAGTTTAGAAGATAATTTTGAATAGTAATATTACATCAAATAGAATTAGACATAATATTATTAATTATGTAGATAAATAGTCCATGAAATGAAGTAAAGATAAACTTTAAAATAATGTAGAAGTGAAAAAGAGATGTATATTTAATATTAATGAAAAGGTTGAAAATCAAAATTTTAAGTTATAATAACAAATGTAAAATGAGAGTTAAAAGTAAATTCTATTCAAAGTTTAAGGTATGAGATAGGTTAATTATCTTTTTATATGTTATATATATAAAAAAGGGAATATAAATTTTTAATCAACGAGAAGAATAAGTATCCTTTCTCCAAATTAACATGATTTTAATATTTTTTTAAATTATAAAAAAAAACCTATTAATTACTAATAAAATTATCCTTATATTATAGATGAAGAGTATTTTGGGAAAATTAGAAAAAAGAGAACAAATTTGATTGAGATTCATTAGCTATTATAGTTTGAAACATTTTTTTATGTTAAATTTCTTTTAACATTTTAGTTCACTAATTCTGAAAAAGTGATGCTACGAAAATAAATAATCAATTTTTATGTTTATTTTATTTTTTTTCTATTTTTTAATTCTTATTTTTAAAAAAAAATTCAACAATTATTCATATTAAAATTTTATTTATTAAATATAGTTGAAAAAATTAAAAAATATTTTTTTTACTAAACTACCTTAAAAAAATACTTTTATTTATTTATGAAATACACTTATTTGTTCTTGTATTGTGACTTTTTTTAAAAAAAATAAATAGATTAAATTATCTTAAAAAATAGTTAATGTAAATAAGTGTTTATGTTATTGTGTTATTGTGTTATGCATTTATTAATTATTAATGTAAATCAATCTGAACGAGAATTAACATGAATCAAATTGGAGAGAAGAGAATGTAAAATTCGTTCTCTTTATGTTTTTATTAAACAATTGTAACGAATCGAAATAAAATATTAATTTATTAAATATAATTTCAAAAGAAATAATTATTAATATAAAATTAAATATATATATATATATATATTAAATTTGGGGTAATTTTATAATTGAAAATATTTTAATTTAAGAATGAGATTATGAGAATCAATACCAAGGGATAAGTATGGAGTCAACTAATGAGAATAACTCTCAAATTTATGAGGACTCTTATTCATAAATCATATTTTTAAGAAATAAAAATTACTTCATTTTCACTCATTCCGTTTCCTTGTAGGTAAACACAGTTGATTCATTCTCCTTAATGTGGTGCCAGATTTAGAGGCAAGGGTACATCAGATTTGACTCACTGTATACATTCAGGAAGAGGAGGAACGAAGTCACTCGACAAAAGGAAAGGGAGAGGTACTTAATGAAAGGGGGGAAATGGAGCATTTTTCCGATATTAAAGCGCCATGGCCACAACTATTCTAGTTGGCAAGGCTTGGAAGCAACAGCGCCTATCAGCGAGAACTAGGCTGAAAACTACCAAATAAATTGTGAACTGTGTTGTAAAGCAACAATGATGGTAATTTAAATATAAAAGATGTTTCATCCATATAAACTAAAAAAAACCCGCCTTGATTTTATTTCACATGTATCATTCTCGTGCAACTTCGTCTGAATATGATATGATAAATGCATTAAAAGTAGTCAGAAAGCCAACTCTTTTAAACACTTGAGCTTCTAAGAACTAAACCTAGCTTCTAAGGGCCACTTTGAAGTAAATGCTACACGATCTGGTTTAACGGGTTAATTAAGATCAAATAGTTATTTTCTCGTGCAATTCAGCTGAACATGTACGTATCAGTCATCATTGCCTTTCAAGTTTCGATCAATATTTCTTGCCTCACTGCGAGTTTGAATGCAAAACATTTTTAATAAAAGTGGTTTAAAAAATAGTGTTTCTTATAAAAATAAAGAATACTTCTAGAAAAAAAGCACTTCTCTATTATAAATGTGAGTCACATAAATATTAAAAACTCTTTTTATTCTAATGTCAAACACATAAAATAGCATTTGTGTAGAAAAGTGCTTTTTAATTGTGCATCCAAACGCACACTAAATCTAATAGGTACCACCCTGAATAAATTAAGCAGTTAAACGAAAACTGGAAAGCAAGGCGTCCGGTTATTGATTCTACTTAGATTTTTAGACTTCTCCATAAAGATAGCATGTCATTCTCTTTCATGACCCTAAATTTTTTCATGGACAACACATTATCATGTAATTGTTTAACGTAGAAGTCCTGGAAAAGAAAAGAAAAAAAAAACCATCCACCATTCAGCAACAAAGCAATCAAACTTCAGCGCAATGGTAGCCTTTCAATGTTCTCAACATACTCTGTGTGCGTTCAACATAGCTGATATTCTTTAGCTTTAACTGTTTAGCACGAAACTAGGAAATGATAGTGATATGTCTGCAGAAGCAATGGTAAAACAGACCAGGAACATTTAGAATGTTATAAATACCGAATGCTTATATTATATTCTGTATGTTAAGGAATATACATGATGTCTTTATATAAGAATTACAAGTAAACTAGATATGTCTAAAACTCATAACATGATATACATTAGTAGATAAAATATATATTAATAGATAAAATATACATTAACAGATATATATTAATCTGTTAATAGATATACATTAACAATCCCTCAAACTCAACTCAAGATGGATGTGGGACCAGCTTGAGGTTGTTAATCAATTTCATATCCACCATTCAGCAACAAAATAATCAAACTTCAGCACAATGGTAGCCTTTCAATGTTCTCAACATACTCTGTGTGTGCGCACAACATAGCTGATATTCTTTAGATTTAACTGTTTAGCACGAAACTAGGAAATGATAGTGATATGTCTCTGCAGAAGTAATGATAAAACAGACACGAATATGAGACATTATATAATATATTGCTACTAGTTTACTAGGAACATTTAGAAGCAACTAGCATAAAAAAAAAAATTTGACCAAGCACTACCATAATATGAGTGCCGAATTAAAATAGCTCCTATTCCCCCAATAACATGACAAGACAATGAGCTATCCCTATAAGCATAAGCATGCTGCATAATGCACAAAGAGAAACTTGATTGGCAAATTCAGGAGAATGTACTTTGTAGAATGAACAGATATGAGCCAACCAAAAAAAAATACATAATACAGGAATTAATTGCAACAAATTCACAATGAGATAACCAAATTTCACAATGTGTTTATTTTGACTCGGTTACGATTGTGCAACTAAATTACGAAGTATACAGGCATGCAACCAAGTTAAATTTTCCAAATTGTGATAAATGGATATCTCATTCTACATAGGGAATTTCTTGTAAATTCATGCTGACATTGTGAATTTGCTCCCATAAACTGGCAAGATTTGTTCAACAATGAACGTGAAGGATGGGTGTTATTTACTATAAGTGGAGTTGGGACGCACATTAAGTATGGAAGAGTCATGTTTTTCAGTAGAGAAGGATTTTTTTCTGCGTATTCTTTCCACTCTTCTACATCAATCCTACCGTCTCCTTTTGTATCTGCTTCTTTGAATGTCTGCATAGAATGACAATAAATTTTAAGCACAAAAAAGGAAAAGCTAAACATACAAATTCCGGAAAAAATAGTCATAGAGTCAATCTATACCTTGTCCACAATCATTTGAACAACGTCGTCTGATAACATCAAATCGGATTCGTTCAAAAGAGCCACCACCATTGCCTTCAACTGTTTGCAATCGCAACTTTAAACTGTTTGAACCATATATACTGTTGTGGGCGGAAGCAATAAATAGCGGTATATGAATATATCAAAGCGATAAAATGAACACACAGAATTTACGTGGTTCGGCAATTCGCCTAGGTCCACGGGAGGCAGCAGATATTATTTGAACTGAGTAGAAAATATATAGAATACAGATACAGATTTCCTCACTAATAATATCTCTCAAGTGTTTCCCCAAACTCACAAGTATTTTCTCTCTTTGAGTTTGCTTATACTCTCTCTGATTTTTTCTGATTTTTGCCTTGTTCTTCAATGCATGAACTCTTCCCTATTTATAGATGAAGAAAGGCTCCCTTTCCCTAAATTGTGCCATAATTTAAGCCTTAAATTAGGCCACCAATTTCCTTAAATTATGCCACTAATTTCCTTAAATCATGCCACAAATTAGGCCACTAATTTCCCTAAATTATGCCACTAATTTGTTACTTTTAGAGCCAATATTCAACAATCTCCACCTTGGCGAAAAAGTTCATAACGCTGCCTCCAAATGCGCCCTAGGCGCCCTAAGCTCGAGAGATGTTGATCAAGTTCAAGCAGTGTTGAAACTTGATCCCTGTAACCACCTTTGTAAGCATATCTGCAGGGTTATCTGCAGTTCCGACTTTCTGGAGTATAACATTCTCTTCATCGACGATTTCCCGAACAAAATGAAATCGAACATCGATGTGCTTGGTGCGACCATGATGAACTTGGTTCTTTGCAAAACAAATGGCACTCTGACTGTCGCAGAAAACCTCCACGTTCTTCTGAACAATACCCAAATCTTAGTCAACCCGAGAAGCCATATAGCTTCTTTGAATGCTTACATTCTGCCCATATACTCGCCTCCGTAGTAGACAAAGCTACGATTGATCGCAATGTTGATCTCCAACAAACTGGTCCTCCTGCCATTGTGAACACATAACCAGTTGTAGATCGACGCTTATCCAGATCTCCAGCATAGTCAGAATCCACATATCCAACTAGGTGTTTACCTTCAGTCTTGTCTCTCTCAAACTTCAAACCAATATCTACGGTACCGTAGATGTCTTGTAGAATCCACTTGCTTGCCAGTGTCCTTTACCCGGATTATGCATGTACCGACTCACCATACTAACAGCGTGGGAAATATCAGGTATGGTGCAAACCATTGCATACATCAAGGCACCAACGGCATTTACATATGGAACACGTTCCATTTGCTTCTTCTCATCGGTGGTGCTAGGTGACATTAATGCACTTAACTGAAAGTGAGGAGCAAGCGGTGTACTTACTGGTTTGGTTTTTTCATCAATGTCAAACCTTTGTAGTACTTTCTTCAGATACTGAGTCTGTGTCAGACAGACTGTACTTGCAACTCTATCTCTTGTGATTTCCATCCCAAGAATTTTCTTAGCTTCTCCAAGATCTTTCATTTCAAATTATGAACTCAACAGAGCCTTCAATCTGTCGATCTCCACCTTGCTCTTAGATGCAATCAACATATCATCAACATATAAGAGCAAATAAATGAAGGTACCGTCTTGGAGTTTCCGAAAGTATACACAATGATCAAACTGACTACGTGTGTACTTTTGCTCTCTGATGAAGCTATCAAAGCGCTTGTACCATTGTCGCGGTGATTGCTTCAAACCGTAAATTGACTTGCTCAGCTTGCAAGCCCAATTCTCTCGTCCTGGAATTTTGAAGCCATCCGGTTGAGACATGTAGATTTCTTCGTTCAAAGTACCATGGAGAAAAGTTGTTTTGACATCGAGTTGAGCTAACTCGAGATCAAACTGTGCTACCAAAACCAATAGTATCCGAATAGATGAATGCTTAACAACAGGTGAGAATACCTCATTGTAGGCTATTCCTTCTTTCTGAGCATAGCCTTTTGCTACCAGTCTGGCTTTGTATCTGATGTTGTCTTTACCAGGAGCACCTTCCTTCTTGGCATAGACCCATTTGCAACCAATAGTTTTCTTTCCTTTGGAAAGTTGAACCAACTCTCAAGTTCGATTCGATGTAGAGACTTCATCTCTTCATCCATTGCCATTTTCCACTTCATACTATCAACTCTTTCGCACGGCCTGCAGCAAGTGCGTGGGACATCATCATCGATTCATCGGAAGTGCGAATGCTACCATGTATGTGTATCCGGTAGGCTTCCTAATCTCCTTCTCAATCGAGTAGTGGCAATAGATTATGGGCTGGCGATTAATCGGTGGTGATGGTGAGAGAACCTCCACCTCAACTGAGATCTCTTCTTGATCATCAATTTCATCTTCACCACGATCGGTAATTGGTGCAATCTTTTCTGGATCTTCCGAAGTCTCAAGCATCACCTTAGAAAGAGTATTTGGACTTTCATTCTCTTTCTCTAAATTTGTTTGTCTCAGCATAACAGACTCGTCGAATGTAACATCTCGGCTTAAGACGATCTTCTTGGATTCACCACACCAAAGTCGAAATCCTTTAACTCCTTCCTTAAAGCCCAAGAAAACAACTTTCTTTGCTCTCGGATCCAGTTTGGATTCACTAACATGAAAATATGCAAGACATCCAAATATTCGCAATGAATCATAATCAGTAGTAGGTTGTCCAGACCATACCTCTTTAGGAGTTTTTCCATCTAATGCAGTCGCAGGAAGTCTGTTGACTATATGAGTTGCTTATGACAAAGCCTCAGCCCAAAATGCCTTGCTCAATTTGGAATGAGATAGCATACATCGAACTTTCTCAACCAAAGTACGATTCATTCGTTCTGCTGACTCCATTACATTTGTGGTGTACGAGGAACCGAAAAATGTCCGATTATCCCTTCATCTTGACAAACTTTAAAGAAAGGATCCGATTTATACTCGCCACCATTATCGATCTCGAGCCTTTTAATCTTCGCACTGTCTGAGTCTCGATCATTTTCTTCCATTTAAGAAAGATATCCAGAACTTCATCTTTGTGTCTCATAGTGTATATCCAGACATATCTAGAGAAATCATCAATAAAAGTCACAAACCAAAGTTTACCTCCAAGTGAAACATTCTTAGAAGGTCCCCAAACATCCGTGTGAATATAATCAAGAGATCCCTTAGTACGATGAATGGCAGTGCCGAACTTGACTCTTGTTTGTTTTCCCATTACACAATGCTTGCAGAAATCAAACTTTCCAGTCTTGGCACATTTCAAAAGACCTTGCTTCATTAAGCCTTGCAAAACCTTTTCAACGACATGCCCTAAGCGCATGTGCCACAGGTGGGAAGAATCATTTGCCTTTTCTTCAGAACTACTTGAGACAGTTGCCCTTCCTGTAACTGTACACCCATCTAGGAAATACAAGTTCGCCTTCCGAGTACCCTTCATTGCTACAAATGCACCTCGTACAACTTTCAAAACTCCATTTTCCAATGTTACCTTGTAACCATCAGAATCTAGAACACCTAAAGAAATAAGGTTTTTCTTTAGGTCAGGAATATACCTTACATTTGTAAGTCGTCTGATTATACCATCGTGCATCTTTAGTCGTATTATTCCAATCCCTTTTGTCTGACAGGCATTGTCGTTGCCCATAAGCACAACTCCTCCATCAAGCTCTTCAAAACTCAAAAACCAATGTTTGTTTGGACACATATGATAAGAACATCCAGAATCAATGATCCACTTATCTGAGTAGGTTTTTGATGATGAAACTGAAAAGGCTGATTCTTCATCTTCATCGGCCTTCTGTGCAACATTTGCATTTGACTTGTCCTTGTTTGGACAATCTTTCTTCCAGTGCCCTTTCTGGTGACAATAGGCACACTCGTCCTTCGCAGGACGTCTTCTGGATGACTCTCCTCTGGACTTTGATCTAGATTTCCCCCTATTATTTGATCCGCCAGATTTTTTGTTGTTAGTCCGACCTTTGGCTACCATCAATGCTTCTGATATTGAGTCTCTGTGATCATGTTGATCCTTCTTCCGGTACTCGTTATTTACCAAAGCATTTGAAACATCTACGAACTTAACCTCATCCTTTCCATATAACAGGGTTGTGGTTAAATGCTCACAACTCTCAGGTAATGAATTCAACAACAAGAAAGCTTTATCTTCATCGATAATTTCAACATCTAAATTTTGCAGATCGGCCAAAATTTTATTGAAATTATCTAAGTGCTCAATCATAGGGGTACCTTTCTTGTACTGGAAACGGAAAAGTTTCTTCTTCAAGTAGAGTCTGTTCTCAATACTTTTCGTCATGTATTTGTCCTCTAGTTTCTTCTGCAGAAGCTGCTACATTCTCTTTCATGACAAAGTACTTCTGATCTTTTCCTAAGCACAGTCGAATTGTGCCACAAGCTTGTCGGTTGACATAATTCCAATCTTCATTTGAATAATCTCCTGGCCTAGTCTCCAAGGCTATATTAAATCCTTCTCGGAACAATAGATCTAATACTTCACATTGCTACATGCCAAAGTTATTTGTGCCGTCGAATTTCTCCACCTCAAACTTTGCGTTAGACAACATAGTTCTTCGAGTAGAACTTGGTTTGCCATAAATTCTATGGTCAACTTGTTCACCTTCTTCGATCTCTCTTTTATCAGCCATAAGTACAAACTGATAACAGAAATTTTGCACTTACAACTTAAAACAGTGTTTTTCTAAATTTTATACTTATTTGAAAAAACAGAGTCCGTAGTTGAATCTGGAATGGTCCAATTAGCTAGGAATAGATCCAACTCAGTTGAAAACGGATGAAAAACAGACCAACTCGGTCCAAATATCACTAGTGACTGAGTTGACTCGATCCAACTCGGCGAGTTGACTCGATTCTTCAGTAGCAGGACTCGGCGGTTTACGGCGGTGATTCTGACTTTCGATTTGAGCGATTCTTTCACCGTTGCGTTCGTATCGTCGAGAGCTTCGATTTGATATATAATACTACTATATTTGGCTCTGATACCAATTTGTTGTGGGCGGAAGCAATAAATAGCGGTATATGAATATATCAAAGCGATAAAATGAACACACAGAATTTACGTGGTTCAGCAATTCGCCTAGGTCCACGGGAGACAGCAGATATTATTTGAACTGAGTAGGAAATATACAGAATACAGATACAAATTTCCTCACTAATAATATCTCTCAAGTGTTTCCCAAAACTCACAAGTATTTTCTCTCTTTGAGTTTGCTTATACTCTCTGATTTTTTCTGATTTTTGCCTTGTTCTTCAATGCATGAACTCTTCCCTATTTATAGATGAAGAAAGGCTCCCTTTCCCTAAATTGTGCCATAATTTAAGCCTTAAATTAGGCCACCAATTTCCTTAAATTATGCCACTAATTTCCTTAAATCATACCACAAATCATGCTACAAATTAGGCCACTAATTTCCCTAAATTATGCCACTAATTTGTTACTTTTAGAGCCAATATTCAACATATACTGCTTTCTATTTTTAACCCTCTAGTCAATTTCTATTCAAAACTAAAAACATGTTCACATTTGAAATTTCAAACATGTTCACAAGTAGTGTCATGGTTCAAAACTTTTCTTCTATGAGTAACATGGTTCATCGGAGCTCCCTCGATCGTCCATCATTGGAGTTCTATCAACCTTTGTGTTTTTAAGTGTATAAAAATAATTATTTTTTGAACACGTGCTCAAAAATAGCAAGGAGACTCAAAATTGAACACATGTTTAAGAATAGTGTCATAGTCCAAAATTTTACTTGGAGGCATAGCATAGAACTCCAGCAGCCGACCATTCTTGGACTTGATGGAACTCTAACAATCTTTGTACTTTTGAACGCATGTACAAAAGTGTAAAAAAAAAATTGAATACATGTTCAAAATATAATGAGGGGGTAAAAAATGAAAGTACCTTTAAGCGTCATCTCAGGCCATTTTCCCTCAAGGGAATTAGCATATTAAAAATCAGTTAAGGAAACCCTAGGATCTCCTAGTATCGTGTCAAAAAGAATGAGAAGACGATACTTTCAGTCATCAAACTAAAACTCATATAAATAAAAAAAATTCCGTCAGTTATAACTAAAGTTTGCATTTCATGAAAAATACTTGAGTACTCTTCTTTTTTAAACTGAAAATTTTAGTTACATTATTTAGTATAAGTTACCATTTAGAAGTTTAATCATGCCCAATTAAACAAAAAAATATAGTACATTTCATGGAAAATAAACAACACCATGTGATAATTGTCCAGTCCTACTATTAGATATGAGGTTTTTGCAAGCTGGATATAATCCACTGTCAGAGGTCAGAAAAACCTTGCCTTTAGGCCCTTTACTTAAATTTCCTGTGAAAATATTGAACCATCAAATAATACGTATTCTCTTTCAGTTTTTCATGAAAAAGAGAGACTTGATTGTTGCTTACAAATTTTAAAACATAATAAATTAGCTGTAAATGGAAGAAATTTACATCCGAGAAAAGCTACCCAGTTTTAGAGAATTGCAATATAAGGAAGATCAAGTTTGTTAAAGAGCAATCAAGAACTAACCTCTTCAATCTCAATGTAACCAGTTTGCCTCAAATCGTACAGTTTAAATGCATCTGCCATGTATGCATAACCCAATTTAGTGTCTAGAGATATAAATCTTTAAGTAATTGAACTCTACAGCAAAATAGAATTCCTTACTGCCTTGGAAAAGTCATTACATTCAAAGAGAACCGATGAAATGCTTCAGCATTCAGGACAGATAAAATATCTTACACTTAATTTTGACAGCATCAGGAGTTTTAGGGTGAAAAATGCTCAAGGCTTCAACAAATTCTCCAAAGTCAATGTGACCATTGCGTTTGGCATCAAATAGATCAAATATCTGGAAAGATGAAAAAACACAGTTAACTTTATCAGCTGTCACGCTGCAAGACACAAGTTTTCCTTTTCCAATAACTGTAAAGAGTAATGGCCTGCTAACATAATAAGAGAAAGAAATCCCTACGCATGGGCAAAAGAAGATGCATATTATCTCGTGTTGTAAAACTCAAAAGCATTTGGAAGTTCCTTACAGCTTTAACATTCTAGTGCTTGGCAATATCAGTTTGGTGGAATTCCATTCCTTTTGTATTCCATGATAAGGTCAAATCAGGCAATCAGAAATTTGTGAATAACTAAAGCCACATACCCTGTCTAAGAAGAGGTTTTGCTTGTTGCAATGCTGGAAAAGTGCAAGTTGGAGTTCTTCCTATCAATCAAATAAAGTTGACATCAGTTCAAAAACAACATAAATTGCTGAAACCATAGGAAAAAGAATTTAATATAAGAAAAAAAGGTAGTCCAAGTCTACTATCTATAAAAAAAAGTACATTTTAAACTCGTATCTATTAGATGAGACAACACATGAGACAACACAAGTCTATACAGGATAACACAAGTCTATTATTACCTTTATATAAAGTTAGCAATACAAATCCATTACATTTACAAAATGGATTTTTATGATTATTTTTGTAAAAGTAGTGAACTTGTGCTGCATTACCTAATGGATTTAAAGAATTTCATTAAAGGTAACAGATTTAAACTATACTTCATTCTTAATATATATAATCACAACTTCTTTGGGAAAAATATTGATACACCATTAATAACATACCTTGCTTATATGTTTATCTTGGACTATAGAGGAACTTAGTTTCGTGAATAGTTCATTCAGTGCCTCTACTTCACTTAGAGAGACTGCCAAAAAAATAATTCATATTTCAAATTATCATTTCTAATATCAACCAAGATTATGTCATAGAAGAGACTGTGCAAATACTTTAATTGAAGAATGTACACGTTCAAGTTCTCTCTCTCTCTCACCAACTCCTTAACACACATCGAAAAGAACATAGATGATTCAGACAATTAAATTTTGCAGTTGAATCAGGTTTTGCAAAGACAACCCAGTAAAAGAAGGGGTGCATGTTGGATAGGATTCTCTCATAGGTAAACTAGAAAACGCCCTTATTTTTGTTTTTTCCGTTCAAGAGTCAAGACCAAGGCATATCCAGAAAATTAAGGGGTTAGAAACCCTCACATGGCGTCTTAGAAGCAAGAGCAGCATATTCGCCTGATTTGGATGGCCTTTCGGATCTCTCTTTCTTTGAAATACTGGAACCCATTTATGAAACAAGCTCAAGAGCTTGAGATCACGAATTCTTCTTTGTTTACGAATTCTTGAAGACTGAGTTTTATAAGATCGGTAGCTAGGATTGTGCTACAGTAGATAACACTCCACCCACTTCAACTTCGATATAACCTTTTGATCGAACAAAAATAGGTTAGAATCAGAGTCGTTTCTGATGTATCATCTGCATCTCTATGATTTCTCAAAAGCCAGTCGTCGTTGTTATTTATTTATTATTTAATAAAGTCAAATTTATATTATAAAGTAAAAAATTATATTTTTAAAACATCATTCTCTGATAAAAATACAGGAAAATTTTATTAATATCTCTAAAATTTTACTTATCTTCACATATACCCTCAATGCATTAAAAAATGAACTTTAATACCCTCAATATTTAACTTATCTTCAAAGATATCTCTCAAAACTAATAGCAGCTAACCATTATGTTACTTGCTCGTAAAAAAATATATAATTAAAATTTTAACATTATAAAAGAATTTTCAAAAACAACCAACATTAAAAAAAAAAAAAGAGTAAAGCATTAAACAATTCAAAAAAAAATTTCCTCAAAATTTTCTTCTTTATCACTAACAAATTAACACTCTTTCACCTATCTCAATAATCCTTCTTCTTTATAGTAACAAGAACAATAATGGATGATAAATGTAACAAAAATTTTTAATCTATAAAATTAAGCTAAAAATTACACTTATCACGTGTTTGTGTGACTTAAATAGAATGGAATAAAAATTGATTTATTCTAATTTTATGTTTAATTGGGTTGAAAAGTGAGAATAAAATTAAATCGATTCTTAAAATAGAAAAAATCAAAATTCCTTCTCCCTTTAAGGAATCATGATTCTATTCTCATCTCAATTTTTGTTCTAATTTTACCCCAACTCTAAATATAATATTAAACTCTAAACCCTAAATCTTAAACCTAAATCCTAAATCCCAAAACCCTAAATTCTATTTAGGAAAATAATAATTTTAACCTTAAACCTTAACCCACATATATAACGTTAAACCCTAAATCTTAAACCCCAAATCCTAAATTCCAAAACCCTAAACCCTATTTAGAAAAATAATAATTTTAATCATAAATCTTAACCCATAAATACAACACTAAATCCCTAAACCCTATTTAAAATAATAATAATTTTGACTCCAAACCTTAACCCACGAATATAACTCTAAACCCTAAATCTAAAATCCCCAAACCCTAAACCCTATATAGAAAAATAATAATTTTAACCCTAAACCTTAACCCACAAATATAACCCTAAACCCTAAATCCCAAATATAAAAATTCTAAATCCCAAATCTCAAACCTCAAAACCCTAAACCCTATTTAAAAAAAATAATTTTAATAATATATTTTATTTTTAAGTAATAATTATTTAGAAAAATAATGATTTCAATAATATATATTTATCTGAAGAAAAAATAATAATTAAATGATATTATTTAAACTTTACTGAATATAAGGATATTAAGGTAATATATAGTATTTTTCATTCCATTCCAATTGTAAAACAAACGCTGTAATACTGATTCCTTCTTTGATTCCAGTTATCAAACCAAACAAAAAGGTTTCCTTTCTATTCAATTACATTTGCATTCTGATTTCATTCTTTGAACCAAATCCCACCTTATATAATAATAATCAAGAAAATCAAAATATTATTAGCAACAAATAATACAAACAATATTCTATTTTTCTCTTTAACAAAACATAAGAATTAAGTAACAATAAACTCATTCCTAATCCACAAGTTTTGAGTCACTAAATTGAGCTCGACAATGTTCCTGACAAGGTTTAAAAACCATAGTTTCAAGCACTTCTACTCATTATTAAAACTCATCATAATCTGATTTTTATTAGAGTCTGATTAAATAGTCAATAATCACTATCATAACTCAAACCAAAATATCTTTTGGGTCAAGAATAGAAATTTTACTAAACCATAATAAGCAATTACAACATACAAGTAGCTTAATCACAAACAATGAACTCTAGTACACTAGTAGGCACTTCACCTACACACTCCACCTTCTTACTCTCTATCTTACAAACTTTTCCAATAAATCAGTAGCCATATTTCTCTCTCTTCTAACCCAATGTAACGTAAACAAAGGCAAGAGATATAAAAGGTAAACAATACCCTACAAAACATGTACCAATCTCCAATCCCTAATAAGTGTTACCCCAACTATCCCGCTAGCAACTTCTTGAGGATCAGTCTTAAAAACCACATTTTCTTAGCCCAATTCCCTAATCATTCTTATTGCCTACAAAACAGCCAGGATTCAAGGTGTACTACAATTAGTATAGTCTTACAACCACCGTAAGCATCCACCAAAAACCCTTCACCATTTCAAGCAATAATGCTTACATCACTTCTTAACTGTCCTTTATCAAGAACAACATCACAGTTCACCTTAATCCATCCCTCTTATAGGCTCTGCAAATCAAAATTGCCTTGAGCTGTTAATCTCACACTAGTTACTTTATCATTCACATGCACATACTCAACTGCAAACCTTCCGACTTAAGTAGTAACTTTGATAGGATTTGAACATTTCCCTAAAGATGCATCGGTTCTTGCCAAGCCAAATATACCAAAGCATGAAACAAAAACTCAGTGCAAAATTACAAGTACATAGTATCGTAGTTTTATAATAAAGTGTTAAGAAAAGTATCGTCCTCAGGGATTGGTAACTTATTTTTGACAAATATCAAAATTATGATAATCTCAATTTTATCTAGAAAAGTCACTAAAGTTGTTGTATTTGAAATTTAAAATAAAATAAAATTAAAGAAGATGCGCAAAAGAAAATAAATATATTGTTTGAAAATCAAATTAATGGGAAATTTTTTTCTAGGAAATCGATTTCACCTGATCTCTTGCTATGCTTTACTCATCTAGCTAAGTGAATTTAATTCTTTTTGTTTGTTAGCAATCTCTAAAAATATCCAAAAGCCTCTTTCGATAGTCAATTGGAAATATTCTTATTCATTAATTTGTATAAAAGTATGCAATTTAATAAACTACGAAAGCATTAACACCAATGATTTTTAAAACTACACAGGTCCATACAAGTCTTTGGATCTCTATATTTACTTATGTCGAAATATTTCAGATCTATCATATAATTTCCTCTTTCGATAGTAAATCACAAGACTAAAATCATCTAATTAATGACCAGTTAATTAGAATTAATAAACTCAGAATAAATCAGACAAACATAAAGAAAAATAATTTAAATTAATATAGAAAATCAAGCATAATTTGAAATTAAATTACATTTTTTTCTTAAAATAAATAAAAATTAATTCATACTAAAAATTGAATTAAACATAAATAAATTTACAATAATTTTTTGAGAAGAATCGAAATAAAATTAACTCACAAAACAAATATGTTTTTGCTTTAGTTTTGGGTAGTTGTTTCCTCCCCTTTCTCTCTTCGCTTCTTCGCTGCTTTTTTCTATTTTTTTTTCTCTCGCGGCGGCTGTTCTGTTTCCTTTTTTTTATTTTCTTTTTCCTTCTATATATATTTATATTTATATATATATATATATATATAGTTTATTTATATTAATTTAAATTTGATATCAATAAATCTTCATTTAAACGTGTAGGTCTTTAAACGATATACTTCTAACAATTTTGGATCTTCGTTATCTTCAAATCAAAATAAAATTTACATAATAATAATGAAGTCTAAATTAAATAAAATTAGATTAAAGTTAAAGTTAATAAGTGATAAATTATGTCAAATTATACAAGTTATCAAACACTCCCAAACTTAAAATTTTGTTTTTCCTCAAACAAAAAGAAAATAAAATAAAAGACAATCGTAGACAGTATCAACAAGACCCCGTAAAGAACTACCATCACTCACCAAACCATGATTTGAATTTAGATTTCATCACTAATAACTTACTCTTTTTACATCAAAGATAACAATAAAATTAATCAAAATTTAACAATTTGTAAGTAAGAGTTAAGTAATTACTTCAACCTAAAGTTAAGCCCTTGAGTGTGTATGAAATAGTCAATTTAACTCCAAACCACCAGCAAATTCTGATAAAAGTAGAAAAATTGAAATTAGAAGAATTCACTCAAAACTTAACTCCATAAGTCCAATTTTCAGAAATCATCTCCATTAATGTAATAAAATACCAAAATCAGGGATCAAAATGTTTTTAATTAAGATTGTAATGATAGGCCATAAGATGAGAGCTAAGAAAGAAATGGATATAGAAAATCAAAACAAATTGTAAAAATACTTGTTAGAAAGAAACAATAAAAAGAATATAGATAGAATTCACACTAAAGCTCTTTCTCGACAATATGTTTATACTAATGACAATATTGTTGTCATACTCAATAAGTGTAGTACTATTTTTTTTTCTTTTTCTTTTTCTTTTATTTCTTTACCTTTTTTTCAACTTGATACTAAATAAGTGAGGTGCTTTTTTACTTTTCGTCTTCTTCTTCTTTTTGTGTGGTTGCCTTGACATTCATAGTCTTTACTAATTTCAACCATTTTTATCCTTTTTCGATTCTTGTTTTCCACTTTCTTTCTTTCTTTCTTTTTTCTTTATCTTTTTTTTCTTTGATCAAATAGAGAAAACATAATGTGAATTATTTAATTTGAATTATATTTCTCTTTAAATGCAAATTTTCACTAAAGTATTTTCTCAAAATTTAATATAAGTTAATGATTTTTCAAGCTTAGAGTGGGAATGGTTTATGTAGTTAAAAGAACAAATAAGGCTTACATAAAATAAGGTTCAAGGGGGTTGACTATAGGAATACACCATGCAATGATGGTGTGATAATTAGGACGGCTAGGAAAGCTTTTTGGTTGTGAAAAAAAATTACCTAGATCATTTCTCTAATATTTGGTAAAAATTAGGATTTCATCTTAAGGATCCATCAATGGATTCTAGAGCAAAGCAAGATTGAACTTTCCTAACCTAATTATTTCAACTCCTTCTTTTCATAGGCAAAATGAAGTAGAGAAAAATTTACTATGTGCTCAATTATTTTCAAGAATAAAGATTTAAATCAAAGTACCCACAAAACTTTGACTAACAAAATAGCATATTTTAAAAAACAATTCTCAAAACCATCATCAATCACAAATTTCAGGGTCATAGCGAATTCAATCGTACTCAAATACATGCTTGATAAGAGAATTCAACAACTCAAGACTATAGGAGTTGACACCCCAAAACTTAAACTAAACAATGCCCTCATTGTAAATTTAAAAATGAGACAGATTGAAAAAAATGAAAGGAATTTCCCTATTTTTATGGTGAATTCACATTAGTTTGTAATTTTCATCTTTTTATTCCTACAAAATAAATCAATATCAAAATCCAAATTATTAAAATAGTAATAAAAAATAAAATAAAATAACAAAAGAAAGTTTTATGGGATGCCTCTCATAAGCGCTTGTTTTATAGTCTATAGTCAAACTTTTCAATCTTTATCAATCAGGATTTTAAAGAGGAATAAATGCATAATTCCTCTCCACTTGTTCTCCATAATAGTGTTTCAATATTTGACTGTTAACTCTGAATATATTTCTTGCCTTGTCCTTCAAGTCTATTGCTCCAAAAGTGAAAACTTTGTCAATTTTATAAGAACCTTTCCATCTTGATCTTAGCTTGCCCGGGAAGAGTTTTAGTCTTGAATTGAAAAGCAAAACATGTTGTCCTAGAGCAAACTCATGCCTAAGAATCTATTTTGCATGCCACTTCTTTGTCCGTTCTTTGTAGATCTTTGCATTTTCATAAGCATCGTTCCGAAACTCATCCATCTTATTAAATTGAAGAAATTGTTTTTCCCTTACTACCTTCAAATAAAAATTAAACTTCTTTACAGCCCAATAAGCTTTATGCTTCAACTCAACAGGGAGATGACATGCTTTTTCAAACACTAATCGATAAGGATACATCTCGATAGGTGTTTTAAAAGTTGTATGGTATGCCCACAAAGCATCATCAAGCTTCTTTGCCCAATCCTTTCTATTGGTGTTAACCGTTTTCTCAATGATATTCTTGATTTCTCGATTTGAAATCTCAGCTTAACCATTAGTTTGAAGATGATAGGCAAGTGCTATCTTGTGTTTCATACCATATTTAGAAAGAAGTTTGTCGAACAACTTGTTGCAAAAATGGGTCCCTTCATCACTAATAATAGCTCATGGAGTACTGAATCTTATGAATATGTTTTTATGTAAAAATTTGAGCACTACCTTTGCATCATTTTTTGTTGTGGGAATTTCCTTCACCCATTTTGACACATAATCAATTGCTAAAAAGATATAAATAAATCCAAAAGATGGAGAAAAAGGACCCATAAAATCAATTCCCCAAACATCAAATAAATCAACCCATATGTTGGAACCTATCACAAGTCTTCACCAAAGTATAACAATCATGAAAAATAGAGGGCCAAAAGAAACCACTTTGAAGTACCTTAGCTTATGTTCGTGTTACTCCAAAATGTCCTCCATATGATGGAGAATAGCTTGCATCTTCTCCTCAGGCACACATCTTCGAATGATTTAATTTGGGCATCTTTTGAAAAGCAAATGTTCATCCCAAAAATAATATTTCACATCATGCAAAAACTTCTTACGTTGGTGGTAAGTAAGATCTGGTGGCAATACCCTACAAGCTAAGTAGTTTACAATATCAGCATACCAAGGAAGCTTGATCTCATATGCAAACAACTATTTATCAGAGAATGCCTCTAGAATCTTAAAATCTGGTTTTACTTCCTCTTGCTCCAACCGAGAGAGATGGTCAACAACTAAATTTTTACTTCCTTTCTTATCTCGAACTTCCAAATCAAATTCTTGAAGAAGAAGAATCCAACGAATCAATCTAGGCTTAGCATCCTTCTTGCTAAACAAATAATGAAGTGTTGCATGATCAGTGAACATTATCACCTTTGTACCAATGAGGTAAGACCGAAATTATTCACAAGAAAACACCACAGCGAGCATCTCCTTCTCAGTTGTTGTACAATTCAATTGGGCCTCAGTCATTGTCCGACTTGCATAGTATATAACCGTAAACAATTTGTCTTGATTTTTTCCTAAAACTGCTCCAATTGCAAAGTCACTTGCATCACACATGATTCAAAAGGTTGACTCCAATCAGGTATAGTCATTACTGGTGTTGAAATCAATTTCTCCTTGATTGCATTAAAGGCTTGCAAACAAACATCATCAAAGTTAAATGCAGAATTTTTTTCAAGAAGATTACATAAAGGTTTAGAGAGTTTATAAAAATCCTTTATAAATCTTCTATAAAATCTCACATGTCCCAAAAAGCATCTGATTCCCTTCACATTCTTTAGAGGTGGTGATTTTTCTATGGTTGCAATTTTAGCTCGATCAACCTCAATTCATTTAGATGATACTCTATGTCCAAGCACAATCCCTTCCTGAACCATGAAATTACATTTCTCCCAGTTTAGGACAAGGTTTTTATCTTCACATCTCTGCAAAACAAGAGCTAAATTATGCAAACAATGATCAAAAGATGTATCAAAAATCGAAAAGTTGTCCATGGAAATTTCCATTATATCTTCCACCATATAAAAAAAATAGCCATCATGCAACATTGAAATGTTGCTGGGACATTACACAATCCAAAGGGCATCCTTCTAAAAGCAAATGTTCCATAGGGGTATGTGAATGTAGTTTTCTCTTGATCTTCGGGAGCTATGGCAATTTGATTATACCCCGAATAACCATCTAAGAAGCAATAATAGGGATATCCAACCAATCGATCTAACATTTGATCAATGAATAGAAGTGGAAAATGATCCTTCCTTGTTGCTTTGTTCAACTTATGGTAATCTATACATACACGCCAACCTGTGACTATTCTTGTAGGAATAAGCTTATTGTTGTCATTTTTCACTACTGTCATTCTACCCTTTTTTGGTACAATATGCACAGGACTTACCCATGAGCTATCTGAAATAACATAAATAATTCCAGCATTAAAGAGCTTCAAAATTTTAGCTTTCATAACTTCCTTCATTGCTAGATTTAATCTTCTTTGAGGCTCAATTGATGGTTTGTAAGGTTCCTCCATTAGAATCTTGTGCATGCAAATGGATGGACTTATACCTTTTATGTCAGAAATAGTCCATTCCAAGGCTATTTTATGCTCCCTTAACACACGTAGTAACTTTTCCTCTTCTTTGGGTGTAAGTGATTCCGCAACAATCACTGGAAAGGTGTAATGATCACCTAAGAACACATAGCAAAGATTCTCAGGCAATTGCTTCAGCTCTAGAGTTGTAATTTACAGCACTTTTCTATAGAAATTACAGAATTCGTCTTTGTTACCATGGCTCTAACCTCTCCACTTTTGTGCTACATGATGTAACATGCTGCAATGCTTCCAAGGCAAATACATAGTGGAGAAATTCTTCACTAATAAAAGGTAAATCAAGTTTTCAAACAACAAAGTTGTTGAAATCATAAGCATGAGATAAAGTGGTGATACATCGTTTTAGGTGATCAATCGGTATCTCTTCTTCAAAGGCTTTTACTACACATTACTCAATGACATATACTTGAAAGCAAGTGCTTGGATCTTCTGGAAATCTCATAGCTTCGTAGATGTTGAATATAACCTCTTCCTTATTCACTCTCAATGTTAACTCACCCTTTTGAACATCCATTAAAGCCCTTCCCGTAGCCAAGAATGGTTGGCCAAGAATTAGTGGGACATCTTGGTCTTCATCCATATCTAACACCACAAAATCAGTAGGAAAAATAAATTTATCCACCTTTACCAATACATCTTTTATGATTCCACGTGGATACTTGATAGATCGATATGCTAATTGCAAATAAATTGTTGTTTGTTTCATCTTTCCAAGTCCTAATTTCCTATAAACATAAAGTGGCATAAAATTAATGTTAGCACCAAGATCACATAAAAATTTCTCAAAAAATGAATTTCCAATAGTACAAGGCAAAGTGAAACTCCCTGGATCTTTTAATTTTTGAGGCAATTTCTTTTGAAGAATGACACTACATTCTTCAGAAAGCTTCACTATTTTGAACTCCTCCAACCTTCTTTTCTTAGAAATGTTGTCCTTTAAAAATTTGGCATAATTTGGCATCTATTCGAAAGCATCTACAAAAGGAATATTTATATGAATTTTCTTAAAGCAAAAACTTAGAAAATTACTTATCTATTTTTTGTTTCCGAAAGCTTTAAGGATAAGGAAGTGGAGTAGAGTGAATAAAAGGATTGTCAGGAAATGAAATTGATGGAGGCATGTCAGCCTCTCTTAGTGTATCATCAACAATCTCCTCTTCTTCTACTTTATGATTGCTTTGGCCATTGTTTGGAGTTGTAGGGGTGGACTTAGTTTCCGTTGATGGTGACCACTCAATTTGTCTTCCACTCCTAAGTGTAATGGCCTTGCATTGTCCTTTGGATTCACTTTTGTATTTCTAGGAAAAATTCCTCTTTATTGAGCATTAATGGTTGTGGCTAGTTACCCAATTTGCACTTCAAGATTTTTCATAGTGATTCTCATATTGCTACAACGAGTCTCAATGTTATCCAGTCGTGAATCATTCTTTTTAAACCTTGCTTTGGTCTCCTCAACAAAGGAAACCATGGCATCCTCAAATGACATCTTCTTTTCTCTTGGTTGACTATTAAACCCTGGAGGAGGTTGCAACACATTCTTTGTGTTTCCATAAGACAATTTTTCATGATTTTGAAGCCCTGGATGGTAGTAATTTGGCATAGGATCACCACGATAATTGTAGTTCCGATTGTTGATGTATTGAACCTACTCTTGACTCGATTCATTCATCGAAACTATCATACTTGAGCTGAAAGGGTAGCAAACAGCTCCAATTCATGAATTCCGACAACTTTCTTAGCCATAGATCTTTCTATTGGCCATTGATATTTGTTTGAGGCCATTTCTTCCAAAAGAGAAGTAGAACCTTCAAGTGTCTTTAACATCAAAGTTCCACCAGAAGCAACATCAACTATAGTTCTAGTTTGCCCATTTAACCCATTATAGAACATCTGAACTGCAACCAATCTGGTAATCCATGTTGATCCTGAGTTGGGTTATTTTTGCAGGTGAAAATAATTTAGTAAGAAAAGTTTCTATCATGTCTTGCCAACTAGTGATACTTCCTGGTTATAGAGATTGTAGCCAACCTCTAGCCTTATCCCTCAATGAAAAAGGAAACAATCTTAATCTAATGGTGTCTTCAATAACACCATTCATCTTTACAATGTCACAAATATCCAAGAACATTTCCAAATGAATATTGGGGTCATCGAGTGGCAATCCGCTAAATTGGGCTTGTTGTATCATGCTGATCAACGTCGGTTTGAGCTCAAAATTATTGGCATTAATGGTTTAGCATCTTACACTTGAGTAGTTTTCATTCACAATTGGCCTTACATAATCCATCAAGGTGCAAGGTTATGCATTTTTTTCTCCTTCAGCCATGACTAGTACTTTCTTCTTTCTTCATGATCTAAAGGTTCTTTCAATCTCCGGATCAAAAGGAATCATGTTTCGAGTTCTAGCACGGCGCATCCAACGTCAAAAACACACCTAGAGAAGAAAAAAAAAAGAAAAAATATATAATTCTAAATTAAAACTGAGATTACTTTATATTGATATTGACAAAAATAAGAAAAAATTAATCCCCAATAATGGCGCCAAAAACTTGATCGGTGTGAAACTGTAAGTGCACAGTATCATAGTTTTATACATTGTATATTGTGACACAATTCCAATTTCCTCTAGAAATTTAGCAAAATTCCCTAGATATTGATCTCCTGAGCCATCATACTGACCATAGTATTACGTACCATGATCTGATCTAACACCTTTAATCCTTTTGTTGAGTGATAACTCAACTTCAGCCTTAAAGGATTTAAATGTGTCCAAAGCTTAAGATTTTTCTTTAATTAAAAATATATAACCATATCTAGAATAATCGTCAATGAAACTAATAAAATATACATGCCCATTCCTAGTAGCTATAGGGAATGGCCCACATATGCTTATATGTATCAGCTCAAGGATGTCCATCATAAGATTGGTTGTATATTTGCACATGCTTGTTTGTTCGCCCTTTGAACACTCAATGCACGGACCGAGATCCGACATGTATAACGCTTACACATCACTTTGAATAAGATGTGTAATTCTCTATTAAGAAATATGACCTAAACGCTTATGCCAAAGTGTAGTTGAATCCTGATGTGTTAATTTTCATCTAACGTTTCAAGTTTCATTGTTCAAGGTCTCATTATAGGAAGTAAGAATATCTTAAACATATAGAAAACCAAAAGCAACTATATTGGAGTTTTGATACAAACCAAACTTTCTATCTCCAAATGAACAAGTAAAACCTGATTTTTCCAATGTAGAAATAGAAATTAAGTTCCACCTAAAAAGACGACAAAAGTATCAAACAAATCCAAATACAAGCTAGTTTTCAAAAGTAATCTAAAATTCCATGTAACTTCAACTTCTGCCTTGTTTCTATCGCCCACATATATGTATCTTTCACCATCACTTGGCTTTCGGTAACTTCGGCAACCCTGCATAGACACAGAGAAATGAGTAGTTGCACACGAATCTACCCACCATGTGTCTACAGAAACTAAAGTTGTATTAACTTCTTTACAAATAAAATAAAAATTAATACCTTTCTTGGCACTCCATGTGTGATAGTTGGTATAATTCTTCTTCACATGCTCTTCAGATCCATAGAAGAAATATCCTTTCTTCTTTTCTTTATTCGGCTCCAATCTAGTAACCAGTTTCTTGTCCTTAATGGGCTTCTTCTGCGAACTTGTAGTTGTAGCATCTAAATTGGCCTTATGTTTGTGTTTCCCTTTTCCCTTAGAGGTAGAAGCAATGTTTGTGCTTTCACTCTTGTCCAACTTCAATCTCTCTTCCTCCTAAACATAGTGCGAGATGAATTCATTAACTATCCATGATTCCTTCTAACAATTGTAACTCACCTTGAACTGTCCAAATGAGGCAAGAAGAGAGTTAAGGCCAAATAGACTATCATATCATTTGATATAACTAGCTTATGTCCTTTTAGTTTTGAAGCGGTATGCATCATTTCAAGAATGTGCTCCCTAACATTTCTCTTACCATTGTACTTCATTGTGCAGAGTTTGTTTAATAAAAGACCTATTCTAGCCTTCTTATTTCAGACAAACCTCTGCTCAAGTTCCTTAAGATATTCTTTAGCAAGAGTGGAATCAAAAACTGATCCCCTAAAACTTTCATGAATGGTCTTCTGCATGACTCGAAGACACAAGCGATTTAACCTTATCCATTGTACATATGCATTTTGTTCCTTTTCAAAACTAGTTTCAACAATCACAGGTGGTTTGGCCTATTGCAACGCTATATCCAGGTTAAGGCACCCAAGGATAATCTCTAGATTATCTTTCCAATCCTTGTAATTAGAACCCATTAGCATCAGAATGTTATTGATGCTGGTTGTAAGATTAGTAATTTTTGTTGAAAAATATTCACAAAAAACTAATCAAATGGTCGAATAATTATAAATAAAAAAATAAGGCATATTTCATCTACTAAGTATCTTCGAACAATAAGTGCTCTTTGGAGTCAATAATTATTCTAAGATAAATAGGTGTAGAAATTGAATATAATAGTCCATTTGATGTCAATTAGTCAACCTTCCTATGGCCTGATTAACTAATTATACCCAACACTTAATGATTATTACACATTCATTACCACAAGTATACACATACAATACTTGACTATTGTCTTTTCTTTGAGCCAGTCCAATAACCAAACATCATATGTATATCTTCTGTGTATAAATTGGAAAATAATCAACACCGGTATGAGAGCTTACCTTGGTAAGATGATACCTTGGTCAATCATTTTCCAAAATATATCTTAATATCAAGCCTTCATAATGACTTGATATTTTCTTTGGTAAAAAAATTATTTAAAACATGATTTAGTTCAAACTTATTAATATTCTTAAAAAAAATTTTCCAAACCATATTTATGTGAACCAAAATCAAAATTTAATGGTTCAACTAGAGTAGACTCTCATACCAATTGTTAGATTTATTTCATGTATATACATACTGCAATTCATAAATCCTAGATTTACCATGATCCTTTAGTGAATTTCTAATCTTTAATTCTAAATTACCTTGGTCCATAACCATAATCTTCTAGGGAGACACAATTACCGGTGATCACTGAAAGCCTTTAGATCTCCAAGTAATCCCTCTTAAGTCTGATGGAGAGAGAAAGAGAGGCAATAATGACAATGTTCTGTTTTGCATAAGGAAAGATACCTAAATTGCAAGTTCTCTCTATATTTTCTGTTTTCTATGTATCTAGAGAGAGAGAGAGAGTCAAACTATATTAAGAGAGAGAGACAGAGAGGTGCTAATAGAGGAAAAGACGCCTTTTAATTTCAAGAGGTGATCTGTAATCTATTTTCTTATTAAATCCTTAGCGGATTTAAATTTTGAATTCAGAACTTGCTTATATTTGAGTATTTCCTTATTTAATCCTTAGTGGATTTAAATTTTGAATTTAAAACTTGCCTATATTTAGATATTTCCTTATTTACATAACATTTTCATATTTAATTGTGTTCCCAGGGACCAATAACATAATTATATTATGTTCAAACTTTATATAATTTAGTTCATCACTAAATCATAAAGTTATTAATATGCATCCTACACATTAAATATCCTACTTATTATAATACATTTAACACGATAAATAATACTTAATTCGATCACTTCATAATGGGTCTAGCTAGATATTTGATAGTCTATTATTCAATATATATTTGTATCACATATAAGCCCATATATGTTGTAATTAATTGAAATTAATTTCAACATTTATTTCCCAACAACTTCTCACGTGGTATCAGAGTTAAAAATATTATATTTAAGGTCTAATAAACTCAATTATTTACAAGTGTTTAGTTTGTATAATATATAGAACTAATACTTACGAAGGAAATTAACGTTAGTTTTTTTTTATCAAAAACTTAAGATTTTGTGAGGATTGTTTCAATATTGCACAACAATAATTTTATTATTTTTAATAAATCCAAAATAAAATGAATTGCATGAGTATATACAAAGCATTATCAAAAAAATAATTATTTTTATAATATGATAGTCCCTTAATATTTAGAAGAACAAGTTCTTTTTTGTAATAATAAGATTTGAGAGGTCTAATACGCGTCCATTTTTTAGGTGGTAAAAGATCTAAGATTCAGATCTTAGTTATAGGTATATAATTAATGCAATTATTTTTTAAAAATAATAAATAATTGCTTTTATTTTTAAAATGTGCACACACAATTGACAATTAAAACAAATCCTAAAAAACTTGTTTTGGAATTAAATTTAAAATACAATATTTAATTGTTTTGAGATATAAATACTAACTAAGTACCCGAAAAAAAAACAACTAGCGTTGATTTCTTCTTTAATTTAGGACAAGTTAAACTTAATAACAAGCTCAAAATCGTAGAAAAGAAGGCTTTAAAAAGAAAATAATAGAAGGAAAAGAAAGAAAGATAAGTTTTCCTAAAATTAAATCAAATATGATGCAAAACTTTTCTTATATATATCAAATACAATATTTCATAAATAAAGTAATTAACAGTTTCAAAACCCTGTCACCTAAAATTAATTATTAAAAGAAATATATGTCACCCTACTATCACTCCATTTAACTTCTTTTTAGAAGAAAGCAGTGATTTATTTATAAATTAATAGCAGCATGTATATAACACCTTGCATATTTCTACTAAAAAAATACTAGCCAAAATTTAACATTCAAAATATTTGATCTTTTATTCTGCTCAGTCCAATTCAATATAGGTCAAGTTTAGTACTAATAATTAATTAAATTTATTTAATTTTAAATTTTAATAAATTTAATCAAATTCAATATTTTTAAAATATTATTTTATTATATATATATAATTAAAAAAGAGTAAAATGGATAATACATGTAACTAAATGGATAATAATAGTTATTTATTATAATTTCGTACATTCTACGTGAGAAATAAATAAATATTTCAATCAACAAAGATCCTCATAGGTCAAACTTATAAACGCTAAGTTATCCGACAAACATGATCACAAGATAATCTTAATAAATAAATAAATGTTCAATAATTATCCATTAATTAACTTAAAGAGATAATTATCGATAGTTTTCTACTATATTACAATAAGTCAATCATATTATGATAAATAATTAACTCTTTTTCTTATATATATTCACATATGACGTAGATCTAATATCTTACACATAATAGAAAATCACGACCAAACATTCTATTATCTTATAATCACAAAATAAACCTTAGATCTCCTTTAAACTTCATCGTCTTTCCTCTAATCAATGCAGATTATATGAAGAAAAAAAAATTAAATTGAATCGATAGAAAAATTAATTTGTATGCATAATTCAATATATAGTTATGCATATGAAACCTATAGCACCATGATTAGAAGCATTAATATTTATATCATAAGGATTATTGACCAAACGTTTTGTTTGAAACTTGAATGAACCTAAACCCAAATTTTATCATTTTTATAATCATCAAAAATGTGTAAAAGAAAATGGTTAATTATGTTTTATGTTCTTAAAATGTTAATTTTATAAAAAATTGGTATATAACGTTTACAAAGTTGCAAACATACTCATAACATATTTAAAACTCTAAAATGATATACATATTTGTTACAAACATGTCCATAACGTTTATAAATTTTAACGTATTTATACTAAATATGTATATAATTTTATTTGTGTCTGTTTTTTTTTCACGTTTTGTATTGACTTCATATAATTCTGACAAATTTTCCTTTATTTCTTTTGATCTTATGTCTTAATTTTGTGCATTATGTCACAAGTAATAAGATATACTACTACAAAAAAATGTTTAATTTTTGCATATTAAATAAAACATTTTTTTTATAAAAAAGACATTAGTTAAGCTAAACGTGCTCAATTTTTTAGTTTTCAACACATTAAGTACGAGATATATATAATGCTTGTAATTAATCGATATGTATTCACTTACTAAAAAATTATGAAAACATATTCATATTATTTGTCTAATTTGTACATACATAATGAATATTAGTTCAACTGAAATTGTCTTTTGGTCATATATCATCTAAACATCTGTTAATATGAAATTAAAATATGATCACATGTTCAAATGGCCAAATGAAGGTGTTCAAAATGCATTTGAATGAGTATTCATTGAACATGTGTTTATTTGAACACCGTACATATTTTTTAACATTTGTTTTTAAGCTGAACATATTTTGTTTTCAATCTACTATCAGTGTACGTACGCTGTTTACAGTGGAAGGGAAGGGATGGGATTTGGCAGGAGTGGAGATGAATATTTTAATTATAAATAATAAAAATTATAATTATTAGTAAAAAATTGATATTTTTTTAAAATAATTGAAATGAATTAGACGAAAATAATTATTATAATATCAAAAATGTAGTTAATTAAATTATATAAATACACTTAATAATAAAACACAATATTTTAAATAATTATATTTATTTTTACGTATGATATTTTTTATTTTACTTAAAAACATACGTTAAATAGTTAAATAATGAAAATTAATATTAATATTTTAAATAATGCAGTAGAATAAACATAATATTAACATTTTAAATTTTTAAACGGAGTATATTTTTAAATAGATATTAAAAAATAAAATGCTTAAATAAACCTTAAGAAAACTATCAGAAATCAATACGGGAACGATTATGGTAGTTCTGCATACATAGGACCGCAGATGTTTAGGCTTTGCTTAGAAATTCATGAATTATACATGAACAGATATGGAACCAAAAATTTAAGTTTGGGATTGCCAAATGTCAATTTTTATCTCTATTTGTATTTATATTTACATAACATACATTTTAAATCAATCATAAATATCAATTTTTTCTATGCTTAAAGTTTTAATATGACATATTATTATAACCGAAAAAAAGTTGCAAGTTCAAACTTACATGATTTTCGTTAAAAAACATTGCCTCCTTGAGAATGTATTATGTATGTTGTTGTCTTTGATTTCTTGTTATTCTACAAGGAAACATTCATCTTAAACATTATATTATAGTTACTACAAGACCCAACCAACAGAACAATGCTTTATTGCAAAAGGCACTCGTCACCAACCATATATAGGTGTCCATTACCAATAATTCTTTAGTTCAACAATCTATTTTGATTTCTAATATGTTAAATAATAAATATATAAAAACATTATTAACTATTTTAGAATTGTTTCAATAAATTTTAATATAATATCAAAGAATTAATATATGAAATGAATGAAGGTGATAACCCTCAAAATATTTTAAAATTCTCTAAGTTGATGGAACTCATAAAATTCCAAAGAAATTTACTCTTACATAAAATTTAAATGATAGACATTATTAACCTAGGTTGAGGAAGATGTTAAAGAATATATATAAATTATTTAGTTAACCTTATCTAATTTTTAAATGAATTATGACTGTTTGTAATTTATGTCCCAAATATTTTAACGGGAAAAAAATAAACAAAAACCTTTAATTTACCCTCAATGAAATTTTCATTAATCATTTTTCTATTTGTGTATACACTAAACATTTTTTTTGTTGAAAATAAAAATAACAACATTAAAATATGTAACAAAAATAACGTATAATATGTTCTTCTTATACATTTTTATTATTAAAAATAAAAGTCTAATGCATCATTTTATCTTGAATATCACCAAATTAAACAATGTTTAAATTAAATTATGATTATTTAGACTAGTTTAATATTTAACATCATTCAATTAAACTTTATTTAATATTATTGTATTTTATTTTTATTTTTATAAGTTTTAATTGTGTTTATTATTTTAATTTTGTAATTTCATTATATTTATTAGGAAAAAATTCAAAAAGTCATTATTAAGATGTTGGGATGTGAAGTATGCAAATAAAGAATTGGCGGGAACTATGATAACTTGCAAACACCAAACGCTAACCCCACCATGCACCAACAAAATTCCATCAAATCCAAGCTTCATAACCAAGAAACTAAAACCTACCAACTGCCAACTTTCTCTTTCACTCACTTATCTTCTTCGGCTTCAACAACTTGTTATGAGCCTTAGATCCCATTACAAATTTTGTGGGTTCTAATGATGGAAAACATGAGATCTTTCTCGGTTTTGGTTTCAAGATTTTTGGTATTCTTATGTGCTATCAAATTTATTATTTTGGAGAGCAATATTTGTGTAAAAGCTGATTATGGAAGTTTTGGGAGAGCTGGAATTGGAGGTAAGGAAACAGAGCTTTGTAATACTGATCTGGGTAGTTTTCTACCACCTCCGTATGGAAATCTCTCTAACATCATCTGTAGGCCTATATGGAATACTTTTGTTTTGAGGGTAAGTCTTTTCTCCTCATCCATTTCTTCATAGTAGGTTTTGTTATATTTTTACAACTTCAGCAAGTTTCTTCTAAGGTTTAATTTTTGTAGTTACATGTTTAAGTCTCAAATTACTTGAGTTGGCTGAACTTATTCAAGTTCAATTTATTTTAGATTAACTGTAACTCAATTCAAAGTATCTAATTTTTAAATATACTAAAGCTCCACTCAACTCATTTATATACGAGATAGCTTAGCAAATCATTCATAATTCATTTGAAAACTAAGTGAATAATCTCATATGTTAAACTTTAACTTATTATTTATTTTTAAGAAATGGATTTATTAATGATGAATAAACGAATGTTTACAACCTATTTATACAAAAAAAAAACAAAATTGTAATAATTAAAAAATAAACACAATTATGGAGAGGCGTGTTCTTGGACAGCCTATCCTTCCCTACCGAGTATTTGGTGGTTGTTTCCAATTTGTGTGTTGGTTGTCACCAGTTGGATCTCATGTTCTTTAACATTCCCCCTCAAGTTAGAATATATGTTAATTATTCCTAACTTGTTAAGTAAGCTTGAGAACTGTGAAAAACTCAGGGATTTGGTAAATATATCTACTGGTTGCTCTAAGGTAGAGATATGATAAGTTTTGATCATTCCAACTTGAATCTTTTCTCTTACTAGATGGCAATCGATCTTTGTGTTTGGTTCGCTCATGAAACACTGGGTTTGATGCAATGTGAAGAGTTGCTTGATTGTCACAATATAACTTGGTTGGTTGAGAGTGTTTGATACCCAAATCATCCAAAATATATCGTAATCCGTTACATGACATGCACGCCAGCTTAAGCGATATTCTGCTTCTACACTTGATCGTGAAACTGTATTTTGTTTCTTAGTCTTTCAAGAAATTAGCGAATTTCCAAGAAACATACCATATCCTATGGTTGATCGTCGTGTATCAGTGCATTTTGCCCAATCTACATCACAAAAAGCATTTAGTTGTAATGAACTAGTTGCTGAGAAAAAGAGACCTTGCCCTGGTGTGTTCTTGACATATCGTAGAAGACTTCGCTGAAATGCCAAATGTGGTTGTCGTGGTTTATCCATATATTGATTGAGAATGTGCTACCTGACATACACTAAGCTCCGCCTTGTGATGGTCAGTATATTAATCTCGCAACAAGTCTTCGATAGACGCGATTACCGATGAATTCCCTTCAACCTTCCCGAGGGATAAATTTTGTTCCATAGGTGAATTGGCGCATTTGGCACCAAGATAACCCACGTCCTCCAATATTTCTGCAGATTGCGTTGTGACGAACAATTTCATCGAACGTGAAACTTCTATGCCTAAAAAATACTTTAATTCAACGAGATCTTTAAGCTTGAATTGTCTCACGAGATATTCTTAGTTTCTTCAATGTCTTGTATATTGTTTCTGTTATGATTATATCATCTACATAGACAAGAAGAGCATGTATGAATTACCAATGTTCTGGACGAAAGGTGGTGATCATACGGATTGGTTAAAACCAACTAGCTTGCTTGTCATTGATAGCTGATTGAACCACTGTCATGAGGCTTGTTTGAGTCCATACAAAGATTTATGGCAGCTTACATACTGTGTTTCCCTTCGCTCGAATAAAGCTGGAAGCGGATACGTAGACATCTTCACGAAGATCACCATAGAAAAGCATCATGTTGACATCAAATTGTCGAAGATGCCAATTTTGAATAGCAAAGAATGGTGCGAGGAATAACGCTGACAAGTTTGGCTAATGGTGCAAAAGTTTCTTGGTAGTCAAAACCTTTCAACTGACCAGTATCCTTTGGCCATTAATCGAGCCTTGTATCGCTCCACGTGAGCTATCGATTATACTTGATTTTGTAGACCCATTTACAACCAACTGGTTTCTTGTTGGAGGAAGCCGCTGGAAGTCAAAGGCCATTAGTTTCGGGGCATCCAGGTTTGTTCATGGCAAGCCATTTTCGATCATTGAAAGCTTAGTAGTGGTTGGTTCCCTGGAGAATGGAAATAGAAGTAGCAAGGCACAACGCCAGGTGATAATCGGGTCATGCGTAAGTACAGATAAAGAATGAGAAGCACTCTTTGTCTTTGGACGACGCCTTGAGCGAGCGAAAGGAAGGACCTAAAAGGTAAGGAAGCTTACATGATATTTTTTCAAGGTAGCTAGAACATTGGCGGATCAACGGCTTCACGGTGACCTGGTGTCGAGGTTATGTGTGGTGGAGAAGTTGATGATGATGTTTCCAAGATGAATTTTCAAGATGAAGAAGTGTTTCGAGTTGATTGTTGGAATGACAGATGGTGTATGATCAAGTGATATATTTGGATTGGTTGATTGACGAATGTTGGGTATGTCATCATAAATAGTATCTTCCACGGAGGGAAAATAGAGTTGGAGTGTCGACAACAAGTGAAATAAGGAAATACATGTTCAAGAAAGATAACATCACGAGACACTAAAGTCTTGCTTGTTTCCAGTATCAGACATGATAACCTTTGATCCCAAATGGATACCCAATGAATATGCATTTATGTGACCTAGCATCAAACTTGGAAGAGTCGATGATGCCAGACACAAAACAAAGTGGAACTAAAAACACGAAGATGTTCATACCTGGAGTTTTGTGAAAAAGGACTTCAAATGGTGTTTTTACCCTCGGAACAGGTGTGTCGAGTACGATTTATGCAGGTATGTGGTCGTAAAGAATGACATCTTCCCGTAATTTTTAGAAAGATTGGTTTGGAAGAGCAATGAACGAGCGACATCGGTAAGATGACAATGTTTGCTCAAATGAACACCATTTTGTTGGCGGCAGAGACACAACTAGTTTGATGAAGGATTCCTCGGTAGAAAAAACAATATAGAAAATTCCGTCCATTGTCACTTACAGAATGATTTTAACTCTGGATGAAAATCGTGTTTCAACAAGATTGATGAAGGTGGTAAGAAATGTGCGTGTATCGGATTTAGCATGTAAAGAGATGTAATTCCATTGCATCTCGAGTAGTCATCAACAATGATAGTGAGAAAATAACATGCTCCATTTAAGTGCTAGAATGTGATAACCACCTCAAATATCGACATGAATCATTTCAAAACGTGCTTTTGTATTGATGGAACTTAAAGGAAATAGATTACGTGTTCGCTTAGCTAATGGACAAATAGAGCAATCACTCATGGAACAAAAAGGTGTATTGATGGAAAGAGAAATTACACGAACCGTTATTAGATAAATGACCAAGTCGTTGATGCCATAGATGAGAGTTGGTGGAAGAAGTTTGAAATCTGAGAAACATCCACTTTTCGTAAATAGTCAGGTAGTAGTAGTCGCTTTCTCGGCTTCCCATTCCAATCGCCTTCCTGGCATTTGTCTGAACAAAGCACATACCGTTAGCGGCGTGACATGAAATAACGAGGTTTCGAGTTAGTTCGCATCAAACTAAGTTTAATTTGGGCGAGGAACACACAAGACATTATGTAGTATGAAATTATTTGAGAAATGTACAATGCCACGAAATTATTTGAGAAATGTACAAAGCACAATACGTGTGACACGCAAGAGAATGATCGTGTAAATGCATACGTCGATTAGTGGATCGGAATGTTTGGAGCTCATAAGGTTTTTGGGAACAGACCATATGATCGCTTACATCAGTATCAAAAATCCAACTTTCTCGAATGGAAAACAATTGCGCATAATGTGTGTTACCTGGCTAGTAGTCACTGACTTGCCACGCTACCGATTTGGATTGATCGGTGTAAGCGAGCTCTTGATATCGGGCGGATGTAAGGTGTGGAATGGTGTCTTTGTGCGGTTTGTTAGCCTTCCTAAAAGTCGGTATGACGAAGCTTTGGAAGTAAGCCATAACTTGTATTTCTCTTATCTTGAATCGCTTCCTTTCTTCCCACAATACGCTGATGCTACGTCCATTCAAACCACAAAAATTACATTTGAGATGCTTTCAAGTTGTCAAAATCATGTGTCCATCGAGACCACAAAATCACATTTGAGGTGACTGAATTCTCGCACTACGGCTATATTGATCGATCGCACTTGAGATGTGGATTCCTTGGTGGGTAATTTTGTGAGGATATTGTGGACGACTATCTCGGCAAACAAAGTGCGATGCCTTTCCGGCATCCTTCCCACGCTTTCATGCGTGAGACCCTCTTTGCTTTTCATCTTGAACAATAAGTGAATATATCTTATTTACCTGTAGGTAATGGTTCCACGAGCAAGATTTGTCCACGTCTTTGACGTGTAAACATTGTTAAGCCCCCATGAGAAATTTTATGGTTCATTTGCTTTTGTTGATATTCTCGTAGTTCCCTTTGGCATTTCCTCCACAATGTGGAAGAGACATAGTGCATCACGACTATCCCATAGCTTTTCAATTTGGTATAGTATTCTCCAATGCTTACACCTTTTGTATGCAATCACGGATCTTCGCTTCAACGTGGAATAGCACGCCGTCATGCAAAAAATGTTCCTTTAATTCTTCCCATAAATTATACGCGGTATCACCATACATGACACTTTCTCGCAATTTTGGGCGATATAGTGTTAAGGATCCATCCTTTGACAAGAATGTCAGAAATGTAGTCCATTGTTTGATTGCTTTCAAGGTTTGCTCATGGCACTTTTGATTGTCAGTCAATGAATCCTTCTTTGTTTTGGTTATTAGAGCCATTAGCAATTTAATGACTCCAAATGTGATAGTTTTCTTGGTTTAAGGATTGAGGCCACGAGAACCATGCCTGGTTGTACGAGTGGTGTAGATATAATGAATGGTGGTCATCATACCATTTTGGTAAAGTAGGGTTGGTATCGTAGTTATAGACATTATTTGTTGAATAAATTCAGAAAGTACCGGATAGGTTTAAGTGTGTTTTAGACAATAATGACTATTTATGAAATAAATAATGGATCTAAATATGCTTTATTTTATAGAAAATGAGTTAAGGATTACAGAATAAAAATTTCAACCGCTAGAATCCTATTGAAAGTGGGTGAATCCGGTTGGAGTTGTTGAACTACGGCGAATGCCAACGGTGGAACTCTAATGAACCGACGGCAGGACGGACCTGGGATGAAGGATCGAATCGGGTGAACGACGCCATTCTCCGCTTCAACACGCTGCCAAACGACGTGTCGCCGAGTTGTCTTCTCAAGCGCGCGTGTTGGCGCGTGTATCTCCGGATGAAGCGCGTGGAACGCCAATGTAGTTTAAACAAGGCGTATGTGGCGTGTGGAGAGTTATTTTGGCTTTATTTTAATTTTATTGCTCGATGAATCAATAATACGATGGGATGAAATTGAAATTATTTTCAGAATCGAAATTGGTTTTGAAAAAAAAAACAGATTGAGGAAAAATGGGAAAAAATTTTCGAAATAATTTTACGGAGATTGTTTCAAGCTCGCTGCACGTAAGAAATGGATTTATTGATGATGAATAAACAAATGTTTACAACCTATTTATACAAAAGAAAAGCAAAATTGTAGTAATTAAAAAATAAACACAATTATAAAGAGGTATCTTCTTGGACAGTTTATCCTTCCCCACAAGCATTTGGTGGCTACTTTCAGCTGGTGTGTTGGTTGTCATAAGCTGCATCTCATGTTCTTTAACATTTATCTTAAAATTTTATAGTTATTAAAATATTTTAATATAAATTTAATTTATTTTTTTTTTCAAAAAATTAGTTGTTATTTTTTTTGTTTATGATTTGACTGATATTAGTATTTTTATCACATTTGAAATAATAATTAATGATTATATTTTAATAATTTCATCATTTTCTCTCTTATTTATTAGTCTTTTAGTTCAACTTATTTTTATCTAATTAGCTAATGAACTGCCAAAAGCTCAAATAAGCTGCCAATGAGCTCAAGTATACTGCTCATTTAAATTCATAAGTTAAATTAATAGAATTTTTTTAACTCATGATATCAATAGATCAATCTTAAATGAGCTCAATCAACTGAATAACTTATTTGATATTTCTAATTATAAGATGTGTATAATTTATATAAGGTAGTAAGTTACTTTACTTATGACTATGACTGTAAAATTGTTAAGTGTTAAGTATTATTATTATTATTATTTTGTTAAATGAGAAATTTTATTACTTAATATCCAATATATAAAGTTCAAAGATTATTATTTGCATCGTCTACTAGAAAATCTAAATGATTCTCTTATAATGCATTGCACAACAGATAAAGCAAAATGAAAAGAATAGTATTGTGCATCCCTAAGGAGTTATTTTAGCCTCCATTACACAAAAATCACTTTTGAAATAAAGTTGATAGAAATCTGTAATCATATACCAAACTAACTTCTTCACCACGTTAAATAAACTTTAATTTGTTTAAACACCTTTTATCAATATATCCAAAATCATAGAATCTATAAGTAAAACTATAACTATCCAACTAGTTACCTTCTTAAAACTTATTATAAATAGTTCATAAAATGTTTCAACTATGAAATTAAAATCACAATTAGATTTTCCTTTTTCTCTATGAATTATGACTATCTATTTTATCTTACAAACACCTTTTTTTTTATGTTAACTGAAAAAATAGCATTCATAATATCAATAGTATCAGTCACAATAATTCTACACCACGAATATCAGAAAACAACATCATTGAGAACAAATCTAAACAGACACCTTCAGCCACAAAACCAACAAAACTAAATCGCAATTCAACGAAGAGACGATTCAAGTGAGATAATAATACTCACGAAAAAATATGATTCCAATAAGATCAAACTCCCGGAAGGAAACAAGACGGTACAGAAAACTACACGAAAACAAATCGCAATTGCAACAGGAAGATCGAAATCTTCAACAGAAACGCAAAGAGATGAACAAGAAATTTACCGAGAATAACCCCAATTTGCCTCGATTGAATCTGTGAATGTCAGACTTGAGGTGAGAGCGCGATCTATTTCCGGTTAAGTTTTGTACTTTTTATAGGGTTGCGTAAGGGAAGAGCTTTGAACAATTAGACGACTAAGATTGAGGGGTTGAAAATGATCGATCTAAGAGAGTCGATCCAAGAGGATGTTTTCTTCTTGCGCCGTATAAACGATGTGGTGGACGATCCTCACAGGCTTGCTAGCAGGTGAGTGTGAACTGAAAAAATATGAACAGAACGCGGGAGAACCAGATCCAGAATCTTATTACAACAACATGTTCAAAATCATCATCGTAGGCCCTGATAGAGACCGTGATGATCTACAAAGTAAGTGAAGCTACCAGATGCTTTTACATCTTTGATCGATCAATCTTAGGGTTAAGTTTGTTGACGAGAAAAAACAGAGAGATTGATTTTGGCTAAGAGAGTTCATTGTTGTTTTGTATGAGTTAATGTTGCGGATGTGTTATGTATTGGTGGTGCATAAATTGTACCCGCAAATTTGAGACATTTTTTACCCAAACTCTACAAACGCACAAATAATTTATGGCCCAAACTGCATAACCAGACTGTTTGGTAATAGGATTGTGCATAAATTATGGATAGGTTGTAATAGCAATTTTAGAGTCCAAACTCCCAAAACAAGCTATTTAGGGCCAGTTCAATTTTCCTATATTATTTTCAATGTGCCGTCCCAAAACAAGCTATTTAGGACCAGTTCAATTTTCCTATAACATTTTCGATGTGCCCTTATATGTATCACTAATATGAAGCAAACGCGTGGGTAAAAATGGTTAAAACTATGGACTCTTATTGCATAAAATGTGAACTTTTTATTTACATGTTCACTAATTGGTGACACAAAAGTAGCACATTAAAGGGGAATATGTAAATTGTTTCTTTTAGGGCCCGAACTGCATAATCAAAATGTATTGCACTGTAGTTAGTCTTTGTAACTGAACAAAATGCCTCAACTCTTTGGTTGCAGTACTCCCAAAATGATGATCATGTAATGAACATAATAGTATCTGCTGTATACACAACTGGATGGATAGGAATGGGTTTTTCAAAAGACGGATTAATGGTTGGGTCAAGTGCTATGGTAGGATGGGTGAATAAAAAAGGAGAAGCAAGACATAAACAATACTATTTGCAAGGTAAGAAGAAGTCATTAGTTATAGCTGACGAAGGTGAATTGCCACTCACTGGGGTTCCATCTTCTGTTGTGCTTCATGGTGCTAGACTCTACTTAGCATTTCAATTGAAGTTCAATGCTCATCTTGGTCATCAGCCTCTTATCTTTGCTTTTGGATTTTCACATCCAAAGCATTCTCACTTATCTTTACATGATGATAAAACAACCCTCAGCTTCGATTTCTCTGCAGGTATGGTATTGCTCATTTTTTCTTTTTTGCAAAAATATCATGTCACGCATAAACACTTATGACTTAAGATTTTGCTTTTGTTAAAAGTGATTTCTTTCAAAAGAAAGCACCTTTGGTTTGTGCACCGAAAGCACTTATGACCTTTTTAGGTTCAAAAAAAAGTTTTTTATTATCAGAATCAGTTTTAAGAGTCTCAAAAGCAAAAAACAAATAAATATTACTCTTTCACAGGTTCTGCAACTAATGCACCAAGCAACATTGCTGAGATGAAGAGGAATCATGGGATATTGGGTTTAATTGGATGGGGTCTAATCCTTCCCTTGGGAGCTATTACACCCCGTTACTTCAAGCACAAAGATCCACTTTGGTACTATCTTCATTCAGTCATTCAGTTTCTGGGATTTGTCATTGGACTAGCTGGTGTAATATTGGGAAAGCAACTTTATGATAAAATAGGAGCCCATTTCCCAACACACAGAGGCATTGGGATCTTTGTTCTTGTTCTTAGCATTCTTCAGGTTAGTAGTCTTTTAGATTATGTAATTTATGCTTTATGAGCCATAAAAGTACTTTTAGCAAAATAAAGAAAAGAATTGTTTGATTCAAAAATGTTTTTTAGCTATCAGAAACACTTTTGCAAACAAACCCTAAAAACCACATATAGCTTGGCATCTAATGCCAAACCTTCACCATCTTAAGAGGAGTGGTATTTGATCTTTAATAAAGTCTATTCACATAACTCACATTATTTGGAAATCTCAAATGAGTAGTGAACCTAATTAGGTATTGGCATTCTTTCTACGGCCGAGCAAGGAGGTTAGGATTCGGCGTTATTGGAACTGGTATCACCATTGGTTTGGAAGGATTGCATTATTCTTTGGAGCTTTGAATATAGTGTTGGGAATCAAAATTGGAAGTGCAGGAAATGATTGGAAGATAGGTTACGGTTTTGTTGTTGGTTTAGTTCTTCTTTCTGTTATAGTTTTAGAAATACTGAGATGGATGAAAAGATCAAAGAAAACTACTATGCCTTCAACCTTTCAAATGAATCCAGTTCAATGAGATTGAGAAGGGCACTATTTCTTCTATTTCTGGTGCACATTTCTGCTACCCTTTTACCAACTGTGGAGAACATCTAAGGAAATTTTGTTTCTCTTGTGTGTGGCCCGTTTGGTGTGGATGCTACAAGAATGATGATATAGCTAGATTTTTGGTTGAGGTCGAGTTGGGAAATTTTTATATCAGGTTCTGCTGAAGCCTGAAGATAACAGACTTTCTTTGTGATTGTTTCATGAATGGATGAGTATTACTTTTCATTTTCAACATAGAATATCAGGCTATTGTTGAGAATATCAAACTTAATTTTTTGTGATTTAAAGTTTGGGGATATTATAATGAAGAGTGTTGCTGTAAAGGGATTGCTAGGAACGAAAAGAATTTTATTGAAACTTAAGAGTTTTGTTTATCATGAAAGTGCTCATTTACTTACCCACATGTAATAGCTGCCTATTTGAGCTGCCAGTTTGAATTCATTCCTCGCGAGAAATTTCGTTCTCCATCCTAGACAAGGGAATATGGAAATTTTTTTTGTCAAAGTGTGCTTAGAACTCTTGACTTGAAACAGTAGAAAGCGAAGTCTTATCTGCCACACCACAAAACTCACTTGTTCCTTTTTCCAAAGAAAAGAAGAATGAGAGATACAACCCAAAAAATAAACTAAATGACATTCATCAGAATCAACAGTACTATTTTGATCGTTTCATTGGACAACGGCCACAGTGGTAATATAAAGGCTAATCTACATATAATAATTTCTTGATAAGTTATTGCAAATTGTAAGAATAAAAACAAAATAAGGAATTTATGAAGAAATGTTAATTCCCAGAAAAAATAATGGGAGGATATGACAAGGTGATGTACATTAGAGCAAAGTCACTGCTACAAGGAATCAAAGATGTTGGTCTAAATTTAAAATCTGTGGTCCGAATAACAAAACTTTTAGTACAAAATTGTCAACTCAAGAAACTGCCAACGGATAATTTTATCGCCCAAAACCTGCACGTCAGTTCAAAATTTGTATCAGAAAAGAGAAATGATTCATTCCTTCTAAGATTTAGTGCATTTACTTTTTCTAAAAATACAAATACGAAATGATTAATTTAAAAAACAATGTAATTAATAAGAATTAATATCTAACCTACCCATAACATCTCTCACAACAACTATATCCATTTAATTTTTAACACAACATTCAAGATATTAAATATCTCAACTTTTCCCTATCAAATTTATCACAAAAAAAGAACAAACCTAATATCTAAACAAGAAAAGCTTCCAGTTTTTTAAGGGATTTTGTAACTTAATGATGCTTTTTTATTATTTACCTGTATTCATATTCTCAATATAGTACAATAATAACCTCCATTTACTTCAATGTATATAAATGATCTAATTTCATGTTTAAATTGTAGATTTCATCACATCACACATGTGATATAAGTCAAAATGTGTATCAAAAGGTGTATCAAAAGGTGTGTCATTCATGTGGTTTAATATTTTGGTAAAATATGAACCCATATAAACATTATAATCCTATCCTATTCTTAATTTAATTACTGATGGTTTCTAGAATTAAGGTTGTCCATACTATGATTAAGCAGTAATACAGGGGCGGCCCATGGCCGAAGCAGTAGATGCGGTCACCTTGAAATAACTTTAAAATAAATTTAATTATTAAAATAACATATTTTAATTCATACTTTAATTATCTTTAGTGTAAATTTTAGTATTTTATGTATCTTTTATTTCAAATTATTCTACAAAATTGATTTATTGAATAGATTTTTACCAACTTACCATAAATACTTTCTTAAAAGACTTTTTAACATTATAATTACATTTCTAAAACAATGTTATAAATACATGAAGAGTCAAACGCTTCTAACTGATTTCTTTCAGATTCTATAATATCTCCTTTTTCTTACAAAAAGAAAAGTACACGAAAAATCATGAACGTTTGCAAAAGTACTTTGAAAACTTGAGTATAAAATAATTATTACATTTTTAATATATTTAATAATTTTCTTTAAAATATTTATATATCAGGATCCCAAACGTATATTGCAACCCCAATCATCATATTGCTAAAATAATATTGACAGAAGAACTCAGAACCCTTTATGTTGAAAGCGGGAAAAAAGGCTCATTAAAGTGGTGCTTCTTTAATGTTTGTAATAGCTGTATTACGAGCAGCAGCAGTAACTACTCACGTGCATATTAATAAGGACATAATATTACACATGATTATGATGCTAATAATAATAAACAAATATGGGTGATGACAGCAAGAAATGTAAGAACAATGCATAAGACTAACCTGAATTCTTAAAATGGGTCATCACCCAAAAGTGAAAGTCAGAATATATAGTCCTTTCCAATCCCTTTTGATTAACACCTCAGTTTTATTTAGTCATCCTGCAGCATTTGGATGATAAGAACGTCAGCAATCCTGCATCCATAGGTTAACAACAAGAGTGATAGTAGGGCTAATTGACTAAGTAGCAGTGGCTGTGCAATCACCATTTGAAGAAAAGCTAACGGTCTTTGAAGCATCATTTCCCCTAATTACTCTGCTATATATGACTTTGAAGGATTGTGAACCATATGGTCGAGTGAGCGAACTTATAGGCATTCTCAGAGTCTGCTTTCTGTTTCTTCTGCCTCTTATTAAAATGCTGAATGTTTTCTCACTGTCATTATTTCTTTCACTACTGCTTCCAGAATTTCCATTCTGGCTATTATTTGGCTCTTTTCCTACATTTTCAGCACTGGAAGGACCATTTTCTCTTACAATATGTGCTCCAACTTCAGCATCATCATTTGCATTACCTAATGCGTCAGGTACTGGAAGGTTCACATCTTTCTTGCCCTCACCAGCATTCTCATCAACATTATTAATGTATGTGGGCAGAACTGAAGATGAATCATCAAACTGAACTTTTGACTCCATTATTGGCTCAGGAATTGGTGCAATAACTGGTGCTGGGACAGAGAACTCCACTGGATGGCTGCCAGGGCAAACTGTGGCAGGGACAAACTCGGACACAGCATTACTTATATTGCACTGCCATGTAAAATGATTGGCTTGAAATGGACTGCTGGTTACAGGAAAGGTGCTGGGTGGAATTGGTTGGGGTTGAGTATAACAAGGGTACATGAAAGGAATTGGCTGCATCATGTTTGGTGTGGCGGGGGGAGACGGATAAGGGTGATGAGGGGAGGAGCACATTGGATTAACTGTCGTACCTGCGGGGCCTGGGTAAAGATTCATATTTACCGACCAAGGTGCTACATTAGGGACAGCACCGCGACAAGCAGGAAGATTAATGTTCAAGGGAATCGATACAGCACGTGCAATCCCTGGTGTAGGGTTGAATGGTGTGGCAGATGCAGACAACTTCCTAATGGCCGTTCCTCGAGCATCAAATGAATTTACAACCAATGAATCATCTTTCATATCCTCAACTCCTTGCAAGGAAGAGCCAGAATTAACCTGGAATTTAAGATTGCTAGATGGATCCTCTTCACATACACCTTTATTAGAAGAATAAAAACAATTTTGCACCCTCTTGATCGTCACGTGATCATCTACGACCTCACGAGCCTCCACAACACTAAGTTCAAGTCCATCCATGCTTCCAAACACCATAATTGAATGCTTTTCTTTTGATGCATTAGTTTGAGAAGTCTCTTCCTTCTTCTCAGTGATTACACTTTCGTGTTTTGGAAGTTCCATACAATTTGATACAGCATTTGTATTATTCTCTTCAATGACATCTTTCTCCACCTTCATCAATGGTTTATTGTCCTTTGCTTCATTTGTTTCCTCCTCTTGTTTTCCAATACCATTTTCCAATTTGTCTGAAGCATCATTTTCGGGCACCCCAACTTGCACCTTTGCAATCGTACCTGGTGAAGCCAATGCTACTTCCTTGTATGAAGGAGATTTTCCAAGACTAACTAAAGAATTTTTCAATAGAACAATTTCACTTGATGCAGCATCCCGACAAGGTTCAAATGGAGAACTTGAATCCTGGCCACCATTTGTAGAGGTTCCTGTTGGATCATTTTTAGTAGATGATGGCATTGACTTGACCCTGTATGTAACAGCTTTAACTATTCTCCGTCCAAATTTAGTACCTTGAGACAAATTGGTTGCATTGTGATCTGCAGAAGTCCCATGAGATACTGACCGTTTCTTTAAAAGGTAGTACCGAGTATTCTGATGATTATCCCTCCCCGAAGAATGGTCAACATCACTATCCACATATTTCTTGTGGTATGTATAAATCTTGCCAATAGTTGCTCGCCGCTGCTTTACACGCCGCCCATAAGAGTTAGCTGATCTAGGCCTTTGTACAGGTTGCCATCCATCATCTTCAGCCATTGCTTCTAAAAAAGTCTCATTGGAGGCATTTGGCTTTTCATCTATGGTTCCTTCTACATTAGTCTGCTGGGGAGGCTCAAATGGTGAAGAGTCAGTCTCCTTGATGGCATCTGAGCCACCATTTGGTTCAAGAATATGTGTCTTATCATCTAGAGCTTCTTTCGGGATTTCTTTCGGAGAATCTTCAGGACTTTCTAAGCTCATAATTGGGTAGGATTTTCCCTTCGACTGGATAGGAAGAAGGAAATTGCATGATAATGTAAAATACTATGACAAGGTACATCAAAAGATATAAATAAGTTTATCAAAAAAAGAAAAGAACAGAAAAGAAAAGAAAGATATGAATAAGTGAAAAATAATGGATTTGGGTAAGGTTCATAACAAGAAAATAAATAAAATAGATGATACATAAAAGAACTTTGTTGAACTTGGATTATCTTCAACTATTTTCCCTAAACGAATTGTGGAATCCTCTATGGGGAGAGGGTTCGTATTGGTCCCTCAACTTTCGAAGTTGTTTAACTCTTATATTATAAAATGCTTTTTTTAGTCCCCTAGCTTTGAGCAAAGAGATCAATTAAAAACAAATAATATTATTTTAACGATTTTTCTATTAAAATATTATTTTTCTGATCTTATAAAACATGAATCATTAGTAAGAATAAAATGAAATTTATATGAAATTATTTAAAGAAAAATTAACAATAATACTATTCTAACAAAAAATTATTTAAATATATATTTCTGTTTTTCATAAAAATAAAAATCAATAAGATAGTGACATTTAACAAATCTTAAAACAATTATTTTGTAAAAAAAAAAGCATATTAAATATCACTTTACTATTTTTAGAGAATTGTGTTTTAATCACTTGGCATGAAAAATAATATTTTAATAGAAAATTTATTGAAATAATTATTTTTTTATTTTTCTTTCATAGGTCATTTTTATCAATGCTAGAGGACTAAAATACACTTTACAGTATGGGGACTAATGCACACTAAAGCTTAATATGAGATATTTAGCTTACACTTCTTTATAGTATATTAGTTCATAGGATATTTTCCTATCCCAACTTTTACCAATGATTATGCATTAAACATTTAAGGTCAAAAGAAAATTTATGCTCCTAGTAGCAGTAAAATGCTGATGTAAATGTAAATTAAACCACAAACGGACAGATAATGAAGATAAAGAATAAAAAATAACCTTTAAACTGTTGGTTCTCCTCTTTACTGCCATGTCTCTCCCTTTTACGTCATGACTTGGATTAATATAGTCAAGCAAATCCGACACACTGGTAAAAAGAAAAAAAGAAATTAGAAAGGAAGCATGTGATTAGCTTTTAGCAGCCTGCAAAGGTAGAAGCCTCCCATGAAGTGTCTCATGAGAGGAAGAGAGTAATTAAATCATATACAGAACCATAACAACTAACAAGGTAGATCAAGTAAAGTTTTACGAATAAGATATCCAACCAAGAAATAGAATCGGTTTAAAGAAAAGAATAAGAGGGAAGTGTTTCCATCAGAACTCATAATAATGATTGCATGATACTCGAAAGCAATAAGAAAAAGGATAAGTAACCTTAGGTGGCCTTTGCTGGCAATAGATGCATCAGGTTTTCGAGTACCATTTCGTGCAGCCTCCTGCTGTTCAAAAGCTTTTGCCTCAAAGTACTCGAGCCAAGCAGCAGCATCCTGCAGCATTCATTACAAAATTCAATTCAAAATTATACCAAATCATATACATGCACATTGACCTAGAATAGAAGAAAGGTGCAATAGTGATGTGACAAAAATTCAGCTGATTAAATTAATCCATCGTTTCGGATAGGCTAAGCATAATCATATTGACTAAATTATAATTAATTTGTACAATGTTTAGTGATAACCTATATAATATAGTCGTATAAAATTGATAATATATATTTTAATAAAATCATTTATATTTAAAATAGTATGTAATTTGTTTTGTGTAATTTTTTACATATTAAAAATAAATTTATTTTTTATATTTTCCTTATATTTTAAAAATAAAATAAAATTATATTTTTAATTTAAAATGAAAGAAAACAATCAAGATGAATAATTTTAGAATTGAACACTCATAAACTAAATGTCCAATATGATTTATACCAACACATTTAGTGGGATAAAATTTCCACATAACAGTACAATTCTTATTTTGTACAATACGGTTTGACTTCACAAATATTATATGGTCGTGATTCCAATATAAAATTGGTTGCTACTTTCTCCAAGAATCAAGAATCAAAGACTTGATCAAAAAGTATTTATCCCAAACACTAAATGTTATAAGCTGTAAAGCTAAGTAGCATCTTTGGCATAATTTCCTTGACCATAAAAGGACGCAATTAACCTTGAGCATGCTAAAGAAGATACCTGTGTACGAAGGTCATCAGTACCAAGCTTTGCTCGCAGAATTTGCAAGGTGGTTTGCTCATGCTGAACGCTCAAAGGGTATGCCTCCATCAATGAGAGAGCAATTGCAATGGCATGGTAACTAGCTGCAGTCTGGATAATTACCATTAAAATGGGTTAGTGCTAAAAATTATAAAGCAAGTTTGCAGACCTTGCAAACTTCAAGAAACTGCTGGTTTCATCCTAAAGAGTAACAAAAATCATGAATAACAAGCAGAATACCTGAATGTGGTCTGGCCCAAGTAACCTTTTATTGCATTTTAGCGCTTTGTGAAGATATCTGAGGGCAACATGGACATTTCCCAGGCCCTCCTCCATCATAGCCACATTTATGTATGTTGCAGCAGTGTTGGGGTGAGATGGACCACATGTTAGGTGCAAGAGATAAAGAGCACGCTTTACATACCTAATAACAGTAAAAAGAACAAAAAGTGGGTTAGTAAATCAGTGTTGTACAATTTTTGCACCAATTATTGAAAGGTTTGAAACAAAACCGGCAAGATGAAAGAGAGCTTTCTTCTAGTGGGGGTCGGTTAATTATGAAAAGTTCAGCATTGTTAAGTCTTCCTAATTATTTATCAACTTTCAAGATTCCAAGGGAGTAGCAAAGAGATTATAAAAATTAGTAAGGCATTGTCTTGTTTAGTGAAGAAAGTAAGAGTCATTTTGTCAAATACGACCAATTGGGAGGTTGTACAAACGACAGAAGAAAATAAGGAATAGGGCATTGCAAAATATCAATAAAAGAAACAAGACATTACTAAACAATTGATTTTGGAGATTCCCCTCGAAGAAAACCCTCTTCAGCACAGAGGTACTAAATATAAGTATGGTTGAATGAGAATGAATAGAGAGTGAGCCATGGTTTGCAAAACGTTGGTTGTAGCTCTTGGATTGAATTTGTTAAAGACATTAACTTTTTTTCAAATTTAAGTTACAAGGTAGTGGAATGGAAATAAATTTCTATTTGAGAGTACTCTTGATTGGATGGAGTTTCTCTTCAAGCAAGATCTAAGGTTGCATGGGTTATGGTTGGACACGAATGCCCAAATAAGCTTGCTGTCTCCACTTTGGGGTTTCATACTTAAAAGAAACTTGAATGATTGAAAATTTGATAAATTTTCAAGGATGATGTCATATGTGATCCATGTGGATGCTTCTTATGTAAACCTTATTTTGGGTTCTTGTGGATGATTTTATGAGAAAGAATTTTGACCATCATACTTTCAGTGTGGATCTGTCTTAGTCTAAGTAAAGTTAATATGTTGAAGTGGCTAATTGTTTTTAGTAAGGTAAATACAAATTATCAGCTATAATAAGAATTTTCCTAGTCTAACCATTAATTGATGTGTGAAAGACATGGATAATTTATTTCTATATTTCCCAATTGTGCATTGTCTTTGGTCTTACTTACAAAAGAATGTGAGATATTCCAAGATCATGCATATCTTTATTGAGTGAAACATTTCACACACAAGGGGAAAGTAGGAAGGCTAGGAAGGATGCAGTGTTGTGGAGCTACGGGGAATAATAGAACTTTTTAGACACCAGGAATGATAGCAATTTGTTGTGGGAGATAGTTTTGTTATTGGGTTCATCTTGGCACCATGGCATAATTCCTAAAAATTATTCTTAGTTTATTATAAATCTTATAACTATTATAAATAACAATCTTAGCCTCAAACATTAATTAATGAAATGTAATTCAATTATCAATGTATTGCCATATATAATCTAATTCAAATATAAATTAATTTTAATTAATTTATTTTCTAAATTATATTTATCGTAAAAAATAATTGATCTTATGTATTAATTATCTTTTAGTGAGAGAACTAAAATAAAAAACCAAAAGACTATTAAATTAATTGACTTTTCGTGAATAGATTTAAAATTTATAAATTCTCTTAATGGAAATTTAAAAAAGAAAATCAAAAGACGGATGAACATTATAACAATAATTATCTATTATTACAAAATTAAAAGTGAAAATCTCTTAAATATATGTTAATTTTTAATTTATTTTTTAAATTATATTTAATGTAAAGAATAATTGAATCTATGTATTAATTAGCTTTTAGTGGATGAATTTAAAGGAAAACCAAAATACTCCTCAAATAATTGTTTTTATGTTAATAGATTTAAAATTTATAAATTCTCTCTCGGTGAAAATTTAAATACGAAAAATCAAAATACTAATAAATATTATAATAATTATCATTATCGGGGAATTAAAAAGGAAAACCAAAAGTCTCATAAATATGTGTTATATTAATATATTTTCAAATTATATTTGATGTAAAAAATGATTGATTTTATGTATTAATTATCTTTTAATGGTGAATTAAACCAAAAAACTACTCAGACATTTCATTATAAGTGAAAGAGTTAATGAAATTGATAATTACCATTTAACATGCATATGAATAAATTTAAAACTAATACTCTCTTATGGAAATTTAAAAAGGAAAGATCAAAAGGCCTGTGATCATTATAATAATTATCTATGAAAGAGAAAATCAAGTCTCTTAAATAAAAAATTGTAATCCATAAAATGTGATTGAAAAAGTTATAAAATGAGACCATCGCCTTTTACTTGCTTCTATAATTTCATAAAATATCCAATATTTTGAAGATTTTTATATTTTTTTATATTTTGTTCTAATTTTGAAGATTACTCATATCGAATGCGTTGAGTTACTAATACATATCTTGCAGACAAGCAAAATGATATCAAAGTAATTATCTCTTTTATGTTTTAGCTTAAAATGTCTTGTGTAGCCATGCATCAAAATATAGTCATTTTGATAAATATGAAATTTAAGTTTTTTGAGCAATAAATGAAGCTTCATTTAATAAGATTAATTTTAAAATTACAAAAGTAATTGAATGTCATTGCTATTTTTTGGTAGTTCTATGTCTTAGTATAAGATTAATCATTGTACATATTTTTGTTTTATCTCATTTTTGAGTTCACCACTTTGATTTTGATTTTGGATTTTTTGTTGTATGCATTTTTGATTTTTTGACCTTTTGAGTTGATATCTCGTAATTCTAAAACAACAAAAAAAGCAAATGACTTCCTATTAAACTCTATGAATTTTTAAATTAAACTTTTATATATCATTTATATTAATTATACTATATCATAGTTAAGTGAAATATTTTAAATTGAATTTATTCACGTGCAACATATGTTCTATTAACTAGGTTAAGGTAAAGGGTCATAATAGTCCCATTGCTTAGGCCTTATGTGTCGATTAGTCTATTAGTTTTGATCTCGTGCATTTTAGTCCTTTGGAAATTAAAAACGGGCCAAGGAAAAAATATAATAAAATAATATTTTTATAATAAAACAATTATTTTTTTACAAAATTATTTTTTTAGATGTTATTATGGCTCATGTTTTTGAATTTAGGGTTTATATTTTTAGTATTTAGGGATTTAAGATTTAATGTTTAGGATTTAGTCATTAGAGTTTTAATGTTTAGGGGTTTAGGTTTAAAATCTAATGCTTATAGTTTAGTATTTAGGATTTAAGAATTAAGGATTAATTTAATTTATATCCAGAATAGTTTTTATTTAAGTAAAAATATAATTTTATTAAAAAAATATTAATTATTATAGAAAATACTATTTTTATTACAAAAATTATTATTTTATTGCATGTTATCCTTGGTCGGTTCCTTTTTCAATTTTAAAACGGCCAAAAGACACAAATTTAAAATAAAAGAACCAATAGACTCCAAATGCACAAAGTAAAGAACTATTTCGACACTTCACCTTAAATTATAATTTGGGAAGCTTATGTATCTTTAGGGTTGGAGTTTTGCAAAGGATAATTCTATCTTATTGTTTGATGTTTCTTTCTAGAAGATATAATTGAAATTCTGTATCTAAATATTAATATAATATGATATTTCTTCTTTGAAGAAAAGTTTACCAACAGAAATTAAAAGAAGAATAAATTATCATGTCTACCTATTCTAAATGAGAGAGTTTGCATTAAGATAAGGACGTTTTAATCCCTTAAAAGCATTACATGTCACAAATTCATTGATTGTGTTTTTAACTCATAAAATTTAAAATTTTATATGATACTCGTCAAAATTAATTAATAGAGGTGGATTTGATTGATTTCTCTTTTCATTCAATTTAACACAATGTCATCATAACTTTTCATTACTTTAACAAGACCATAGAAGTACAACTAAATATTAGCAACTTTTTTACATTTCTTTTGAAACCTTGAAAATTCCAAAGCATTAAGGCAGATGCTATGAACCATTTTAATGACCAACTAATGCACATAAATTGGCTTCATTATTTGCAAATTTAATATTTTATTACAATGACTTATTAGCTATTATCATTGTTCTTTTGCCTATAAATCCTTTATTTGTCTTTAAATTTTGGTTATTACATTATCAATAAACTATTATCATGTGTTTTGCTTTCACAAATAAAATTTCAAATAAAGTTTTAGACATTTCCCATGAAGCATGACACAATTGCTTTTACTTTGACAAAAAAAGTAATCTAAATGCTTTTTTGCTTTAGGATCTTTAGGATTAAGTATTATAAGAGTAACTTTGCTTGTGTTAAGTTGACATTTTAGTTAATTTATTTTCACAAAAGACACTTAAGTCACCCCTTTGAATAAAATTTGGGACATGTTAGTCACTTTTTGAATAGTATAATATTATTTTATTTGTTAGATATATTAGTTGTGTATTAAGTGTCTATCACTACTTGAGTTGTATATTAGGTATCTATCACTAGTTCAGTTGTATATTAGGTGTCTTAGTTATATATTAGGTGTCTATCACTAATAGTGTCCCAAATAGTGTCTCTAGTTTTGTATATAAATATGTAGTATCTTTGAATGGAAAAGGAAAGAATTAATTCTTTTTAATCTTAAGTTACATGGTATTAAAGCATTTGGGTTACAAAATTGGGATTTTTTCGTTCAAATTAGGATTTGATTTTGGGTAAACACAAATTAGGGTTTAGGGTATTTTTGGGTTCCAACTTGGAACACCCTTTTAGAGTGCAAATTTATTCTCACCGCCAGCACAGGGAGGAAGCCCAGCCACCGACCAACCAAACCCCAAAGTCCGGTCACCAGACAAGCTGTGAGTGGGCCCCACACGCCAAAGCGTGACAACGCGTCTCCTCCAGCAGTCTTCTCCGATCATCCTCGTGTTGCTCTCCGGCATTCTCCTACGTCATCTGTGGTGGTTTGGCACTCATCGCTTTGTGATTCTTCAGGTTTGGGTTCTTCCAATTTGGGTTTTTTGGCCAATTTTGTGTTCTTATTCGCTACGTGTTTAGTCGCTACTCTTGTTGGATTTTGTTTGTTCGCTTGTTCGCTTGTTTGCTCCTTGTAGTTTGTAGGAGTTATGGCTGAAAAGAAATCTAATGTTGTGACGGATATGGTGCCTGTGATGTCTAAAATCACGGACCATAAGCTCAATGGCTCAAATTATTTGGCTTGGAGCAAGACCATTCGAATTTATTTGAGAAGTATCGACAAAGATACTCATTTGACTAACGATCCTCCTAAAGATGATTCAAAACAGACATGGCTTAGAAAAGATGTCCGCCTATTTCTGCAGATTCGGAATTTTATTGAGAGCAATGTAATTGGCTTGATCAATCATTGTGAATTCGTTAAGGAATTGATGGATTATTTGGATTTCTTATATTCTGGTAAAGGAAACTTTGCTCGCATGTATGAGGTATGCAAAGCATTTTACTGTCCAGACAAATAAGATCAATCCCTCACGAATTATTTTATGGAATTTAAAGACTTATGAAGAGCTCAATAGTTTGATGCTTTTTAACCCTGATATGAAGGTTTAGCAAAGCTAACGGGAACAAATGACAATCATGAGTTTTCTTGCCAATCTTCCCCCTGATTTTGAGACTGCTAAGTCACAGGTTCTTTTTGGTTCTGAGATCTACTCTTTACAAAAAGTATTTAGTCAAGTACTTCGTACAGAAGGCACTCCACCTCCACCAGCTCAATTAAATGATGTTTTGATCAGCCGAAATAATTATGAGCCTGGACGGTCAACTTATATGAGTGAAAACAAAAGAGGCAGCTCGCAAGGGTTTGAAACTCGACCACAGGACCCAAGAGGTATTGTGTGTTACTATTGTCGCAAACCAGGACATACGAAACGTGATTGTAGAAAGCTTCAGTACAAGAATCAGAAAGGTCACTCGGCCCATATTGCATCCACTTATGATACTTCTGAAAAAATCAGTTCTTATCTCTACAGATGAATTTACCAAGTTCTCACAATATTAAGAATCACTAAAGTCTTCATCACCTTCTGTCACTGTTATTGCTGATTCATATAAACCAAATGCGTGTCTTCTTTCCTCATCTTCCAAATGGGTTATTGATTCTGGTGCCACAAATCATATGACAAGTAATTCTAGTCTCTTTTCTACTCTTCAGTCACATACTTCTACATCTACTGTTACCTTAACCGATGGATCACCATCTCGTGTTATTGGGTCTAGCACAATTACTCCCACTCCTTTGCTTCCTTTGTCGTCTGTCTTACATTTATCTAACTTATCCTTTAATTTGATCTCTGTAAGTCAACTTACTCACAATCTTAACTTTTGCATCTCATTTTTTCTTGATCATTGCTTATTTCAGGATCTTATGACGAAGAAGACTATTGGTAAAGGACATGAGTCTGGAGGCTTCTATATTCTTGACACACCAATACCGAAATCTGTTACTTGCTCTGGTGTAATCTCTCCCTTCGAGGCACATTGTAGATTGGGTCATCCATCTCTTCCTTTACTTAAGAAAATTCGTCCTCAGTTTAGTAAGGTATCTTCATTAGATTGTGAGTCTTGTCAATTTGCAAAATACCATTGTCTTAGTTCAAACCCAAGAGTTAATAAACGTGCTAGTGTTCCTTTTGAATTAGTTCATTCTAATGTTTGGAGTCCTTGTCCTATTTTGTCTAAACCTAAATTTAAGTATTTTGTTACTTTTGTGGATGATTATTCTCGTGTAACTTGGTTATATTTAATGAAGAGTCGTTCTGAATTGTTTTCTATTTTTTGCGCATTTTGTGCTGAGATTAAAACTCAATTTAATGTTTCAATTAGTACTTTGCAAAGTGATAATGACAAAGAATATACATCATCTTTGTTTCAATCTTATATGATTCAAAATGGCATGCTTCATGAAACTTCGTGTGTTGATACTCCATCTCAAAATGGAGTGACAAAACGTAAAAACATACATCTTCTTGAAACTGCACGTGCCTTATTATTTCAAATGAATGTTTCTAAACCTTTTTGGGCCGATGCAGTTTCAACAGCATGTTTTCTTATTAATCGCATGAACTCATCTGTTCTTCATGGTGAGATTCCCTTACCAAATCTTGTTTAATAAGTCACTATTTTCGATTAACCCTAGGATATTTGGTAGCACTTGTTTTGTTCGGGATGTTCGTTTGCATGTTACTAAATTAGATCCCAAGTCTTTGAAGTGTATCTTCCTTGGTTATTCTCGTCTTCAGAAAGGGTATAGATGTTATTGTCCTAGTCTTAACAAATATCTTGTCTCAATTGATGTTACCTTCATGGAAGAAACACTTTATTTTTCGTCTTTTCCTCCTCCTGCACGTCAAAGGGAAGATGATGATTTGTTAGTCTTTTCTATCACATCATTTGAACCTGTCTCGAATCCAGTTCCTGTCAGGCCTCCTATTACTCAAGTCTACTCTAGACATAGACCTTCTGATTCATGTCTTGCCCCCACTCCTTTGTCATCAGATCCAGTCCTGAACGATGATCTTCCTATTGCATTACACAAAGGTAAACGTCAATGTACTTATCCTATTTCTTCTTTTGTCTCTTATAACTTCTTGTCGTCTTCCTCTTGCTCTTTTATTGCCACTCTTGATTCTATTTCTATCCCTAAAACTGTTCACGAAGCCATATCTCATCCTGGTTGGCATCATGTAATGATAGAGGAAATGAATGCTTTAGATGACAATGGTACTTGGGACTTGATTGATTTACCTTCGGGGAAACGGGCTATAGGATGCAAATGGGTGTTCAAAGTTAAGGTTAATCCGGATGTGTCAATTGCTCGATTAAAGGCCCGTTTTATTGCTAAAGGATATGCTCAAACCTATGGAGTGAACTATTCTGACACTTTCTCTCCTGTTGCTAAATTGACCTCTGTTCGGTTGTTTATTTTTATGGCAACTAATCACCATTGGCCTTTGCATCAACTAGATATCAATAATGTTTTTCTTCATGGTGATCTTCAAGAGAAGGTGTTTATGGAGCAACCTCCTAGTTTTGTTGCTCAGGGGTAGTCTAGGCAAGTTTGTCGTCTCCGCAAATCTTTGTATGATTTGAAACAGAGTTCTCGTGTTTGGTTTGGAAAATTTAGTCAAGCTATAGAAATGTTTGGTATGATGAAAAGCAAGTTTGACCATTATGTGTTCTACAAACAATCAGAAGCTGGTATCATTTTTTAGTTGTGTATGTAGATGACATTGTTATTACTACAAGTGATACTACGAGAATTTCATCTCTTAAGTCTTTCCTACATACTCAGTTTCACACGGAGGATTTGGAGATGCTAAAGTATTTCTTGGGTGTTGAAATCACAAGGAGTAAAAAATGTATCTTTCTATCTCAGAGAAAATATGTCCTGGACTTATTAACTGAGACAGGAAAATTAGGAACAAAGCCTTGTACTGCTCCAATGACTCCGAACATCCACCTTACAGGAGATGGGGGAACTCTTTAAAGATTCTGAGAGATATCGAAAGTTGGTTGGAAAGCTGAATTACCTTACCGTGACTCGTCCAAATATTGCATATTCGGTCAGTTTTGTTAGCCAATTTTTGTCATCCCCAACAATTCATCATTGGACAACGTTAGAGCAAATTTTGTGTTACTTGAAAGGAGCACCTGGACGTGGTATCTTGTATGCAAATCATGGACACACTCATATTGAATGTTTTTCAGATGTAGATTGAGTAGGTTCCAAAGTGGATAGAAGATCCACATCAGGCTATTGTATTTTCATTGGAGAAAATTTGGTCTCATGGAAAAGCAAGAAGCAGAATGTTGTGTCACGATCGAGTGCAAAGTCAGAATATAGGGCTATGACACAATCTGCATCTGAGATAATGTGGATATATCAGCTCTTAAATGAAGTAGGTCTTAAAACTTTAGTACCAGCGAAATTGTGGTGTGATAACCAAGCTGCTCTTCATATTGCTTCTAATCCTGTGTTTCATGAGAGAACTAAACACATTGAAATTGATTGTCATTTTGTTCGCGAGAAAATTCAGCAATGTTTGATTTTTACAGGATATGTGAAGACTGAAGACTGGAGAACAACTAGAAAATATCTTCACGAAAGCTTTAAATGAGGTTCGGGTTGATTATCTTTGTATCAAGTTGGACATGATTAATATCTATGCTCCAACTTGAGGGGGAGTGTTAGATATATTAGTTGTGTATTAGATGTCTATCACTAGTTGAGTTGTATATTAGGTGTCTATCATTAGTTGAGTTGTATATTAGGTGTCTTAGTTGTGTATTAGATGTCTATCACTAATAGTGTTCCTAGCTTTGTATATAAATATGTAGAATTAATTCTTTTCAATCTTAAGTTACATTATTATAAAAAAATTGATTGAATAATAAAGTATATTTAAGAAGGGTAAAATTATCGTTTTAAATTTTTTACTCCTTTATACCCTTAGATATTCTTATGGTTCGGTTTTGGAGCCCTTTTTTTAGCTACATTCTTTCCATTTTTTCTTTTTTTTTATCAATTCTCTCTATTCTCTCTATAGTTGAAATAGAAAATAAACTATAATATACCAACCACAGTAACAAATCCAAATTGCCAAATTGTATGGAGCAACAGTTGGTATGGTGGCTAATACATTGCAATTCATTTTCTTTTTCAACTATGGAGAGAATATGGAGAATTGAAAAAAAAAACTTATGAAAAACAGAGAATGTAGCTAAAAAATTATGATATTTTCAATTTTGTAGCTGAAAAATGACTCCAAAACTGAATCAGAAAATGAGGAAAAGGTATAAAGGAGAGAACATTAAAATAACAATTTTGCCCCATTAAATATATTTTGTTATTCTGTCATAAAATTTTATTAATAAAATAATATTATATTGTTAAAAAAGTAACTAACATGTCTTATTTATACAAAGAGAGTCTTATTTATACAAAGAGAGTGATCTAGGTGTCCTATGTGAAAACAAAATAACTAAGACTTCGAGAACCACCCAGCTTTGCTTTACAAGGGTTTGATTGATATCTAATATTTTCCTTATTATAGACATGAATATTATTACAATGCAATTAATAAATTTTACATTTAATTAGCTTTGGAATAATATGATAAGCATTATAGAAACTCAAATTATTTAATTTAATTTATATGCAAAACAAATTTTATGAAATTAGTTTTATGTATTATCTTAATAGTTTATCTTTTGTTGCTTAGCAGCACGTGCTTATATGCTAGTACACTTAGATGTAACGTAGTGTAGCAGCAAAATCAGTAAATAGCATAAAGAAAATAAGTAGCCTGAAAACAAATCAGTAAAAAATATATCAAACCATGATAATCTGCAAAACTAATCCAGTATAAAACAATTGAAAAAATTACTTGAGAGCCAGCTCTGTGTGCTGAAGTCTGTAATAGAACACTGCAAGATCCCCATAACTCTTCATTGTATCTGGATGATCGAGTCCCAACTCCCTCTCGTTAATATCCAGGGCCTTTTGCTGATAAATTGTAGCCTGAAAATGGGAGGAACAGTTTAATGTAGAAACTTTAACCACTATTAAATGAAAACATTATTCATGATTAATTTAAGGCACTGAATGAGGATTATAATAAAAAACTAGAAAAACACCCTCGTTGTTAATCCTGACTAAGAGAGAACAAGGTCTATTGGTGTCCAGCATATTCCAAAAAAATAACCGCATTTTTTTCCACCACAAAATCACTTATCGCTAAAATGTACAAGCAACAGAGGAAACAGATTATTAAAATAAAAATATAGACCTGATTGAAATCGCCTGTATGATATAAAACTACTGCTAGGAGGCTGTAAGCACCTGCTGTCATTCGATGGTATGGACCACACACAGCTACAAGCTTTGCAAGAGCCTGTAGAACTGAAGAATTAAAGCAACTGATGGACTACAATACAGAAAATAATCTATTGATCAACCATATACCTTTGTCCCATAGATAACCGCATCTTCCAACTTCCCCTTGTCTAAAGCTGTTTTAGATGATTCTAACAGCTGCCGCCCATCTGCAGAAGAGCATGCAGTTTGCTGCAGAGGAACAGAAAATGTCATTAATTAAAAGTTTCAATCGTTAAAGAGATGACTGACAAACATGTAAGATGAATGTGTCATTCAGTTGAGCACCTTATGCACTGGGACCAAGCTCACGATATCTGACTTCTGAAATGGATTTGAGGAATCCATATTAAAGTCCCTTGGTACCATCTCAATACCAACCTGAAAATTGATACGAAAGAAGAGCCGAGGAATGCTATATTCCATCAGTCGCTGCAATACATGACACTTAAGCTTTTTGCCAAGCACACAAATTACTTTAATAGCACCTAAACGAGCAATTCAACATTAAACATATTCTATGTAGCCACTATTGCAATTAAACATTCAACATATTCTATGTAGCCGCTATGGCTATTGCATTTAGAGAAAAACTGGAGTAACAAGAACGAGACCATGAAAATAAATGGACAAATTGAAGTAGTTGGTAGCAAAGGGTTGAAAGAGTTTTAAAAGCATGAGGCATGAGCTAACAATACATTTCCAGGAGATTCAATAAGGCCTATCATAATTTAAATACAAGTTGTTAAAAGTTTGTTGATCACCAATCATCTCAAAAAGCTATTAAGAGAAAGGCAAACAACACTTTTATACATCTATAACTCTTCAACAAATGTGGGTTGTGGCCTGTGGGCATAATACAAGCCTAATACTTAGAAATTCAATAATTAAGGTTATTGGAGTTTAAATACAGGACCTATAAACAAGGTATAATAGATTTATATCTCAAATCTAAAGGTTAACAAAATGACTAGAACTTTCTGGCATCTATCTAGAGATTAGCTACTACGAAGAGTAAGATCTATGTCCACACCCTAGAAAAAATGTTTTTTACAATCATAAAGTGTCATCAGGGGTTAAGTTCTCAAGCCTGTGAATTTCTAAAGTCAGCTACAATGTAAGAACTAAGTAATTAGAGAAGAGAGTATCGGCCAAAAAAAGAAAAAAAGTAATTAGAGAATAAAGCAATCATAAAATAGGTACTTAAGAATACAGACTAAATCAAAGATCATGTTTCATATTTTAGTTTAAAATACCTTTTGACATAGTCCACGCAGGATTGCAAACTTCCTGACATCTTTGTAGTCGAAGCTTCTCAGATCCCATTCATACCGCTTTCTCAGAAAAATCTCCAACCATCTCCAGACAAGAGAATGGACATTACAAAATTTGTCTAATTCATCGTTTTCTGGAACTCCAAGCATTAGATTCAATGCCTCGGCTATTGATACAGCCATTTTCCCAGGGTTTACAACAGCAGAAATTACTGCTTGAAGAATATGTTTGAAAGCTCGCACTATCATCTCGTGTATGCAAAGTGACTGCACGTGAGACAGCTTCTCTGAAAGTTTTACCTGGTAAGGAAATTTAAGAGTAATCACCATTCATAACTAGAAAATTCATATGAGGATAGCTTTATATCTATATTATTGATATCCTAAATGTATTAAGAATTGAATTTCCGGTTTCCCAGAATATTTTGGGGGAAAAAAAGATGGCAGAAAAGGAAGAAGGTAAGATAACATAATAACCAAATAAAGAAGATTTTCATGACCAGTTAAGTACTAGTAAGAACTTTTAAAAAATCCATATGGGCCAACTTATTTTTATCTCTACCTCAAAAAAAAATTAAAAACAACCAAAAATGCATCTCAAACATCTGAAAAAAGAGTCAACTGTTGAATTTTGAAAGATACCTAATATATCATAAAAGATTAAGTGCATCAAAAGATCAAGATGGACAACATATGCAGGGCGTGATATAGATATATAAATCTCCAAACAGGTTACTTACAACATGGCCAAGCGATCGCATCCGAAGGCCTCTAGTATGCATGAAATCAGTCAGTGTCCGACCATCAACAGGTGAGAGCTCCAATGAACCAAAATCTGCTACCTGTATCAATTAAAAAATATACATGTACTATAAACATGACTCTCCAACCATGTTTACATGATAAATCATTTAAACCAGAAAAAAGTAATTACCAATTTGGGGAGAGCAACTTCCAAGTAATACTTTTGAGATAGCTCAATTAGTTCTTTAAGAGCCTGTCAACCACAGGAAAGTTAATAAATCCTAGAAGCAAAACAAGAAGGTGTTACCTTAGCCTTTAACAATACCTAGAAATTATTACCTTACAATGAAGTCCAGTTTCAGATTCTTTGAGTCGAGCAAAAGCTGCATCTGACAACAAGCTTTTTAACACAAGTTCATTTTCTTTCTCCTGAGTTTCAAGCTGAGATTCTACAGAAGGTGAGAGAGAATCCTCAACCCCATTAGCTGTGACTGAATGAGAGTGTGATTTCTCAGATTGTACTTTGACATCGCTTCCATCAGATTTCTTCTTGTTCTTACGGGACCTTAGGGTTGTCCCAAGTCCTTCAACTTTCACTTCATTCTTAGTTTTCTCACTGAATAGTTTCTTATCTTTGTCGGTATTTTTTTGATCTTGCAAGTGTTGAATCCAGCATGCTCCAAGTTCCCATCTTATAAAGTCATCTGATTTTATGTCCTCCTGCTCAATTTTGGCAAGACTTTCTTCTAACAGTCTCTGAACGAAAGCACGTGAATCAAAAAGCTTCCTGCACTCCAAAGTTTGCAAACATGGTCCAGGCTTACTGTGCTCAGAAGGTGGTGTTTGATGAAGTAGAAGTCTCAAACTGTAAGAAAGAAGTCAAATATCTTATAAATTACTAAAAATCCAAATGAACCAATTACAAGGAGAATTGACATCTCTGATCACCAATGCAAAGAACATCACACAATATCCAGAATATCGAGACAAGAAAGCATAAGGCAATGCCAAATAAGGGGGAAAGCTTTTTATTTGGTGATCACATCCTTGCATCCCCCCCCCCCCCCCCCCCATCTATGGCATTGTATGTAAGATAAACATATCAAAAGAGGAAACCAGAACTGCTCAAATTGATTCTTCCAGGGGAAAAAAAATAGATCTCAGTTCCAGCTTAGAATATAATTAATTATGAACAAACAATAGTAATCAAAAGTTAAGCATGTTCAAGTTTTCAAAATAGCAAAGTATTACTAAACTCGTAGCAACTTATTTTCTTTTGATGGCTGAAGATCAAACCACTTCAGCTCTTTTAATATATATGATAAAGATATAACCATGAAAGAAAAGCATTCATTATTCTTAGCTACATATAAAACAGCTGAATCACACCACTCATGACAAAGTTGTACAATTTCTCAATAAAAGACACAATTTTCAAGCTTTAAACTTCATACAAAGCCAAGGGAGAATGATATTGGCTTATACATTATGTGTAACAACATTTAACATATTGAGTAATACCTGTTGATATTTAATGCATTAGCACCGCCTTCAGGCTGATCAAGTTTGAGTGTTTGAGACGGAGACTTGACGTTGTTATTCTCTAAATTCTCAACTTTCACAATAGCAATGTAACCACAATATCTGAGATTGACAATCCCTAGAGTGGAAACATCCTATACCCATGACATAATATATATTCAAGCATTTAGCTAAAATCGCTTAAATTGAGCAAAGCCATCTAAGAAAAGAATTAAACCAACACTCTAAAAAACAAAGCCTTTTATATATACCATCAGTTTAGGAAATTAACTTACATGAGCAGCAGTATTTTCATCCGCAGTGATCCCTTTCAAAAGGTTTCTTTCTTTTAGATTCTTTGGATCCACCCCAATTGCTTGAGTTCCATCAATTTTAGTATCTATCTTAAAGCTTGCATTTGAAGCATCCTTCATCACCATAATGCTCAAATCCCCTACCTTCTCATTATGCAGAACTAAATTGTGTGCATCAGAACACACTGGATCTGGTTTATCCATTACATGCTGAATGACTTTTATAGCTCTGAAAATTGAGACGTCAACAAATAAGCTGTGAAGAAGGAATGCTTTCCTATCTCTGATTTGCCTTTCCTCAGCTGTCTTGCAAGGCATTGATGCAATAAAAGTAAACTCTTTAGCCCAAGGAATCAGGTCGCTAGTTCCATCTCTTCCTAAACCACCTCCATTTCCTCCCCAGGTTTCATCGTCCTCCATGGGAAGGGGAGGGAAAACAGATGGCAACTGAGCAACAATAGGTGGGGCAAGCCATGTGTTCGCTCTGAAGCCATAAGGAAGATTACCAAACTGCAAAGACGCAAAGAAGTTACATTGGAGTATAGAAAAAAACTATGAGAACATTATATCTGTTTAGACAGCAAAACCATGTGTATAGTGAAAGAAATTTAAATAAATGAATAAATATAAATAGATTTCTTACCTTGTTACGTTCTGAGAATGCTTTCATGAGATCATCATAAGCCTGAAATGAAAGGACGAGCTTCTTTACCCAGACTCTCGAAAACAAAAAATTATAATGAAGCAAGAATAAGGACCATTTGATAACTATTTCAATTCATAATTCCCGATTTCAATTTTTCATATTTTAAAAATTGGAATTACGTACACGTTTGGTAATTTACTTCTGATTTCTATTTTTGAAATTTAGTTTTAGAATTTAGTCAAATTTTGAAATTTAAAAAAAATCAATTTTGGAATTAAATTTCTATTTTTTTTTATAGATAACCCCATTTTCAAAGCATATTTGACAATAATATTTCCATTTTTAGAAACAAAGCATTAAATTCTAGAGAAAAATATTTAATTACTCTAATATTAGTGTTTTCTGTTCTAGAAATATCAATTCCTTTTTTTTTGTTGAAACTAAAAATTAATAACCTTGTTATACTCAATCATACTCAACCTTACTCAAAATAATTAAAGATCCAAAATTAGATGAAAATTTTTCAAAAATAAGTTTTAAATTGAATTTTAGAGCTTAATAAGTTGAAAATCAAAAATTAAGAATTAGTTATCAACAACCAATATTCAATTTTTCAATTTCTTTTTAAAACTGAAACTAAAAATTAATTATCAAACAAATTTTTTTTTTCAAAAAATTTTGAAATTGAAAATTTAATTCCAAAACTAAAAATTAAAATGGTTACCAAACAAAAGAGTCTCAACTTAGAAAACACATCTTTATATATAAAAAGTGAAAATGTATGCTGGACGACCAAAATGGGAGGCTTTTTTTTTCTTTTTGTTATTTTTTTACACCAATAAATACAAAAATATTCGTATAATAAATATATTTTTATGCTTTTTTTTCACTAATAGAAACCAAAATATCCATATTTTAAATACACTTTTTATGAATATTTATTTTGTATAATGCAATTACTTTTATTTCATTAAGGGTTATAATTTATACAGTTAATGATTACTTATTTAATGAGTGTTCGATCAATTCACGTATAAACATATCATATTTTTGTTGAACTAATACTCTTTATGTAGATATAATATCATATCTCATATCAATTAAAAAAAATAATTAACTAATATAAATTATTTTTTAAGTAAAAAAAGATTATTAAATTCAATCAAATCATGTCTATCATTCGTATAGAATTAACTTATTAGATAGTATTAATTGAATAAATTTATATGTTGTTATATTATATTTGACTTATTTATTAAATAAAATTATACAATTATTGTCAATATCGTGATAAATCACTCATATTTATATTGTATTTTGATTCAATTGTTCATAAAATAATTATTATTATATATTTATTAATCATTAAAGTAACAAATTAATTAACTATTTATTTAGTAGTATTTTTGCAAACACTTTATAAAACATTTTAACATTAAATTTTCAATTATAATAAAAATAACTTAAAATTTTATATATAAAAACTTATTTTTATTTTATTTTATAAAATAAAGAATTTGAAACAATAATAATTATTACTAGATAATTAATAGTATTATATATTTATCAAAAAAACTAGTAATAGATAGAAAAGCAAAACAGCATATAACCATCAACTAGACATCTTTTAACTAACCATGCATGAAAAACACAAATTTAAATTTAAGAAACCAAACCAAAGAATGAAAACGAGTACAACAGAGTCACATACCACGGTAACACATCACTGATATCGACCATTAACAAAACCTAATTTCTAACATTGCACTTTGTCAAGCATATTTTGAAACCCTAAAGGTCAATAAAATTTGGTTTTAGTAAAAAAGGCACAAATAGCCCATAATTGAAACCATTTAATCCAAAATAAAAAATGGTGGGACACAAATAACATTAACCAATTAAAGAAAAAATAAAACTCGATCAAAAACCACAGTGGAACAAATTGAAAATAAGCGAATAAGTGAAACTAACATCGTCAAAAGCTCTACTAAGCTGCCGTAAGAGATCGACCAGGTTGTGACTCAGAATTCTCTGCTTCCCAACGCTATAGAACCCTTTCCTGCAAGCTTCCACATGAACTACCTTCCCATTGCAAAGCTTCACCTAACCATTACAAAGAAGACACTGAAAAATTGCCCCAAAAAATGCACAACATCCGAAACAGAAAATATTCATCAACAAGCTCGACATAGAAGGGGAAAAAACGGAAACAAAAACTTACATATAGAGAAAAAAGATGATCTTCAGCCGAAATCTCGTCGACTTTCCGTATCGTTACTCTCTTTATAACTGTAAAATTCAAAGAATTTTCTACTATCAATCATAGTTCAATAAAATAAAACACACATTGGAAGATTGTTTTATATGAAAATGTGTTTGGGTAGAGAAAGTACATTGAATAGGGGCAGTGAGGTGGGAGAGAGAGAAGAACTCGTAAAAGGAACCAAGTTTAGAGCTAGAATGGCTGGCATCGGCATCAATGTCCACAGCCAAATCGTGATTCTTGCTTTCCGACGAACCCTGAGACTTGATGATGGTGGTGGTGGTGGATTTCTTGGCGTTTTTATCCTGTGCACCCGGCACACTTTTACCACCACCAGTTGATTGTAAATCATCGGGCTTAGGACTCTGATCTTTGCTCGCAGACGAAGGTCCAAAGTTAGTTGTGCAGACCACGAGGTCCAGCACTCGTCTAACGTGCGCTGTAGCGCGCTCATCGTCGTAATCCTCTGTTGAAAAAGACAACGGTTAGAAAATATACGAGATGATGAGGTGCGAGAAGCCAAAAAAAAGTCAAAAACCAAAAAAGACACAGAAAAGGACACGACGTCGTATTTATATATGTTTTAGATTTATGTCGCCGCCTTGACAAAGTTGGCATTTTCGTAAAAACGGTCGTATTATTGTAAGAGGAATTGGATCGTGGAAATTGCATGAAGTGGAGTGAAAACGCAACGACGCCGTTTTTAAGCTAAGTCCACACTTTACACTCAATCCACGGTAATAATATTTATAAAATTATAAATAAATTATATATATATATATATATATATATATAATAACTACTTAAAAACACATTAAAAATTTAATATATTTATATTTAAATAAAAAATACATAATATTTTTCACTCAAAGGGTCCCAATTTAGAATTGCTAGCTATTTTGCACTTTGAATTAATACACTAATAATACCTTCTACCAATGTTAGGATGCAGGGTTTTAGTGCAGAGACATCCACCGTATCTTTTAAACGTGGTCCTCTTACCTGTATCAAATCAAAGATGAATAATTTGATTACCATTAGATTGAAAAGAAAATGAGAATCTAGTTTTATAGTTGTGTTAAATGACTGAATTGTCCTTATTATATGTGTATGCCCTAATTTTCTAAGATATAGTGAATATATGATTAACAATGGGTCATACCAAAACAATTCTCACTCTTTAAATTATTGGAAAAACTAATATTATGCTTCTAAATTTATTTATTTTTTAAATCAAACATTAATAAACATACATTTTAAACATAACATTTAAGATTTGAGCGTTTGTTTAACAAGGAAGCTATAATAAGTTAATTATTATCTATTATGAATTTGTAATAAGAAGCCATTTTTTAATATAAATTTGATGAGACTAATTAAAGACACGTACGTAAATTATTATATATTTTTTATTTTATTTTCTCTTTGTTTAATTTCTATAACATATTAAAACTCCATATGCTAAAAAAAACATAAAATGAGATATATATGAAAGTAAATTCATTAATATTATAAAAATATTTTTATTTAAAGTATTTAGTTTAAATTAAAATAAAAATTATAAAATATGTCATTATTTTAATATTTAGGAATGCTATTTGATAAAACTGGTTTGAAATAAATTGATAGTTAGAAAAATGGTTTTGAAAGAAATATTCAACTCTTCTTTGGTACAAAATAATTATAAGTATTTAATTGATATATATTATTTATTTTTTTAAGATAAGAGCATACATTAAAAATTATTTGTCTTAAAATTAAAAATATATTAAAAAATAATAAAAATAATACCTCTTAAAAACATGTAACTACAAAAATAATATATATAACTAAAGAAATAACACTCTTATTTTAAATACGATATAAATTAACCAAAAAAATTAAAAGAAATATCCATGACATATGTTTTTGACTAGTAATTTATAATAGTTCTTTCACAACATCTACTTATTAAAATATTAAAATATGTTATATTAAATCCAATTTAATTATTTATTATTATTATACCTTAATTAAAAAATTAATTGAATTATTTATAATCATTACACCTTAATTAAAAGATTGATTTTATATATATACACACACGAAATGTAAACGTGTAATCAAAGACCAAAATCTTTCTCATGTGTCATACTATTCCTGCTCCTAGGGGTGTCCAAAAACCGGATTGGACCGGACCAAACCGTAAAACCGGACCGGACCGGACCAAACCGAACGGTTTTACTAATCAAACGGTCCGGTCCGGTTTGTATTAATTTTAAACCGTTCAAACCGGACCGGACCGGTTTAATAATATATTAAAAATTTCACATTTTTCTTCATTAAATTATAAAAAAATCGAACCAAACCGGGAAATAAACCGGACCGAACGGTTTTATAAGTCAAACGGTCCGGTCCGGTTTTTATTTTTTAAAACCGTTTCAAACGGTCCGGTCCGGTCCGGTTCTAGTAATATGAACGGTTTGGTCCGGTTAGATTTTTTTTAAGGAAAACCGGACCGAACCGGACCGTGGACACCCCTACCTGCTCGTACCAATAATTCTAAACATGTAATATCCAAGTGTAGAATATTGTACATATTTTGTATATGGTAATAAAATGGGATATCTAGCAAATAATTACCTCGTGAGACAGTGAAAAGTTAGTGATATTGCAAGTTTCTACGTTCGAAGATATCAATCGGCGAACATCGATGATCCTGTCCGTTGATATTCCCTGCATTAGATTTCGTATATAAACAATAAATAATACAACAGCTCACTTATTGGAATTAGCAACAACTACAAAAAAATATTGCAGAGAATTTTGTATTGAAGAGATTACGGTTACGTGTGGAAAGTTGAGTTAGAGCTTAATAAATATGCACCTTCTACCACTGCACTCTTAAAGACGAATTTGAGGATTACGTACTTATAAAAGTATAGGTAGTTAATTTTCTACCAACTTATATAAGAGTTGTAGACTCTATATTCATGTATATTAATCCTAATTGTTAAATTAAAAATATTTAATCTGTATAATTTATAGAGTCAACGTTTTGTCTAAATGTTATATGTATAAAAATATTATTGATTTTTCTATTAATAAGTTAAATCTTGGAATATTTTTTTAGAATTTAATTACGTAACTTATTTATATATATCTTTATTCACTTAAAATTTTACAAATTTAGTACATTCTTATTAGAAAAGATAATTTATGTTTAGAAAATAAACAACTGATACTTACATAAGTTAATAAGTTTTGACTTCGATTTGCGTCATAATTATATATTTTAATTATAACATAGAGCCTTAAATTATTATTTTGTAGTAATATTCCAGAATATTATGCATATTATTATGTTAATTCAAATTTTTTTAATCAATTTTGTAATATATTATAAATTTTGATTAGCACATAAAATTTTATGTATAGTTTTTAACAACAATATTTTAGAATATTATTATGTATTATTTTTTAAATCATCAAACAAGTACCACCCCCTAGATTCATCAATAACATAAAAAATACATAATTAATTAATGAATCTCTATCTACGTACATATGACCATCACACGAAATAAAAAGTTATCCCGTCTACATATGAAATGAGCTCAACACACGTATGACCAACTTTTCTCCTGGTGTGAGTTCAATGAGGTTTTTCTTTTCGTAAATTATTACATGTAAACTATTTATAGTTATTTTACATGTATAAATACATCTTAAGTTATATTTATTTCTTCAAATTACTAATAAATATTGTGTATATTTTCATGCAATTATTTGTGTCTATTTTATAGTTGAATTATTATAGATTAAATAAATATCTTCTATGATTGTTATTTTTCTAAAAGTTGTCTATTCATTGATTATTTTTACTCACTCTATTTTCTTTTAATTTTTCACTCTCATGTAGCATTAGTTTTTATTGAAGCTGGCTTAAGTTCTATTTAGAATAAGACATTTTTTATCTTTTATGATTTTTCTCGTTCTTTCGGAATTATTATGAACTTATTTTAGTTTTTTGGTAACTTAATTATATTATAAACTATTTTGTAACCCCTTAATGACTATTAACTATATAATAGACCAATGTCACTTATTAGTTAGTATTATTTTCCTTCTACAACTAGTTATATGAGTGATGACAAACAAATAAATATCATGTTCTATTTTATACATGTTGATTTAGAGTAGAAAAACAAGAAACAATATGCCAAAAAAAATTTAGATTCTAAAATGTAACGTAAGCTTAGGACCGATAAACTTAGGACTGATCCTAATTTGACATCAGAGCATAGGTTTTAGAATTTGAAGACATGGAACAACCTTATTATGATATTTAATAATTTTAGGGTGATGATTATATGATTTAGTTGTAAATAATATGTTATAATATGGCCGACCTACGATATTTAATAATTATTTTGTAGGTTTAATGTTTTATAGAGAACAAATCATGCATATCTTGTTTCTAGAACCATTATTTTGTCAATAAGAGTATGTAATATTTATGGTTTTTGTTATAGAGACATTAATAAGTAAATATTATAATTTATGTAATTTAGTTGTGATAATATCATGGAGAAAAAGAAGAATAAGTTAAGAATGTTACCTTATCTTGATGAAAAATATATTCAGGTTTATAAATGGTAAAATATATGACATTTTTAAGGTATGATTTACTTTGACTCTTACAAAAATTTAGATTATACGAGTATATCACTTGCTTAGTTTCCATCTTTATTTTGATTGTAATCATTATATTATTTAAGAGATTATCCCTACATTTCAAAAGTAGTTATTAAAGTATTTTGAACGTGTTAGATAATATTGAAGTAATGTCTATATTGAAAGGATAGAGTATATAATTAGATGACATAGTAAATATAGAGAATATGATTACATGAAGAAATATTGTGAAATGTTAATGAGATTAAGTAAACGAATTTTTTTATAAGATGAGTTTATCTAATCTAGCTTCATCTCATACTATATAAATTAGTAACTCTTTGATCTTATTTTAAGGTGAATTAAATAGACTTATTTAATTAGGTAAGGTATAAATGTATTATATATAATTTTTAGGGTTGTTTTCTTTTGCATAGGAATGTGGTACCTTAAGGTCATGTATTGATTATAAGTAGAAAAATAAGATCACCATATGCAAAAGGTATTTATTTCCTCGTACTGATGATCTATTTAACCAACTACAAGATACAAAGGTTTTCTCAAAAATTGATTTGTGATTTGGTAACCATCAACTAAAAATTAAATAATTGGACATTCCAAAAACTACATTTAGAACATGCTATGATCACTACGAATTTTTAGTCATGTCTTTTGGTTTAACTAATGTTTCCGTCGCCTTCATGAACCTAATGAATCAAATCTTTTTTTCATTTCTTGTTGTTATTATCTTCATTGATGATATTTTAGTTTATTTTCAAATAAAAATGAGCATGAAGATCATCTCAGACTTGTGTTGCAAACACTAAAAGAGAAACAACTATATGTCAAGTATAACAAGTGCCAATTTTGGTTGGATCAAGTTACATTTTGGGGTATGTCATATTAGTATAAGAGATCTCTATTGATCCTCAAAAGACAGAGGCTTTGCTTAACTAGGAAAGACCTTTCAATATGATTAAGGTGCAAAATTTCCTTGGATTAGTTGGATACTATCGTTGATTTGTCGAGGGATTCTCAAAGCTTGTATTATCTTTAACTCACTTGACAAGGAAAAATATAAAGTTCGAGTAGAATGATTAGTACGAAATGAGTTTCCAAAAATTAAAGGGTTTATTAACCTCTGCTTTAGTACTTTCTCCTCCTTCAAGTAATGGTAAATTTGTAGTATGTAATTATGCCTTTCACCAAGGATTAAAATGTGTCATCATGCAACATGGTAAGGTTGTCGCTTGTGTTTTGAGACAACTCAAACCACATGAACTCAACTATCCTACTCATGATCTAGAACTAGTAGCAATATTTTTCGCACTATAGATATGGAGACATTATTTATATGGTGAAAAATGTCAAAACTTCACTGATAACAAAAGTTTAAAATATTTACTCACTAAAAAAAAATTGAACCTACAACAAAGAAGATAGATGGAATTGATCAAGGATTATAAGTGTGTTATCGAGTGACATCCAGGAAGGGTCAATGTGGTTGCAAATGCACTTATTAGAAAAACAATAAGTTCCTTAGCTCGTTTAAAAACAAAGTATTTTCCTTTACTTCTCAAGTTGAAGAATTCGGACGTATAATTATCAAATGATAACTCGGGAGCTCTGCTTGCTAGTTTTTGGGTAAGATCTAGTTTAATTGATAGAGTTCGTGAAGCTTAATCTCAAGATCTCATGCTAGTCCAATTGAAAGAGGAACTCTAGAACTGTTCATGAGTGGACTTGACTATTTGAGACGATGGTGCTTTAATTCTTAACAATAGATTGTGTGTTTCTAACAATAAGGACTTGAAGAGAAAGATTCTAGAAGAGGCTCATAGTTCTGCTTAAGCCATGCATCCAAGCAATACTAAAATACATCGAATCTTGAAGGACCATTTTGGTGGAAAGGCATGCAGTGAGAAATAGCAGAATTTGTATCCAGATGTTTAATATACCAAGAAATAAAGGCAGAGCATCAGAGACCTTCTGGACCGTTACAACCACTATCTATTCCTGAATGGAAATATGAACACATTACTATGGACTTCTTAACGAGACTTCTTCGTACTCAAAAAGGTCATGATGCCATTTGAATTGTTGTTGACAAATTGATTAAATTAGTTCACTTTTGACCAATGAAATCAACATTTTGAGTAGATAGATTAGCTAAGTTGTATGTGAAGGAGATTTTCAGATTACATGGTGTTTTAGTCTCTATTACATCGAATAGAGAACTATGTTTTACATCCTTGTCTAAGGCAAGACTACAGAAAGTCATGGGAACGAAGTTGAAATTTAGTACTGAATTCATCAATAGACAAATGGCTAATCAGAAAGAACCATTCAAACCCTTAAAGATATGTTACGTACTTGTGCTTTGCAATTTAAAGAAAATTGGGATGATTTTCTACCGCTAATGGAATTTTCATACAATAATATTTACCATTCGAATATTGAGATGGCTCCTTATGAAGCATTGTATGGTAGGAAATATAGGACACCTATATGTTTTGATGAAATGGATGAACAAAGATTTATACATCCCAAATATGTTGACATGATATGTGACAAGTTTTAATAGTTAGGAAAAGATTGAAAATTGCTCAAAATCGACAAAGGAGGTATGCTGACCCCAAAAGAAAGGATTTTGTAGTTGAAGTTAAAGATAGAGTGTTTTTGAAATTATCTCCATGGAAAAGTGTTGTTTGATTAGAGAAAAGAGACAAGTTGAGTCCTCGATATATATAAGACCATACAAAGTTACATAACACAATGGTCCGGTTGCTTATCACTTGGAATTACTGTCTAAACTTTTCTGAATTCATTATGTATTTCATGTTTGTATGCTTCAAAAGTATGTATCCGATCATTTTCATGTTTTGGAACCTCGCCCCATTGAATTAAGAAAAGATATCACCTATAAAGAAAAATTAGTACGAATTCTTGATAAAAAGGATTAAGTCCTTTGAAACAAGACAATCTATTTGATAAAATTTCTTTGAAAAAATTAAATAATAGAGGACTCTACGTAGGAACCTGAAGATCTAATGTGTACCAAGTATCCAAAACTTTTTTAGTTAGGTTAATAAATTTTGTGGACGAAATATTTTTAGGGATAGAGTTGTGAGACTCTATATTTCTTTTGTAAAATTTAATTACATAATTTATTTTTATATATATTTATCTTTTTAATTTGATTTTTTCTTGTAATTATAAATATGATATTTTTAAATTAATACCATGAGACTAAAATTTTTTCATTTAAAATTAATAATGCTAATATTAGTTGTTTAGTCCAAGATTAAATTGATAATTTTAAATTTTAATATAATTAATAATTTTTTATTTATAAAAAAAGAAAATAAATAAAGCAGCCAACACATGTGTGGGCGCGTATTTATTAAGGTTGAAATTCATTAATGCCATTTGAACAGAGCAAGAAAATACAAAGAAAAAGAAGATATAGTTTAGCACCCTCTTGTATTATTTTTCACAAATCTTCACTTATTTTTTTCACCATTTGTCACATATGAGGTACCAAATTAACTCTTTTTTATTTATAATTTTTTTCTTTCTAATACTTATTATTTTAAGAGTATTTGGCTGAAATGATTCTTTAAATTCATGTCAAAATATTATTTTTTTTAATAGTTTTAATCCATAAATGAGTATGAATTTGATATTTTCATCACTATATAATCATTACTCATGATTTATTTTTATATCTTAATTATTTTAGAGAAAAATCTTAAATTTAAAAACCTTAAATATTTTTAATTTTTTAACAAATATGGGTAATAATTAAATGGATCTTTATGTAAATTTATTATTTTTAGTGTTTATTACTCTTTAATTAATTTGATAAATTTGGATAACTAGTACATATGATATTAATTTAAAGATTCCGAAGATTTAAAAGGAAATTATACAATTTTATTTTTTAACTTAGTTTGTAGTATGAGTTGGCTTGTTTGGAAAGTTTAATTCTTTAAAAATTGTAAATTATCTAATTTATAACTATGAAATTAATAGAAGGTAATATGTTTGAGCCTATAAATCTTTCTTGAAACATGGAGCTAATTTGATTATATAAGTGGATATATTTTACTCAAATTATATAAGTATTTGTTTATTTCAAACTTACACAAGTTTATAATGTTTATTTTTATTTATTTAAGTTTTATAAATTTAATATTTTCTTATTAAAAGAGATCATTTATGTCTAGAAAATAGATAATTGATACTTAAGTAAGGTAATAAATTTTTATTCAAATTTATGACATAATTATATATTTTGATTATAACATAAAAATTTATATTCAATTTTTAGTAACTATCATCTCAAAATATTATGCATATTATTACGTGAATTCAAAAGCTTTTAATCAATTTTATAATATGTTATAAATATTTATTAGAGTAGAAAAACAATACAAATCTTATCAAATATTTTTATTCAAAAATGTAACAGGAATTGTTTAATTACTAGTAAAACTTTGTAATTTGTAAATAGTTCCAGCAGAAAGGGAAAAAGAAATAGAAAAACCTTTAAAATAATCTGGTTTTCATCTGGAAGGTTCAGTGTAATGTCCATGACAACAGGAAGAACTGCAAAGTCACCAACCAAAACAAACAAAAAGATTAATCTCTTTATTAATTAAATAAACTAAAATGGTCAAATTAATTTACGAAAATTAATTTTAACTCTGGCATTAATATTAAAAAAAAATTAAGTTATCTCTTACCCTTTTCTTCTTTCTTCTTCTTCTCACCCTTGGCCTTTCCACGGCTGTTCCTTGGTGCCATTTTCAACCCTTTTGCTTAAACTAAATAAGCTCCACAGCAGTCAGCACATATAATTAGCAATATTACAATACCAATTTAGTACAAAAGCAAGCTACTCGTATATATAGCAGAGTACTAATTAATGTTTTGAGAAAACAGTTTTAACTCAAATTAACACCGACCAATAACATGAACAAAAACTTCACAAACCCAAATATACCAAATAGCTCAAGATTCAATAAGTCATTATAAAAATGAATCCCAACCCTTTTCCAATAAACAGGGAAGCTCTCCTATATGAAATCTAGAGGTTTCAGAAACAATTACCAGATGAAATAGTCAGAGTAATAAAGAAGGCACAGAAAAGAGTCTTTAATGTAATAACAAAATGAGAGCAGCTAAAATTAAGCAACTGAGGAAATTAAACCCAATTTGTGAAAAACCATAAGGTCTTTGGAAATGGGTAAATTCAGAGAATGGATAATGTAAAACAATTGAGAGAGTAATGGAACTAAGAACAAATTGTGGGAAATGAAGAATAAGAGAGAATAGAGTTATAGAGAGGTGGGTGTGATAAGGAAGGAAGGGCGGAGATTTAACAGTCAGAATGATATATTTGGCATTTTATTGCAGTTCTCTGGCTTATACCGATTGATTAATTATCGTCATATATTGGGATTTTTTTATTTTTTTTTAATTCCATAAATTTAATAAAGAGTAATTCTTTTATTTTTCTTCTAATTATATAAAATGGGTCCTCCAAAACTTGGACATCCTGTAATTCAGAAAAAATAAAAATAAAAAATCAATTGGCCTAAAATAATTTATTATCTTAAGAGTAATAGTTGATTTAATTGGATATATACTATATGCATCCATATTTTTTGGATAAGAATCTATGATTTGTAATTGGTAACTTTGATTGGATGAGGGGTTTTGTTTTATTTTTATTGATTTCTATATATAATTAAAAAAGAGCCTAATTTCTTCCTCTTTTGTGATGTTCATTAAACGAAAACTAAGAGACTAAGTTGAGTGATTTAAGTGTGAAGTGGAAAAAGAAAAAAATTAGATTGATAAAAATGTATCAAGTTGATTTGTGATAAAATGACGTTTAGGTTGGTCGGTTGTATAGGTAAGAATTGCTCCATGTATAATATTTTTGGTCTTTTTTACATACTTTTTATTCGTCCATTAATTAGGTTTAATTAGTTAAGTCTGTAAGATAACCTCTTCTTATACTTCCATTCCAATTTTAACCCATAATCTAGCTTCTTCTTTTTTATAATACGAATGGTGTCAAGAATTCTCTAGTCTACATAAGAGGAGTTTATAATTTTTGTAACTTTTGAGTGAACATATAATCCTAGTTGTTTTCATAATTTTAATATCAAAATTTTATTTTAATTATTTATCCAGAAATTATATCAGATCATGTAATCAAAATTTTTAAAATAACAATTTTAATTAAGTTATTAGGATGAGGTTAAATTCTTCAAAATAATTTTAAAATTTTGATTATATAATCGGTATATGATATAATTAGACTTAATTTCTTAATCAATGATCAAAATAAGACTTTAATTTTAATTTTATAAAAATAACGAAATTTATGTAATTTATTATAAAAAAATTAAAGAATTTATATGCTATATTTATACAAGTTACAGGACTCATAATCTATTATCTTTTCATTTTTTTTTCTTTTTTCAAATTTTTATTTCCTTTTTTAAACATTTCTTTTTCATTTTTCTACCTTCATTATTTTCAAATATTTTTCACATATTCATATTTTTAAATAAATAAGAATATCAAAATTACATAAAACTAATAACTTCAATATCATATATTTGTCGCTTAATAAAACCTCATGGATTAATTAATTATCAAAGGGAAACGATTCATGGTTTTAAATACAAACACCCACGAAGAGCTTCCACCACTCAAAAATTATCAAAACATAAAATACTATCACATAAGACACTAGAGATTAAACATGTTTTCTTTTTAACAACCCTTAAATTTACTTTGAAAAGTAAAGAGAAGGTTAATTAAAAAACGTATAAAAAGAATAGTAAGAAGGTTGAAAGTTTATAAACTATGGAGTTAATTAAATTAGAGAGACTTAATAGTTTATTTTTAATTTTTATCGATTTATAATTTTAAATTTTAAATAAAGTGGTCAGACATACAATCACGTGTAAAAATAAAATGTAAAAATAAAATAATAAAATATAATATTTTTAGGTGGAAACAACTTAAGCCACAATCATAATTTAAGAAGAAAACCACCAAACTACCTAATTTTTCACTATGAAAAAAAATGTTCGAATACAAACTCGGTTTTATGCTACTTTCCTTAAGATACTGCCCTAATGTATCTTACTTACGAGCCCTGCTCTATTTTCAAAGTTTTCAATATTAGCATGAGCGATTTATAGACCAATATTCCAATAAAATTTCCACCAATCAGATACTTTTCCGAATGAACTACAAAATGGTTAGTACAAAAAAAACAAGTACTCGTGTGTGTTTTAGAACAGATTTAACAATAAATAATCCTAACTAGATTATTCAAAACATATGTTACTTTAATCAAATTAACTAGCAAATCCTAGAGCAAAAAGATCAAGCACAAGTTCAATAAAAATGACTTCTTTAAAGATTAATAATCAAATCAAATAATTATGATATGAAAAACACAATTATTTGATCTAACAATTCAAGAAAAAAATAAAGAAGAAGCTTTACGAATATATTATCAAAATATCATTAACTAATTATGATTATTAATCAATCAAACATAACCACCAATATTTGATAGATTAATTAAATAAAGAAGCCTAAATAATTATGATCTTATATTTGCAAAACAAGAGAGAGATTAAGAAGAAAAGAATAATGCTCTGGTGTGGTTTATTGAAACAATGAGCAATGAGTTTTATTTATAGAAAAAATTAAAACCCTTAATCCTATGTAATTGATAAATATCTTTTCTATTACAAATAGGATTAGTAATACCAACTAATCAATAAGACTTCTATATAATTGATAAATATATTTTCTATTACTAATAGGATTATTAACACTCACTAATTAAGAAAACTCTTATTTAAAGAAGAGCTCTTTTAAATTATATTTTATGTTATCTTTTAGGCTAAGATTTAAGCTATATCTTATTTAATATTTTAGCATATATCTTATTCTATATTTTAGTAGTAAAAATAATTTCAGATTTATGAATATGTGCTACTAAATACATGAGTGTAATCCTATGTGTTATAGATATACATGAATTACAATTATTTAAAATTCTGACGTTTCTTCGAATTTGCTTGATAGACTTGATAACGAGCTTAAAAACAAGCTTACATATAAATATTTTATCCATGAAAATAGCCAACACTTATAGTCCTTACAAACTCTCCCTTTGAAATTTTTGTGTGGCAAAACCTCTTATTCACTATATGATACTTATAAAAATAAGTTAAAAATATAATGATGTCCCAGACTCCATAGTGGAACTATCCTATAGTCCAGTGAATCTATATTTGTTGGAACTTCATAAGCTTGTAAGTAATTAAAATGACATAAACAAAACATACGACAATTTAGCTTGAAAGCCTCATTGTACATTACTTCAGTTTACATAGAAATAAACAAAGTGTAAAGATTAATCATGTAGTGCATGCATTCATACCATTCAAGCTTAACATATGCCTAACTAAATATGTTCTCCTCCTATATTTATAACAAAATAAAACATGAAAATGAAACATACTTTCTCCCTTTTTGACATACAAGAAGGACAAAACATTAGAAAAAATAATGAAGCTAAACTCCTCCTAAAGATTGAACAATGTAAAAGCAGAGTAATGTAGAAATGTAATGTGATTTAAACTCCCCCTAAGTTATATGACTCTCTAACTTAAAAACCAATTAAAAATGTAATAAATAAATAAAAGATGTAAATGAATAAAAATCTGATTTTTTTTTTAAATTTTCATAAATAGCCACATAAAGCATTAAACTCATTTAATCACAAACGATCACATAACCAATTGAGAACTCATCATTATTTTATCTAAAATATTGATTATTTATTATATAAATAAGCAAGTAAAGTAGAAGTGGCATATAAGCATACTTTGTACATATAATGACATATTGACATTTACTTAAAAATAGTGTATATCTTTAAACTCTATAAATATACCAATTAATTTATTTACGACCAATCAAGAAAGACTCAAAAGAAAAAATATCACCTATCATATAAAATTATAATCGAGTCTTCAATTTCACAAAATAAAATATATCTACCAAAAGAGGACTTAATTTTTTTTTATTTTAAACCTCTATTAGCTCTTTATTTTTGTGCATTCCAAGTACAAGTTTTATAATGAGTTGTTTTTTGCACAATCTTTCCTCCTCTCTTTTATACATGATCTATAAACCTAGCATTATAATTTTCACACTAGTTGTGAGGTAGCCTATCTGCTTACTACGGTAGCTTCATGCATCACAGTAGGTAGTTCTCTTAATACTAGGTGCCTCCATACAATAAAGTTTTAGAAAGTAAGAAATAAAACTCAACACAATGTTACAATCAAGATTAGTTGAAGTCCTAGAGTCTTTCAAGAAAATTCATAAACTTTAATCATAACATATGTGTGTGTTCGTGAGTGTATGACTAAGTTTATGTCAACATTGATCATCACATGTACAAGAATGTGTGTGCATAAGTCAAAATTGTAGAATAATTTATACAATAAATATCAAAATGAGTCAAGTAACTAAAAATGAAGTTATATATATATAAGTATTAAATAAGTCCAATATTGTGTTGGCCAGATCAAAATTCTACTTATCTTTCTCCCTTTTTTTATAATAAAATTTGAAATTCAATTTGATTGAGAAATTTCCAAGGCACTCCTAAGATACTCAAATCTTTGAGTGTCTATGACTTTGGTGAATATATCAGCTAATTGTCTCTCAGTAGGTGCAAACTCAAGTGTCACTACTTTCTCTTCAACTAGTTCTCGAATAAAGTGATACCAAATGTCAATGTGCTAAGTTCTAGAATGTTGAACTAGGTTCTTAGAAATACATATAGCACTAGAGTTATCACAATATAAGAGCATCATACCTTGTGGTTGATCGTAGTCCTTGAGCTTGTTTTTTATCCAAATCATCTATGTGCAAAAGCTTCATGCAAAAATGTATTTCGCCTGAACTATAGAGAGTGAAATAGAGTTATGCTTTTTATTGTGCCAAGATACTAAGTTGTTCCCAATGTAAATGTAACCACTTGATGTGCTCTTTCTATTATCCTGGTTGCCTACTCAATTGGCATATGTATAACCATTTAATTCATAAGTAGTGTTAGTAGTAAAATATAGACCATAATTACTTGATCATAAGATATACCTAAATATTATTTTTACATTCTCTAAGTGTGATTCCTTAGGGTAAACTTGATAACGGGTACACATACCAACACTAAAACATATATCTAGCCTATTTGTAGTGAGGTAAAGTAAATTGCCTATCATACTCCTATAAAGGGTTTGATAAACACTTTTACCTTGAGTGTTGTTTGTAATTTTTGTACTGGTACCTAAAGGAGTCTTTAATGACCTGCTAGTTTCAAGACAAACCTTTTAACAAGGTTACATGCATACTTAATTTGAGAAATAAATATATTATCATGAGATTGTTTAATTTGAAAATCAAGAAAGAAAGTCATTTTACCTACCATGGAAATTTCAAATTCATTTGTCATAACATATACAAAATCATCCACTAGTGTACTAGATATGGATCCAAAAACTATATCATCCACATAAATTTGAGCAATAAAGATCTCATCACTATTTCATTTAATGAATAGAGTCTTGTCAACTCTCTTTATAATAAATACCTTGTTCAAGAGATAGTTGGTAAGTATCTTATACCATGCTCGAGGAGCTTGTTTCAAACCATAAAAAGCTTTGTTAAGTACAATTGAAGAAGTTGATAATGAAGTAAGTTTCACAACACCTCAATTAACAATGGCTAGTGACACAATTGGAACAAAAGAAGAGGAGTTTGAGGAAAGAGAAGAAAAGAAGGAAGAAGCATCAACCTCATCAGTGATAAATCCAACTTGTACTTCAAAAAATCATCCTATTAAGAATATAATTGGAAACCCTGATGTAAGCATGACAAGAAGAAGACAAATAAGTGAGGTAACCCATTTATGCAATATTTCTCAAGTTGAACCAAAAAATGTGAATGAAGCCTTTAGAAATGAATTTTGGATAAATTCCATGCATGATGTGTTAGCCCAATTTGAAAGGAATTATGTGTGAATATTAGTACCTAAGCCTAAAAAAATTTTATTGGAACAAAATGGGTGTTCAAAAACAAATCTTATGAGCATGACATTATTGTTAGAAATAAGGCTAGGTTGGTAGCTCAAGGCTACACTCAAGTAGAAGGAGTTGACTTTGATGAAACATTTTCACCTATAGCTAGACTAGAGTCAATTAGGATTTTACTTGCCATTTCTTGTCTTATGAAATTCAAATTATATCAAATGGATGTTAAGTGTGCCTTTTTGAATGAGGAGGTATACTTGTAACAACCAAAAGGATTTGTTGATCCAAAATTTCCAAATCATGTAGCTTACCTGCATCATCTATAACGAAATTTATGGATTCCATAATAACATTAGTTCTACAGTTGAAGACTCTATAGGCTCTACTATTTAAGGAATACCCAAGAAATATGCCTTCATCACTTCTTGAATCAAACCCAATTGTTCTTGATCCCTAAGATGTAGCATTTACTTCAGAAAATATGCATGAATTTTAGATTAGGTTTTTTACCTCTTCATATCTCATAGGGAGTTTGGTTTGTACTTGGGCGAAGACATACATGATTTATAATGTGACATGTGATGTTTATATCTTTAGCCCAAAACTTTTTGGAGATTCTCTTGGCATGCAACATTACACTTTTCATCTCTTGAAGTATCCTATTTTTCCTTTCAATTACTCCATCTTGTTGAGGTGTGATGGGAGCAAAGAATTCGTGAAAGATACCATATTCTTTGTAAAAGTAAGCATACTTGGTATTTTCAAACTCTTTTCCATGGTCTATTCTCAATCTCTTGATGGTTACGATGTTATCACCTGCTTCAACCTGAACTCTTGTACAATATGAGATGAAGAACTCAAAAGCATTTGACTTATCTTTAAGAAAGTCTACCTAAGTGTAGCGAGAAAAGTCATCTACTACAACTATGATATATTTCTTACCTCCAATACTTTTTGTTCTCATAGGACCCATAAGGTCAATATGTATCAATTCTAATACTCTATTTGTATTAATATTCTTGATATTCTTATGAGCGATCCTAGTTTGTTTACCCAATTGACATGGTCCATATAAAGGTGTTTCAATTTTTGGGAAAACATGTAATCCACATAAGTCTCAGTTTTACTTAATCTAACTAGATCTTTAAAATTCATATGACCTAGCTTTTCATACCATAAGGTAATTAAGTCATTTCTAGCTAGGTTACATGTTATTATGAGTGATGTATCAATACAATAACAATTTTCATGTGATCTGATTCCCTTAATCATACATTCACCCTTTTGATATGTTACAATACAATGATTGTTTGTAAATTGCACATTAAAATCACTGTCATATATTTGACATATGCTAATCAAGTTTTCCTTTAGTTCTTCCACATATAAAACTTCATCAAGTTTAGGGATATCCTGTATTTGAACAAAGCTTTTTCCAACAATTTTAGATGTTTTACCATTATCAAGGGTAACTATCCCTTCATTGTATTCCTCAAAGGTTTTAAACAAATAATGGTTCACAGTCATGTGTCTAAAGCATCGAATATCAAAATACCAAGAGGTATTTGATTTAGATTTAAATGCTATGTGGGCCACAAAGTAGTGCAACTCAGATTTCTTAAGCCATCTTTTTTTTTAATTTTAGACATTTGAGTTACTAGTTTCTTAGGTTCCTCTTTTTGTATAGTTCTTGTATTAAAAACTTTATGTTTTGAAAATTTTGGAGATGTCCTAGAAACATTTGTACTTGTGATAGAATCATAAGCATAAAGAATATGTCATTTCCTACCATAATGATGATAGATGGGAACAAACTAAATTTGATTAGAGTGATAAGGTGCATAAATTACCTTCTCTGATTGAGAAACAATGTGTTTTACAAATTGAGTTTTGGATAATGAAGGTGTTGACTATTCATCTATGTATCCAAGACCTCTCTTTTCTCCATGTGGCTTTCCATAGTCTAGGACTTTGGTAAAATATTTAGCACCAATTGTTAAATTCCTCACTGTCTTTTTAGCAATACTAAGTTCTTGCTTAAGCTTTTTGTTTTCCTTAGTGGTTTTTGCAAGTATCAAATTCAGGGCATTAATATGTTCAGAAAATTCCTTTTTATCTTTGTCTAGGCTAGAGAAATTTTTTTGTGAACATTGATGATATCATTAAGTTTAATTACTTTCACAAGTACTTTATCTCTCTCTTCCTTGGCACTTAAACAATCTATGAATAGTTTCTCATAATTCAATACAATAAACTTAAACTATAATAGAGAAGAGTTTACTTCCTCATTTTATTTATCCAAGTTGAAGTCAGAGTCATTGTGGTGTGCTTTGGAAATTGCAATGAATGCACAATAATTAGTGTCATCATCCTCTATGTTACTAGCAATGTCCTGCTCACTTTTTGTGTCACTCAGCATAACATTAAAGGCTTTTCCAACTTTATTTTCATTGTTAGCACATTCTGTAGAAATGTAACCAAAGTTGCCACAAGTAAAGCATTAAGGACTAGTGGGCTTACTCATCTTACCATGAAGGCTAGGAGGCTTGATTTCCCATGAATTTCATTTGTTGAACGATTGAATTGTCCCTTATTAGATTGATTACTCAATTGACCCTTCTTTTTCGTGAACTTCTTAATTTGTTTGTGCTAACAAGACTAGTGAATCATCATTCATATGCTCATCACTATCAAAGATGTCCTTTTTGGAGCTTTGAATGCACATCCTTTTTTTGGTGGATCAAGAGTAAGCTTATAGATTTGGATTGACACAAAAAGTTAATCAATGTTTAGTATGTCCACATTCTTGCTTTCCTCTATCGCTGTAACTTTTATCTTGTAGTTTGTTGTTAAGGAGCTTAGGAGTTTGCGTACTTGTATAGGTTGTGGAATTTTCTCACCAAGATTAGAACAATCATTAGTGATATTACAATAGCGAGCATAGAATTGACTAAAAGTTTTAGTGTTGCTCATTTTAATGGAATCAAACTGAGATGTTAGCAATCTCAATTTTGTTCGTTTCACTTAGGAAGTTCCCTCATGAGCATGATCAAGAGCAAGTGCATTGCATGCATCTTCAGCAGTCTCACAGTTAGAGATGCGACAGAACTCATCCATCGACACAGCAACAAAGATTAAGCTTAGACCTTTTTGGTTTACCATACTAAGGGTGCTTTCTTCAGTGGTCCAATCTTTTCTTGATTTTAGGATTATTACACCATTTTTTGTTACCAAATGCGGTTTCCAACCATTAAGATAGAATCCATACTTTTTCATCATGGCTGAGAAAGGCTTACATGCGAGCTTTCTAGTAAAGATAATTATACCCATTAAGAGTGGGGGTCTAAAAGATGACCCACCTTCTTCCATTTGGTCTATAAGTAGGAGTTTGTGTCCTTAAGGATCAAACTCACTAAGTGTGTCTAATGTTTGCTTCGATACTAATTAAAAGTTTATAAATTACGGAGCTAATCAATCTAAAGAGGTAAATAGATTATTTTTATTCTTTATCAATTTATAATTTAATAAACTAAACAAAGCGGCCAAGCATACAATCACATGTAAGAATAAAGTGCGGAAATAAAAGAATAAAACACAAAATTTTTTGGTGGAAACAACCTAGGTTACAACCATGACCTAAAAGGAAAATCATTAGTCCAGCGAACCATCTAACTTTCCATTATGAAAAGCAAATGTTCGAGTATAAACTCGGTCTTATGTTACCATCCATAGGATACTATCCCAATGTACCTTACTTACGAGCCTTTACTCTATTTTCACAATTTCCAATATTAGCATAAGCGGTTTCCAGACCAACATTCCAATAAACTTCTCACCAATTAGATACATTCCCGAATTAACTGCAAAATGGTTAGCACAAAAACAAAAGTACCCATGTGTGTTCTAGAACGGATTTAATAATGAATAATCATAACTAGATGATTCAAAACATATATCACTTAAATCAAATCAACTAGAAAATCCTAGAGCAAAAATGTCAAGCACAAGTTCAATAAAAATAGTTTCTTTAAAGATTAATAATCAAATCAAATAATTATGATATGACAAATACAATTATTTGATTTAACAATTCAAGAAAACAATAAAGAAGAAACCATAAGAATATATTATCAAAATATCATGCACTAATCAGACTCATTAATCAATCAAACATAACTACCAATATTTGATAGATTAACTAAATAAATAAGCCTAAAGAATTATGATTTTATATTTGCAAAACAAGAGAGATATTAAGAATAAAAGAATAATGCTCTTATGTGATTTATTAATAATCTTTTTTATATAATTTTTAATTTTAATTATATAAAAATTAAATATAAAATTATATTTATATTTCATTCATTTAATTATAAAGTCATCATAATAATCATTAAAAATAAATGATTAATTAAAAATAAGAAAAAAGTGACAAACAAATCACATGTAAGAAAACTTTATAAGCAACAATATAGAATGGAATTTATTCTAAAAAGATAATAAACATCAAAGTTATTAGAAATATTATTTGTTTCAATAAAACTTTTATAAAAAGCAAAATAAATCATAAAAAAAGAATTTTGTATATAAAAATATTTTCATATTGAAACTGCTAGTAACTTAAACGAAATAAAATTCATTTTCATAAAAATAAATAGAAACAAAATTATGTGTACGATGTTTTATATTTAATATAAATAAAAATAAAAAAATATTCAAAGCATACACGAAAACTAAATACATCATTGAAAATCTACTTACTATATTATTATTACCTCCAGTGAAATAGTTTCACGTTTAATCTCTAATAAAATAAACATATATTCATTTAAAAAAAAATATATTCATTTGTATTATAAGAAAAATGAACTTATGTTTTTAAGGGGTTAGAAATGAAAATAAATTTATAAAAGTGTTAAAATTATCATGATTTTATGCACGTTAATTGATTAAAAATATATATATTAATATAATTTTATCATATATTTAAATAAATTTATCTTTTCGGAATCACAAATATTTTTATTGTTTTTCAGGTATTTTCGCTTAAAAAAATAACTTAAAGACTCAAAGAAAAATAATGGAGGCAATACATCACAAATATATTCATAAAGTAAATGAGGAAAAGTCAAAAAAAGATGGAAAAATTGGACGAAATGGGTCAAAAATATCAAAAAGGAGGAAATCGCACATTGAGCCGCCCAGCAGCACCAGCCAACGCGCCCAACCATGTCGAGCAATGTGCACCTGCTCTCCATTCCGCGTGCACCACGCGCCCATCTGTGCCCATCTGGTCCATTCCACGTGCATCGCCGCGCCCCACCTACCAGTTGACGTCAAGTGATGTCATCATCACCTACTACGTGTTTCCTCCATTTTTAATCATTTTTTCACCCACTTTTTATTCCTCTCTTCACGTATAAATACCCCTATTCTTTTCATATCAAAAAATACCTCAAAATACCTCAAAAACATCTTCTTTTCTCTTTCTTTCTCTCCATTTCTTAGTTTTTAGTTTTTCTTAGTTTTAATTTTTGAGAAGAACTAATTATATTTTTGTAATTTAATAGATTTTTGATTCAATAAATGAAAATGCAAATTCCGTTCGGAGGTTTTCTAGCAATAGAAATAACATCAAAGTATTGTAAGATTTTATTTTCTTTATAGTTATTTTTTATGTTTTATTCTTATATGTTATATTTAATTTGTCTGTATTTAAATTTAACTTTGCTGGCTGTTTGTAAACATGATATCATAATAACATTTTATGCTTACGAAATATTAAATAGGTAAATATCTCTAAAATGAATTGATTTTATTTTTATTCGGGATTTTATATCAAGAATGTTAGAGAGAAATATATTATTTTTAATTACAAACTTAAATCTGAAATTAGATTTTAAGGTTTAGTTATCCTGTCTGATTTATAGTAGTGCTCTTTTATTTGTTAGTACAATCGCCCGGTAATTAGAGTGAAGCTCTATTTCAAAAGTTTTTATAAGAATTATTATCTGACAATGTATTTACAACATGTTTTTAGTAGTGGTTTTAAAACTTGAAAGTTAGTACTCGGATAATTAAATTTTTAAGTTTAATTTGGACACCTTGAATAAAGTTTAAATTGTCTAACCCCACCAAAGGTGACATTTAAATGGTTTAATTAACAAAGGTGACATTTAATTAACAAAGAATAACTAACCCCACCAAAAGTGGTATTCATATAAAAAAGAGATAATCAATAAATATCAATTTATATCTTTAAAAACCTAAATAATATGAGCAAGTATAATTAACTTAGCTATTATATCCATAAATACTCTACTATTATAAAAGATAAAATTTGCATAAATCTTTATTGAATCTATATTTATGTTTATTTTAATGTTATTAGATTAAAAACACAAAAAACCCAAATATCGTGACAGGATGTTTAGGATTTAATTTCGTTTTTAAAAGTTTGAATAATAAATTAAAAACCACATATATTCCTTTCTTAGATCGACCTTGTGAGTATACTTATTATTTTCTATGAAATGATTTGTGCACTTGCGAGAGTTTTATAAATATAAAACAAAAAAATTGGCAGGATTGGCAATGCCGTTTTTGTCTCATCAAGTTTTTGACACCGTTGCTTGGAATGAAGCCAAGTTTTTGGCACCATTGTCGGAGATAAAATCAAGTTTTTGGTGATGCGGATTCTGTTCATCAAATAGCTCAATGAATTCTTACACTGATAGAGATTTTTCACCCATCATCTTATATTTGCAATAAACCTCCTAAAAAAATTAAAATTGATACAATAATTTTCAATTCAAATCTAACAACTGTCTAGTTATCAAAACAAATCACATTATGAAAATTCATGTAAAGAAGTGAAGTCAATACGCTATTGTTTCCCTTAAAATTAGCAATTGAAAACAATTTTAAAATTGTTTACTTGGAGAGAGACAACAAGAATGTTATAAAGGCTCTAATATATAAAGATTTTGTTATCTTATGGATGGTGCATAATTAAATTACTCATATAATATTCTTTTTTAGTAAATTCAATATGATTTATTCTTCTTAGATAACTAAAAACTTAAATGATATTGTTCTATATATATATATATTTCGCTATTCTATAATTCTTAAATTCTAAACTCTAAATTTTAAATATAATTTTAAAAATTAAACCTTAATTATTAACCTAAATTTTAAATTTAATGATAGAAAATGAGAAAGAAAATGAAAAAAGAGTAAAAAATTTAAATAATTAAAATTATCTTTAATTTGTTGTGCATATATTTTTTTGACCAAGTATTTTTTTAAATAATTTAAATACTTTTAAAATAACATTTAAAAACTTGAGCAATAATATGTACATATGGACACTAATAAAACAACCATATCCATTGTTTTTGACAAAACTTGTTAAGAATGGTGTTTTAACATAATTTCTCTTCGTAGGGTATTGCAACATGCGAGACATGTGAGAACATTGTTTTTTTTAACGGATAGATAATTTATTCCTCGTTCAATATCTCTTATTTTTTATTTAGTAGAAAACAAAATTTCTCATTTTTCTTTACTTCTTAAAAATTGTTATGCCTGTGTTCCTTAACTTATATATACTAGTTAGTTGAATACACAGTTACTTTGTATTAAAATATATAATTGTATACAATTATATGTTTGTTACTTTGTATTAAAATATATAATTGTATACAATTATATGTTTGTTAATTTGTATTAAAATATATAATTGTATACAATTATATGTTTAATTATAAAATAAGAGTGTATTATATAGAATAAAAATTGCATGATTATATAGAAATTTAATGACAATAGTTGGTATTGAATATTTTACATTGAATATTTTGACTTTTCTTTCATCTTAAATTAAAAGTATTTTTTAATTTTCAAAATGTAACATAAAAATATAAAATAAATTAAATATTGATTTAAATAAATATTTATAAAGAAATTATTTTAATATGTAAGAAAAAATCATTAAAAAATTAAATATTATTTTAAATATAAATTATTTTTACTAAAATAATTGTTATCAATTTTATTCCATTATATTATACAGGCTGTGCATAATAATTATAATATGATCTAATATAGTTTAATCTAATACAGTTATAATTAACCTCTAATATGATACATCAAACATGAAATCATTTTAGAATTTTTGCTATAATTTAGAATGACGGTGATCGATTATAATATATAACAATATTTTATTCAAATTTTCTTAGAAATTATCAAAAACATTTCTTAGTTTTTATCATTTGTCACGTATATTTATACCTTTTTTAAAATATTAAAGATATCCTTAACATTAAATCCATTATCATAAATGCTCAACCCAATCTCATTTTTTATTAAACTTTGTCTAAAATCTAATATGGTAGTTTTTTCATTTTTTTCTTCGATAAAAGAGAAGATGTAATGATATTTGATACCAAAAAAATTAAAGTTATAATATTTTAGCAAAGAACTGTAATTCACTAACCAACTCAACCTAAAAGAAAACAAGTTAATAGAAACTATAATTTTTTAACCTTGTACCATAAAAATTAATTCTTTAATTATAAATTCTACACCTTGTTAGAAATGTTTGAACAATTAAGAAACTAAAGGGTATGAAAAATAAAAAAAATATATTCTTTTAATTTTTATCAATTGTCACTATTTTATAATGATGTTTTATTGATTTATAATTTTCACTAAAAATTAAAATATATATTTGAATATTATTATTGTTTATTTTTTTCTTAATCATTTTCATATTAAATTTCATTTTTATTCTAGTTAAAGGCTCATAGTTTAATTGTGTTTTAGTCATTTGATAAAAAATAATAATATTTTAATAGAAAAATCATTAAAATAATATAATTTATCTTTAATTTGTCTATTTTTTAATAACCGAGAGATTAAATGATATCATTTTTAATGTAAGGAACTAAAAGAGAAAAATTACTTAGTCTAAGATACTTGTAAGATACCTTATCCTATTCTAAAAAAATAATTTTTAAACCATTTATATTAGGTTAATTATGTTTTATGTCCACGACGTATGGGACAATTTACAAAAAGTATTTAAAACATTTATTTTGTTGCAATTATGTTCACAATGTTTGAGTAACGATTACAATATATTCAACTTTGAACATAGTTTTATCATTATCCATATGTTATGAATATAATTGAAACAAAGTAAATATTTTGAATATTTTTACAAATTGACTTATTTGTTACGGACATAAAACGTAATGAACCCACTTCTATTTTGCATGCTAAGTGCTCTTAGTTTCACATACTGAGGTTCAACTTGACTTATTTATGATCATAATTAAACCTCGTATAAGGGTGCATGCTACTTTTTCAGTATCCATGTTTTATTAAAAGTTTAGCTTATTGATCATGTTTTAAAAGATTCCTTTTTAATACTCATAATATGAAAAATGTTTCTATTTAGTACTTATATGATGAGAATCATTGAGCTCTAGAAATTCTAAGTGGACTAATCACAAGGTCTAGGAGGACACAACTCGAAGAGGCTTTAAATGGGCTCATTCAAAAGGTCATGCATAACCAAAAGGACCCAAATTTGGAGTGCAAGGATTGGGACAAGCCTAGGATGAAAATTAGGGTAAAATTGGCAAAAGAAAACTAGGCATATTGTTGTGTCATTTTGAATATTTTAGGCAGCTTTCTTTTCAGCCCTTGGATGAAAACAAAGGTGAAGATGTAATATTTTATTGGGATTATTTTATTCTAAGCTACTCCAATTTTGCTCCATGTTTTTCTCCACATTTTGCTCCATTTTTGTTGTGCCATTTACTCTGATTTTGGGCAGCTTTCTCTTCAGCCCTTGGATGAAATAAAAGGGTTAAGATGTAATATTTTCATAAGATTCCTTTGTAGTTAGCTGTCCCATTTTTCTCCTTGTTTTGGTTCATATTTTCTGTACCTTTTGTGCTTTTTGGTTATTTTTATTTTCAACCCTTGGATGAGATCAAAGGCTATGATGTAGTTGAGCTTAGGATTTATTTCTATTCTATAAATACTTAAGAGCACCTCAACTGCTGGGAATTTTACATTTTGAATGAAATTTGATTTTTTCACATCTTTTGAGAACTCATTCATGTTTTTTGTTCCTCTTTAAGCAACTTATCAAGGGATTGGAAACCTTTGTGGTGTTGTTTAGCATCCAAGATTTTGTAGTGAGTAATATCCACACTTATTAGGGTATCATTTATGTTAGATTTATCAAGAAAATAACAGCTCCTTGTGGCGTCTTTCCCCTCAAATAAATGGTGACTAGTATCCATTGATTTTTGGAGAAACCCTTTGCTCTATAATCTAAAAATTAGCTAGGTTCTATCCCCTTGGTTTATATCATTATATTTTTTAAAAAGTTCCAATTTCTTTCTTTTTGAATAGTAATGGATAAAAAACTCTTATGAAGCTTTTTGAGTAGGGATAAATGAGAATTTATCGCCCTTCTAGCCTATATCTTAATTTCTCTGTCACCATTACAACTCCTATTGGCAAAAACCCATTTAGAAATTCAATTCCTACTTTTCATAATCAAGTGAAATCTTTTGGATGAACTTCCTGATAAGTGTAACTTAGTGGGAAAGAGGAAGACGAAAAACATAGAAGGAAAATGAGCTTAATTGTATAATATTCTTTTATATCCATTTCCACATCTTCTTGGATATATAGCCTTACAAGAGATTTAAAGAAAAGATAGAATAAATGCGTGACATTGGTGAGTGCGTGACAGAGCAAAGGTGTGAGCATCTTTCCCTAACGAATTTCTAGGTCCTCTTAATGGCCTTGTGGTCTCTTCTTCCACCCGTGCCTATATGTTTGTGCACCCATGTTTGCTAGGCTTGGAACGCATACCAGTTATGCATGTATCAACCCCTCCCCGCCTGAGAATCCTTGTCCACAAGGATGAAATTAGAATAGGTTTTGGATAATCGACAGTCATTCTCCTAGGTGGAATCCTTTATTGGTGTGCCGACCCATTTCACAAAGATTTCAAGTTTGGGTTGATATTTCCCCTTTTGAATCACTCTTCGAGCCAAAATGGCTTCTGGTTGGGGGATCACCGTTGAATTGTTTGAGACATGGGGTAGTTGCGGAAGGGGTGGCTTGTAGTGTCCCAAGTGTTTTTTGAGTAGACTGACATGGAAGACATTTTGAATTTGGAAATCAGGAGGTAAGGCCAACTTGTATGCCACTGCCCTAATCGAGCTACAATTTTGTAAAGGCCATAGAAATGTAGGGCAAGTTTCATGGAAGCCCGAAAAGCCACTGAAGTTTGTCTGTAGGGTTGGCGTCTAAGATGCACATAATCTCCTACTTCAAAAGAGATTTCTCGTTGATGTTGATCAACTTGGCATTTCATTCAATTCTAAACTTGCAGAAGATTATGGTGCAAGTTGTATAGAATCTGATCTCAATCTCATAGGTACTTATCCACTATTTGTACTTGGGAGGTCTCGGGGATATAAGCCAATAGACGTGGTCTTGGAGTGAAATAAACTGCTTCAAATGGAGTCATTTTGGTAGAGGAATGTGTTGAGGTATTATAGCTGAATTCAGTCCAAGTTATCCACTCCACAAATTGCCTCAGTTTGTTACCAGTAAAGCAACGTAAATATTGCTCTAGGGTAGGATTGACCACCTCTTTCTGGCCATTAGTTTGGGGATGGTAGCTTGAACTCATGCATAACTTGGTACCTTGCAGTTGGAACAAGGCTCTCCAAAATGAGTTGATGAATACCTTATCTCTATCACTCACTATGGAGATGGGAATGCCATGTAGGCTCACCACATTGGCCACAAACATCTTGAAAATAACCATTGTAGTAAAAGGGTGTCACATGGAAATGAAATGGGCATATTTTTTTAGGCGATCGACTACTACCATGATCACAATGTTTCCTTTCAAGGAGGGTAACCCTTCAATGAAATTGAGATTTCAGTCTATATTTTGGTGGGACCTATTGGTTTCATGAATCACTCTTGAACCTTTGGCACATATCACAAAAGCGCAAGAACTCCTTTACTCTTTTGCACATGTTGGACCAGTTGAAATTCTGTTTGATGTGAGAGAGTGTTTTGTGAAACCCAAAATTTCCTTTAATTAGTGATGAATGGTAATAAGCTAATATTTATGGAATTAAGGAAGACTGTGAACTTAGATACACTTTGTATCCCTTGAAACATACTCCACCATGTTGATATATATTTTGTATCTCTGAAGAAGAAATTTTGGCTTGGAGTCTCTCATAGAAAGGATCTTATTGGACTTCTTTTTAGAGAATGGGCCACCAATCGACTTGGGGTTGAGATATGGATAGAAGTTCAAACTATACCACTCAGGATAAGAAGTCTGCACACTAATTTTCTAAACCTCGTTTATACTCAATTTCATAGTCGTAACCAAGAAGTTTTGGCAGCCATCGTGCCTGAGCTATTGTGATGATCCATTACTCTATTAGGTACTTGAGACTTTTCTTATCAGTGCGCACTGTGAATGGTCTTCCAAGTAAGTATGGCCGCATAACTTGATGGCTTTAACCACTGCTAGCATTTATTTCTCATAGGTAGATAGGGCTAAGGATAATCCTTTGAATGCAACACTAAAGTAAGCCACTGGTCAATTTCCTTGGGTTAGAATTGCCTCAAAGCCAATGCCACTTGCATCACATTAGATCACAAAACGTCGAGAGAAATTTGGTAATAGTAGGATAAGAGGAGAGGTTAATGCTTCTTTCAATTGTTGGAAATCCATGCTTGTAGCCTTATTCAATTGGAACCTTTCCTTACTCAATAGATGGGTTATGAGTGCTATTATTCCTCCAAACTGTCTAATGAATTTTCTATAGTAGCCTACCAAACCGAGGAACCCTCTGACTCTTTTGGCTGTGGTTAGTGTTGGTCATTCAATAACAACACTAATTTTTTTGGGATCAGCCAAAATTCCTTGTTCTTAGATAAAGTGACCCAAGTATTCTACCTAAAATACACCAAAATGACACTTAAATGGTTTAGCAAACAAATTGTTAGCTACTAGTGTCTGAATAATAGTTTATAGGTGCATGCTATAGTCTTCCTATGATCTTGAGTATACTAGAATATCATTAAAGAAAACTAAGATAAATTTTCTAAGGTTGGGTTGGAAGAGATCATTCATGAGGCTCTAGAAAGTGGTTTGGGCATTGGTTAGGCCAAATGGCATTACGAGGAATTCATAGTGGCTTTCATGTGTCCTAAAGGAGGTCTTAGGAGTGTCATCCTCATGAACCCTTATTCGATGATACCCTAAATGTAGATCCAGTTTGGAGTGGATATTGTCTCAATGTAGTTCATTTATGATTAGTATAAGATACTTATCTTTAACAGTGATGGCATTGAGGGCTCTATAGTCCAAAAAGAACCTTTAGGCTCCATTTGTCATTTTAATCAACAAAATTGGTGATGAAAAAGGACTATTACTTGGTCGTATCAAGTTAGATTGTAAGAGCTCTTATACCATTTTTTCTATTTCAGTTTTTTAATAGGAAGGATAACTATAGGGTCACACGTTTACTGGTCTTGAGCCCGGTTGTAAGGGAATGTGATTATCATGCAACTGTCTTCATGGTAAGTTGATTAGGGTTCAAATACCTGAGGAAACTCAACCAGTATTTTGTCTATCTCTAGGGGGTATGTCTTGGTTTGTTCATTGGGACTACCAGTATGGATTATCTGGAGGAACAACCATATGCCTTGTAGACTGTTGAACTTCTTATAGGTCAGAGTTGCAATGTTTGCTCGTCTTAACCCTTGGAACTTATGAGTGATTCCTTCTACCTTGAAGCTTATGGTGAGTTTTCTATAATCCATCTCAATGGGACCTAGGGTCTCTAACCATTAGGCTCTTAAGACCAATTGGCATGCTACAATCGGAAGAATATAATAATCTACAGTGATTTGATACCCTTGAATGGTAAGGGTGAGGTTACAAAACTGTCCAACGCATTCTATCTTCTCATGGTTAGCCACTATTACCTCTAGTTTCTTACCCTTAACTATGGTTAATCCAAACTGAGTAATTAAGGCTTGATCAATAAAATTATGAGTATGCGATTAGTCAAGATTTCTCAAGGCAAAGTAGAATTTAAAGAGAGGTTGAATATTATATGTTATGTTTATTATAGTAGGAATGGACCTCACCATTCAACAAAATAAGAGGAAAAACACTTTCTGTTGTATGCTTCTATATTTAATTCACTTGAAGTTGATTTAGGAAAGCATCATGTTGATCTCACAAGGTTGCTTCTGCTAACACTTGAGGAATTATAGGAAGAGAGCTCTGGGAAAGGGACAAGTTTTGTATTATCTGGAAAGGCTAAAGGTGATATGTTGAATGTTAGTTTCAAATAAACTATGATTGATGATAATTTAGGTGCACTTGAAAATAAACAAGATGCCTACGAACTGTTAGGTGGCATTTGGTTTATATAATGGAATGAGAATGGAATGAAATGGAAAGGAAACACTATATATTACTTTAAAACCTCTAATTTCAGTAAAGTTTAAATAATATTATTTAATTATTATTATTTTGTTAGATAAAATACATTATTGAAATAATTATTACTTAAAAATAAAATATATTATCAAAATTATTATTTTTCTAAATAGAGTTTAGAGTTTTGAGGTTTGAGATTTGGGATTTAAGGATTTAGGGTTTAAGGTTTTGGGTTTTGGGATTGGGATTTGGGGTTTAGGGTTTAGAGTTTAAGTTTATTTGTGGGTTAAGGTTTAGGGTTAAAATTATTATTTTTTAAATAAGATTTAGGATTTTGGAATTTGAGATATGAGGTTTAAGGTTTAAGGGTTATATTTGTGGGTTAAGATTTAGGGTTAAAATTATTATTTTTATAAATACGGTTTAGGAATTTAGAATTTGGGATTTGATATTTGAGATTTGAGATTTAGGGTTTAAGATTTATGGTTATATTTATGGATTAAAGTTTAGGATTAAAATTATTAATTTTTTAAATAGCATTTTGGGTTTTGGGTTTTGGGATTTGGATTTAGGACTTAGGGTTATTTTTGGAGTTGAGGTAAAATTGAAAAAACAAATTGAGACGAGAACAAAATCACGATACCTTACGAGGAGAAAAAATTCTGATTAATTATATTTTAAGAATCGATTATATTTTATTGTCACTTTTCAATTAAAGAATCAATTCTGATTCTATTATATTCTAATAAAAAACATGTGATTAAGTTGAAAGAAGATTAGTATGAGTATAACAAAAGCAGGCACCCAATTTTGTCAAGCTGATGGAAGGAGAAGTATACGTATTGAAAGTCTTCCAAGCTCATCCAACCAAAAGTTTTGTCCCCTTTCGCAATATGATGAGAATGCAAAGATCTTTATGAAGTATTGCCAACATCAAGGTTAGAACTTGCCAGTTCAATAGATATACTGTATTAGAAACTAGAGGAAGAAACTTCAGTTATTCCAATTATTCATAAGCCTGAGGCTGATGACGGTGAATTCACTGAGAATCTTGAGCCTATTAATCCTGATCCTGTTGAACTTGTAGATGGGTTTTTGCCAGTAAAAGCTGTAATGGTGATAAGTAAAGGAAGATATAAGTAGGGAGAGTGTTAAATTTTCATTTTATCCTTACACAAAAAAACCTTACAAGAGTTTTTATTTTTTTGTCAGTTATTGTTCAAAAATGATTGAAGTGTGTATTAAATATAAATATTTTTTCATTAAAAGAGAGTCTTTTTAAAATATGATCTATAAATCAAATTTTTGATTAAACATAAATACTTAAAAACCATCAAACTTTATTGATATATATGAACAAAAAATTACATGGTTCAAAATTTTCCAGCATTATTTTTGGGTTACATGCAAATACGTATGATTTGGGAAAACTAGTAATTTCTTTCTAGTAAGCTCTCTTTTTGTTTGTATTAAGCTTTTCTAAATTTTGGTGGATAAATGTTTTAGCGTACCATTTTCAGCTGTACGTAATCAACATGTCTGACATGATATATAATAAAATCAAAATTCTATTTATCATAAAATCATAATAAATAATTAACAAGACTTAAATAATAATATTAAACATATAAGTTCTGATTATGATATCTTTATAACATATATATATATATATATATATATATATAAATAGTCATAATAAAAGTAGACAAAAGTGCTGCAAATTATTTATTAAGTTTCAAAGACTATTTAAGTAATATATAACAGTATTATTGATAAATATAATTAGACTTAAATAACATAAATAATATTATCAAATGAAAAACTATCACTTAGTTATGATTATGATAAGTTTATGACATATAAAAGTGCTCATAATAAAAATAAAAAAAGTGTGCAAATTCTTTGTTTGTAAAAAAGGTTTCAAGAAATAATAAAATTGATTTTTTATCAAATTTTTTGTTAAATATAACAAATATACATGTACAAAATTACACATGTGATACATGTATATTTGTATTTTTTATAAACATGTATCTAATAAAATAATTTTTAATTAAAAATATTTGAATTTTTTAACAAATTATTTTAATTAAATTTAAATAAAATTTTCATCAACTCATATGTTACTTTGTGAATTAGTTAAACAATGAAAAATTTGTTTACATTTTGTTAAATTTTGAAATAAAAAATTTTCTTAAAAAATTTAAGTAATATTTTTAATTAAATATTAATTTTTTACATGTATACCTATAAACAAATATGAACATGTATTCAATACAATGTGTTATTCTTTTATATTTAAAGAAAAATTATATAAAAAATTATTTTTTTCATTTCTTATAACATTTTTTACAAATAAAGGAACTTTAGTGACATTTTTTCCACAAATAAAAAAATCAAAAATATATTTTCTAAGTTAATGTACTAAACAATACCTTTGATACAAACCATTGAAGTCGATTAAGAAAAGTTTACGAGCAAATTAAATCTCTTGTACAAACTATCCAGTAACATGAACCTAAAAATAATCTTCACGTTCTTAGAAAGACAACACATATGTTACAAACCATTGAAGTCGATTTATGTTGCGTCACATTCTTTGGATACATATATTTGCAAATTATTAAAAAATCACATCAAAAACATTGTTATCATATTCTTTAATGCTAAAAATTAAGATTAAAGATATATTTTTTATTTGTGAGGATATATTTAAATGTTTTGATAAATAATATAATCGTAAATAATTGATATCGATTAATTAATATTTAAATATTAAATTAATTAATATATAATTATTTAAAATATTAATGATCTTTCATAAATATGAATTTTATCATTAATATTCATTTTGAATTAAAATAATAAAAGATATTGTGTTAATTATATATATTTAACTTTTCAAAATTGACGTGAGCCAATCAAATGAGGCCACGTATACTTGATGATTTGTTTATCCAACACAAGCCTACTAGATTGAATGGGCCACTTTTGATAGGATAGTTAGTTTAGTTACCAAATATGGTGACTCAATGATAATTGACTCTAGATTGTCTCATATGAGTTGCAAGGGTATATCTTAAATATCTTTATCCGTTCATAATTTTAAAGTTATAAGCTTTCCAATGCTAGTTACAATGATTTAATCTAAAACCTAATTAGAAAGTTGTAATCAGTCAAAATTTTGGAAAAAAAATCAACTACGATTCACAAATTTGACTTCTAAAATCTGATATCTTTTTAGCTTGATTCTGCTAGATCTTTTTTCAATTTATACTTGTAAGAAATACTTAATAATTGTATTCTATTCTGTGAATAAATCAATATACATGGTGCCTTTATATAGAAGTTACAAGTAAACTAGATATGTCTAAAGTAACTAAATATAGATATGTCAGAAATAAAGAGATATACATTAGCAGATATATATATATATATATATATATTAATATATTACTAGATATACGTTAACAGCCCCCCTCAAACTCAAGGTGGATGTGAGACCAACTTGAGATTGTCAACCAAATTACGAGTGCGTCCTTTGGGAAGTGCCTTAGTGAAAATATCTGCAAGTTGATCATTGGAGGAAACGGGGAAAAGCTTGAGAGCACCATGGATAAGATGAGAGCGAATAAAGTGACAATCAATCTCGATGTGTTTAGTCCGTTCATGAAAGACATCGTTGTGAGCAATATGAATGGCACTTTGATTATCACAATAAAGGGGAGTTGCAGAAGATGTGGACACACCCAAATCCTTAAGGAGCCATCATAGCCAAAGGAGCTCAGATGTGGTATCAATAAGAGCATGATATTCTACTTCAGTACTGGAGCGGGCCACAAAGGTTTGTTTCTTACTTCGCCAAGAAATCAAAGAAGTACCAAGGAAAAAGCAATAACCTGTAGTGGACCTGCGATCAGTAAGATCTCCTGCCCAATCAGCATCAGAGAATGCACGAAGTACCAAAGGAGACTGAACTGAGTAGAAAAGGCCATGGAAGATAGTGCCTTTCAAGTATCGTAGAATATGTAGAACAACGGCATAATAAGTCGATCGTGGAGCAGACAGATACTGGCTCACCTGATGAACATCATAAGAGATGTCTGGACGAGTAACTGTAAGATAAACTAGACTACCAACCAATCATCTATAAAAAGAGGGATTAGACAATGGTTGCCCCTCTGATGGTGTCAGATGCGTATTAAGTTCAACTGGATTGTCAACAGCTTGAGATATGAGGTCAAATGCATACTTTGCTTGAGTAATGTAAAGACCATCTGTGGAATGAGTTATCTCAAGACCCAAGAAATAGCTTAAATGTCCAAGGTCTTTTATCTCAAACTGCTGACTAAGAAAATCCTTGAGTTCTTGAATGCCACTGAGGTCATCACCAGTTATGATCATATCATCCATATATAGAAGAAGCAAAATGGTGCCTTTATCATTACGATGAAGAAATAAGGCAGAATCATGGGACCTGGCAAAGGTAACCCAAGCGAAGGATGGTGGAACTGAATTTTGCAAACCATGCTCGTGGAGCTTGTTTAAGGCCATAAATTGCACGTCGAAGGCGACAAACCTTATTTGTTTCAACAGAAAGACCATGAGGAGGTTGCATATAGACCTCTTCATGCAGATCCCCATTAAGGAATGCATTTTTAACATCCATCTGAAAAAGGTCCCATTTACTAGCAATGCAAGAAATGCAAGAGTGTACGAACAGAAGAAATACGGGCAATTGGAGCAAAAGTCTCTTCATAATCAATCCCATACTCTTGTGTAAAACCTCTTGCTATAAGACGAGCCTTATAGCGATCGATAGACCCATCAGAGCGAGTCTTGATCTTATATGTCCACTTACTACCAACCACAAATTGACCAGGAGGGAGAGTAACAAGATCCCAAGTATGGTTTTTGGTTAATGCATCAATTTCTTCTTTCATTGCAATCTGCCAAGAAGGGTTAGTAGATGCCTCACGCTAGGTGTGAGGCTCATAGAGTGTAGCAAGGGTAGTGTAACAATGATAGTCAAGTAAATGTGTAGGAATAGATCTTACCCGGGTTGAGTGGCGAGGTGGAATGTCTTGTGGAGGATCTTCAGGCGGAGCAGGAGCAAGGGACCTATGTTCATGGTGAGGTAGCTCATTATCAACCTGTTCTTCTACGACCTGTCTAGGAGAATCATCAAAAATATCTGAAGATTGAATAGTGAAGTCCAAAGATGGATTAGAAGTATTTGTAGAAGGAACAAGAGACTCATTTGGAAAAATTTCTAAAACATTTGAATTAGTTAGGGAAGAACAAAAGTGAGAAAGTTCAACAAATAAGCGGTGTTCCCAAAAGACAACATTACGGAAAACACGGAGACGATGTGAGATAGGATCATAGCATCGATACCCTTTTTGAGTTTCACCATAACCAAGAAAACAACAAAGTCTAGATCGAGGCTCAAGTTTGTTGTGTTCATGAGGCTGAAGAAGAACGAAATAAACAGATCCGAATGAGCGAAGGTAATGATAGTTAGGAGATGATCCAAAAAGGCGCTCATACGGAGTCTGATTATGAATGACAGCGCTTGGAATGTGATTAATGGCATAAACAGCATGAAGAGCAACTTCACCCCAAAATGGGGCAGGAACTTTGGCAGAGAAAAGAAGAGCACGAACAGTGTTAAGAATATGACGAAGTTTTCTTTCGGCTCGACCATTTTGTTGAGAGGTTCTTGGACAAGTTAGATGATGTACAGTGCCATAGGAGTGTAATAGAGTTTGAAAAGCATTTTGAGTATATTCAAGAGCATTATCAGATCGAAAAGTTTTGATATGTTTGGAGAATTGTGTTTCAACTATTTTTGCAAAGTTACTATAAATTGATAAGATTTCAGAACAAGATTTCATTGGAAAGATCCAACTATAATGAGAATAATCATCAATAAAAACAACAAAATATCGTGATCCACCTATACTAGTAATGGGAGAAGGTCCCCAAACATCAGAATGAATTAACTCAAAAATACTATTAGAGATAGATTTACTATTATTGAAAGGTAAAGCTGGTTGTTTTCCTAACTGACATGAAGTACAATCAAAATTATCTTTGGACACAGAACCCAATAGACCTTTAGAAGCTAACTGTTGTGCCCGAGAGGATGGGGCATGACCAAGACGAGAATGCCAAAGTGCGAGAGAAGGTAAGGAAGATATCGGCAGTTAGCTTGCAAAGAAGAATAAGTGTGGAAGATGAAGATTGTTTACGGAAACATATGCCTCGACCCTAGACCGGGTCCCAAGCTCTTTGCCCCGTCTATCTTCTGATCCTGCACAATACACCCAGAATAGTCAAAAATAAGGCGATATCCTAGTTCAGCTAATTGTCCCACAGAGCATAAATTATAGGATAGGTCAGGTACATGGAAAACCCCAGGAACAGAGAGGGTAGAGGTCGAAACAAAACCTAGACTATTCCCATAAATGGTGGAACCATCAGCTATATGGATATTAAGGGGATGTGGTGCAGGGTCAAGTTTGGAGAATAAAGATGAGTGAGGTGTCATGTGATTGCAACATGCAGAGTCAAAAAACCAAGTTTGAGACTTACCGGGCAAAACTGAGAGGGTAGTGGAAAGAGATGCATTACCAGCCATTTGAACGGCCTGAGTTATGATCTTCTGTAGTTCAATGGAGGAGATGTTGATAGTGGATTCAGAAGACTGGGACTCTGCTGAACTAGAAGGCATCAACGAAGTAGGCTCAATATTAGCAACAACAACAGTAGATTTGTTCCGACGGTAACAAGTCTCAATGGTGTGGCCATGACGCTTGCAATAATTGCAGAACCTTTTATTGCTCTGCCTGCGACGATTGTAAAAGCCAGAGGAATCACCTGATTGCTGAGGTTGTTCAATGGCAGGAGCAGGAGGAGTAATAGCCAAAACATTGAACTTATTTTGAGCTTGAAGGGTTGCAAGTCGAGCTTCTTCTCTAACCAACTCATTTACAGCAGTATCAAGAGATGGAGGAGGACTACGATTAAGAAGTTGACCTCGGATTGGCTCAAAGTCCTTGTGGAGTGACATCAAGAACTCATAGAGACGAAATTCATCCCTAATTGTAGCATATTGTTGAGCATCTGTTGAGCATGCCCAAATTGGATCACAAAGGTCAATTTGGTCCCAAAGGAAGCAAAGTTGATCAAAGTAATCATTGATGGATTGCCCTGTTCCCTGTTGTAGTTTATGTAATTCAACTATTAGTTGATATTTCATGGATCCGTGAGTAGTGGAGTACCTTTTGTTCAACATATCCCATGCTGATTTGGCATCATCAAAGCTACCTAACAGATTGGAGATGGATGGAATAGAAGTATTCCGAATCCATGTGAGGATCATGTGGTTGTGACTATCCCATTCAATCATGCGAGGAAGAAAGATAGCATCTTCTTCATTTTCTCCTTTATCAGGAATAATAATTGCACCAGTACAATAATGCCAGAGCATACGACCCTTAAGAAAACTACGCATAGCTTGAGACCATGAAAAATAATTCTTAGTTCCTTCCAATATAGTATTGATAGGGCAAGAAACAAAATTATCCTTTTTATCCATTTCAAAACACAATATGCAAAAACTGACTGCAAAAATGAGATCTACGCGAAAAACTGGGTAGGGTGAACCTGTAATGTGAAAATCCGGTCAACGGTCAACGGTCAACGGTCACGGGCAGTCCGGTCAAGGGCAGACGGTCAACGAGCAGGCCAACGGTCAACAGGCAGTTCGGTTGACGGTCAGATCGGTTCGGTGACGTCAGCCGGAGGTGATGCTGACGTCAGCCCTACGCTAGTGCTGATGACGTCACGAACAGAGCGCGGCCGCTAGCGCGTGGATCTGACGCGCCGTGGCTGTTGGTGGCGCATGAGGGCGCGTATAGAGTCTGATGACTGTGATACTTACACGGGTGTGTAGATATGGTCGAGCCGATCACAGTGGTATCTGTAGATAGTTCGTCGGATTAAGATTAACGGCTGCGGTGTGTGAACGACGTACAGATTGGTTTTGCGGCGCGTGATGGAGCGTGCGGAGTCCGATGGTTGCGATATTTCCACGGTTGTGTAGATCTGGTAGAGGCGGTCACAGTGGTATATGAAGAAGAAATTTCGGAACAATATGCACGGCGGCGACGGTGATTGCAGTTGTTTGTATGGTGCGGAACTCCTTAACAATGGCCACTATAATTCCGGAACCTAAGGACAAAGGCTGAAAGACGTCGGAGGTTAAACGGTGAATGATTGCAGCGGCTATTGTGACAGCGGAAGCTATAAGGGTTGAATAACACCAAAAAGAAAACACTGCTAGAAAGACAAGAATAGTGGCTCTGATACCATGTTAGAAATACTTAATGATTGTATTCTATTCTGTGAATAAATGAATATACATGGTGCCTTTATATAGGAGTTACAAGTAAACTAGATATGTCTAAAGTAACTAAATATAGATATGTCAGAAATAAAGAGATATACATTAGCAGATATATATATATATATATATATATGAATATATTACTTGATATACGTTAACAATACTCTTGATCATTAGTTGATGGGCGTTTGAGATTGGTCTATATATAAACATGATCACTCTCAACTTCACGTACAACTTTATTCTGAATCTAAAATGAGAGCTTTAAGTAGAATGATAGGACAGAAATTTCTTGCTTCATCCAACTTTTGGTAAGTGGATCGATATTTTTGTTTTTCTAACTTTTTTCTTCAATTGACCGTAAGTTTGTATGAACTTTAGGAACTTGAAGAACACTTGCACTCTTAGATCTTTTTTTTGTTTCTTTTTCTGTAAACCCCAGTAGGTTAGAAAATTTTGTAAAGAGTCTTTTAAGGAGCTAAGAGTCCATGTCTTGCTATTTCAAATTCGATGAGTCTGCTCCTAGGAACACATGATTGGTAGTAAGGCACATGCATCTTCACAAAAAGATATCCATGCAAGATGATTGGGATACAAGAAATTACGAAATTGGGAGTGGGTACCCCAGACAAAAGTGACTTACATCAAGCAGGGTAAGATAAAAGGGTCCCATAGGTAGGTCAGGATAAAAAGCAATGACAAAACCACCAGTAGCTGAAATAGTAGACAAGTTGGGAGACCTAACCATGTAGCTAACCAGGAAGTAATGGGACATGCCATATGTGGCCTAGCACAGTCAGCAGTCGGAAGGTCCAATCGACCAGTCGACCAGGCCTAAGCTTCGTGATGTATGATGAATGCTTAAAAAGTATTAAAATTATCATAATTTAATATACTTTAAATGATTAAATAGATTTATATTTGTATGATTTTATCATAGTTTTATATAAATTTTTCTTTTCGGAATCACATATATTTTTATTATTTTTTCGTTATTTTTGTTCAAAAATAACTTAAATATTCGAAAAAAATAATGGAGGCAATACATAACAAATATTTTGACAAAAGAAACGAGAAAAAGTCAAAAGATGGAAAAATTAAATAAAATGGGTTAAAACAGTCAAAAATATCAAAAAACTAAAATCTCGTGCCCACGCCTAGCAAGCAACCGGTACACACCCAACATATGCCTTCGTGTGGCCGATACACACCTAGCACATGCCCAGAAGTAGACGGCACACGTCCACTCTTTTTAAAGATGCTCATATGTTTTGTGCACAATGTGATAAATGTCAAAGAACAAGAAACATAAGCAAAAGAGATGAAATACCTTTGACATCTAATTTAGTTGTTGAACTCTTTGATGTATGGGGGATTGACTTTATGGGTCAGTTTCCCCCATCCAATGGTTTTCAATATATTTTGGTTGCTGTGGATTATGTATCCAAGTGGGTAGAAGTTATCCCCAATAAAACCAATGATGCTAATGTTGTTGTAAAATTCTTGAAGGATTCAATATTTAGCATGTTCAGAACACCTAGAGCTATTATAAGTGATGGATGTAGCCATTTTTGTAATAAAATATTTGATGGAGTACTAAAAAAGTACAACATCACACATAGAGTCACTACTCCATATCATCCTCAAACTTTTGGTTTAGTTGAGGTAAGTAATAGGAAAATCAAGAGAATCTTGGAATGCACTATGCGTCCTTTAAGGAAGGACTGGGCATTTAAGTTGAATGATGCCTTATGGGCATACCACACAACTTACAAAACACCCATTAGGAAGAGCCCTTACCAGTTAATCTTTAGAAAAGTTTGCCACCTTCTCGTTGAACTCGAACATAAGGTTTACTAGGCAATTAAAGAGTTAAACACAGACTTAGATAAAGTAGGAGAAAAATGGCTACTCCATCTTAATGAGTTTGAAGAAATTAGGAATGAAGCCTATGAGAATGTCAAATTATACAAAGAGCGTACTAAGCACTATCATGACAAGAGGAAAATTCCTAAGACTCTTTACCCTGGAATGAACGTTCTTTTATTTAATTCTCATTTAAGATTATTTCTAGGAAAACTGAGATCAAGATGGGATGGACCATTCAAAATAGTCCAAGTATTTGTTCATAGAGCAGTATAACTATTGGATTCCAAGACACAAACAACATTCAAAGTCAATGGGCATAATGTGAAGCCTTATTTAGGACCATACAACACTGTCAAAATTGATTGCATATGGTTGGGTAATCCTTAGCACCATATTGATGTGTCTTGCTAAGACGTTAAACTAAGCACCGGATGAGAGGCAACCTATCATTGAAAGATAATTTTATTTTATTTAGTTTGTTTTATTAATTTGTTTTTTTATAAGCACTTTGTTTATTTTATTGCATAAAATAATTGCTTGTTAAGATGTGTTAGAGTACATGTTTGTATGATTCAAATTTGATGTTGGATGCAACTAACGTTTTTCATCAAAATCTGTAACACATAAAGCAATTTGGTAAATTTACTATCCCTTCTCTTTTACAATTTGCATTTTTTTACATTGAGGACAATGTAGATTTTAGGTTAGGGGTGGTAGGATTTAAAAGTTACACAAATTAGACAAAACATTTATAAACAATGTGCCCTTATTTTTGTTTATTTAGTTGTGTATTTTCACATTAATTGTTTTCTTTAATTTATTTGTTTTTCTTTTATATATATGTGTTATTTTCTTTATTTGTGTGTTTAGGTAAATTAGAGTAGAGTACAAATTCTTTTTCACAAAAATTGATCATGTCTAAGAATTAAATTTAAACGATGATTAAGTTTTTTTTACACTATTAGATTAATTTCTAAAAACATATCATGAAATAATATGATGATTAGTTAGTTTTTGTTATGACTAGTATTTCTTGATAAGATGTGTAAATTATATTAAACTCAAAATCAGTGTTTAGGAATCAAATAGTGGAGACTACTTTTGTGAAAAATATAATTTAAGCCGAATTTCTTTTATTTTGAGTGATAAATATTATTTTTTCAACTCTAAATACTTTTCTTATTTTTTCAGCATTATTAGATTATCTCTATAGGACTTAGCATTGAATATCTAGATTTTTATATCTTAATGAAGTGTTATATAATTATTTTTAATTTGCTTAAATTAAATTATTTAAGTGGAAATTGATAGTATATGCCTTTCTTCATTCTTTCATGACTTCTATTAAAAAAGAGATATATTTAGGGTTACCTATACAAATATAAACATAAAAGTCAAATATTAACCACTCACCTTACCATATAAAAAATGTAAAATCTGTTCAAGTTTCCACTCTCTAAAAAAATTGATTCTCTTATAAAAATTAAGAATATAAGAGAAAGAAAGAAAAAAATAGAAAGAAAGAGAGGAAAATGAATTGTATAATTTATATACTATGACCTAATAGGTTTAAACAGTTGTGAGAAATGGTTTATTGCAAATGAAAATATATGAATTAATTCCTTAAGAAGTCATTGCATTTTCCTATATTTTCTAAAAGACATATTACTTGATATTTTATTTAATGAATTTGATTGATACATGAAAGTAATGTATAATATTTTATAAACCTTTACATTTGATTCCTTTCATGAGATCAACGTTAAAATAACACTATGAGCCTTTCTTATTTATACATATGTGAACATATTAGTTCATTTCTATACATCAACTCTTTCGTAAATAAATTAGTATGAGTGTTAAACCTATAGGATTCAGTGTTTTGGAGAGTATTGACTTTTAAGGAATAGAGTCGAAGCGAATTCGGATTCCTGACACTAAGTTTGGGTGAAATTAAATTGATACATTTTTATATGAAATATGAAAATGATTTTCAACTAATTATTATCATAAATCATGAATGTTTAGGAAGTTGAAATAATCTATGCTTAAGATTTTAATTATGAAATTTAAAAGAGATTATAAGCATGATATATTTTTGTATTTCATTTCTTTATTTTATTTTAGCCCTTTTACTTTATTTTAAATTTTAGTTAACTTCTTTTTTTATTTTGTTTTTATTTTTTTAATGTATGTGGGTATCATTACTAAAAACCTTCATGAGACTTAAACTCATCCACTAGGGAAAACTAGGGATTCAAAGGCTTGTTGCATACGCTAAATGCAACTCTGTCAATCTACGGAAGTGATTTAGGATAGTTTAATTTTTAGTTTTCATCGCTTCTCTTGCTAAGGGACTAGCAAGAAGCTTGTTAAGATTGCGATGAGTGCTTAAAAAGCACTAAAATTACCATGATTTAATGTATTTTAATTTATTAAATAGATTTATATTTGTTTGATTTTGTTATATTTTTATATAAGTTTTTATTTTTGAAATCACAGATATTTTTATTGTTTCTCAGGTATTTTCGTTCAAAAATACCTTAAAAACTTGAAGAAAAATATTGGAGGCAATACATCATAAATATATCGAGAAAAGAAATGATAGAAAGTCAAAAAGATGGAAAAATTGGACAAAATGGGTAAAAATAATAAAAAATGTCAAAAGGTTGAAATCCTACACTCAGCCACCCAATCACGCCGAGTCCCACGTGCATGCCTAGAACATGCCCGCACGCGCGCTCCCAGCGAACGCAACCAACACACGCCCAAAACACATCGGGTAAATTTTCGCATGTGCTAGAAAACATCTGCATAATGTCCCACATATGCCAGCACATGCCCACACCACATCCCACGCGTGGTAGCATATGTCTGTGTTGTGTCCCACACATGCATATGCACTCCAAATGCCCGTTTGGCACAATTTTTACACCCTACACGTGTGCGAGCCTGTCCAAGCACGTCCAAATTCAAATTTTTAAATATTTTTCCTCCTTTTTTGGCCTTTTTCTCACCTATAAAAGGACATTCTTCCCTAATTGTAAAATACACAATTATCTCAACTCTTTCTCTCTCTAGATTTTTTTTTAGTTTTTAGTTTTAGAGTTCTTCTCTTTTTAAGAAGAACTAGCTATTTGTTTTATAGATTTTTAGTTTTTGATTCAATAAATGGAGGTTTTCCAGTAGTAGAATTAACATCAAAATGTTGTAAGGATTATTTTAAGGTATAATTTTAAAATGAATTATTTATAATTATTTTTTGTGTTTTATTCCTATACGTTATATTTAATTTTTCTATGATTAAATTTAACATGGATGACTGTTTGTAAATATTATATAATAATAATGTTATTATGCTAGAGAAATATTAAATAGGTAAAACATATTTATAAAATAAATTGATTTTATTTTTATTTAAGATTTTATATTAAGGATGTTAGAGAGAAATATATTATTTTTCATTACATACCTAAATCTAAAAATTAGATTTTAAGGTTTAATTATCTAGCCTTATTTAGAGTGGTGCACTTTTATTTGTTGGTACAATCACCTAGTAGTTAGAGTGAAGCTCTATTTCAAAATTTTTTATAAGAACTATTATTCGAAAATGTATTGATAACATATTTTGAGTAATAGTTTTAAAACTTGAAAGTTTGTACTCGGATAATTAAATTTTTAGGTTTAATTTGGACACCTTGAATTTAATTAACTGACTACGCCTAAAGCTATTATTAGATGGCTTTCTATTTTCTTAGAAATAAAGCTAAAATTTAGTATTTAATTAATTAATATGTCTCGCTTAAGGATATTAATTAATTAATATTAAATAAAATACTTTGAGCCCATCTAAGGACACTTTCATACCAAAAAGTGAAAATCAACAAATATCAACTATTATCTTTAATAACCTAAATAATATGAGCAAGTATAATTAACTTAATTATTATATCTATAAATACTTCATTGTTATAAATGATAAAAATTCGTATTATTGTTTATTGAATCATATCTATGTTTATTTTTATTATGTCATTAGATTAGGAAACAAACAAACCAAAATATCATAACATAATGTTTTGAATTTAATTTTTTTTTTAAGATTTTGAATAATAAGTTAAAAACCATATATATTACTTCCTTAGATTGACCTTAGGAGTATACATATCCTTTACTATAAAATAATTTGTGCACTTGCGAGAGTTTTACAAATAATAATAAAAAAGTATCTATAAGATCGACATGGCATTGCTGATCTTGTGCTCATCAATACATGAGGGTCAATGCTTCTATTTATAGTAGGGCTAGACCTACTCAATACGGCATAAGATTGTCCATTTGTTTTCATAACTATGAGTTTAGAAAGATCTCAATCATAACTTGATAGTTCAATGGGATGCCTCTTATAAGCACATCATCACTTAGCTTCCTATGCAATGGGGGGCATGTGCAAGTATATTACATCACTTTACTAGAGTGGGTTATGAAAGATAGACGGCTATATGTCATTGTATTAGAGAATTTAAAACAAGCCTAGGAAGCTACTAAGAAGGCTCTTGAGGCTGCCAAGGATCCATTTCAGAAAGAGTTGACTAAACAGAATTCTGAATTGTAAGGGCTAGGTGCCAAGATCTATACATTAACAACCTAGCTTGAAGTTTCCTTGGCTCATAAGACTTTCAGGCTCATATTGGAGTTGATTATACTCATGATTTTGAGTCCACTAAATGAAGATTCAAAAAGGCCTACCCATGCTCGGTTCTTCCAATTTGCAACTTGTCAAACAACCGTAAAGTTGTAGTTAAGTAAAGGAATATGACAACAGCTCAGATGTTGAGGGGAGTGATACCCCATCTAGTGTGATGGTTCAAGTTTATAATGGCACTAGAAGCAAGACCTTGCCCTAGTTAGTTTCCAAAACTCAGTAAGCTATACAGGAAAAACCCATTACCATTGCTTTATAGTTTTATTTTTTATTTTTTTCCAAAGCATTAGGCTTGGCTTTTACTTTGGGGCTCCAAAAGCATGGAACTTTGAATGAAATAATATGCACTTTAATTTTGAAATTTTTGTATTCCACACCTTACAATTTTTTTTCTTATTAGTACGGAACTAGTATATCCCTTGTTACTGAATTTGTATTTAATTTTATAACTTGGAGTGGGAAGGTACTCTTAGTGCTTCTATAATCCTCGTAGGATGCACTTTGAGTTTGAGCGACCTTGGGAAGTCACACTTTTTATTTTACAACCTTAGGAGATCACACTTATTATTTTTGATAACTTGGGAGATAATGCTTAATCTTAGTGGTACTGACATGCACCTTGGTTGATGTAAGGCATGCAACTAGTTAAGGTATGAGGCATACACTTTCGTTGATATAGGGAACATAACACTTGGTTGGTATAGAGAACTTAACTCTTGGTTGTGTGAAGCATGCACTTTGGTTGATGCAAAGAACACATTTCTTGGTTGGTGTAGGGCACATAACTCTTGGTGATGCAGGGCATGCACTTTGGTTGATGAGGAGTACACAGCTCTTGGTTATCACATAATTGCTTTAGAATAACACTTAGTTATTTTTGTAAACTTTTTTGAGAGTTGTAAGATGGGAATGGAGTGAGTCAGTTCCAAGATGAAGTTGGCATCAAGACCTAGCACGAGTCTAGGAGAGTATTGTATGGCATTTGATGAGATGGGAAGCAATAGAGGCGGAATCGAGCATAGTTGTTGTAGGACTGGCTATAAACCAATGGACGATTGGTGGTGATCGGCTAGTTAAGCAACAGGTCAACAAAATGGAGAGATGGAGCACACATGAGGGTGTAAACTTATGTATAATGTGATGCGATTGAAGGCTAGTTGGGTGACTAATGACTAGCTGGGATGCTCGCCAATGATTAGGTTTCTAACAATTGCTCCTTGTTGTTTAACGATCGGTTGGGTCTCTTTGGCCACGACTATGGTGAAAGGTTTCTTTTCATCCACAGATCTACCCAATGACCAATGATATCGTCTTACCAACACTACGATGTTTCCTAGACATAACTTATCCAAACTTTGAAGTCTTGACACTTTTATACTAATTCCAACTTTTTCAGAATGCTTTTTTATCTAAACCTAAATCTCTTTGAATCAATTTTTTCCTATTTTTCCTAAGTTTCTAATAAGTTTCCTAGTCTTCTTGAGTGCCTTAAAATTTTTCTAGTTTTCATAAGTTCCTAGGAAGTTTTCTGGTCTTCCCGAGTGACTTAAGAATTTTATTATGAAAATGGATGGATCCAACTCCCAATCTCCTCACTCTTTACTTGGAGGGCTTGTTGAGTGCACTAAGAAATGATTATTCTCTATATCTCACTCTCTGGTGAGATATGTCCTCCATATCTTTCTTAGAAATTCTATAAAATTTAATGATTCTTGGGAACGAGTTTCCTAAGTGTGAAAGAGGTCATGCCTCACTTCATCCTTTGGTGAACCTTTCCCAGCCACAATGTCTAGATCCTAGATTGTCATCATTGTGCGTGCTAAATGGGTTATATCCTATATGTTTTTCACATAAGACTTGATCCATTAAGATATGGGTATCTTGATTCCAAGTTGACCAAAGTCAAGATCTTGGACAATAGTCATTGAATCATGTTCAGATGAACAATCAATTTAAATATTACTTTATATTACCTAAGATGTCAATATTTAGCATATAGAAAATAAGGGTCTTCCTCATAAAGGATTTTTAAAATTAACTTCTATTTATTAAAAAGAAGGGCTTTATTTTGTAAACTAAAAATTAAATCTAACTAAATATTAATAAAAAAAAGAAAAATATAAATATTATGATAATGATTTGAATAGAAAAATGATTGTAGGATCATTCTTTATTACTATCATGTATTACAAATCAACAAAAACATATCATATTCTTTTATATTTTGATTATACCAACTTAGAGAAATTTTAAAAAGAAAAAACTCCACATTTTCTGACAGATTCATAGAATTAAACAAGCTCTTAATCCAATTCTTTTTTATAGAAAACCAAGAATAAGCTCTCTAAATTTAATCTATCAAAAACATTATTTTTTAAAGAAGCAAATTAGATCAAGGTTAAACACACAAGTATGATTTAATTATCTTGAGTACTAGTTCTTATTACAAACAATTTATCACATTATTTAAATTGATTAAGAGATTACATACACAATCAACTAAGTTGATTAATGATGAATTAATTTGATTATTTAATTGTATAATTAATTAATCAAATAAATTCATACAATACTTGAAACAAACAATTAATACATAATCAAAAAAGAATAGTTGAATAGAATATTGTAGATTTTATTAAATATTGCAATTCATATCTAGTGTTTTGAAATCATCCACAATCAATTATAAAATTAGTTATTCATAGCAAACAATAAATTCCTAAAATTATTCACAAAAAACAATTAAAGAAAAGAAAATGAATATTAAGATTTTTGTCTTTAATTATGATATTTAACTCTTCTAATTTCTTATTAAATCTTCTTTTTCTCAATTATTACCTCCAGCTTAATTCTATAATTTTTGTATTTTTTCTAAAATTTTTCTTAATATTTGTACAATTTTGATACTACCCATTTTTATGGGGTTTTAATTTGTATTTATATTAAAAAAATGGTCTTTTTTTAAGTTATATTAAGACTCATTATATGCAAAGTACATGCGCGTAGTGGGAATTGCGAAGTTGATTCTCCTATTTAAACTTCTCGTACCATATGTCACAATATTGAATTATGAGGTGGACATGTTTTGGATTTTTTTATAAGTGTATCCACCTATATTTCTAAATACATCTATATGTCAAATAAAAATTATAAAAAAAATCATAAAATCGCAAAAAAACCTAAAATATTAATATTTTTTTCAATAAATACAAAATATATAATTTGGCCTCATTATATTAATAAAATATACATAAACATAAATGAATTAATATTAAAAAATGTGTATAAAACATCACTTATTAAACTTAATTACATCTACTCTTTACTTGTTCTCGAGTAAAGTAAATACCCATAAGTAAAAGAATAAACATTATGAAATTTTATCTTAAGGGCTATATAATATTATAATTTTAAATTCTAATAATATTAGATATTATCTCTAATCATTCCTTTGTTATAGCTATCGTACAATAAAATAGAAACAAATTTCTTTATTTTTGGACCCAAACATCATTATTGACTTCTTTTCTTTTGTTTATGCCATTTTTTAATAACACAACCCTTTTAAAATTATTTTCAACTAATCTCCTTTTTATTATTTCATATATATTTATATACTTTTTCTTTTTTCCTTCTTTTTTTATTGTTTTCTTCTTATTGTTTTGGGAACATATGGTAGTAGATGTTATTTCTGTATGTTGAGCATTTAATCAATTATAGCACAATTGATACTCTTAAATCTTATTCTAGCATTTTTATGGATTCTATTAATTTTTTTTGCAACTCAATTTATTCTTGAACCATAGGCTATGACCAAGATATTTGAGGGTAAGGAATGGGTACAAATAGTTAGCTCATGTAAGCTCAAAGTGGTTTTCTAAAATGATCGTTATAGAAAGAACAATAATATCCATGATAAGACAATTTAACCAAAGAAGTTAATCCTATTACTTTAATCATTTTTCAAGAAATATATTTAGCATTCGCCTTGATAAATTTAAAGAAAAATTCTAGCAACCTACTCTTATTCATTATAAGTATAGCAAAATTCCAAGGGGTTCACAATATTTTCATAAGTTCGTGCATATAGATTCTTCTATCAGTAATTTAGCTATTATGCTTGTAAGTTTTGAACAAAATTATCATAAGGTTACATTTACTTAGGAATAAGACAAGACTCTATCGACTTTTATTATCCTTTTTTAATATTGTTTAGCTAATTTCATCACATATGTCAAAAACTAAATACAGAACATGTGATTGATTTCTAAGCACTTCTATTAATCCTAACCACCCTAAGAAATGAAAAAATTTAATACTAAAAACAAAAAAAATGTATGCTACCTAGAGTATACTAATTCTAACGCATGCATTCCAAAACATGCTAAGCTGATAAAGCATAAAATATAATGATACAAATGTATTAAGACTCCCCCACACCTAATTCTTACTTTGTCTTCAATGTAAGCACATGCATATATGTCATGTAAAATTAAGTAAAATGGGAGTAGAAAAAAAATCTAGTCGGTTCCCTCCCACAAAGCACTTGGTTTAACGTCGTTAGTCTGGTCGTGCTTTGTATGTTTCTTTGACCATGTAAATCTATTGGTTCATATAGAGTCACCTCTTTTATATTGATTGGTGCAAAAGGTTTGTAGTATGGACTCAATCTGTGTCCATTAACTTTGAATTATTTGTTGGTACTTGAGCTTCGTATTTCAACTACATCGTAAGAGAAAACATTAGTAATAATAAATGGATAGACTCAATCAAGTAAGAGGGATTTATTGCCAATGATGAATTCTTTCCTTGATATCATACTGTTATGGCTTTTGTTTTATCTTTGTAAACTTTTGAGCTTTCATAGGCATCATTTCTAATTTCCTCTAGCTTATTCATTTGCATTTTTTAGTGTCTTCCAGTTTCGTCTAAGTCTATGTTACATTATTTCACTGCCCAAAATGTTAGATGTTCTTACTAAACTAGTAGATGCCAAGGTTTGCCATACACTAATCGGAATGGTGACATCACAATTGGATTTTTATTTGCAGTTCTATCTACCCATAATGCATCACCTAGTTTCACTCTCCAATCCTTTTTATTGGGTTTGATTTTCTTTTCAAGGATGGAATTGATCTCCCAATTGGCCACTTCAGCTTGTCCATAAGTTAATGGGTGATAAGGGGTAGTAACTTTATGGTCGATATTTTAATTTTTAAGTAAGGCCCAAAAAGCATTATTGTAAAAATATAGTCCACCATCACTGATGATAGCTCTTGGTGTTCCAAACCTAGCAAAGATGTTAGACTTCATAAAATCCACAACAATTATAGAGTCGTAAGTTCTAGTGGCTTTAGTCTCCACCCATTTAGATACATAATCCATAACAAGTAACATATATATATAATCATAAGAAGATGGAAAAGATCCCATGAAATCAATACTCCAAAATTCAAATATTTCAACAATAAGAATTGTTGTTTATGGAATTCGATTCTTCGGGCCCAAGTTATCTATTCATTGACAACGATCACGTATTCTGTAAAAGGTAAAGACATCCTTGACCAATGCTAACCAATAAATCCACTCTCTAAGACTTTATGAATAGTTTGTTTTGCTCTACAATTTCAGCCATATGTATAAGAATGAAAAAAAGTTAGAATAGACATAAACTTAATATCAAGTTCACACCTTCTTATCAATTGGTCTGGGAAATGTTTCCAATGGTTGGGATCATTCCACACATATTGTTTAGCAACCTTTTTGAGTTAGAATTTTCTACCTTATGATAAGTATTATGGGAATGTTTTGGTGATCAAGTAGTTCACTATCTATGCATACCAAGGAGTAAAAATTGTGGTCTCAAGTAATTGCTCATCTGGAAAGTTTTCTCCTATTAGAGTCTTCTTGAATTAATTTGCTAAGTTGATCTACTGCTACATTTTTACTTCCTTTTTGCTTTTAATTTTAAAGTCAAATTCTTATAAAAGAATAATCCACCTTATTAGCCTTGGCTTGGTGTCTTTCTTCCTAAGGGAGTACCTAAGAGTTGTATGATCAGAAAGAATAGTTACCTTAATTCCAATTATATATGATTGAAATTTTTCTAAACTAAAATCACTACTAAAAGCTCTTTCTCCGTTGTAGGGTAATTGAGTTGGGCATCGTTTAAAGTTCGTGATGCATAATTTATTGCATTTGGTAGCTTGCCAACTCTTTGTCCCAAAACTACTCCAATTGCATAGTCATTTACATCCACATCAGCGAAAATGGTAGACTCTAATCAGATGGGTTAATGATAGGTGTTGTGGTTATAATTTTGTTTAATATGTTAAATTCTTTGAGGCACTCATCATCGAAAACAAATTCCATATATTTTAAAGCAAATGGCATAAAAGCTTTACTATTTTTGAGATATCTTGTATAAATATTCGATAGACTTTTTCATGACCAAGAAAAGAACGAACATCTCTCACACAAGTGAGAGGTGGTAAGGAACGAATAAGATATATCATAGATTTATTAATCTTTATTCCCTTAAATGATATTATATGTCCTAAAACTATACCTTGATCTACCATAAAATGAAATTTTTTTCACTTAATTACAAGGGTAGTTTCTATGCATCCCTTTAGAATTAATGCATGGTTACTAAGGTAGTTATGAAATGAATCTCCATATATAGTTAAATTTTCTATAAACACTTCTCTAATGCTCTTTATATAATTAAAAAGTATACTTATCACACACCTCTGAAAGGTGGCGAGATCATTACAAAGGCCAAATGGCACGCATCTATAAGGGAAGGTTCTAAATAGGCAAGTAAACGTTGTCTTCTCCTAGTATTCTAGTGCAATGACATTCTAATTATAACTTGAAAACCATTAAGAAAATAATATTAAGTATGGCCTACTAAATGCTCAAGTATTTGATCAATAAAAGGTAAAGAAAAATGATCTTTGCAAGTCATAGATTTGAGTTTTTGAAAATCAATGCAAATTTGCCACCCGATTTGGAGTCAAGTAGGAATCAAATCATTATTCTCCTTCTTCACCACAGTAACTCCTAGCTTATTTGGAAAAACTTGGATAGGGCTAACCCACTTACTATTTGAAATTGGAAATATACCAACTTCAAATAGCTGGATAACTTCTTTCTTAACCCTTTCCTTCATTGGTGGATTTAGTTACCTTTGTGATTCTTTTGTTAGTTTGGCATCATTTTCAAATAATATTAGGTGCACATAAAGGTGCAGATTCCCTTAATGTGAAAAATTGTCTTTCCAATGATTGAGATATATTATCTCAAAACACAAATCAAGATCTCTTCTTTAATAGATGAAAGCTTGGATGAAATAATCACAGGATGTGTGCCTCTATCTCCTAAGTATACATATTTGAGATATTATGAAAGAGGTTTAAGCTCTAACATGGTTACCTGCATTATGGAAGGCAAAAGTTTCTCATTAGACACGAGAAGAGAAATATAGGAAAGATTATACTTTGGATTTATCTTTGGAAAAGAGTCAAAAGAGGTGACAATCTCCTTCAATTCCTTTAATCTATTAATATCCCCTTCTTCATCACTTAAACTTTTGGTTGTCATGTTGTCTCTTATGAAAACTTCCAATAGGTTTGTACTTTTGACATCAATCATTTGTTGCACTAAAGAGTCAAGTATATAGACAAAAAAACAAGAATTATAATCAATACGGTACCTCATTGCTTCAAAAATATTGAAGAGAAAAATCTATCAATCAAAGCCCATATTAGTATTCTGAAATGAAAATCTATCTTTATTTAAGCATTTCTCATGAATAGTCTACCCAAAAGCTCGTTAACCTGCACTAAAACATCTTCCAAAACTCCCTTTGGATAAACATTAGATCGATCTATGAGTTGGATAACTACATTAGTTTCTTTAAGGATGTCACGATTTAACGTAGCATAAATTGAGTAAGGCATAACATTAATTGAAGCTTCTAGATCTAGTATAGCTTTTTTAAATTTAGTGTTACCTATAACATATAGTATATTGAAACTACCTAAATCCTTGCATTTTTGTGGAAGTTTCCTTTGTAAGACTACAAACACATTCTCTTCTATATTCAATACTTCATTACCTTTGAGCTTTCTTTTGTTTGTGCACAATTCCTTTAGAAATTTAGCATAGCATGAAACTTGCTTGATGGCATCCAATAGTAGAATATTAACCTATACTTTTCAAAAAGTTTCCAAGACTTCTTGCTCATGTACCTCCTTTTTATTTTTGTAAATCTGCTAGGAAAAGGAATAAGGGGTTCCTAAGTATGAGTTAAAACTTTATATTGTATCTTAGATGGTCATTTTTCTTCCTTCTTATCGGTTGTTATGCTTTCTTCTTTGTTAGAATTGTTTGATTGTTCTTGAATTAGCTCATCTTTAGTCTCATTTTCTTTGGTTTTTTTCCTTTTGACATTCTTCAAGATGTTTACTGCATCTCAATGATATAGCATTGGCATTTTCTCTAGGATTGACCATTGGTTGAGAGATAAGTTTACTAGATCCATGTGATTCTAGTTTACCAATGGTAGTAGCTAAATGATTATATCCATTTTCAAGGTTATTGATAGCAGATTTTGTGTCTTGATAAAACATGAGTGATTCTTGTTGGAACTTGATAATATCTTTTTGAAACTTTATAGCATCTCGTAAAAACTTTATAGTATCTTGGTGGAATTGAGTAGTGTTGGATACTATCATATTTGTTAAATCCTATAAAGATTTTCCTTGAAATGGAGGAGGATTTTGTAGTCTCCCTTGACTCAGCTGTTGGCTCCTTACAAAAGGAAAACCTAGTGGATTACTAGAGGCAGCTGTTCAATTGCCTCCAAATAGCCAAAGTTAGGATGATCCCTTTAACAAGAACTATAAGTTTTTAAATAGGGATCATATTTTTGTCTTTAATGTCCTTAGTATCCTCTCAGAGCATTTGATTGTCCAATATTAGGATCTTGAATAGTAGGACACATGTTTGTTGGATGTCCAATGTTAGTACATATTCCACAAGCTTCAACTTGTCTGATTTCTAGTTGTTGCACAATTAAAGTAAGGGTGCTTAGTTGTTCACTATTACAAAAGTGGTTATTTAAATCGAGATTTGAAGTCAGTTTTTGGTTAAAACTGACTTATAATAAATTTAAATTCAGTTCGCTGAAAAGCCGACTTTAAATGAATAGAAAACATATAGATTGTAGCGTCAGTTGACACGTAGAACCGATGTTATGTCCTACATATAGCATTGGTTCGATGTGTCAACTGACGCTACACATGTGGATATTTCCTTTTCTCTTCTTTCTTCCCTAGACAAAAACTATTCCAAGTGTATTTTATCTCTCAAAAACCCAAAATCTCCTACACTCTTTCTCATTTTCTCGCCACCTACGACCACAAATTCTAGCACCATTTAGTGAGTTTTCTTCCTCTCCAACTTATCTTTTAGATCTCTTATTTTGTTTTAGCAAACTACTCAAATTTTTTATACCCATATTTTTACTTACAAAACACCATTTTTTCTTCATTTCCTTCATTTTGTCACTTCATTTACTTTTGTATGTATTTCTATTAATCCTATGCACTTATTATTCATATTTATTTATTTATTTTTGTATATTATATGTTATTATTTATGTGTATAAAGTTTTGTATTATATATGTAGGTTTTGTATTAAATATATGTTATTATTTTTATTACGTAGGTTTTGTATAAATTTTCGTAATGAAATAAATTTATATATTTATGAATGTGATTTAATATTGGTTTTTAATTTATTTATTTTTGTTAATATGAAATGGGAAGGGCATGATTCAACAATATAATGCTCATTAAAAATTTAGGTTTGAAGTAGTGTAGTTAATTGAAAACATATTAATCATCACAAAACTATTATATAAATTTTGTTTTATATATCTTAAATTTGAAATCAACTCAAATGATGTAATATATTATTATTAGTAATTACAATTAATCTCATATAATTATATTTATGTGTATATATTTGTTATGTTTGGTTTTTATGTATTTATTTTTATATGATGTTTTGATAGATATTCTAATAATAAGAGAATTCATATATAATAATATCTGAAATATATTGGTTTGATACATATTTAATGTGTTTAATGTAATTAATATAAAATGGAAAAATCTTGGATGTCAAAGTGTAGAATTGAGCAGGACTACATTTCCAGAGTTGAAAGTTTCTCGGAATTTGCTTGTATAAATAGTAATAATGAAATTAGTATGATTTGATGCTCATGTGTTAAAAGTAAAAATGAGCGATTTCATGATATTTATGAGGTTAAGTATCACCTTATTCGTAGTGGTATTCTTTTGAGTTATAAATGTTGGTTTTATCATGAAGAAAATATTGATAATATTCATAGGGAAGAGATAAATAAGAATGTGAGTTGATTATATACATCTTATCATAATGTACAGACAAAAAATATGTTTCATGGTGTTGAAGATGAACTACATGAGGATGATTCTGAAACCTTTAAAAAACTTCTAGAAGATGTCGAAAAACCGTTGTATCCAAAATGCAAGAAATACACTAAAATGTCAGGATTTGTTCATTTGTACAATGTGATGGCAAAAAATGGTTTTTCTAAGAAGGGATTCACAGAATTACTAAATGTACTAATAGATATGTTTCCTGAGGGTATTGAATTTCCATCTTCAATATATGAAGTAAAGCAATCTCTTAGTCGATTTGGCATGGAATATCATAAGATTCATGCTTATTCAAATAATTTCATTTTTTTATAGAAAAGAATATGAGACATTAGATGATTGTGCTATGTGTAAAGAATCAAGATGGAAGCATGCTACAAATGAGACAACACCTAAGAAAGGCATTCTTACAAGGGTTCTTTGGTACTTTCCTCTGATTCCTTGCTTGTAAAGGTTGTTCAAAGTATAGAGACATCAAAGATGTTGACTTAGCATTTAGATAATTGATCTAATGATGGAGTGCTACGTCATCCTTGTGATTCTCCAAATTGGAAAGTAGTAGATAATTTATCCCCTCAATTTACATCTAATCCATGCAATCTTCATCTTGCCATTGTTACTGATGGAATTAATCTACATGATAAGAGCTAAATTATTGCATTTTTGTTATGATTTAAATGTTGATATTTGTGTGAAAATTGTGTTTATTTGATTATTTAATCCACAAATGTCATTTCACGGGTATTTCGTGTTTAAAGTGCAATTTCAGGTAAAATCATGATTTTGGAGAAGTTAGGGACAAAGTACAATGATCGGGATTGAATCAAAGAAAAAGAAAACAAAATTTCAAAATTTAGAATTTCGCCGCCGGCGAGAATATTCTCGCTGCCGACGAAAACCTTACGGAGATAATGTTGAAAATCTTCCCGAGAGCACGGATTTTGGCAAAGCAATCTCACCGCCGGCCAAAGAAATCTCGCCGCCGGCCAAGTACATCTCGCCGCCGGCCAAATACATCTCGCCTCCGGCCAAATACATCTCGCCGCCGGCCAAGTGCATCTCGTCGCCGGCCACAATAATCCCGCCGTCGGCGAGATTTAGCGGAACCGAAATCGTAAGTTTTCCAGAAATCTCGCCGCGGCGAGAATAACTTCGCCGCCGGCGAGTTTCGTTCGAAAACATTTTTTTATGCTGTTTTGTTCCAAAATTGCCCTCCAAAACCCTAGACCTATATATACATTATGATGGAGAAGGAGGCCAAGACAGAGAGAGCAGAATTGATTTATTTTTGCAAGAGAAAAGGAAATTTTGGAGAGAAATGTTGGAGAAGCTTGAAGGATCATCACCATTGTTGCTACCAAGTCTTCCTCTTCAAGAGTTTTTCATCTCTTCTCCTAGCTTTTATTTTCTGCATTTTATTCAGATTGTTTGTTCATGGATTCAAATGAGAATATGGTTGTTCTTATTTCCGTTATGAACTAATTCGTTTTTGCTAAGGCTATGATGTAGTTAGATCATGAAAATCTGATTTCTCGTGTTATCGTTATATGAATTCATTGTTTTCAAGTTGAGTATTTATTTCCATGCTTAATGCTTTTAAATTTCTGATCAAGATTTAAATGATTTGTTGCATTATATTAAGACCGAGAGGAGATGTGTAATGAACGCTTCTTGTGATAAATACCGTATGTTGAATGCGAGTTTGACACCTAATGCATGATGTATGTGGTTATTCCGGAAATTCCATAAATCGTAATGTGCTTATTTGTGATTAAATCTTCATAGAAATATAGTCGGTTTTCATAGATAAGTAATTCTAATATAACTTGAGAAAGAGTATTAGATAAGTTTGGGTTTTTCAACCATCACTTTTAACTTTGATTCTCATATAACATAACTTGAAATCGGATTGAATTGATTTAGCGAAATCAAATGCCTTAGCGTTTTTAATCATTTGTGAACAACATTAAATTTTGTTATTTGCGTTTAGTTTTATGTTAATTTGCTTTTAAAACAATTTCAACAATTCGGTTTTCAAATAAAATTAGGGTTAGTCAATTTCGGTACTTAGTAACGCCATTCCTTGTGGGTTCGATATCCGTACTTTTGTACACTTTATTACTTGAACGATTCGTAGACTTGAGAAAATACGCATCACTACACAGTTCTCTTAGTAGTAGATATAGTTATTTTCTAGTAATTATGGTAACATACAACCTTCCTCCCTGGTTATGTATGAAAAGAAAATTCATGATGTTAACATTATTGATCTCAGGACCGAAACAACCCAGTGTTGATATTGATGAATATTTACAGCATTTGATAGATGATTAAAAACATTATGGAATGATGGTGTAAATGTTTATGATGCATATAAAGAAGAACACTTTAACTTGAAGGGGGTCCTATTATAGACAATTAATGATTTTCCTACCTATAAGAACTTTTCAGAACATACAACTAAAGGTTATATGGGATGCCCTATATGTAGTGATGACACTTCTGCAACTTATCTTGTTTATGGAGGAAAGATGTCTTATAGAAGACATAGAATATTTTTGACATCTAGATATAAGTTTAGATACCCAAAGAAACCATTCAATGGTGAAGCAGATCATGATCTTACACCCCGAATTTTGTGAGGTGTTGAGATATTAAGGCAATTGAATGGTATGACATTTAAACAAAATAGAAAGATGAAAAAAAAGAATATTCACTAATGGAGGGAAACGAAAGAGGTCAACTAATAGAAAGGGTGAAATTGAAAATGTTACTGAATCAGTAGATCATGGTTATTGGAATAAAAAATCAATATTTTGGAAATTACCTTATTGGAAAGATCTACACATTCATCACATCTTAAATTTCATGCACATTGAGAAAAATATATGTGAGAGCTTGAATGGTACATTACTTAATATACGTGGAAAAATAAAGGATGAAATTAAAGTAAGATTGGATTTAAATAAACTAGACATATGACCAAAATTGGCACCAAGGGTGAAAAATGATAAGAATCGAACATACTTTCCACCAGCATCATATACAATGTCAACAAAAGAGAAGGATATGTTTTGTAAATTTTTGACAGGTGTGAAATTTCCTGATGGTTACTCATCCAACTTAAGAAATTTTGTGTCTATCACCTATAAAAAACTTTATGGATTGAAATCACATGACTTTCATATCTTAATGCAATAGTTATTACTAGTTTATATTAGATCAATTCTTCCAAAATATGTTCGATTATTAATAATTCATCTTTGTTCATTCTTCAATACAATATGCAAGAAATCTATATCAATTGGAAAGTTAAACTCTATAGAAAGATGTTGTAGAGAATTTGTGTCTAATTGAAAAATATTTTCCTCCTTCTTTCTTCAATATAATGATTCACTTCTGTGTTCATTTAGTTCAAGAGGTTGAATTGTGTGGTCCGACTTACTCAAGGTGGATGTATCCTTTTAAGAGATACATGCAAGTCCTTAGAGGATATGTAAATAATAGAAATGAACCTGAAGGATGCATGGTGAAACGTTACATTGTTGAATAGGGCATTGAGTTTTGTTCTGAATACTTTAGTGGTTGCATTGAAATTGGGAATCCTACACACAAGTTGTTCTTAGAACATCATATGATCCAAGTAGATAACCCTATGCTTTATGAAATTAAGAAATTGTTTATTGATCATATTCGATGAAAAAAAGCACACGGAACCACTTTGGTAAATAATAAGAAGGGACAACCATACATAGAGTAAGTGATGACATGTTCAATCTTTTCATTTAAAATAAAATTATTTTCTATTTAACTATTAATGATATCTAATTGATATATCTATAATAACATTATAGAATGCATATAAACTTGCTAAAGATCGATCCTCATTATAAAAACAATGAGGATAAAAATGGTTGTATGAAGACTATAAGCGAGAGCTTATTAATAGGTTTTGTAACCATGTAAGTGTAACATACAAGAATTCATTAGTACTTCAATGCAATGTTTTAAAACTTTGTTTTAAACACATTTAATGTTTTTGTATGCATAGATTCGAGTTAAACTCAACAAACCCAATCATAAAATAACAAAAATTTTAAAATGGCTTGCACATGGTCCAAAATTTTATGTCAAATCATATTTTAGTTTCACAATTAACGGATCGAGGTTTACGACTCAAGCAAGGGACAAAGTTCGAGTAAATCAGAATAGTGGTGTGAAGATGGTTGCACAAACTATGCAATTTGTCAGTTCAAAATATGGTAATCCTGTACTTTCTGATAGAACATATTATGGTATAATTCAAGAAATTTGGAAACTCGATTATGAGGACTTCCATGAAACGGTTTTCTTATGTTATTGGATCGAAGATGTTAGCAATGTTGGATATAAAATAGAATATTTTGGATTTACCCTTGTAAATTTATCTAAGATAAGTCAAACTGATGATCATTTCATGTTTGCAATTCATGCAAAAAAAGTATTATACGTGAGTGAACAAATTTACACAAGATGGTCTATTGTGTTAACGTCTCCACAAAAAGAGTTATACCATTGTGATGCTTTAGAAGACGATGACATGATTTATACATTATCCAATATTAATCATTTCTCAAACAAATTGCTTAATGTATGTGATGATCTAGTTGATAACGATGATTCTTCGTCATGGACTCGAAGTGATTGTGCAGGAATATATATATATATATACACGATCAAAAACCTAATTAAACATAATGTATGTTCTATATTATTCTATTAACTCTTGTATGTTTATATGTATGGACTTAAAATTTTCAATTAATTTCTATTACATCATTGTTTGTAGATATTTGATGGATCCTAGGGTACCAGAGCTTGTAGATCCAAATGATCCATTAGGGCATTTGAAAATAAATGGTTGGGCAAATATACCTGATGCTCCACTTAACTCAGAAGATAGAGTACCCGTACTATTTGATGCTATTGGTAATCCATTAGGGGAAAACGGCCAACAATTGAAATCCTCTATTAGTAGACTTGTGAAGTCAAGTATACGAATCAATATAAATGATTAGACTAAGGTTGACAAAGCTAAAAATTTCAAAATATGAAAAACTATTTATGTAAGACTCTTTAATTTTATAACTAATTACATATATTATATCTTTTTTGTATTATATGTCATCTCTTGTAGTGTATTTTTACAGAATCGTTATAAAGTCCTTGACACTTGGATGAGCAAGTGTTATAAGATTGAAAATAAGGCATGGAAGGAATACAAAACTTCCAGATTGGCCAAAAATTATGTGTTTCCATATTTGGAACCACTTGATGAAGTAGAACTATACAAAATCCCTAAAGAACACCCCTGGATTGAACCCTAAGTTTGGAAAGACTTCATGGATTATAGACGTATGGATGAATTTCAAATTATTAGGGAAGAACATTAGAATATACAAATGCAGAATATTCTTCCTAACTGTACTGAGAGGTCTTCAAATCTTGAAATTAGACAAAGAATGGTATTATTAAGTTATTAATTTATAAATATTTTTATATTTATTTTCCTCAAATTTAAGTTGATGTCATGGTTAATAAATTTATTTAATTTATATATGAAGTTGAATTGGGAAGACTGGTTACCCAATTTGAATTGTATATAGAAACAAAGACCCCTAAAACGAAGAAGTCAAGACCAATAATTAAACTAGGAGAAGAACAACTAAATAAGTTGGTTAGTAATTTAACTTGATACAAAGTCCTTATGATTTTTGGTAATTGATGTAATAATGTATGATATTTTTTTTTTTTTGCTTTATTATTTGTAGAGATTTGTTCAAGGACAGATAGCTAGGGGTGAAATAATCGAAGAGTCAGGGAGAGATGCTATATATCATGTATTCGAACACGAGCATCCTGGTCGTGTTAGGAGAGGAAGCCAATATGATAGTTATATGGATTTTTTTAACATTCTAAAACAAAAGTCTCAGATGGTCAGTGAGGAGAAGTACTATAAAATTGAAGAAGAACTCAACTTCTTTAAGGCCTCAATGTTAAGTGAAATTACCACTTTAAAAGAATATCAATCACAACACATGTCAGGCATGACATCATACTACGATTAGGGCATGCCATATTGGCCAGACATGTAACCATCCATGCCAGGCATGCCACCCAAGCAATCTTATAGCGCCAAACCTATAACCTGTATGGGATATAGTCATCTTTTTTGTCCTCCATTTATGTCAGGAATGCAAATGCAATCAGGTAGTGATTTATTTTCTCCATTGTAATCTATGCATTCTTACCATCCATCACATGAGGATGAACGTTTTGATGAGAATGTACTTCCAATAGCTACCCTATATAGGAGTCCTCCTCTATTTGATGAATCATTTGTGACCAGATTTAAAGTTTATGTAGATAGTCTATTATTTTTATTTTTTATTATATATTTTATTTATTATAAATAATGATTATATGTTTTACAGAATATGAAATGTTTGTTGAAACATCCTTTATCAATGGACTTTGTTGCTATTGGAATGGTACAAAAATTGATCGATGATCGAATGATTCATAATCAATATTTTTTAAATTATTGGAAAATAGTAATTGATCAATCATTGCTCCATGATTGTCCATTACCTGTGCCTTATGATGCTACCACAGTCCAAGAAGCGGTTTGACAATATGTGACTTGTCTGTCGAGTCAAGTTGTGATTAATTTTGACATGGTACTATTTTTTTACTTAAAATAACACTTCTTTTACTACTATTTTATTATTATTCTTTTACTGTTACAAATATATATAATACTTCTTCTCTAGTCTATTATACCAGAATTAGTAAGTGCGGCACATTTAAGAGATACAAAGCAAGTATCTTATGGTAAATCTATGTCTAGTGGGAAATCATCACGTACTAAGTCATTCAAGAAGAAGCCATGGAAAAAGTATAGTTATGATTATGCTATAAATTTCAGCAAAAATCTTAGCGCTTTGATGACTATTTTTGTGAGAGAATCTAGCATAAATGATGGATAGACTATGCCACTTCCTATAGAAATTTCTAGTGTATACATTGGCTATACCTATATATCGATCGAGTGCATATTGCAGCTATTTGAATATCAAATAATCGATTTAAGTATAATTCAAGTGTGGACCAGGTAAGTCCTCAATTGGTAAATAACTTTCATTTATATAAAACATATACAATTATATTTATATTAGCTGATTATTTATATAAAATTATTTTATATAGGGCATGTTATTATCGACTTCAAGCTAATCATATCACATTTAACAATATTCTATGATTCTTCATTTGTCAATCAATATCAAGAAAAAGGATGTTAGCATCATAGCTAAACAATTATATGATACATCATTAACACTTAATAGAAATCAGAAGTTGATAATCCCTTGGCTACTAAGGTTTGAACAAGGCTAAGATCATTGGATGTTGGTAATCCTTGATCTATAAGGCAATCATGTTTGGTACTGTGACTCAATTTCCATAAAATTGAGTAAAGATACAAAAGCAGTTGTTGAAATGTAAGAGTTATAGCTAGCTATTTTTCTTCTATTGTTCTTTGTAATATTTAATAAAAAAATTAACCCTTATAAACTTTGATTGGGCATGAAGTTTTGGAACAAGAGTAGAGGCATTTCCCTTAAAAAATATCTTAAGCTTATATGGGACAAAGTTATAGTATGTACCAACGAATATTAATAATTTAATTAATTTCACTATAGAATAATAAAGATGTTCAAATATGTAAAATAATGTACACTTGTTTTTTGTATGTTCCACTACAAAATGATGGAGTCATGTGTGGTTACTATGTCATGAAGTAATCATCACAAATATCAAAATTTTAATTAATGATGTGATAATCTCTTTTACCAATATAACTTTTTAACATATATGAGTTATTTTTTGTGAATTCATGAAATTACATTCTTATTTTGAATTTAAATACATGTAGTTCTTTAGTTGGAACAAGTGGGGCTATGACCCACATATTTTTGATGATTTACGAGAGGAATGGGAAGAACACATGGTTCAAATTATATCATTACAAAAAGAATCAGGAGAATATTTTGATGATCTTGAATAGCATATGACAACATCATGGTAATTTTTATAATGCTTTAATTTCTCTATTCTTGTGTTTGAATTCTTGGAAACTTGTTTGATGGATGTTTATGTGCTCGTGTGTTTAGAGGAATGAATTGTTATATGGACCTATTTTTTGCCCAAAATTCATCTCATCTCTTTTTCCTAATTCCCTTGTATGACAACATCATGGTAGTCACTGGCCAGCCAAGTATAGGAAACCCACAAAGAATCATCATTCTAGTGTAATATCAAGAATCATTTAGTTGTTCCATAAGTTTATGGGCAGCAAAACTCAACCAACCCAAGTAACAAATCAAAGTTACACTTGACTTCATATTTAGATCTCATTATAGCATTAAAAATACCAACTTGATTCCAGATAGCTTCATATTTATAGACAAAAGATTAATACAGTGCTAATATGATTTCGAAGGGATAAGGTTATTATTATATAACTTCGGTGTCAATGTGGTAATCTCTTTTACTAATCTTTTAACATATATAAGTTATTTTTTGTGAATTCATGATATTAAAATCTTATTTTGAATTTAATTACATATAGTTCTTTGGTTGGAACAAGTGGGGATATGATATGCAAATTTTTGATGATTTACGAGAAAAATAGATAAAACACTTTGTTTAAATTATAACATCAGGAGAAGAATTTGATAATCTTGAATAACATAGGACAACACCATGGTAGTTTTATAATGCTTTAATTTCTCCATTCTTATATCTCTGAAGTTTGAACTACTTGTTTGATGGATATTTACGTGCTTATGTATTTAGGAGAATCAATTGTTATATAGACCATCTATTTTTTGCCCAGTTTCTTGGTCACTCTACTAGTGATTCTAAGCCAACTAAGCTTCCATTTCTTGAAATAAAGTGGAAATATCACAAAATCCATGACAAAAGAGACGACATCATTTTATTTGTAATTTAACTTATATATATATGTGTATTGTATATAAATTATTATTTTGTAATAAATTTAATTCTCAAGCAATTAATTAATATTTAATTTTTCAATTATTTGTATTATTTAACTATTTGTTATACAGATTTTAGTTTTTTCTGTTATTATGTAATGATTTTGAATATGAGTTGTCCCATTAGGTTTGAGATTAGAAAAGACCATATGAAATTCCTTTAGATGCTTTTTTGGATCCTTGCCAACTAGACCTCAAAAAATAGGTATGAGATTAATCATGCCAAACTTCAATTCAAGAACATCATTATTGTTATCATATTGAATGCATAATGGTTGTTGATCTAAAACCAATGTTACCATCCCCCTAATAGCTTGATTGGGATTATTTACAACCATTTCTACATGGATGGAATAATTTGAATCTTTAGAAGAGTTGCTTCAACTTAGAAGATATATCTAAATTGATTGCTCAAGAAATTGTGAATTAGATCTCAGATTGTAGCGTGGTTTCATTTTGTGACTCTTAAAAGCAAATAAAAATTATAAATAAATTAAGTAAAAATAAAACAAGCATAAATAACAAAATGAAAATAAAGAAAATATTTTTTATTTTGAATAAAAAAGTGACGTGTGATCACATGAACCATCAATTTTAACTTAACTTTAAATTACTTAAGATGTTACTATTTAGTATATATTAAGTAAGAGTATTTCCCATAGAGGATTTTGAAAACTAAGTCCTATTTATTAAAAAATGATTTTATTTTATAAGTTGAAAATTAAATCTAACAACTAAAGATTAATAAAGATAAAAACAAAATATAAATATTATGATAAATATTCAAATAAAAAACAATTGTAAGATTATTCTTCATCACTAGCATGTATTGCAAATCAACAAAAACATATCCTATTCTTCTATTCTTTAATTATATTAGCTTAAAGAAATTTACAAAAGCAAAAATCTTCACATTTTCTTACAGATTCGTTGAATTAAACAAGCTCTTAATCCAACTCATTTTAATAGATAAACTATAATAAGCTCTCTACATTTAATCTATTTAATACATAAATTTTTTAAAGAAGTAAATTAGATCAAGATTAAACGCACAAGCTTAGTTTAGTTATCTTGAGTAGTAATTCTTATTGTAAGCAATTTATCATATTATTTGATTTGATTAAGTGATTATGTACTCAATCAACTAAATTAATTAATGATGAATTAATTTGATTATTTAATTTACACTTAAATAATCAAATAAATTCTTACAACAATTAAAACGGAGAATTAATAAACAATCAAAAAGAATAGTTGAATATAATATTGCAAATCTTATTAAATATTACAATTCATGTCTAAGGCTTTGAAATCACACACAATCAATTATAAAATTAGCTATTCATAATAAATAATAAATTCAAAAAATTATTCATGAATACAATAAAAGAAAAAGAAAGAAATCTTTTTCGAACTCCACTTCTTTCAAATGTCTTATTCACATATTCTGTCTTTGGTAGATCCTTATGTTGTAGCAATCTCGAGTTACCCTTTGCTCCTTAAGAACAATTCTAATTCCTGTTTTTGTTGGGAACTTTCAATGCCAGTTGATAGTGGAAGATACTACCTTTATAGCATGTAGAAATGATCATCCCAAGTTGCCATTATAAGCTAATGGGCAGTCAATTACTAAGAAGTTAATCATGATGGTCCTAGTAGTGCGACATTCCTTAATCATGGCTAGAACTTCCATCTAAGGTGAGAGGCTTTTTGGAGAAGCCATGCAAAGGAATGTTCACTAGATTAAGGGGATGTTGTAGCTTCATTTGCTTTGAAGCATCCTTGAACAAAAGGTCCATTAAGCTTTTAGTATCCATCAACACTATATAAATCTAGTTTTTGGCGATCATCTACTCCTAATTCCACTTATTTACTGTGGCTAGAGTCAACAACGTCATCAAATAAGCTTTCCTAGTCAGAATGAGCACGACGCTTGGACTCGAGGTGGTTCCTCATGTCTGCACATTTGGTGTGGAAACAGTACATATCTAGTTGGCCTCATCTACTTGAACACCTTTGGCTAATTTTGCCAAGGGTAGGGCTTCATCACCATTCCCGTTGCGTACATCTAGGTCTTATAGATCCTGAATGTAGGGACCCAATTTGCTATGGACTGAGCCTTTTCAGTTGTTATTGGCACTAGATAGTTAATGTTCTCGTAGAGAGCCACGCTTTACTAGTCCTAGAGATCGTGAGTGGCTTATTAAGGCACTGGATTGTCACTGTGAGTTCATTTTAAGTTGTATCAGTTCCTTCATCATGTGTTCCAACTTCCTCAACTTTTGATACATTGTGTTGTTTCTTATGCTTAGTGTCTTTATTGTTTTTCATATTTTTTTCTTGGTAGTGATGGATCGCTCACCTAGACCTCTACTTGATCTTCATTCAATGGGAGTGGTGGATAATTTTTAGAACTTTCTTAGGAGTTCATTCTAGTGACTCAATGCATCAAACTCATTATTATGATAGAATTGAATGAAGAAAGCGATGAACAAAGCAAAGAACATGAATAACATTTTTAATGTAACATGAATAACACTTTAAATGTTCTTGACTTTTCACTAGATCAATCGATTAAACACTAAATTTCTTTCCCACTGACGATGCCAAATGTTGAAGCAATTTCTAATAGGTTAGGTTATCTAGACATGTAGACTTGCAAATCACTGTAAAATCATTGCTATGATGCTTTCAACTTCTGAGAGAAAACCTAATATCATAGGGATTTTTAGAAAGTTTGTGTGGTAAGCTCAAGCGTTAGATTATGTGTATCTTTCATGTTTATAGGACTTATTTAAAGGTTTTGGTGAATGGCATAATCGCGAATAACTAATATTGATTAATTAATATTTTAATATTGAATTAATTAATATATAATTATTTAGAATATTAATGAAAAACCATAAATGTGGATTTTCTCATTAATATTCATTTAAATTTAAATAATAGAAGATATATTTAATTGCACAGTGATTATACTCATTTGATTTTTCAAAGTTGGTGACCAATCAAATGAGACCATGTATAATTAAGGATTTTTCTATCCAACACAAACTAACCCAACACTAAACATTTAGACTCTCATGGATGAATAATAAAAAAAAGGAAAAAGGAAAAGGCTAGCAATCTTAATAGAGATAATGAATAGTAGAGTAACAAGAAAAAAAACCTCTATCAATAAGTACTTAATAGGTGGCCATTTTATAACCTATTGAAAATCCATGGAGAAACTTAAGTTAACAATAGTGAAGTAAAATCTAAGTAAACTCTTGTTAAAAACTTCTGTTGAACATTTGGTAAACACGTCTCATACTAACAAAATGCCATAAAGATACACAATCTAAAGATACACAATACACCAACAAACCCCACCAAGAGAGCACAAACAAACTCTACCAAGAGAGCACTACAAAATTAGCAAGAAAGAGAAAGAAAGTCTAGAAACAAACAAATAAATAAATAGAAATAATAATTGAAAAGAAGGCTAAGAGAGAGAGACCCTTTCCATAGGTAAGGAGGATTGTGAGGTGGTGAAAGGTGAGTAGGTTAGGAATAGGAGGGGAATAAAGAAATAAGAAAATTGAAGGATATTGTCAGCTATAAATAGTTGTTATAAGTGTTTGAAAAAAAAATAAACTTGTGATAACTTCCTAATGAACTTTGTAAAATTTAATAAAGACTTCAAGGCATGATATAATATCATTCTCCTTAATACGTTATTTGTCTCCACCAATTTTACGATACACTAGGGTTCAGTAAATATGCCTCCAAGTCTCATATTTTGATTTAATAGTCATATCTCAAGTAATATAACTATATTTCATCAAGACTCGTGTTTTATTATCAATCAAAGGTCCAGATTATACCTCAATGATTGTATGGCTTATGTTGCATCTCTTTTGATTGGTCAACCTTTGGTCAATCCAAGTCAACTCAGGTCATTCCTCGGTCAACATTGATTAATGGTTATAATCAATCATTATTAGGGGTGTCCAAAAACCAAACAGAATCCAATTAAATCGAAAAATCGGATTGGACTCGACGAGACTAATTCGAACAATTTCATAAATTAAACGGTCTAGTCTGGCTTGTATTAACTAAAACTATTTTTTAAATGGTTCGGTCCAATTATATTAATTTTTAAACCGGTCGAACCAAACTGAACTGGTTTTAAACATATATTAAATTTCTCATATCACTCACAAACCGTTGATTAAATTTCTTATATTTTAATCAAAGATATATTACTAGGTGTATCGTATTTATGTATTATTAACCGAACCAAACCGTTGAAAAACGTTAACCAAACTAGTTTGTTACAATATTTTTAATAACCAAAAGGTCTTGTTTGGTTCAGTTTGAACAATATGAACGGTTCGATCCAATTAAATTTTCTTTACTCAAAACTGGATCATACCAGACCGTGGACACCCCTAACCATCATACAAATTCATCAAATCCAATGGTCATGAATCAACCATCATGATGAATCCAATGATTATGATAAACTATTATAATAGTTCATCAAATCCAATGGTAATGAATCAATTATCATGACCTTTCATAGATCCAATGGCTTAAAATGATCTAGTGCACTTGAAAAGTCATACACATATCAAATACTTAGTTTATCATCGTATCTTTTCAAAATCTTTACGAAATCTTTTCAAAGACTTTTACCTTTATAATGTGAGACTTATTACAAACATTTTAAAAATCTCTCATCGAAAGAGAAATAATTATTATTTTTCTGTTGTTTCATGTGTTCGACCATCTCGGTACTTCACCCATAAAAATATTTACATTTAAAACATATTCCATTCACATAACTAAAATCATAGATTAATTAAAAATATGAATTAGTATAATTTTGTAAGTAATTAATAGACCTTTTGGAAGAATTAATACTTATTTTTTTCATTCATTGAAAAATTCATATTTATTCTGATAAAAGAATTATATGAATAATTATTCTTTTCATCTAGTAAAAAAAATCACATTTATTTTGGTAAAATAATTAGTGATTGAAAAATTGTAATTTTTAACGTTAAAAATTACAAACGAGCGAAGAAAATAAAGGAATGGGTATTCCATTTCTTAGTCTACCTTCTTCCGAACATGCCCTTAGATTAATGCACTTGCTCCCTTTTTTTTATTATTAATAAAAAAGTGACAATTATTTACTTAAATTGACCCACATGACACACTTAGCTTTGATCAATATTATTTTCAGCATGAGTTAATGAGTATGCATGCAAGCGCTTACATCACGGGCATGAAAAAGAAAAATAATGCAATCTCTAGTGTTGCTTTAACATAATTAAAATAATAATTTCAAAATTAAATAGTTTTAATTTCTCCGTGGGAAAATCTGGTATTGTTACGGTGCCAAGGACTTGTTTGGTTCGTTGAGGAGGACAAAAAACAGTTACACAAAATATGATAAATAAAATGGGAAACTCACATTTTTCTTTTACTCTGTTTATGTTTACCACATCATTTGAGTTAGATTTATTTTGTAATATAAAAATTTCAAATTATTTACACATCAATGTAATAACGTTTCATATCTCATATGTATAACATGATTTCACGTGCATATAAATAATTAAAAAAATTTATTATGAGATAGATTTAAATTAAATAGTGAAATTTTTTAAAACTAGATATTGTAATAAGTGATTATTACAAACAAAACCCACTCTAAAAATGATTTTTTAACTTTTAAGAAAATTAGTAGCCACTCCTACTAATATAATATTTATGACCATCCCATCCACTTAACAAACATAGTGGGGCGGTAATTATTTTTAAATGTTTATTAACTACTTTTAGCATATATAATTCTTATGTAAAGAGTCGAATCGAATACATATATAAAGGGATCTATACTCATTTATTTTTACTTTGATATTTTTTAATCTCTATTTTTAATTGAGATATATCAAATAATATAATTTAAATTTTTAATACATAATTTTCATGAATTTCAACAATAATCGATAATAATCGGTACCTCTAAATTGTAAGTCCTGCCCACATAGAAGACGAATAAAATAAAAAATTTAACATTTAACGAACTCATCAAATAAAAAAACTATTTTTTTGGCTAAAATTTTACCAACTACATGGCCAATTTTTGGCTACATAAGGGATACACAATTTTGCTTATAAATAGATAATGCTTTTGACTAGGAGAGACACACTAAAAAGAATAGAAGTAAATCAAAACTAAAGGAACAATTTTTTTTTATGGAAAATAGTGTTGTGTTTGTGTGATATTTTTCTAAGAAGAGAGTACAAAATAGTGAGTTTGGGAAACATTTATGTATTATTATTTTGAGTTTATCTCAATTTTTTTGTATTGTATTTCATTTTATACCCATTAATTTTATTAGTGGAAGAAATTTTTTCAAAGTTTGTCCCGTAGATGTAACCCAAATTAAAGGGTGAACCACATTAAATTTCCAGTATCATTATTTTACTCTATTTAATTAATTTTATTTTTACCCGTTGTACCTCAACAACTGGTATCATAACTGGTCTAGTAAAATTCTTAGTATATTCTGTGATTACAGCTTAAACTAATCTATCACATCATAAAAGATTTTATTAGGTCCAGGGAGTATTTATTTGCAAAAAAAGAAACACAACGAAAAAAAATGTAAAGCCAAACGGTAGATATTGAGAAATTTAATGGTAATAATAATTTTTCTTTATGGAAAAAGAGAACGAAGGATATTTTTATTGAAGAGAAGGTCCATAAGGTGGTGTTGGGGAAAGAAAAGAAGGCATCAATTTTCACCGAGGAACAGTGGAAAGAGATGGATGAGATTGCAGCCAGTACAATACGTCTAAATCTCTCAGACATTGTCTTGCAAAATATTGAATCAAAAAAATTACAAGATTGCAAAAGAAACATGGGAGACACTAGAAAATGTGTACATGTCAAAGAACAATGCCAACAAATTTTATTTGTGGAAAGAGTTATATCAGATGAGAAAGAAAGATAATGTGAGCATAATGCAGTACGTTAGCGATTTCAATAGTAAACTTTCTCATGTAGCAAGATTCAATGTGAGTTTCGATGATGAAGTGAAAGTTGTGATGTTGTTAGCATCACTACCCTCATCATATAATCATCTCACAACAACTTTGACTTATGCAAAAGACAATATAGAGTTTAAAGTTGTTATAGAATCCTTGTTGTGGAGAGAAATTCAGAAGCACAAGCCTTTATCACAGAGTTCAAAGGAATGAGATAGTATAGAGAATAGAAACTCAGAGGCAAGAGTAGAGACAAATCAAATAAATATGCCAATATTGAATTCCATCACTATAAGAGGAAGAGTCACATCAAGAAAAAATTTCGGGTGTTCAAGAAGGAACAAGAAACGAACAAAGGCAAAGCAATGAAGAAAGATGACAATAGTGATTATGAGCAAACAAATACCATCGATGAGTTCAATATCGTTTATAATGAAGATTTTGTCAATCTTTCATTAAACGAGACCGGTTGGGTGATTGATAGTGGTGCTATAATTCAAGCTACATCGCGTAGAGAATTTTTCTCATCATACACACTTGGAAGTTTTGGTGTTGTTAGAATGGGAAATGAAGGCATGTTAAAGGTTGTTGGTAGAGAAGATGTTTGCATGGAAACAAATAATGGAACCAGACTATTTCTAAAGGATGTCAAGCATATTCCAAATATGCGCCTGAATTTGATCTTTGTGTGCAAACTTGCAAATGAAGGATATTGCAGTTCTTTCATTTATAACAAATGGAAACTTACAAAAAGCTCCTTAGTAGTGGCTAGAGGTGAGAAGCATACAACCCTGTATATAATGTAAGCCAAGCTCTCCACTGAAATAGTAAATGCCATGGATAAAGATAGTGCATCTGAATTATGGCATAGGAGACTCAGCCACATGGGTGAATAAGGTATGACAAGTCTAGCCATGAAGAAGATACTGCCCAGAATGGATGAAGTATATTTGGAGAAATGTGTTCATTGTCCAGTAGGAAAGAAAAACATAGTTACTTTCAAAAGTTTCTCTCCTTCCAAAATGAATAATATTTTAGATCTGATTCATTCAAATTTGTGTAGACCAATGCCAAAGTCCCTTAGTAGTGCTCAATACTTTATGACTTTCATTGATGATCATTCAAGGAAGACATAGGTATATTTTCTGAAGACAAAGAATCAGATACTAGATGTCTTCAAAGAATTTCATGCCTTAATTGAGAGACAGACTAGGAAGAAGCTGAAGTAAATTTGGACAAAAAATGGTGGAGAATACAAAAGACCTTTTCATGTTTACTACAAAAGGCATGATATTCGACATCAAATGGCACCTCCAAAGACATCGTAGTTGAATGGCTTAGCAAAGAAGAGGAACAAAACTTTGATGAAGAGAGTTAGATGTCTACTCTTACATGCAAAGTTGTTGTTGTCTCCTTTACGAGAACATAAAAACGTGCAAGTATACATGGTCACAAGTAATAAAAATTGATAAGTAAATTATCGTTCTCACGGAGATTTGCTACTACAGTTTGTCAAGCACTAAAATTATTTCACTCTGATTTTATCCAAAACAAACAAAATTTGATGAAAGTTTAACAGCTAATTTTTGTAAACAATAAATAAAAAAATTCTAGGATTGCAGTTTTCACCAAATTAAACCACTCGAATCATATTATTTTCTCTTGTTTTTTTTCCTTTTCCTTTTCTGTTTTTTTTCTTTTCTTTTTTTTTCTTTTTCAAAATCTATTTTACTTTTTCAATATCCTTTTTTTCGATATATCTTTAAACATTTATTAACAATTGTCACATGTTAGTGAGATAAGAAAAATTGATATATATATATATATATATATATATATATATATATATATATATATATATATATATAAACTTTGAAGCTCAAAAGTGGTATACTAAGGATAAAGCATGTGAAGGTAGATAAAAAGGCTCAAACGATCCAAAGATGGCCTAAATCATTTTCTTAGTTAAGTGTTATCTAGAATTTTTCCTCGAGAGAAAATCAAACAAATTCTAAGAACTGTGACACCATAAATATCAATAAGATTGCATACTCACATAAACTTTCTCTAAATTACCATAGCAACTCAAACATTAAGACTAGTGCTCATAAATATATATTCTTGTTAAAATGAAACTTACTCAAAAATTACACATAGCTTAGACAATATTCAACTTTTTCAAGGAGTTATGCATTATTTAAATCGAAGAAATAAAAATAAATCACCATTAAAAGCAAAATATCTTCAATCAATCAAACAAATAAAGCTTCACAAGCAACAATATCCAGAAAATATTTTAACTAAGTTAAATTTCTCTACCACCTCCAAACTTAATATGCACATTGTCCTCAGTGTGCGAAATTAAAGAACATATGAGATGGGTTTAAAGAAACTTCTTGGTTTGGTTTGTAAGATTAAAATCCAAAATTGCTTCATTTCCTCCAATTTGTACCTACAAAAAATAATATAACAACATAAAGAAATATAAAAACTAATACATGCTAAAGTAAATAATATAAAATAAAAATTAAAACACATGGGTTACCTCTCAAGAAGTGCTTGATTTATAGTCGTCAACTTGACTTCTTAATTTTTTTCTTTTTGTGAGTTAAGATATTGTGTGTCAAACAAAATCTCAACTTATCATAAAATTGAAAAATAAATTAGGTAACAAAAAGCATAATTTCTTTTTGAATTAAAATCAGATTGATTGGTATTAATATCAACAAAAAATAGTAAACAAATCCCTGGCAACGGCGCCAAAAAATTATTGTCTTCTTTACGAGAACATAAAAACGTGCAAGTATACACGGTCACAAGTAATAAAAATTGATAAGTAATTTATTATTTCCACGGAAATTTTCTACTACAGTTTGTCAAGCACTAAAATTATTTCACTCTGATTTTATCCAAAACAAACGAAATTTGATGAAAGTTTAACAGCTAATTTTTGTAAACAATAAATAAGAAAATTCTAGGATTGTAGTTTTCACCAAATTAATCCACTCGAATCATATTATTTTCTCTTGATTTATTTTTTTGTAAATTTAATTTGTCAACCAAGAACTTCTAATTTTATCCATACATCTCTTCTGAGCTCCGTATAGACACACCTCACTAAAATAATTTACTATATCCTATGAGAATTAAATTCACCAAGATTCATTACGTTCTAAGTTATCAAATGGCCACACATAAAATAAAGGTATATTCTTATCCCTTATATATACATGTTATTCTATCCATGAGCAATATACATAAAAATGGATCTTCCAAGTTTATTTAAGTGCCACAGATCAATTGATAAATTTTCCAATAATCAAAAGCATTAAGCACAAATAGAATAGACAAATTAAAAGCCTCATAAATCTTTCAAAAATAATTAAACCCAAGCTTCATAAATTTAGCTAAAATGCAACCCTAGAAAACTTAAATTACTTCATAATAAAAATTAAAATTACAAAACGAAAATACTAAAACATTTAAGGAATATTTAGCTGAAGAACACAAAGAAAATTAGAATTTTATCTATGCTCTCTAAATTTTTGGCACATACGGAACACAATAGAAGCCAAAAATGGCTTCTGCATGTACCACTGTCTAGAACTCTAAACTCCCCAATCGAACCCCTACCTTCTGGCATTAAATGTCCTATTTATAGCTCCAAAAAAATACATAAAAAAATATTTTTCTTACAACCACTCGTGAATAGTGGGGGACATCGAAAATAATATTAAAGACACGCGTGGAAGAAATACAAAACAACTAGAAAGAGCGTTGGTTCTGCGTTTTTGTTTCAACTCATGCATGCCAAGTGTCAGCATCTAATTGGCTGAAAGAAATAACGGGACACATGGTAGCCTTTCATGGGGTGAGATGAACAGGCGCACGAGGAACACGTCACACACGATAATCACTGGCAAGAAACGTGAGGGACACAAAAGCTGTTGGAAACGCGCGTCATTTCTGTGTTTTTGTTTTAACCAACACATGCCACGTGTTAGCTCCTGATTTACTGAAAGAACATTTGAGACACGTGGCATTTTATGATTCGTTAGAATGGTAAGGCGCACAATATTTCTCTGGACCGCATCACAAGGGAGCATTCCTAGAATTTACAAGTGGGTCCCACCCTACACGTTGGCCTGCGCGGCCAGGTGGGCCTCACACGGTGTACTGAGCAGCGTGTGATCCAGAAAATCAGGTCCAGTCTCTTTTGTCGCATTTGTAATACACTCGTTGATCCTAACCGTTGATTTTATGATTTGATGGTGCGTGCTGCACATGGTCTTCTTTCCTATGCAAAAAAAAAATTTCCTTAATTGCATTTTAGCCCTCCAATTTAATTCAAATAAACTTTTAAACTTTTGTTAATTGCAATTAATCTTTTTTTCTAATTTAAATTAACTTTTACACTTTTGTTAATTGCAATTAAACACTCTTTTAATTTAAATTATATTTTCAGACATTTATTATTTGTAATTAAGTCCTTTTTCGATTTAAATTCTTTAATTTTCTTAAAAATATATTCTTTAAGAAATTAACAGTAAATATTAATTTATTCCAATAAAATTAACTAAAAATGTCAAGAACGTAGCAATTATAATTAATAAAATAGATGAAAATAACTGTATAAAATACAGTTATTAGTTGTCTAAAACTTTTTAGGGTGAAGCCATACTCGTAGTTGCATATGTGTTGAATCTTTCACCCTAGACTCCTTTCAAGATGGATGTTCTTGATAAAGTGTGGTCAAGAAAGGATGTTTCTTATGATCATCTATGGGTGTTTAGCTGCAAAACATTTTTTAATATCCCCAAGGGTGAGAGATCCAAACTCTATGCCGAGACAAGACATTGTATTTTTATGGGCTATGGTCAAGATCGATTTGGTTAGAGATTTTATGATCCAGTTGCAAAGAGACTTGTTAAGAGTCGTGATGTTGTATATGTTGAAGATGAAACCATTGAGGATATTGTCAAAATGAAAAAGGATGTTCCTAATTCTAATGGTGACTCATCAGATTTAGAATTAATTCCTCTAACATAAATGCCAAGACAAGCTAGAGATGAAGATCATATTTATCCACTTGATGAAGATAATGCTCCCATAGAAGTCAGTTCTGAAGATGAGGGAGATGATGATGTTCATTATCCAACACCTACGGCTTTTCCTTTTCCACAAAGAAGAAGTGATAGACTAGGACGACCATCTACCACATATCCTCCAGATGAGTATGTAACTTTCATGGATGAGGGAGAACCTGAGAGTCATGAAGAAGCCATGGATGATGAATCCAAACAAAAATGAATTTAATCCATGCAAGATGAGATGAAATTATTGCATGAGAACAAAACTTTTGAGCTGATAAAGCTGCCCAAAAGGAAAAAGGGCTTTGAAAAATAAATGGGTGTTCAGGGTGAAGCATGAAAAACATAGTTCCATTCCATGATACAAATCCATATTGGTTGTCAAGGGATTCAGCCAAAGAAAAGGAGTTGCCTTTGACAAGATTGTTTCACCATTTGTGAAAATGACATCCATCCATACTATGATGGGGTTATCAACAAGTCTTGACCTGAAGGTTGAGAAAATGGATGTTAAAATTGACTTCCTACATGGTGACTTGGAAGAAAAGATATACATAGAGTAGTTAGAGGGTTTTAAGAAAAAGGGAAAAAAGGATTATGTTTGCAAATTGAAGAAAATCTTCTACAACTTAAAACAGGCACCGAGAAAATGGTACAAGAAGTTTGAGTCTGTTATGGGGGAGCAAGGCTACAAAAAGATTACTTCAAACCATGGTGTTTTGTGTAGAAATTCTTTGATGATGATTTCATTATTATTTTGCTCTATGTGGATGATATGTTGATTGTTGGCCAAAATATTTCCAGAATCAACAACTTCAAATAATTGGGGCCAGCAAAATAGATTCTTGGCATAAGTATTATTAGAGATAGAGGCGCCAAGAAATTATGGTTGTCACAGGAGAATTACATTGAGAAAGTACTTTAGAGATTTCATATGGGCAAGGCTAAAGCAATTAGTTATTCTCTTACTAATCACTTTAAGCTAAGTTCTAAGCAAAACACTTCTACAAATAAATAGAAGGAAGAGATGGAAAATGTTTCATATGCTTCAACATTTGGAAGTCTAATGTATGGCATAGTTTGTACATGACCAAATATCGCTCATGCAGTTGGAGTTGTGAGTAGATTCCTTTCAAATCTTGGAAACATTGGGCTTTAGTGAAATGAATTTTCAGGTATCTTTGAGATTCTTCCAAAATATGCTTATGATTTGGAAAGGACAAACCTATGTTAATTGGATACACAGATGCAAATATGACTGGCGATGTGAATTCCATAAAATCCACTTCACTTTTCCTAATTACATTTGTAGAGAGAATTGTGTCATGGCAGTCAAAGTTACAAAATTGTATTGCATTGTCCACTATAGAAGCAGATTTTATAGTAGCAACGAAAGCATGTAAAGAGTTGTTATGGATGAAAAAGTTCTTGAAAGAACTTGGGCTGTAGCAAGACATTGATGATGAGATATCACTAGATTAGGGATGTAATGGAGAAGAAGCTACTACAACTTGAGAAGATCCAATAAGAGGAAAATATATCAAACATGTTGATGAAAATTCTTTCAAGACAAAATTTTGAATACTACTGTTTTGCGGCTAGATTGGTAGAGCCCTCTATGTAGTCGAGAAAGGGAGATTTGTAAGTCCCACCCATATAGAAGGGGAAAAAATAAAATTTTTATGTGCAACCACATTTGAGAAATTCATCAAATAAATATATATATGTGTGGCTAAAATTTGGCCAATTATGTGGCCAATTTCTGACCACATAAGGGATAGACAATTTTTTCTATAAATAGACAATGTTTTTGCCTTAAAGAGATACACCAAAAACAAGAGAAGCAAAGCAAAGTCAAAAAAACAATTTCCTTTGATAAAAAAATAGTATTGTGTGTGTGAGATAATGGGAGAAAATATTTTAGAAAAATATCCCAAATATTTTTCTAAAAGTGGAGTGACAAAATAGTGAGGGCTTATCTCAATTTGTTGTATTATTTCTCACCTTATACCCATTAATTTTATTAGTAGAAGAAATATTTTTTAAATTTTATCCCATAAACATAGTCTAAATTAAAGAGTTAACCACGTTAAATTATCGATATCATTATTTTACTATATTAAATTTATTTAATTTTTACCCACCGTATCCGAGATAAACAACTTGTAAAGTATCTCAATTCATTCGTATTAATGTTTATCTTAACGTAGCAAAGGTTCCTACCTGCTCAATGCAATGTAACTATAGCAATTTGACCCAACAGTTAACTCGGTTCATAACTTATTTTCAAAATACAATACGACTCAATTTGGGTCGGATATTGACATTTTTGATATTAATTTTCATATATATTTTTATACGTTCAAAAATGAATTCATAGTTAGAGATATGGTTTGACAAGTAATATCCAAAATTACACAAACAGTTTAAAATATCTATCATAAAATTTTCTTGTCTTAGGCATCTACTTCGTGCTTTTCTTTAATCTTTATAACTAATGATGATTTTCAAGATTTCTCTCTTTAAATTGTTAGGAGAATCACAATTTCAATTTGAACTTAATCAAGCTCTAAACAACGGAATTAAACATATTCTCCTTCTTTGTGTGAATCTTTTAGGAAACAAATAAATAGAGCTTAAAATGAAACATGCACAAATCAACACAAGTAATTTACGTGGAAAAACCTTCCCGGTGTAGGAAGGAAACAACCACGGCACTCCTCTCCAAAACTTCCACTATCAAGAAACAATTATACAACAGTTCTCTCTAGGTAAAACTAGAGGCAAACAATCAACAACATCATCAAGAATATGCTTCTTGGAAACTAACAATTATTTCAAGAAGAATGGAGAAATCTAACCCAATTCGTAGTCACTGTTCACTGCTCAGAATTTCCCAATCTGGTGAGCCAAATCCAAATCCCACCGTACAGATTAAAGAGTCTTGAGTCGTGAACCTGCCTGCAAATTTCAGCTTAATCGGACCACAAACGGCCTTTGATCGGAGCACTTGATGAAGACTGGCTGGAGAGGGAAAACTGCTCTCTTTTCTACCTTTGCTGCTGTAATTCTAAAATTCTCTGTAGAATCCTATCTCGTCAAACCCTAAATGGGTTTATTAATGAAGCAATGTAATGACATAATTACCCCTTCTTACTCCATGGGCTTTTAAGCCACATGGGCTCCTCCAAACCAAGTTTAAAACCCAACAAATCTCCCCCTTTTCCGATTATATGGAGGGATCCGCCATCCCGGCAATTGAACAACAAACTTCAAGTTTTTCTCTTGACACTGCTTTTGTCAGCATGTCAGATCCATTCTCATCAGTATGGATTTTCTCAAGTTCAAGCAACTTATTGTTAAGAGTATCCCTTATCCAATGATACCTCACATCAATATGCTTTGATCTTGAGTGAAATGCCGAGTTCTTCGCTAAGTGAATGCAACTCTAATTATCGCAGAATAACACATATTTCTGCTGTTTGAAACCAAGTTCTCTCAAGAACTGTTTCATCCACAAAAACTCTTTACAAGCTTCCGTTGCTACAATAAATTCCGCCTCTGCTGTAGAAAATGCAACACACTTTTGCAATCTTGATTGCCAAGAAACTGCTCCACCAGAGAAAGTAATTAGATAACCTGAAGTAGACTTACGAGAATCTTCATCTCCTGCCAAATCTGAATCAGTGTATCCAACTAACATTGGTTTTCCACTTCCAAAGCTAAGTGTTAACTTGGAAGTACCTCGAAGATATCTCATAATCCACTTTACTGCATCCCAATGCTCTCTTCCTGGATTCGAAAGAAAACGACTAACAACTCCAACTGCATGAGCTATGTCTAGCCTCGTACACACCATTGCATACATTAAGCTTCTTACTACTGAGGCATATGGAACATTTTCCATATCTTTCTTCTCTTTATCTATTGAAGGGCCTTCACTCGATCTCAACTTAAAGTGATTAGATAAAGGAGAAGATACCACTTTAGCTTTATCCATATGAAACCTTTCAAGTACTTTGTTGATGTACCGTTCCTATGATATGTACAACTTCTTTCTTTTCTTGTCTCGACAAATTCGAATACCAAGAATTTGTTTTGCTAGCCCCAAGTCCTTCATGGTAAAGGACTTACTCAACTGCTTTTTCAAATTATCAATTCTTGAAGAATTTCTGCGAACAATCAACATGTCATCAACATAGAGCAATAAAATGATAAAGTCATTATCAGAGAATTTCTGCACAAAAACACAATGATCAGAAGTAGTCTTCTTGTATCCATGCTCCCCCATAACTGACTCAAACTTCTTATACCATTGTCTAGGTTCTTGCTTCAACCCGTAGAGGCTTTTCTTTAACCAACATACATAATCCTCTTTTCCTTTAACCTCAAAACCCTATGGCTGCTCCATATAAATCTCTTCCTCCAACTCACTATGAAGAAAGGCAGTTTTCACATCCATTTTCTCAATTTCTAAATCCAAGCTTGCTGCTAGACCTAGAACAACACGTATGGAAGACATCTTCACAACAGGAGAGAAAATATCATCAAAATCAATACCTTTTCTCTGATTGAATCCCTTGATGACCAGTCTAGCTTCACCCTGTAGACCCACTTGTTCTTCAAAGCTCTCTTACCCTTAGGCAACTTTACTAGCTCAAACGTGTGATTATCATACAGTGATTGCATCTCATCTTCCATAGCACCAACCCAGTGTGCTCTATTTCCATCTTCCATCGCTTCTGCATAACATTGAGATTCTCCCTCATCTGTCAATAACACATACTCATCTGTATCATACCATGTGAAAGGACGTCGGTCTCTGGTAGACCTCCTGGGTGGAATTTCTGGTTCTGGAAACTGATCAGTAGTCTGGTGATCTGTTTCAGCTTGAATATCTACATCATCTAAACCCTGTTGGTCATCTTGAACATTTTGTTCCATCTATACTGTTAAAGGAACCAGATCTAAGTCAATCAAATCATCGCTATACTGATGGACTCCTTTTTCTATCTTCTCAACATCTTGTATAGTTTGATCTTCTATAAACACAACATCACGACTCCTTACCAGTTTCTTCTCAACTGGATCATAAAATCTGTAGCCAAATTCATCCAGACCATAACCAACAAAGATACACTGTCGTGTCTTCACATCGAGCTTAGATCTCTCATCTTTTGGTATATGCACAAATGCCTTGCAACCAAAAACGCGAAGATGATCATAAGAAACATCTTTGCCAGTCCAAACTCTGTTTGGTACATCAAACTGAAGAGGAACACATGGTGTGAGATTAAGAACATGTACAACTGTATTCAAAGCCTCACCCCAGAAAGATCTTGGCAACTGAGCCTGTGAAAGAAGGCATCTTACTCTTTCAACCAATGTCCTGTTCATTCTCTCAGCCAACCCATTTAACTGAGGAGTCTTGGGAGGTGTCTTTTGATGTCGAATGCCCTGATGCTTACAATACTCATCAAAAGGACCTGAATACTCTCCCCCATTATCTGTTCTGATGCACCGCAATTTCTTCCCAGTTTGTCTCTCAACTAAGGCTTGAAACTGTTTAAACACATCTAATACTTGATCTTTGCTCTTCAAAGTGTACACCCATAACTTTCTTGAACAATCATCTATGAAGGTCACAAAATAACTGGCACCACCCAAAGTTTTTGTCTTCATAGGACCACATACATCTGAATGTACCAAATCAAGTATGTTTTGTTTTCTTGAAGGAAGGGAACTCTTAAAAGAAACTCTATTTTGCTTCCCTGCCAAACAATGAGTACATCTTCTTAAACAAACATCATTCATTCCAGAAAGAAGATTCTTTTTAGTCAATACTGCCAAGCCTTTCTCACTCATGTGAGCAAGTCTCTTATGCCACAATTCTGATGTGAGCTCATTTGTCTTAGCATTAATAACACCTTTGAAGAGTCTCGCCTGCAGTATATACAAACTGGAATGCTTGTTCCCACGAGCAACAACCATAGCACCTTTAGTAAGTTTCCATTGACCATTACTAAAGGTATTGCAATATCCTTCATCATCAAGTTTACCTACAGAGATCAAGTTCAAACGAATTTCAGGAATATGCTTTACCCCTCTAAGAAGTAGCCTCTTGCCATTATTCATCTCCAAACACACATCTCCAATACCAATGACTTTAACTAAGCCATCATTACCCAACTTCACTGTCCCAAAGTCACCTGCTGTATAGGATGTAAAGAAGTCCTCTCGAGACGTAGCATGAATGGAGGCTCCACTATCAATAACCCAACTGACCTCATGACATGCAACATTGACAACATCTTCATTATAAACAACGAGAAAGTCTTCTGAACTAGCGGTGGCAACTCGATCATTTTCTTTACCAACATCACCCTCTTGTTCTTTGTCTTTCTTCTTGTTATCCCGCTGCAGCTGTCTACAATATTTCTTGATGTGCCCCTTCATGCCACATTGATGACACTCGATATTAGAAAACCTAGACTTGCTTCTTCCTTTTTCTTTGTTCTTGAAACCTCTGCTTTTACTCCTCCCTCTTCTTTCTGTAACCAAAATCTTTGATTTCTGAGAAGACCCATGTGATTTTCTTCTCATTTCTTCATTCAAAACACTACTCTTAGCCATATCCATATTGATTACACCATTTGGAGCTGAGTTACTTAATGACATTCTAAATGTTTGCCAAGAGTCTGGCAACGTACCCAATAAACACAACCCCTGAATCTCATCATCAAACTTGATACCCATTCCAGCTAACTGATTGATTATTCCTTGGAACGTATTCAAGTGATCTGTCAACGGAGTTCCATCTTGGTACCTTAAAGCCATCAATTGCTTTATAAGAAACATTTTATTATTTCCTGTTTTTCGAGCATACAATTCTTCAAGTTTATTCCATAGTGACCCTGCATGTATTTCTCCACTAATGTGATTCAAAACATTATCATCTACCCACTGCCTTATATACCTACAGACTTGTCGATGTAACAAAGTCCATTCTTCTTCAGATAACTTTTTTGGCTTTTCAGAGGCAAACACCGGTAAATGAAACTGTTTGACATAAAGGAGATCTTCCATTTTTCCTTTCCAAGTGTGATAATTAGAACCATTCAAAGTAATCATTCTACTCAAATTTGCTTCCATTATTCAACACAAGAAATTTCACAATAATAACCACAGCTCTGATACCACTTTGTTAGGAGAATCACAATTTCAATTTGAACTTAATCAAGCTCTAAACAGCGGAATTAAACATATTCTCCTTCTTTGTGTGAATCTTTTGGGAAACAAATAAATAGAGCTTAAAATGAAACATGCACAAAATCAACACAAGTAATTTACGTGGAAAAACCTTCCCGGTGTAGGAAGGAAACAACCACGGCACTCCTCTTCAAAACTTCCACTATCAAGAAAAAATTGTACAACAGTTCTCTCTAGGTAAAACTAGTGGCAAACAATTAACAACATTATCAAGAATACACTTCTTGGAAACTAACAATTATTTCAAGAAGAATGGAGAAATCTAACCCAATTCGTAGTCACTGTTCACTGCTCAGAATTTCCCAAACCGGTGAGCCAAATCCAAATCCCACCACATAGATTAAATATTCTTGAGTCGTAAACCTGCCTGCAAAATGTCAACTTAATCGGATCACAAACGGCCTTCGATCGGAGCACTTGATGAAGACTGGCTGGAGAGGGAAAACTACTCTCTTTTCTACCTTTGCTGCTGCAATTCTGAAATTCTCTGCAGAATCCTATCTCATCAAACCCTAAATAGGTTTATTAATGAATCAATGTAATGACATAATTTCTCCCTTCTTACTCCATGGGCTTTTAAACCACATGGGTTTCATTTGGGCTCCTCCAAATCAAGAGGAAAACCCAACATAAATTTGGCTATCTCAAAAGCTACAAGCATGCTGAAAATACTATTGGATATATATTTAACTTTATTGTATACATGCATGCATGATCCCTACTCGCTGTATAAAGGCTTTAAATCCACTATCCTAAACATTATATCCTTTACCCGTACTTTTCCTACAAAATAAAAATTTTTGTTTCTTAAAATTCCTCAAAAAATAAATTGTAATAATTTGAAAACTAACAATGTTTTTTTTCTGGTTGTAGATAGATAAAAAAATGAATACATCAAAATGATATGCAGATGATAACCAGGCAGCTAACTCGAATTGTTTGGCTTTAATCTCACAAATCCAATGTCTCTCAGGAATACTTGAAGATGTCAAAACTCCTACTAGTTGGAAAGAGCAGTAAAAGCTACTTGTCTTACTCTAGCTTTTAGCTAAAGTCTTAGCAAGTCGAAAGATTAGAACTTCCATAGTTCAATCCACTTTTGATGTAGCTGCTAATCTAACTTTTGGTGTTCAAGTCACCTATGTGGATAGAGAAAACAAGATTTTGAAACTAAAATTTCAGCATGAAGCTGATTGCAACAAAATCTGGAGGCTTAAAATATGGCACACTAAAGGTCATTTGATAGTCATTAAACAATAGTCTCCATTTATCTCTTTAGTTAATATTGAATTCTCTTCCACTGAATTTTGGGTCTAAATCCATGGTCTTGCACCTATTAACATGCTTAAAGAAAATGCTATAACCTTATGTAACACTTTAGGCAAGGTGACTGAAGCAGATTGTGCTGGAAATGATAATTCAATTTTAGAGAAATACTTAAGATTGAAAGTGGAAATTGATGTCAATACAAATATTATATCTTACAGCTTTCACATTAAAAATGACAACTCTTTCATTTTGATACAATTCAGATTTGAACGTATCCCTGACTTTTTCTTTAATTGTGGTTCTTTCATACATAAAGAACTCATGTGTGCTGGAAATCTAAAGGAATTTATGTTTGAAGGTAACCACAAAGTTTTAGCTCTGGGAAACTGGGTTAAAGCTAGCCTCAATAAAGATTCCCCAAGCATCTAACATCTCCAAAATAAGACCATCCTTAGAGCCTTATTGGACATTCAATCTCTAAGTCCTCGTCAATGTATTTCTACCTCTCCTCTCGATGTTCAAAGTTCTAGAGAAAACATTCAGACAAATGGCTAAGAACAATTGTTCCTTAACCTTATCCCTAGATGCTATTCCAACTCATTTTATGTTTAAATGCTACTAACAACATGCAGGTTAATTTTCATACAAATGGCTCTCCAACTCACACTATTATTTCTCAGATGCTGCAAGCACCATTCTCTGAACATATGCATGTTCTTTGACAGTGGAATTGTCAAGACAAACAAGTTTCACCTCACCCATCCACAATATCCAATTTCCCTTCGGAAGAAACAACAAACATATCCAACTATATTTTCAACCCAATAATTCCTTTCACTATCCCACATTCTCTTTTACCAGCTGCGCCACAATTCACCTCACTTCAATCCAATGATGAATTATCTTATTTGGTAGCCCTAGCCATTCAAAATCACAATTGTTAAATAATGGCCCCAAACATTGAGGCCCAAACAAAAACGTTAGCCCATTTTATCATATATATAAATTGTTCCTTCTCAACTGATAACTGAGAGTTGCAGCAAAAAGGAAAACAGCCAGCAGATGCGTGAGAGAGCTATCAGAGAAGCCACTGGAAAAGAAGTGAATTGTCACTGAAATTTTGAAGCCGAAAACAGAGGAATAATTAAAGGAGAAGAGAGTAGCGAGAACGGCCACCAATTTTTCATTCATTTTTGGCCACCAGCAGAGTTGGCCCTCTTTGAATTCCTCCATCTATTTCAGTCTGCATCCGCTTATCAACCATCTTCGATTTTCGTCCGTCAGCCTGTTTTGGCATCGCCTCCACCAGGAACAGCCTTGCGAGTCCATAAGCTCCAGCCTAGTGACTTCAAAAGTGCCAGTGTTTGCCTTCACAAGTGAGCAGCGTAGCTTCGTGACCTCCACCATCCTGCTCTCCCTTAATTCGGTAATATCAGCAAAATTTTGTCATTTTATTTGCTGGGTTTGTTTACTGATTTTGTGCAGACGGGTATATTTAGAGTTTGTTATATTTTGTGAAGTTCTTCAAATCTTGTTGTTTGTATCTCCATTTGATTAATATTTGATTTTCTTCGGTATGTCGTCGTCAGTTGAGTAGATTTTTCACATTAAAAAATTGAACCACTTAAATCATTGTGTGTCATTTATTTTATTACTGATTATTATTTTGCTGTTACCTATTATTATTTATTTATGCAACCAAAATTAGACTCAAACTTCGCTTCCGCAAGTGCTAATTATAACAAATTGGTATCAGAGCATTGAGTTATTATGTTATTTATTGGAACTAATCAAGTTTGCTCTTTTGGATTTATTTTGAGCTTCTGGTTATCTGATTGGTTTCATATTTTTTGGGTTGTGCTTCTTTTTATTTAATATTGGGTTTTTTATCATGGCATCAAAATATGAAATTGAGAAATTCAATGATAGAAATGATTTTAGTATTTGGCGTATGACGATGCAGGCTGTATTAGTTAAAGAATGACTCGTTAAGACACTTGAAGGCAAGGATAAATTTCCAGAAAAATTGACTGATGAAGAAAAAGATGCATTGATGGAAAATGCTCTCAGTTCAATTCAGTTATCCTTGTCTGATGAGGTACTACGCGAGGTTGGTGATGAGGAATCTCCTACTAGGTTATGACTTAAATTGGAGAATTTGTATATGACCAAGTCTTTGACAAATCGGTTATATTTGAAGCAGCGTTTATATACATTCAGAATGTCAGAAGGTATACCCTTACACGATCACCTTGATGAATTTATTAAAATTATTCGTGATCTAAAAAATGGTGGTGTTAAGATTGATGATAAGGATCAGGCCTTAGTTCTATTATGTTATTTACCTCATTCATTTGAACATTTTGTTGATACCATGCTATATGGGCGGGACATTATTTCTTTGGAAGATATGAAAGCAGTTTTGAATTCAAGAGAGTTGAAGAAAAAGGTGTCTGTAAGTAACAATGATAATAACAGTGGTTTATTTGTTAGAGGTAGAAATCAAGAAAAATGCATAAGTAATAATAGAGGCAAGTTTAGATCTAAATCTAGAAAGAGAAAAGATAAATGCAACTATTGCCGTCAGGAAGAGCACTGAAAAGTAAATTGTTCGAAACTCAAAGGTAAAGGAAAATCTGCCACAACACCTTCTGGTACTAATGATGTTGTTGGTGTTGCAAATAGTTCTGGTTCTGATGGTGAAAATGTTCTATCAGTATCTATTGGTTCTCCTAGAGATGTTTGGATTCTTGATTCGAGTTGCACTTACCATATATGCCCTAGTAGAGATTGGTTTTCTTCTTATCAATCTATTGATGGGGTGTTGTCTTGATGGGAAACAATATGTCCTGCAAGGTTATTGGTATTGGTACTATCCGAATTAAGATGCATGATGGTATTGTTAGGACTTTGAAAGATGTTCGTCATGTTCCAGATTTGAAAAAAAATTTGATATCTTTTGGGTACTCTTGATTCATAAGGCTACAAGTATGTAGCTAAAGATGGAGTTTTAAGAGTTAGTAAGGGTGCTCTCGTTGTTATTAAAGGGAAATTGTCGCATGGCCTCTATATGCTTTAGGGTAGCACTGTTATTGGTAGTGTTTCGGTTTCGTCCTCTTTAGATCAAGATTCAGATACTACCCGATTATGGAATATGCAGCTTGGGCATATGAGTGAGGCAGGGATGTTTATTTTGAACAAACGGGATTTGCTTTGTGATCAAAAAACTAGGAAGCTTGATTTATGTGAGCATTGTGTGTATGGAAAGCATCGTAGGGCCAAGTTCAGTAAAGTCATCCATAAAATGAAAGGTACTATTGATTATATTCATTCAGATCTTTGGGGTTCTTCTCGTGTTGTGTCTAAGGGTGGTGCACGGTTTATGTTGATTTTTATTGATGACTTTTCTCGTCATGTTTGGGTGTATTTTCTGAAGAACAAGAATGACGCGTTCTCAAAATTTGTGAAATTCAAGGCTTATATAGAAAATCAAGCAAGCAAAAAATCAAGCATTTGAGAACTAATAATGGTTTGGAATTTTGTGGTAGTCACTTTAATGAGTTATGTGAAAGAAATGGAATAGTGAGACACCACACTGTGTGTCATACACCACAACAAAATGGAGTAACAGAATGTATGAATAGGACTCTCTTAGAAAGAGCTCGGTGTATTCTCTTTCAAGTTGACTTGGATAAATATTTTTGGATTAAAGCTTGTAACCTTGCTTACTACTTTGTGAATCGGTCTCCATTAACTGCAATTGAGTTGACTCTGTTTGAGGTATTCTTTAGTACTCCTGCTAATTATTCTCATGTGAAATTTTTTGGTCGTCCTACTTATGCTCATGTTAATTATGGTAAACTTGAGCCTAGTGCATTGAAATGCATATTTTTGGGGTATCCTTCTGGGGTGAAAGGTTATAGATTATGGTGTGTTGAACCCAAGTCACCTAAATTTTTGATTAGTAGAGATATTAAGTTTGATGAGTTTTCCATGATGGAAAAGAAATAGGAGTCTATTGTTACAGATAAAGACCACGGTGTCAGTGAACAGGTAGAGCTTGAGAGTGGAGCTCCTAGTCAAGTGCAAGAGGGCATTTCATATCAGCCATTTGTGGATGAGATAGATGATTCTGCTCATGATGTAGCAGAAGAGCAACATAAGCAACCATATAATATCGCTAAGGGTAAAGGAATAAGAGAGATTCAACGCCCTCAGAGGTATGCAGATGCAGACTTAGTTTCTTGTGCATTGTCTGTGGTAGAGACTATTGAGATACATAAACCCTCTATGAATCTGTTCAATGGTTGGTTGCAATGAATGAAGAGATTGAATCACTTCATAAGAATCATACTTGGGAATTGGTGAAATCGCTTAAGGGCCAGAGTATTGTTGGAAACAAATGGATCTTCAAGAAAGAGGAAGGTATACCTGAGGTTGTAGCAGTTAGGTTCAAGGCACACGTTGTTGCAAAGGGTTATTGTCAAAAGAAAGGTATTGACTTCAATGAAGTATTTTCTCCTGTTGTGAAACATAGCTCTATTCGTGTGTTGCTTGCTATGGTTGCATTGTTTGACATGAAATTAGAACAACTTGATGTCAAGACAGCCTTCTTACATGGTGATCTTGAAGAATAAATATATATACATCAACCAAAGGGGTTTGTTGTTCCAGGTAAGAAAGATCATGTTTATTTATTGAAAAAGTCTTTATATGGGTTGAAGCAATCCCTAAGACAGTGGTATAAACGGTTTGATTCTTTTATGATTGATCATGGTTACTCTAGGAATGATTATGATAGTTGTGTTTATCATAAAATATTTCATGATACTTCATCCATTTTTTTGTTGCTTTATGTTGATGACATGCTTATTATGAAATTCAGAAATTAAAATCTCAACTTAATGGTGAGTTTGAGATGAAAGATTTGGGTACATCGAAGAAAATTTTGGGCATGGAAATTCACAGGGATAGACAAGCGGGTAAGCTTTATTTGACTCAGAAAAGTTATATTGAAAAAGTTCTTGAACGCTTTGGTATGAAAGAGTCTAAATCTATGAGTACGCCGTTAGCTGCACATTTCAGGATTTCTTTGGATTTGTCACCACAGTCAGAAGAATAAGAGCGGTACATGTCTTAGGTTCCATATGCTAGTGTCGTTGGTAGTTTGATGTACGCTATGGTTTGTACTCGTTTAGACATTTCACATACAGTTAGTGTTGTTAGCAGATATATGGGTAATCTTGGCAAGGGTCATTGGTAAGCAGTGAAATGGATACTTCGGTATTTGAGAGGTACATCTAATTTTGGTTTGGTATATGATGGAAGTTCTAATACTGGTAGCAGTGTTATTGGTTATGTGGAATCTGATTATGCTGGTGATTTGGATAGAAGAAGATCTCTGACAGGTTATGTCTTCACTCTTTCTCATTGTGCCATTAGTTGGAAGGCCACTTTACAGTCTACAGTTGCTTTGTCTACGACAGAGGCAGAATATATGGTAGCAACAGAAGCAGTGAAAAAAGTCATTTGGCTTAGAGGTTTGGTTTGTGATTTGGGTTTACAGTAGAATACTTCTGTTGTATTTTATGATAGTCAGAGTATGATACACTTGACTAAGAATACTATGTATCATAAAAGAATCAAACAAATTAATGTCAGATATCACTTCGTTTGTGACTTTGTCTCTCAGGGTGCTATTGTTGTTAATAAGATAGTCACTACAGAAAATCCAGCTGACATGTTAACCAAACCAGTTCCATTTAATAAGTTCAGGAATTGCTTGGACTTGATTGGTATTTGCAGAAGATGATCACCCTTCGTGGCTTTAGATGATGGTTATTTGATAATCCAAGGAATTTCACGTTTGAAGAATTTGTTTTCTGTTTTAAGCCAAGGTGGAGATTTGTTAAATAATGGTCCAAAACATTGAGGCCCAAACAAAACCCTCAGCCCCTTTTATTATATATATAAATTGTTCCTTCTCAGCTGATAACTGAGAGTTGCAGCAAAAAGAAAAACAGTCAGCAGTTGCGTGAGAGAGCTATCAGAGAAGCCATTAAAGATGAAGTGAACTACCACTGAAAATTTGAAGCCAAAAACAGAGGAATAATTGAAGGAGAAGAGAGCAACAAGAATGGCCACCAGTTTTTCATTCATTTCTAGCCACGAACAGAGTTGGCCCTCTTTGACTTCCTCCATCTGTTTCAATCTACATATGTTTATCAACCATCTTCGATTTCCGTCCATCATCTTGTTTTGGCATAGCCTCCACCATGAACAGCCTCGCGAGTCCATAAACTCCATCCTAGTGACTCCAAAAGTGCCAGCGTTTGCCTTCATAAGCGAGCAGTGCAGCTTCACGACCTCCACCATCTTGCTCTCCCTTAATTCGATAATATCAAAAATTTGTAATTTATTTGCTGGGTTTGTTTACTGATTCTGTGCAGAAAATACAGGTATATTTGAAGTTTAATATATTTTGTGAAGTTCTTCAAATATTGGTGTTTGTATCTCCATTTGATTATTAATGGATTTTTCTCGGTGTGTCATCGTCAGTGGAGTAGACTTTTCACATTGAAAAGTTGAACCACTTAAATCATTGTGTGTCATTTATTTTCTTACTGGTTATTATTTTGCTGTTATCCATTATTATTTATTTATGCAACCAAAATTGGACCAAAACTTCGCTTCCACAAGTGCTAATTTATAACAACTCATCACACAATCTCCCTTCACCTATCATACATATTTCCATGCCATGCAACATAGTCACAAAAGTTCCTACCCTCATCCCATCTCTATTTCCTCTTAACTCCAGTCTGGATATTACTTCACTATCATATCAAAGTAAAAAGAAAATACCATAGAATACAAGGTCCAAAAAACAAACAAGTTTCTGAAATGGAGTCCAACCAAAGTGGTACTAAAAAAAAGAAAGGACCAAGCTACTACAAAAAAAGAACAAAAAACTTTTCTCAAATAAAGCATCTAATGTTTTTCCTATTAATTCAAAAGACCCTAACTTCCTTTAAGATAATTTGGATACTCATTAAAATTCATATTATTGGAGATAAAATTAAGGTATAATTTAATGAGTAAATTAAGGAGTGTTAACTTCTTAAGGTATAATCTACTGACTTAACGTGGAGGAGGAGTATTGTGGTAAAATGAAAGGTCCCACATTAAAAGCAAGCTCTTGGCAATGATGGATTAAATCTCTCCTGCAGTTTCTACCGACTTGATGTGGAGGAGGAGTATTGTGGTAAAAAGAAAGGTCCCACATTGAAACTAAGGTCTTGGCGATGATGGATTAAATCTCTCCTGCAGCTTTTACCTGCCTGATGTGGAGGGGAAGTATTGTGGCAAAAGGAAAGATCCAACATCGATAACAATAAATTTTTTTTTACTATCGTAATCAACATTTTTTTGTTAGTTTTACATTTGCTGCCTTAGCTTCTCATCAGTTTCAGCGACTTCTATGCAAGCTTAGATCCATAAACCTTATGGATCCAGCTTGAGGGGGAGTATTGGAGATAAAATTAAGGAGTAATTTAACGAGTAAATTAAGGAGTGTTAACTTCTTAATTCAAGGAGTAAATCAAGAACCTTAATTCAATAAGTAAATTAAGGAGTAAATCAAGGAGTTGTCATCCTTAATTTAAGGAGTAATTCAAGAAGAAAAACAATGAATCTTTAATTCAAGGAGTAAAACAAGGTATCCTTAATTCAAGGAGTAAATCAAGAAATGTTTAATACAAAGAGTAAATCTCCTTATATATAGTTATAGAATTGTAATGAAAATATGAAAGAAATAATACAACTTTGAGATAGCTTGTTTTATTTGATAAGGCCTTTAGGCCTTGGTATTTTCAACACCAATTTTTCAACACATATCCTTCATATGGGCTTCAAGGTTTTCAATCTGACTCGATTTGCATTTCTACTACCAGAGCTATCTCGTCACAAACTACTACAATCCCACCGGTTCAAACTATCTTTGAACAAGTCCCTGCAATCCAATTGGGTGAGGAAACAACCCTTCACAAGCTTCCAACTGAAAAATGAGGTTTATTAGTTGTGGATTAGTTAAATCATCGGCTCTTAAGTATCTACGTAGGTTAGTTAGATTATATAATCCATATTGCATTTTTATTTCAGAAACAAAAACAAGTAGTGAGTTTTGTTTTTAAATTCAACAAAAATTAAGTTACTTTGATAGTTTTTTGTATTAATGCTTCAAACTATGTTGGTGGTTTGTGTTTTAAGTGGAAATTGGGAATTCAAGTTTCAGTGTTAGACTTTGATCAGCATGTAATAGGGTTGGAATTTTGTAATGTTGCACTTAATGAAATTAAATGGAACTTCTTTTGTTGCTACTATCCCTGCTATGAAGAACACAAGATGATTTTTTGTCTAATTCGATTGCTTATACCGGTGCTGCTAATTTTCATTGGATTTGCATGGGTGATTTAAATAAAATCCTTAATCAAAGTAAGAAAAAAGGTGGCCTTCCTATCTCAATTTGGGCTACTAGATTATGAGATTTTATGGATGATTCTCAAGCTATGGATTTAGGGTCAGAGGGACTCTCTTTTATTTGGACTAACAAGAGAAAAGGAAGACACAACATTAGACAAATAATTGATAGAGTACTGATTTATGTTGACTGGTTTCATTTTTTTTCCTTCAGCTACGGTAAGAAACTCAAAATATTTTACTTTAGACCATGCTCGCATCCTTCTTACATTAAATGAGTTTACTAAATTTCATCAAAAACCTTTTAGGATGTAGAGATCCTTCAAGTATAAATGTTGTTAATAATGTTTGGAGCTTAAAGACCCCCACATGCACAATCAAACTTCCATTCTAGTTTAATCCAATTAGCCAAAGATTTCAATTGATGAAATAGCACCACTTTGGATATTGTGAAGAAAAATTGAAATTTACAGAAAACTGGTTACTTCAAGTTCATCGTGGTTTTATTCCTAAAGAAAATGATGATTATGAAATTGACTACTAAAAGGTGATCGCAACACTAAATATTTTCATACTTCAATCATGATAAAAACAACACAAAATTATATCAGAAACATAAGGGATTCTAGTGGCAGTTGGTTCTATTGCAGAAATGATTTTGGTAAGTAAAATAATCATTTTAATGAGGTTTTTAAATCATAGGTGGAGATATCTCTCAATTGTTTTCTCAATGTATTTCTGACTATGAGAATAATATTTTATGTAGTATTTCTAAAGATTTAGAGATTAAAGATGTTTTGTTAGCTATGAGTTCATTCAAAGCATTTGGACTAGATGGATTATTTGCTTTTATTTATAAAAAATACTAGAATACACTTGACACCAGTTTAATTTAAGTAGTTAAAGATTTTTTTCAAAACATGATACCTTAATCCTATCCTTAATAAGAATTTTATTACCCTTATTGACAAAGTGAATAATCCTTTCCTAGTTCATCATTTCAAACCTATAAATTTATGCAATGTTATCTATAAAGTCATTTTCAAAATCTTGGTCAATAAAGTCAAAATAAACCTTAACAAGTTTATGTTGCCTTTGGAATATGATTTTATCCCAAATCTATGGATTTATAAAAAATTTATTCCATACAATCAAAAGAAGAAAAAAAGAGAGGACATTTGGGAATCAAAATGATTATACAAAAAGCCTATAATAAAATGTAACTTTATTATTGAAATTATAAGATAATTGAGTTTCTTTTGAAAAATTTCACAAGTTAATTTATACTTATATGAGTTTTATCTCTTACTCAATATTATTGAATGAAATATCTTTTGATAACATTATTCTTAGAAGATGACTTAAACAAGATAATCTTATTTTTTCTTATCTTTTTATTACTGAAGTTGCAACTTTATCTAGATTATTGATACATGCTAAAAATATTAATAATCTTTATTGTAAAAAGATAGCATGAAATTCCCTTACAATAAGTCACCTCATCTATACAGATGATCTAATTCTTTTTCTAGAAAGAAAATCTAATTGAGGTTAATTTTATACATCAAAATCTCCAGAAGTATTTTAAATGGTCTAATTAGTATCAAAATTTTGATTTTTTAATTCTAGAAGTGTGTAATCTTCGTTAAGAATCTAAATCCAATCAACTTAAGGAATTCAACTGCAAGTAGAGGTATTAAATATCTAGGTCAAAATTTGTTATATAATCTAAAAAAAGTAGAGAATTCGAAAATATCATAAACACACTTATTTCTAAAACTAATAGTTGAAGATCATATCTTTTATCAAAATCTACTAGGGAAATCATATCAAATCAATCTTACTTTCATTACTTTATTATTTGATGAGTACTTGTAAATTACCCAAATTGGTTTATAAGAAAAGAGATGCTATAGTGAAAAACTTTTGGTGGAATTTGACCCAAACAAAAATTCATCTAGAAACATAGCCTATACAAGTTGGGTTCAAATCTGCATTCATAAAGATGTTAGGGCTTTAGGCTTTGAAGACATTAACTTAAACCTTCTGTCAAAACTAAGTTGCCAATTCATTAACAATGAAAATAAAATTTGGTTAAGCTTTTTCAATATAAATATGAAAATCTAAAATACTTTCTTTATTATAAAACATGTCCTTCTAATTTTTGGGTTTGGAAAGGAATGTTCTTCCTTGGATTTACCAAATTTTGGATATTATCTTAAAATTAGAATTAAGACCTCGATCAATATTTGGAAAGATCCTTGATTCTCTGGCCTTCGTAATTTAGATGTCCTTCGCTAGTAATTTCTTTGAATCTTTTACACAATATTCCGTTCTTGGTGAAGCATCTTCTAAATTCAAATAATAATGATCGGAACTTTCAACTTATATACCATATCTAGGGGGTCTAATATGTACTCTTATCTTACAAGACTCCAACCATGGTAGAGATAAATTAGATTATTGGCTTTGGTTCATAACTCTAAAGTTCAATGTAATACCAAATCAACTTATAGAAGCTTAATCTACTAGATATAATATCTCCTAAAAGGTGTACCTAAATGATGTTTCCTACCTTTTTGCCATTCTGATCTTGAAATTATTCAGCCTCTTTTTACTTGCCAATTTACCTTTTTCCTTTGGGTTAATTGGCCTAATACCAAATCAACTTGTATGTGTTTTCTTTGAATCAATTTGGAAGATTAAAAATGATTTGTTATTTGTGTTTGAATATTATGAATCAAAATTCCTCAAAACTCACGAATACTTAAGAACAATTTTCCATAAAATCTTAGAAACTCTCAAATTTTTATTTCTGATTTCTTTAACTTGATTATTACATTGTTATTAAGAAGTATTTATAAAAACAACTAATAAATTTAAGTCATACAACATAAACCTTCAAAAACAATCTAAAACCATATACCTATTTCCTTACCTAACTCAATTATTTTCTTCTTTTTGACTACCAACTAACAATAAGCTGTATTTTTATCAATTCAGATCATCATCAAAGAAACTTCTATAAGCTGGATTTCAAATGAATTAAATTATTTCAAAGAACTTAGACTTGTAAACAAGTTTACAAAACAACAATTTGATACAAAAATCCCCAACTTTGGCATAATTTCTTTGAACTCAAAAATGCTCTTAAACTTCGACCGCCAAACAAGTCAAATAAAAAAAAATATTGATTTTTTGGCGCCTCTTCCCTCTAACCGGGACAAAACCCAAAAAGTGTAGTAAAAATCAATTTTGATAAAGCAAATACTAATTCTAAACTTAAGATGACTGTAATATTAAGGGATTTTGTTGGTAAAGTCCTAGAATGTTGAAATAATTTTCATATGAGTAACTCTACTAAAGAAGGGAAATCAAGTGTTTCACTTATTTATAAATTTCATTATAAAATAATCAAAAGACTCTGCACTTAAAAGTGACAACAAAACTGTTATTAAAGCTCTGATGTAGGAATTTTTGTTGTTTCTTAAATGCTCAAAACTTTATTAATCAAGCTCGCTCTCTAGTGTGCAAGTTTAATATGTTTACAACCTATTGGATACCTAAAGAAATTAACAATTTAGCTCATGTTTTAGTTAAATGGACTTCTGATAACAATGGTAAGGGTTTTATTCTTATGTATGCTTTAGCTCAATTTTTTTTGCTACTTTATGTAATGAACTTTAAGTTATTAATAAAAAAAATTATTTATAAAAAACAAATTCCATGCATAGTCCATAAGTATGATTTTTTTAATGAAATGCCATAGGTATAAAATTAATATAACCTTTTACAAACTTCATAGGAAGAAAAACTAATTAAAAAATGAAGAATGCTAATAACATAAACTTACATACACTAATAAGTGTTTCCCACATTCTAAAATAATTTTGAAAATGAAAAAATATTTATATTTTAAAAAAATTATATCATATAACAAATTATAATTAATGTGACGATTCTAATCATAAAAAAAAAGTAATTGCGTATACAGGATTACATTGTAATAGCCTCATAAGGAGTTGCACTTTCGACACATTAAACAAATACAAGAACATAATACAAAAACCAATATTACTTTGAACCAATGATTCATATATAGTTTATCGTAAATTATTTTAATAAAATAAAAAATCATAATTTTTTTAATGTTAAGTTATCATTACAAAAAAAATGTATACTCTTTATAGTGAAATTATAAAAAATAATCTTTGTAATAAAAATAACACTCTAATAACATTGAATAAGATTCATCTGGAGTACATTTAATATAAAATTATGTACCTTACTATTTTTAATAACGAAAATATATGAATTAAACATAAATGAATGATATTTTTATAATTATAAATTTTAAGTGTATTATTTTTATTGTTTTCAACTTTATATTATATCAACAAAACACGATAATAAACAAACTATTGCCCTTTGACTTCTCACAAATGTTAGGTCTTCAAACCCAACAAAATTACCAAAAGAAAAAAAGTTGGAGATATCACTTCAAAATCTTTTTATACATGGGGTAATTTATCTATAATAATAGCAATTTGAAATTATTTATCTAAAGTCATACCTTCAGACATTATTTCATGTGCTATCTTATGTAGTTCATGTGATTGAACTTCCACAATGTCATGCTTTCTTTTGAAATGTATCCCAAATTTACTTAGTAAATCATACCTATTGTCTTTGGCTACATAGACAAAGCCACAACATTCTCAAGTAAGGTCTCAGAATCCAAAGCCCTTACTACACTGCTCTTTGGCGATTGATCAATATCAACACATACATCTCCAAATCCACTAGTCAATACATTACACCTCAAATCCGAGTACAAAATGAATCAAAATCATCGAAAGCAACTCTGGTAATCCAATTGGTGAGCATCCTTTTAATATCAACGTGATTAACATAAGCCAATTCATACATACTATACAAATTCACCACAAGGGTTTCATTCAAAGCCATAGTAGGTACTCTTTCAAGCGCATTTTCCAAAACTTTAATTGAATCGAACAAATCCCTCAAATACATCAAGCAAATAACTTTGCTATTGATGACCAACACATCACCATTATCTTTCTTAATGCAATCATCATACCCTCTAACAATCGAAACATAGTCCTTAGCCACTAGGTATGTCAATGCTTTGTTTCTACTCACCAGATTTTGAAATTGAGTTTCTTTCAACAACCCATTACCGTTCTTGATTCTTGATTAAACTAAACCAAGATATATGTAGGCAAGCAAGTATATAAACATATTCATTCTTCAATTCCTATTCTAGAAGAAACTATCATTATAGAACTTACAATAAAAACCCAATTGCCATCAAATAGCTCTAGTGCCTCGGTTGATGTAGCTATTGGATTTGTCGCTTCCAAGTGACAAAACTAACAAATCCTTAAAGTCATTAACGAACAAAAATCACGCTTATTATGCAACAAGTGTGTTACAGCAGCGGCCATTGGTTTGTTCATCATCAAACCACCATCAATGGCGAAGCATGAGATCTTTTCGTCGACAAAACTCAAGTTAAACGGCTTGAAGAGATTCGGCGTTACAGAAGTGGCACAACAAACCTTCTAGAGTTCAAAGTTGTAACTCAATGACTTAGACACGTCGGCTCATGAGAAAACGAACAGAGCAGAGATTTTCAAGTCAAAACTGTTGGAGATAGGTGTATTGGTCAAAATCAGTTTCAATGTCAAACCCCAATTCTTCCTACGAATCAGACTAATCAAACTTTTTATTAGGGGTTTTGGGTTTTTCTTCACCATCGTCTTCATTTCCATTCTCTTCTTGATCTTCTTCAGTAATTTTCCTTTCATCATCTTCATTTTCTTCTTTTTCTTCTCTGATTTCAGTGGTAGAAAATCGAGATGAATAAGACAATTCCAAGTTGTAATTGAAGAAGGGTATCAAAAAATAGATGATCGAGAAGAATTATAAAGATTCTTTATATCGTCGCTTCTCTTTGGTACTAAACAAAGAGAAAATGGAAGAAGAAACAACGAGTTTCATGGTTGAGCTCAATAGTTAACATTTTAGTAGACATGGTAGATAGAAAACGTCTTAAAATTGTTGAAATAAGTATGTGAAAACAATGTAAAACTAATATTATCGATATACTGAAATATAATATTTAAGTTAAGTCGCGGACTAAGTCGCTCTCTTTAAGATGTTTCGTGACTCTACTCAAATTTATTTAAACAAACATAACCTCGTCGTTCTTAGGATAAACCAATCCAAAATCTTTTTTTTTTTTGTCTCGAAACTTCACTGCACTAAAGAAATCTAAAATTATATACCTCTCGAATATTTATGTTACTCAGAAAACTAAAAACAATTTTGAATTTTCTTTTCTTTGATTTTGGTATAAAGATCCATAGGACCGTTTTTGAGTTGTTAAACTATCTTAAAAATGAGAGATATTGTCCTCTATTTTTATAGTTGAAAAAGATGTACAAAATTTACAAAATTATAAAAATAACAATCATATTTTTGAGTAGATACGTAAAGGTCATAAAATAAGGGTCATATTTCTAAATGGATACATAACGATCATGTATGTTAAAAAGAATAATTTTAATAAAAAACAATTTCCAAAAAAAAATATCACATCACCACACACATATACTAAGGCTTAACACGACCGATTAGACGACGTACGTGTGTGAAATCACATTTCTTAGGTTATTTTTCTTTTCACAAAAGCATATGTGCTTGAAACTCAATCTCATTTGCATATCTTTCTCTAGATAAACATCTTCTAATAGATATAAATTAACAATGTAAGACAAAATTTTAAGAGTAAAATTTGACACTCATTCTCATCATTTATTTTTTATTGAAATTCATTTCCTACTGTGATGGCCCAAAGGAGGTTAATCCCTCAATTTATCACATCAGCAGGGCAATAAAATATGTTAGATTTTCTCCCAAGTGATTGCAACAATTTTAAGAATTTGTAAAAAAAAAAGTATAAAACACAAAGGGATTGTTGTGATGTATATACATTAGGTGGAATTCTACTTAACTAATATTAGAAACTGCTTCAAAACTTAAAAAAGCTATTGATCCAATGGAAGAAGATGATCTGTTTTATACTTGTCATTTTGATGAAGATGATTCTAGTATCACCTACAAATGAATATTTAAAAAAATGCTAGTGTTAATAATATTCTTAAAGATATTCCAATACATATTCCCATCAACACTTGGAACAAAAGAATAGCTTGAAAACAAAGTCTACGCTTGAGAAATATTTGAAAACAAACACTTCGATATTTTGTCCCGGTGGAGGGTCAAGGTCCAAGGTTTCCCATTGTTGCTCATCTTGCACATATATTTTGTCATGGTGGAGGGTCAGAGATGTGTCCTTCATTTTTAACCTTAAATAAGGAAACATCTTGTGGACTTCCGAGTGTTCTTTAACAAAACTATGGTCACAAAAATCTTCAACAAAGCTGAAAATAATCACATACTACCCATTTAAAAGCATAAACATGAATTTTTGTTTTTTTATTTTTTTTATTTTGTCCATGTGAAGTCACACAAATCTTACAAATAGAGACAGGGAGTGGCTGGAGGGAGAGGCCCCAGCTTGGCCACTACCACACCATTAAAAGTACATAGTTATCATCATCACACGGCTCGTAAAGATGATTGGCTTTGTTAATGTATACGAGAAATGTTCTAAAAGAAAACCTATGAAGCCCAATTAATCTTACTGGGTTAGTGGTAGGAATGCTAGTTAGTCATATTTGGTACTAGTAGCCCTACAAAGAACAAAAATCAGGCATATGTATCCAGATCAGCCCCTGATTTATACATTGACTAATGTCTGAACTCTATGAAACTTTGCAACTGCAAACAAATAGCTTTCTGACACATTACTTAATCACATAATTAATCATGCTCTAGAGAATCAAAATGGTTAACTTTAATAGAGTTTCAGACTTGCCTGCCCCACACATTGTGGTTAACTTTAATCCCCTCCTAACATATCAGAATACTATTAGTGACTCTTCCAAAAATTTAAGTTAATACGAGAATTAGTTTTAAAACGACTTATAACAATACTCTAAGATGTGAGGAGGGGATTAAAGTTATCCTCAATGTGGGAATTAACCCAAATACCATTTAACCAACCATGATATTTTGGAAAGGAACAACCAACCCAACCAACCATGAAAGTAATAGTCAATCATCAACAATATTTTTAAACACAATCAAATCAAACCATTTATAAATAGCATGATTATCATGACAAAAGAGCAAGCTTTAAAAGTAATTTTACAGAAGTATAACAGAAAGAACCAAAAGGAAAACTGAAATTGAAATGGGAAAATAGAGAAGGATCAGCAAGAAGGTTTTGATCAATGTAGGAAGAAGTATGGAGGCTGATAGATGAGCAAAATATGTAGGGAGAAGTCTAGATTAGCATTCAATATTAGAATGCAATCCACGCCTTTTTCATACAACCCCGTATTTTGTTATAGAAGAGGTTGCGACAGTCACACATTGAAATTGCTTTCACAAGGACAGGGGCCCTCTTCTTGTTTCTTTGAAACCCATCTTAGCCATCAATACCATCTTCCTATTCAGACCTTTTACTATTTTTACCATCATATCCATCTCTTTCTCGTGATTAAAACATGGTAAGGTAAACAAATATATTGGGAAACAATTGAAGTTACCTAAGCGAAATAACCACCAAATTTGATTCAAAAACCATGCTGACCCTGGGAAAGGATATCGGGCGGCTCGTTTTGTTCGATTATAATTGTGGTTGTTATATAGCTCTGTCTCTCTCTCTCTGTAGTCTCTTGTCTCTAGGGTTGAGAAAGTCGTATAAATCACTACACGGCGTCGTCTTATTCTTCCAAGTAGTTCTAAAACCCTTCGCCTCCTCTTATTAATTTTAGAGATTTTCTTTATCCTTTTAAAAAAAATAGAAAGAAAAGAAGCTATAAGAGATCTGAATTAAGTAGTATTATTAATATTTTTTAAAATAATTATATTATTAATACATTTGTAATTATAATTCATAATAACGATCTCATGTAAAAAAAATATACAAAAAACCCTCTATTAATTCTCGTTGTATCCTAAAAGATTTATATAAATTTTTAAGAATTTTTTTTTCTTTCACCTTCAATATTCTCACCATTTTTATCATACATCAGATAAACATAACATAAATTCAATAAAGTAAAATAATAATACTAATAATTTAACGTGGTTTAACCTTTAATTTGAAATACGTTCACGAGATAAATTTAAAAAAATATTTCTTCTATTAATAAAATTAATAGGTAAAAAGTAAGAAACAATCCAACAAATTGAGATAAACTTAAAATAGTGATACATAAGTGTTTTCTCAAACTCACTATTTTGTCATTCATCTTTTAGAAAAATATCCAAAATATTTTTCTAAAATATTCTCTCTCATTCTCTTACACACATAATATTATTTTTCATCAAGGTTCAACCTTTAATTTGGACTACATCCATGAGACAAATTTCGAAAAAATATTTCTTCCATTAATAAAATTAATAGGTAAAAAGTGAGAAGCAATCAAACAAATTGAGATAAACCCAAAATAGTGATACATAAATGTTTTCTCAAACTCATTATTTTGTCACTTCTCTTTTGGAAAAATATCCAAAATATTTTTCTAAAATATTTTCTCCCATTCTCTTACACACATAATATTATTTTTCATCAAAAAAAATTATTCATTTGGCTTTGCTTTACTTATCTTCTATTGGTGTGTCTTTTTAAGGCAAAATCATTGCCTATTTATAGGCAAAATTACCTATCCCTTATGTGGCCAGAAATTGGCCACGTAACTCACCAAATTTTAGTCACAAAAATATATTTTTTAATTTGATGAATTTGTCAAATGTGGTTGCACCTAAAAATTTTATTTTCTTCCTCTTCCATGTGGGCGGGACCTATAAATCTCCCCCTCCCGACTACATGGAGAGCTCCACCAATCTAGTAGCTAAACAATAGTATTCAAAATTCTATCTTGAAAGAATTTTTGTCAACATGTTTGATCCTTTTTCTTTTGTATGGATCTTCTCAAGTTATAGTAGCTTTTCCTCCATTACATTCCTAATCCAATGATATCTCACATTAATATGTTTTGATCTCAAATGAAATTAGGCATTCCTTCCAAGGTAGATAGCACTCTAACTATCACAAAATAACAGGCAACTTTCTTATTGTAACCCAATTTAATTTAAGAATTTTTCATCCATAGCAACTCTTTACATGTTTCCGTTGCTGCTATAAACTCTGTCTCTGTCTTAGTTAGTGTAACACATTTTTGTAACTTTGACTGCCATGACATAGCTCCCTCTACAAATGTGATCAGATAACCTGAATTGGATTTTCTAGAATCCAACTCCCCAACCATATCTGCATATGTGTATCCAACTAACACAGGTTTGTCATTTCCAAAACATAGTCATATTTTGGAAGAACCTTAAAGAAACTTGAAAATTCATTTCACTATAGCCCAATGTTCCTTTCCAGGATGTGAAAGGAATCTACTCACAATTCCAACTACATGAGCAATATCTAGCCGTGTACAAACCATGTCATACATCAAACTTCCAACTACTGAAGCATATGGAACATTTTTCATCTTTTTCTTCTCTTCGTCTGTAGAAGTGCTTTGCTTAGAACTTAGCTTAAAGTGATTAGCAAGATGATAATTAATCACTTTAGCCTTGCCCATATGAAATCTCTAAAGTACCTTCTCAATGTACTTCTCCTGTGACAATTATAATTTCTTGGGGCCTCTATCTCTAATAATACTCATGCCAAGAATCTTCTTTGCTAGCCCTAATTATTTCATGGCAAAAGACTTACTCAATTGCGTTTTTAAGTTATTGATTTTGGAAATATTCTAGCCAACAATGAACATTTCATCCAAATGGAGCAAAAGAATAAAGAAATCATCATTAGAGAATTCCTACACAAAAAAAAACAATCGTCTCAAATAGTCTTTTTGTAGCCTTGCTCCCCCATAATAGACTCAAAATTTGTGTACTATTGTCTCGGTGCTTGTTTTATGATGTAGAAACTTTTATTCAATTTGCAAACATAATCCTCTTTTCCATTTTGTTTGAAACCCTTTGACTGCTCTATGTATATCTCTTCTTCCAAGTCACCATGTAGGAAGGTAGTTTTGACATCCATTTGCTCAACCTCTAGGTCAAGACTTGCTGCTAACTCTAGCACAGTACGAATGAATGCCATTTTCACAACTGGTAAGAAAATCTCATTAAAGTCAACTCTTTTTCTTTGGATGAATCCCTTGACAACTAGTTTGGATTTGTATCATAAATTGGAATTGTGTTATTCATACTTCACCCTAAACACCCATTTATTTTTCAAAGCCCCCTTTTCTTTAGGCAACTTCATTAGCTCGAAATATTTGTTCTCATGCAAGGACTTCACCTCATCTTGCATGGGTTCAATCCATTTTTGTTTGGATTCGTCATCCATGGATTCTTCATAACTCTTAAGTTTCCCCCCATCAGTGAAGTTACATACTTATTTAGAGGATATATGGTGGGAGGTTGTCTCATTCTATCATTTTTCTCTATGGAATATGAGAAGTTGTATGTGTTGGTACTAGATAATGAACATCATCATCTCCCTCGTCTTCAAAACCAACTTCTATAGGAGAATCATCTTCATAAGATGGATAAACCTGGTCATTATTTCCAACTTGTCTTGGCACTGATGTTGAAGGAATTAATTCCAAATCTAATGAGTCACCATTATAATTAGGAACATCTTTCTTCATTTTTACAATATCTTCAATGGTTTTATGCTCAACAAATACAGCATCATAGCTCTTGACAAATGTCTTTGTAACCGGATCATAAAATCTATAGCCAAATTGATGTTGACCATAGCCAATAAAGATACACTGTCTTATCTTGGCATCAAGTTTGGATCTCTCATCCATGGGATATGAACAAATTCTTTGTAGCTAAACACCTACAGATGTTTATAGGAAACATTATTTCCTAACCACACTTTATCTGGAACATTCATTTTAAAAGAAGTTTAGAATGAAAGATTCAAAAAATGTGCAACTATGAGTATGGCTTCACCCTATAAAGTTTTAGGTAACTTTTCATATGATAGTAGACATTTGAATCTCTCCATCAAAGTGTCAAATATGTGTTTCTCTGATAATTCATGCATATTTCATTATTATTTTTCTGTTTCTGTACAAGAGTTGAGATATATGTATACAAAGAAAACAAAAAAATTAAACAATAACCATAATTCCTGCACATCCATGTTTTATGGATCCACTACCATTATTGTATGCTCCATGTTTTACTCCACTGAGCATTGGTGTCTGCCACAATAACACACACCAACACTCCTCCTCAAGTTGGTGCATATATGTTTCTTATGCCCAACTTGTCAAGTGAGAAGTTCCTCAGAGACATGATTTTATGGAGTATATCACCAATTGATCTTTTGATTTAACAAATGGAAGCTTAATAATCTTTTCTTCAAGATTCTCGTTTGATGAAGTTCCGATCCACTTCAACGTGCTTCAGGCGATCACGTTGAACTATATTGGGGATGGCAATGGTCGTTTGTTATCACAAAATAAGTTCATTTCAGAGTTGTGAGCAACACCAATCTCGCTAGAAGTTTTTTCAACCAAAGGAGTTTACATATTCCCCTTGACCATTCCTCGAAATTCACCAAGACTAGATAAGTGCAACTACATTTTGCTTCTTACTTCTCCATATAACAAGATTTCCTCCACGAAAGTAAAGTACCCAAAGAAGAGATTTCCTATCCTTCATATTCCCCGCCCATCAATCAGTATATCCAAGGACTTCCAATTGACCATTCTTTTGAAAACATAAGTCCCTTCCCAGGGAGGATTTTAAGTAACGAAGTATTCGCATGACCGCATCCATATGGTCTTCACTTGGGCAAGGCATGAACCGACTCACGACACTCACAAAGATAAGCAATATCGTGTCGAGTACGAGATAAATATACGAGTTTACCTACCAACCGTTGATATCTCGTTTATCCACGGTACTTGGTCCACATATTCTCCAAGTTTATGATTTTGAACAATTGGAATATCGACAGTTTACAATCTAGTAGTCCCCGCCTCGCTCAAGAGGCAGAGTATATTTCCTTCTGGGAAAGACATATGCCTTTGTTTTGATCTTGTTACTCTCAATACCTAAGAAGTATTTCGAGCCCTCCCAAGTTCTTCATTTCAAACTCACTTGACAAATTGTTCTTGAAGCTTAGAGATTTCTTCTTTATCATCCCCCGTAATGATCATGTTGTCTACATAATCTATAAGGGTTGTTATCTTCCCTCATCAATGTTTGTGAAAAGAGTACGATCGTAGCTTAAGTCATTGAACCCATATTTCTTCATTGTCGAACTCAACCTTCCAAACCATGCTCGAGGTGATTGTTTTAGTCCATACAATGCTCGTTGTAATCTACATGCAGCTGCTTTTCCCGATGTAACAAGATATCCTGCGGATATCCATGTAAATCTCTTTCTTCAATGTCACCATGAAGGAAGACATTCTTCACGTCAAGTTGGTGCAATGGCCAATCTAAATTTGCTGCAAGATATAACAAAACTCACAGCTTTTAGTTTACCCACAGTGAGAAGGTTTCTTGATAATCTATCCCATGTTTCGTGTATATCCTTTTGCTACAAGTCTCGCCTTGTAACGATCAACTAACCCATCTCGCTTTTATACTTAACGGAGAAAATCCACTTGCATCCTACCATCTTCCCTCCCTTGAAGCAACTCGCTTAACACCCATGTGTTATTCTTCTCTCAAAGTTGCCTCAAATTCCTCTTTATAGCTCGAGCCCATTTCGATCGTATAAGGCTTCTTCTGAATGCTACTCGGAATTTGGACACGAGGAGAATGTTTGTGCAAATTCTCGATAGGTTCTCGATAACCTTTAAGATACATAATTTGCTATTGGATACGGGTTGTCGTTTTCTCTTTCCTCGGGGAGTATCGATCGAGGTTTACTCTCGATCATGGTGTCCGAAAGGTAAAATATAACCAACAGATGTATCTATAGCATTAGTTTGTAAAGGTGTGATAGATAGCTTTACCTCGCAGTTTCTCGAGGAGATCATGGGTACAGAGAATGGAGGGGTATATCAACCACTTCATCTTCTCGAGATTCAATTACTACTTCACTTTCGCCTGGAAGTTCAAGCTCGGGTCTAGATACGTGCTCCTTCATATTATTGGCACGATCCGAGTACGCTCGGACTCGTGTCTAATATTTCAACCTCAAGCCAATTTCGTTTCTTCACCATAACTCTCCTCCTCAAGAGTGTAATTGGATACCACGATGGGAAAACATTCTGATTCGAGGAAAGTGACATTCCATGGTATTATAGTTTCTTTTAGTAATTGATCATAACATCTAGACTTTTTTTGTACACCATACCCCAAGAATACACATCGGATAAAGACATGGATCCAACTTAGTTCGTTGATTTTTATGTAGGTGGGACAAAAAGCAACACATCCAAAAATTATGGGTGGAAGCATCAAAATAGTAGGTAAGGGAAGATGATCGATAACACCTTTAACGGAGTCCGAAATTGTGTCTTCAAGGCATTCGATTCAAGAGATACACAAATGTAGTAACAAAGATCACCTAGTATTTATTGTGCATACGTGCACCGATTAGTAAGGCCCAAGCCGTTTCTAAAATATGCCGATTCTTCCTCTCCGCAAATTCCATTCTCGTCAAGTGGTTTATGAATACGAGGTTTCACGGAGATTACCATGGTTTTCAAAAGATGTCTAGAATTGTCGATTAACATACTCCCCTCCATTATCGACCTAAGTATCTTAATTTTTTCAGAAAATCGTGTTTCAACCACGCGTGAAACATGTGAAATGTAGCAAATACTTCATATTTATGTTCGGTAGAAGGTAGCCATGTCATTCGTGGTACAATCATCAACAAAAATAACAAAACCAACGATTTAATTGACGACGTAATAACCGGGAAGGTCCCCAAACATCGAATGTACCAAAGCAAAAGCGAGTCACACTTTTTATTCACGCTCATAGGATAAGATGCCCTATGACTTTTCGCTAGGATACAAGTATCACATTTGAAATCTAAATGTGTGATATTTGAAAATAAACCTGGGATTGGTGCTTTTAAATACCCGAACGATGACGATGCCCAACCCATGATGACATAGCCAAATCTATCGTTCCTCTGTTACCAACAAGATGTGTACGTGATCGGCTTTTCCGAACCGAGGTCATCCACATAATATAGCCCTCCTCTCCCAAGTACCACACCCAATGATCTCCTCGTGAGAATATCCTCAGAAGGAAAAAAAGTAGAATACATCAATACTAAGGCGCTTAAGGCTTCAGTTGACTCCAACTTACGTACATTAGCCTGCTTGACACAGTAGGTACAAGAAAAATATTAGATAATGATAATGAAGGAGATAAGGTCACTGTTCCAGCTCCTGTAACTGGATAAGTGACCCCATTTGCATTGGCAACACGGCTTCATCTTGGCTGGGTAGTATTGGAGAGATCGTTTGGGTCAAATGTCATGTGATCTATAGCTCGAGAGTCTAGAATCCACTCATCTTTCTCACTACGAGTAGAGATGTGAAATACTTTACTTAAAATACCTGGATCTTGGGAAGATTCGGCCTGAGGAGTAAGGGATAGTAATGCATTATTGGTAGCCACCGCTGCTCACCCAGTGGTGTCCCGTTTCTTCCGTGCTTGAAGATAATTCTACCATTTTGGATACCCATGTAGTTTGAAGCAGTTTTCACGTGTGTGTTTGGAGTTTCCGCAATGGCCACATTTCATGTCAAGAGATGGTGGATTTCCCGTGGATTTCTTGCTACCTAAGAAAGGTCCTATTTTTTGTGGCATGAGATTATGGTGTCCCTTGACCCCTTTAAAAGCCATAACTGCTCCGGGTGTCGTATCTACACCTGTGATCATCACGGCTCACTGACTTTCCCTACGGACGAATCCATAGGCTTGTTCCACCGTAGGGAATGGTTTGATCTGAAGCACATCACTTCGAGTTTTATCCAATCTATCATCAAGTTCGAGTTTTTGTACGATGGAGTTGTATTTTTGTATGTCAATCGCACACTCCATTGGATTAGGACGACGGAAATCAATTTCCCGCCACAACCCTTGAAGGTCATTGTAGTATTTTTCAATGGATCCTCCCGCTTGCTTCGTACGAGTAACTTGACGGCCGAAGATCATACACTTTAGGATGTGTCTCCGTCCCATCAAAGTAGTAAGAATCGAATCCCAAACCCTGCTTTCGGCAATGAATCTGGATAAAGTTTGCAATCCGCGAGGGTCCATCGAATTGATCAACCATCCTTTCGACAATGGCATTTTCAAGACGCCATCTCCTAAACGAGTGGGCTGCTTTCACTGTACTGAGGAAAATCCCCATTAATATATCTCGGCTTATATTTGCGAGATATACATCTCCACCACCTCGCGACCACAAGGCATAGTTGATCCTCCCAACTTCGATACTAACGTGAGCAATGACGCCGACGCTTGGGCCAAGGAGGTCATGAGTCGATCCGAGCCTAGTTAGAACTTTCGTCATTTTCGCCGTTAAATCTTCCAACATGAAATTGGTAGTTAAATCTCTAGATTCCGCCATGAAATCGAAAATTTTTTTCCTTCAGTTTTTCCTTTTTTTTTACACTTCGTTCGTGCACTATATATAGAAAAAATCGTAACCCTAAAAAAAATTACAAATTAGCGCAGCTTCTTCTGCACGTTCCTAACCATAAAACAATTCCAAAGTCGCGCAGCTTCTTCTCAGCCACAATAACACACACCAACACAAAGTTCTATTCATCCTTTCAAGTAAGCCATTCAACTACGATGTCTTTAGAGGTGTCATATGATGCCAAATACCATGCTTTTTCTAATAAGCATGAAAAGGTCCTATGTATTCTCCACCATTGTTTGTCTGAATTCACTTTAGCTTCTTCCCAATTTGTCTCTCAACTGAGACATGAAATTCTTTGAAGACATCTAGTACCTGATCCTTTGTCTTCAAAAGATATACCCACGTCTTCCTTGAATGATCATCTATGAAAGTCACAAAGTATTGAGCACCTCCAAGTGACTTTGGCATTGGTCCACACAAATCTGAATGAATTAGATCTAAAATATTATTCATTCTGGAAGGAGGGGAACTCTTGAAAGTAATTCTCTTTTGCTTTCTTGCTAGACAATCAACACATTTCTCCAAAAATACTTCATCCATTCTGGTCAGTATCTTCTTCCTGGCTAGACTTGTCATACCTTTTTCACCCATATGATTGAGTCTCATATGCCATAATTCTACTGCACTGTCTTTCTCCACAACATTTACTGTATTAGTGGAGAGTTTCACTTGCATTATATATAGAGTTGTATGCTTCTCACCTCTAACTACTACTAAGGAGCCTTTTGTAAGTTTCCATTTTTCATAAATGAAGGAGTTGCAATATCCTTCATTTTCAAGTTTGCATACAAAGATCAAATTCAAGCGCATATATGGAATATGCCTGACATCCTTCAGAAATAGTCTAGTTCCATTCTCTGTTTCCAAGCAAACATCTCCTCTGCCAATAACCTTTGACAGTCCTTCATTTCCCATTATAACAACACTAAAACTTCCAGGTGTGTATTATGAGAAAAATTCTCTACACGATGTAGCATGAATTTTAGCACCACTATCAATCACCCAACTGGTCTCATGTGATGCAAGATTGAAAAAATATTCATCATAAACAATATTGAACTCGTCTATGGTATTTGTTTACTCATCATCACTATTGTCGTCTATCTTCACTACTTTGCCTTTGTTCATTTCCTATTACTTCTTGAACACCGAAAAAATTTCTTAATGTGACCCTTCCTCTTACAATGATGACATTCAACATTGGCATATTTGTTTGATTTTCCTCTGCTCTTGCCTCTAAGCTTCTATTATTTTGTACTATCTCCTTCCTCTGGACTCTGTGATAAAGGTTCATGCTTTTAAATCTCTCTCCCTGTTCTATTTCTCATAAGACAATAGGGCTTCTACAACAACTTCAAACTCCATCTTATCTTTCACATAATTCATAGTTTTTGTGAGATGATTATATGATGAGGGTAGTGATGCCAACAACATCCTAGCTTTCTCTTAATCGTTGACACTCACATTGAATCTTACTAAGTGAGAAAGCTTGTTGTTGAAATTACCAATGTGCTTATTTTCCTTCCTCTTGTGATATAGCTCCTTCCACAATTAAAATTTATTGGCAAGGTCCTTTGACATGTACACGTTTTCTAAAGTCTCCGATGTTTGCAATCTCATCTATCTCCTCCCAATATTTCTTGGTAACGTTTGCTACCTTCTTGTTTTCCTCAGTAACGCCTTATGGACCTTCTATTAAATGAGAATATCCTTCATCCTAATTTTCCATAAAGAGAAATTATTATTACCATTAAATCTCTCAATATCTACCTTCTATCTTAACATTTTTTTTCACTGTGTTTCTTTTTTTGCAAATAAATATGCCTTTAACCTAATAAAATATTTTCTAATGTGGTAGATCAATCTATGCTGCAACCACAAAACATATTAAGAATTTTACTAGACTAGCTCTAATACAAGTTGTTGGGGAACAATGAGTAAAAATAAAATAAATTCAACAAAGTCAAAACAATGACACCAACAATTTGATGTGGTTTATCCTTTAATTTGGGCTACATCCACATGACAAACTTCAAAAAATATTTCTTCTACTAATGAAATCAATGTGTACAAAGTGATAGGTAATACAACAAATTGAGATAAACTCAAAATAGTGACATACAAGTGTTTCCCAAACTCACTATTTTGTCACTCCCCTTTAAGAAAAATATCTCAAATATTTTTCCAAAATATTCTCTCTCACTCTCTTACTTTCTCACTCACATAACACTATTTTTCATCAAAGGAAGTTGTTCCTTTGCCTTTCTTTCCTTCTTTTGTCCACATTGAATCTTGCTAAGTAAGAAAGCTTGATGTTGAAATTGCTAATGTGTTTATCTTCCTTTCTATTGTAATATAGCTTCTTCCACAAATAAAATTTATTGGCAAGGTTCTTTGACATGTGCATGTTTTCTAGAGTCTCTAATGTTTCTTTTGCAGTCTTGCAATTTTTTGATTCAATATTTTGCAAGACATTGTTTGAGAGATTTAAAGAGATTGTACTGGCTGCAATCTCATCTATCTTCTCCCAATATTCCCTGGTGATGTTTGCTGCCTTCTTTTCTTTCCCCAACAACGCCTTATGGACCTTCTATTAAATGAGAAATCCTTCATCCTCTTTTTTCCATAAAGATAAATTATTATTACAATTAAATTTCTCAATATCTACCTTCTGTATTAACATTATTTGTCATTGTGTTCCTTTTTCTGCAAATAAATATGCCCTGAACCTAATAAAATATTTTCTGATGTGGTAGATCAATCTATGCTGCAACCACAAAGCATTCAAAGAATTTTACTATACTAGCTCTGATACTAGTTGTTGGGGAACAATGAGTAAAAATAAAATAAATTCAACAGAGTCAAAATAAGGATACCATCAATTTGACGTGATTTATCTTTTAATTTGGTTTACATCCACAAGACAAACTCTGAAAAAAAATTCTTCTACTAATGAAATCAATAGGTACAAAGTGAGAGGTAATACAACAAATTGAAATAAACCTAAAATAGTGACATACAAGTGTTTCTCAAACTCACTATTTTTTCACTCCTCTTTAAGAAAAATATCTCAAATAGATATTTTTCTAAAATATTCTCTCACATTCTCTCACACACATAACACTATTTTTCATCAAAGGAAGTTTCTCCTTTGGCTTTGTTTTGTTTTTCTTTCCTTCTTTTGGTGTGTCTCTCTAAGGCAAAAACATTACCTATTTATAGGAAAAATTACCTATCATTTATGTGGCCTAAGTTACGTGGCCAAATTTTAGCCACAAAAATATTTTTTTTAATTTAATGAATTTGTCAAATGTGATTGCACCTAAATTTTTTATTTTCTTCCTTTTTCATGTGGGTGGGATCTATATTTTCAACTATTACTTTTCAATGTAGGATCGTTAAAATTTTAAATAAATATCTTTAAAATTCTTTATTTATTATAAAAATGATATTTTGTAATAGTTATAATTTTATTGTTATGAAAAAGTGACCACTTATGTACTTCAAACACCTTTTCAAGAGTAAAAGAGCTCACAAGGAATTTCCTTCCAAAAGTGTAAAAGTGAACCAAGAACTTGTATTCCCCACCCTACTAAATAGAGAATCCACAGATTATCACATCCATAATGCTTCTGACAATGTAGGTAGAGAATTGAAGGCATGCTATGAAGCTATTGAAAAAGATTGGATGAATATATGCAATGATCTATTTCTGAGAGTACTAGCTTGCATCCACACTCATGAAAAGAAGATGTAGTAATTGAGGTTATCTGTATTGACTCGTTGCTCTTTCCATTTGTCATATGTAACCCAAATCTCGAATCGTTCTACAATTGAAAGATGTTTTTTCCTTGAATAATGTGTTTAAAGATAAGGTCCATATTTTTTAACTCATGTCTAATCCAACCCTTATATGCTCTTCCTAAAGAAGGGTTCACTTTTATGAACTCAAGAACCCCTCTTATGCTGCATCCCAAGTGAGGGCTCCATTTGGTTACTCACTTCATACTTAGGGGTTATCATGTTAATTTTTCATGAGACAAAAGACATATGAAGGTGAAATTTAATCCAATTCTTGTATGAGATTTCCAAAGTAGAGGTTCACATTTGTGAACTCAAGACTCTTTCCTAGGATAAACGACAAGTCTCTTATCTCGCATCCCAAGCAGGGAAGTTCATTTGGCCACATCACTCTGTACTTGGGGATTATCGTGTTAATTTTTCACAAGATAGGAGACATACAAGGATGAAAGTGAATCCAACCCTTGTATACAATTCCTAAAGTGAAGGTTTATATTTGTAAACTAAGACCCTTTTTTTATGATGAGTGTCACACCTCTTATCCCAAATTACAAGTGGGATCCACTTGGACACCTCACTCAGTACTTGGAGTTTAATTTTTTGCGAGATAGGAGACATACAAGGGTGAAATTGAAACCAACCAATTCCCAAGGAGAGGGTTCACATTTGTAAACTCAAGACCTTTTCTTAGGATAGATGTTACGCCTCTTATTTTGTATTTCAATTGGAAGGATCTATTTGGATACCTCACTTCATACTTGGAGGTTATCACATTATTTTTTTGCGAGAAGGAGACATACGAGGGTAAAATTAAATCCAACTCTTGCATGCGATTCCTAAAGAGGGAGTTCATATTTGTGAACTCAAGACCCTTTTTTAGGACAAGCATAATGCCTATTATCTCACATCCTAATTAGGAGGATCCATTTGGCCACCTTACTCCGTACTCAATGGAAATCATGTTAATTTTTCATGAGATCAATTCTTTCATAATGAATCTTCTTCTTTCTTGGGCTAGGTGCTTGTATACGTTCCTTTTATTCCTACATCTCGAGTGGATGGTGATTGCTTGGCCTACTCACTCCAAATGAGGAATATATAGTTTCTCAAGTAATAAAAATTCTATGGGTGATGATTCAAGTTACCTGCATGTTTATGTTTGAAAAAATACAATGATCACAAGTATAGCTAATAGGTCATACTTTATTTTTAGAGTTAATCTTCCAACTTGGGCATTATGTCTTACCATCCTTAACTATCTCCCTAGTTTTTCTCAAAACTTTTACATTGTGATGTGTAACAAATTATACATGATGAGATGCATTGAAGACATTCCTCAATTGACTGGAGGTGTTTGGTTGGTAGGAGGTACCTCACTAATAAGATGTACTCACTAGAAGGATGTACCTTGTTGATAAGAGGTACCTCACTGAGAAGAGGTACATTATTGATAAGATATACCTAATTGATATGAGGTACTTCCTTAATAAAAGGTTCATCGTTGTCCATATATATAGGTGACATGGTCTTTAGTCCCATAGTAGCCTGAACAACGAGGAGCTTGTGAAGATTGAACTCACTATTTTGTTTTTCAAAATACCCAGTAGTAGTAAATTAAACACGTAACCTATCACAGTCATTTCCAACATTAGGTTGTGCAACCTCCAGGCCGTGCAACCTCCAGATTAAACCCATGGCCCATTTTAGTCATTTATAGTAACATACCTTAGTCCGATCTAACTTGTTTGCTCGTTTGAATTTGAAATGAAACCTCAAATCTTTGAGAAAATGTCTTCCAAATCAATCTCTCAATCAAACCATAAATTGGCCTTCACTATTATGCTCCCTTCAAAAACTAAATATTTACAATTTTCTACACCAACTACATAATTGATTAAACAAAAACATCATGTAGAAGAGAAAAAAACACTATCATGGTGTTTGACAGAGGCTTAAGTGAAACCTGTTAAGTAGATAATATAGCTAACATGCAACTTTTCGTAATCGATTAGGTCATTTTCTTGAGAAATGATAAATATGGCTTATTAGTGGTGTGTCCCATCAGAGAGAAGCATCATGTATGTCTGACTAGAGTGTTGGATTTATTTCTTTTGCAACTCAAATTTTACATGACCTAAACCACATGCATCTAGTTTGATAGTCATGAAGTGAAGCAGTACAAATTAGTCTACATAGCTTCAACTTGAGAACTACGTCTAGTTATGACAAACCTATTTAGATTGCACCTTGAAACAAGCTGCATCCCAATCAAGCCAGGCCAAGTCTGTTCATTTTTAGTTTATGCTAGTTCCAATCCATTTCTCTCCAGTTTGTGACAGCTCCGATTGAATCAACCTAGTCCAATCTGTATGTGAAATTTGCAATAAAGGGATTCAAAAGGATCAAAATCTGCAACTTCATATGAGATCACAATCTTCCATTGAAACTTAGGTAGAAGTTAAGCAAGGAAGTAAAGAAGAGAGTGTCTAAAGTCTTCATGTGTTCATCACAACTTTTTTCTCAATATATTTCTACCCACCCAGTGATATTTTTAATTTTTACTAGCAAAGAAATTGTAAAATTATAAAATGGCATTAAAAATGGTTAAATGGAGTATATACAAGGGATGGTCATATTATTTGTGTGATTGGAATGATTATTTGAGTAATTGGGGATGATACTTTTTTTTCTATGAATTGAACTAGTGATTGGTATTGAGTGATTTTCCTATAAAATGAAGTAATTCTCCTAGTTATAGAATGAAACGTCTCAAATTCTCTCAAATGGATTGAAAAAATTTAAGGCCCCACGGTGGGTGACAATTGTTTAGAGAATTACATATCCTATAAAATTTTAGAGAAAAGTTAGAGAGGTTCAAGATCAAATCCTTTACACATCTCATTAATGATATATATATATATATATATAGATACATAAACGGAGAGTCTCATCATTACAATTGTAAGTTCTCTGTTTGAAGTGTTAGAATTAACCTATATATGATAAAATTACAAAGGATAAGTAGGTTGCTATTATAGGTCATTTATACTTAGGCTATTGAATAATTGGATAACCATAAATTAGGTTTTATTCATCACATCATAGACATCACATCTTGTTCATTAGGTCTTATGCCACAAGTCACTAGGGTTATGTATTTACTACCTTTATAATACCAAACACTAACTCTTATAAATCTGATCTTCTTCATTAGGTCACAAACATCTGGTCTTATTCATTAGGTCTTTTTCCACAAAGTCTACCCAAGGTGATATAATCATAATTGGATTGATTACTTCTAAGGACCAAGTTGTTATATACAAATTGTTAAATGACAATGTTACATTCACCATAAAAGCGAGATGCCTTCGGTCACTAGGGTCGCATATCTACTATATGGATAATTACAATCATGATATTTTTGATATTTTAGCTATTAATAATTTTGTACTTAATTCATATATAAGCAATAACTAAGGACAATAATTATCATTACTCTAAATATATAAGCAATTTTTTCCAACAATTTATAAAGTATGATTTAAACATTTATATATAGTGCAGATAGATAATGATAGGTTATATAATAAGAGAAGTGACAACAAAATATTACATAATTTTTTACACTCCTATATCTCGACGATTGATATTTAAAAAACTGATTTTCTTTCTCATCCTTATAAATCTCAACAATTATGACATAAAAGTGTAAAAAATTATATAATATTTTATAGTTATTTATCTCATCTCATAATTTTATTATGTATGTAGTGTTATTTCATAAGATATAAATGTATGCCTATTACATATTATGTATTATTTAATATATGAATTTTTTATTCCTTGTTAAAAACTAAAAAATAGAACAAAATTGAACCCATATTTTTATGGGCATAATAGGCCGATTCTATATTACAGATAGATATTTTAACTACAAATAATCAAAATTATGATTATTTGTAAAAATTTGATGATTATTTCTAGAAAATAATCGTAACCAATTAAGCATAGGACAGGATGGTTATTACAATTCAAAAACTATGGTTAATCAAAATTGTACATATATTAATATTTTTTCTATATACATATAATTATATGAAAATATATAGTTTTATTATTAAAACAAATAACACTTTGAATAATTATATTGAATTTTGTTTATTTTTACATTTATTTTTTTATTTTACTAGAACACATGAGCTAAATAACTAAAAAAATAGAAATTAATGTTAATATTTAAGTAATGGAGTAGAGTAAGTATCATGTTAATTTTTTTAAACTAAATATATCTTTAAATAAATGTTAAAAAATAAAAAAATATGGTTAAATTATAAAAAAATTGCTATTCATTTTTTCAAATATACCTAAAACCTAAGCAAGGGCGATTATGTTATTAATATAACCATTATCGACTGTTTCTACACTCATTCCTACTCTACATGGTCATGTATACCAAAAGTAGACATATTTTCTTTCAAAAATTAAGTAACCAACACAATTAAAGAAAAAAAATACTTACTTTTTTTTGTTTTATAGGTTAGTTGGTGTTATAAGTTAATTTGAATATATTTTTTTCACCAATTTTCACATATTTCTCATCATTTTGTGTTCCAAATTCTAGTGTTTAATTGTTTTTTATAGGTGTTTGAAACCAAAATAAGCAAAGATATATAAAAGGTAGCAAAAAATGTATAACTCGATCGATTTAGCTCAGGGTCTCGATTGATTGACCCTCGATCGATAAAAATTTAATCAAGGACTCTCAAGAATACTTTCTAAGAGGCTAGATCGATTTATCAAAGGTTCTTGATCAATTAAGACTAGTAGCCCATAGATGATCAAAGTCCAAAAATAAAGGATTCTTAGAACCCTAGAAATCGTGAAAAATATAACCTTTTGCAATCCCAAAATTTATATCACAAGTAATGGATCTTGAGGAATCAATTGGGGGCACAAGATTAGCTCAAAATATACTATATACTATGTATATATATATATATATATATATATATATATATATTATAATTACTTCAAAAAAGAAGAGAACAAGAGGTGGCAAAAGCACTACATAGAGTTCTAAAGAGCAAAGATGAAAATTAAAGATGTACAATCATTCATGATAATCCTAAGCTTCTTTTTCATTTCTAGTTTATTATTCTAAATTGTCATTAGTTTCTATCATCTTTATGGATATCTAATTTATATATGTGATTATTGGCAATTTTTGAGCCCTAGATGGTGATTCAATGAGAGTTTATTTTATAATTTAATTATTTTTGTCTATTGAATAGATGATGTGATTGGTTTTATATATGCATGTTAAAATAATATTCCTAAATGATTAGAAGGCCTAATAATCATTTATTTTTCCCTATTTATTACTAGTGAAAGTTCTAAAACAAACCAAATATATCAAAAAGGAGTGAATAAGCTATTTTTAATTTTATGAAAATCTTGTTTTAAGTCTGTAACCTAAACACAATGATCAGATATATAATTGTGTGCAAATAATAAAGTGTGAAAAATAAAAATAAAACGTAAGATTTTTAGATGAAAACAACCTAAATAGCAAACAATAACATAAAAGGAAATCATCGGTCTATCAAAATGCTAAACTTATCTACTATGAAAATTTAATGTTCAAGGATAGACCTAATCTTATGCTACCCTTGCACGGATAAAGCCTATTGTGCCTTACTGAAAAGCTCCTACTCTATTTTCATAATCTCTAAGGTTGGTACAAACTGATCATTTACCATTATTTCAATTAGCTACCTGCCAACTAGCCACATACATGGAACACATTGTAAAATTGATTATCACATGAATTCAATGAATGTAAATAAGAAATAAATCCTAATTATAGTTCATAAGAATAGAAACAAGTCGATAAAAATATTCCTCTAATATCTTTATAAGTTAGGATACCTACCCTTAATACTTATATGTTGCATTCGCTAGTTGCCTCCACAGCTACTATAACCCAAGTTGAATGTGAATCTCTTCCTAGAACCTACTACCACCTAGTGGTACAATCGGTCACTAATGGTCAATATATGTGAATCATACATGTAGGCTTATCCAAAGCACATAAACCTAAAATGCAATCTAAGTCTTGAGTGTTAATTTACTTTTAATTAACCCAATCTTGGTAAATCAGTTTTTGTTAAAAGCTCTCACCAAACCACTAATGTTGAAATCACATTTGAGGTATTAGAAATCTAAAATAAGAAAATAATTTACTTTTGAAAACTATAAGTTTCAAGTTTGCTAGAGTTTTTCCAAGTTTTTTTAATTTCTCAAACAATTAAAAGACTGGGGTATTTATAGAAAATTCCAAGTAGTTAAGGTACCTCCTTAGCCTATCTCTACTCATATTGGAAAGGATAATAACCATTACATATTCACCGATCAAGGATGGTGAGGGGTGGCGAGACCTCGACGAGCACATAAAAATTCTATTTTTTTTTTAAATTTTCAAGTAATTTTCACAAATATCTACAAAACAACTTGTAAGTCCATTTGTACTTTATGTTTGTGTGTTGGTTTCCCGTGTGCAAATTGCAGAGTTTTTTTTATTCAGTCTTTTGTCTTATTCTATGTAAGGTTGGTTACTATATATTAGTAATACACATAGGCACATAGTTAGGAATATTGTGATTGAAAACACGTATTTCACACACCATATGGTTGGTTGTTTAGTATGCATGTTAGGTTGTAAGTGCTAAATTTTGTCTTAGTCTCATATGAGTATTTATAAAAATTACTAAGTAATTTTTGGAATGAAAAAAATATGATTTTTGGGTCCTCGCCACACCATTCAACAAGGTCGTGGTAAGGTGGCCGGTGAGGACCATACAAGGCACTGGTAAGGTGGTCCGATCATTGGTATTCCTCTACAAATACCCCTTGTCTTCTTATTATTTTATTCAAAAAATGTAACGGAGCTCTGTCCAATTGACATCTCATTTTTATGTCTCTAATCACTATTATCTTGAGTGTTGTTTGATATTAATGAATCATGATTAAGTGAGCAATACATGCTTTTGAATGATGAATACTTGAGGTAGTATTTGCAATTGGGTTTTATGAGCGAATCGTGTATCGACTGGTAGTTTCCTTCATGCAACTTTTTCTTATGTGAGAAACTTGTGTGGTTGTAAGCTGTGTGTCAGATGATAGTTTCCTTCATGCAAATTAATCATGTGTGCCTTTGTGTAACTTTTTCATGTGTGAGAAATACACTATGAGAGTAAGTTGGGCTGAATTGATTGAGTTATCATATCAGTGTTTTCAAATTATTGGTTGTGTGTGATACATGATTGATTATGTATCCCACATATATGACTTATGATTCATGGTTGAAGGTTATTAAGGTTGCTAGGTGTTCATGATTAAGGGTAGTCATAACATTTGATGGTTCACTTCATATTATTGATCTAAGGTAGTTGATTGCACTATATCAAATGGTGTTGGCTTTATAGGAAATTTGAGTTCGCATGCCAAACCAAGTCATTATAAAGGCAACAAGCGAGGGCAATAATAGATAGTACAGACAGGGGTCTTGATTGATAAAGGTAATGCGGATTTTATTTATTTCAAGGTTGTAATTTTTTTATTACTTAGTGGATTTATTTGTTGCCAAGTGGTTACCATAAGTAACCCAAGGATGTTACCATATTGGTAGGGATTCTGTGTGAGTTTAACTTGTTATATTTAGTATTATGCATGCTCTATTGTTTGGCTAGTACAATCTGAGTTTAAATTGTGTATGTTTTTACATATTGAGGTTTAAACTTTGATTAGAATGCCTTTAATATTTATTGCTTGCTTTTTTATTACTGGTAATATATATATTGCTTATTTATTACCTGTTTGTATTTATTTGTACTGCTACTATAATTATTAGTTAAACGTTTATTTGTATGTTGTTATGCATGATCAGTTTGTGTGTTAATATAATCTGAGTTTCTAGCATATATGAACTAACATACTTGATGTAGATTTTGATTAAAAGGCCTATTTGTTATTTTTTGTCACACTTTATTTTCTGTGTATTATTTTCACAATATTAAATTAATATGTCTACTTTCTTATTAATTTATATTGTTTCTGTATTTTATCTACATGCGAGTTTGATTTGAGTATGTAAGGAGGTAGTATCTCCTTACTCTAGTAATGTATCAAATGTCAAACTATTTATTATTATTTTCTATGTTATGTATGATTAATATTATGAAGTATAACCATCATTTATCGAATATGTTCCCACATATGAGGTCTTGAAGTGATTGGAAATCCTTTATAGCTTTATTGTACATATGATTGATTCACATGTTGTATGATGTTTGCTTGTTTATATATGCTGCTAGCCTAAATAGGAGCCTATGAGACATACAGTTACTAGTGTATTTATTGCAATTTGTTCTTTCTTACTGTTTTTTGTTTATGTTTTGTGTTGAATTAAGCATAGTGTCTTGTACTTCCGCTGTATTATTTCCTTAATTCATATTTAAGAGGTCGACTTGGCTGAATCGGTATAGAGTTTGCAAAAAGACTCTATAGGTTTGAATCTTCACCCTTCATCTAAGTCATGTTACCTATTTAAGTTGGAATAACAATTGACATTTGTGTAATTATTTCTACAAATGAAATTCTTACAAATTAAATAAAAACATGAAAAATAACCTAGCATGTATAATAATGAACTAATCTTTGTGTTGTGTGTAAAAACATGCAATCATACAAAGTGTAACTAGCTACGTGAGTGTGTATAGTACTAGCTATCAATAATTGACCTAATATAGAGGACGAAAGAAATACTAAGCAAATAAAAAGACTATGTTTTTCTTACGTGAATGCCAAAAAGACACAAAGGACTTGCAGGACTTATAGAGAAAATTCACAGATATATTTGTGGACCTATTGATTCACTATGTGACAAATTTAGATATTATAGAGAGAATTCACACATATATTTGTGGACCTATTGATTCACTATGTGACAAATTTAGATATTTTATTGTATTGATGGATGCATCAACACGATGGTCATATATTTTTCCTTTTATCTACTTGTAATCGTTCACTCACTAAGCTCCTTATTCAAATTATTAGACTACAGCCACAATTTCTAGACTTTTATATTAAGAAAGTTTGTCTAAATAATGCTAGAGAGTTCACATCCCAAGAATTTAATAATTATTATATGTCGATTGGGATTGATGTTGAGCATTATGTCACCCATGTACATACCCAAAATGGTCTAGCTGAATCATATATTAAGCATCTCTAGCTAATTGTTAGACCATTGATCATGAGAATGAAGCTTCATATTTCAATATGAGGATATGCTATATTATATGTTGGAGCTTTGGTCAGTGCATATATAACCAACATCTTTTCATACATATTCTTTATTACAGCAAATGTTTGGTCACCAACAAAATTATGTATCTTTGGTTGCATTGTATATGTTCTAGTCGTAACACCAAAGCAAACTAAGATGGCCTTTAAAGAAGGTTGGAAATTTATATTGGTTTTTATTCTTATTTATTATCAAGCATCTATAACCCTTAACTAGTGATATTTTCATTGCAAGTTTTACCAACTATCAATTTGATGAAACAAATTTATTGATATTAGGGAAAGAGAACAAAGATGATGTAAAAAAGAAAAAACAAACACTAATAAATAGTCTAAAAATATAGAGTAAATGACTAATGAAGAGTGTCATGTACTTGAAAACAAGATCTCTTTAATTTATGTTGATGTGACGATAAAATATAATAAAAATGAAATTGTTGTTAGCAACATTTTTGCTTTCAATATGGCTCTTGAAGTATTAAAAGAAAATGATGATCCTGAATCAAAATTCATCTACAAATATCGATAAAGGCAAGATTGGCCAAGATTGAAAGAAGCAATTTAGACTGAATTAGAATCACTTGCAAAACGCAAAGTATTTAGGCTTATAGTTCCAAATGCCTAAAAAAGTCAAATTTGTAGGATACAAATGAATTTTTGTGAGAGTAAAATGAGAAAAATGAAATTGTGTGATACAAAAAAGACTTATTGCACAAGGTTCTTCTTAAAGACCATGCATTGATTATGAAGAAACATATTCTCCCGTAATGCACATGATCACATTTTGATTCTTAATTAGTCTTGCATTTATGGAAAATCTTTAAATGTGTCTCATAGATGTAGTGGTTGCATATATGCATGGATCACTTGACAATGACATCTGTATGAAAAAAATTGAAGGCTTTGAATTTCCTTATGAAAGTTTTTCAAAACCCAATAGCATATATACTATTAAATTAAAATAATCATTATATGGGTTAAAAGTCTATTCATATTTTGTACAATCGCCTTAGTGAATATCTTTTAAACGAAAGGTTTGTGAATAATGTAACATGTCCTTGCTTTTTCATCAATTAATATTAGACATTAGTTTTTTCTATTTTTGCAATATATTTGGATGACTTAAACATTTTTGGGAGCCTTGAAGAGATAAATAAAACATACAATTATTTGAAATTGGAGTTCAAAATGAAAGAATTTAGAGAGACAAGATTTTGCTTGGGACTACCAATTGAATATTTATCAAATGAGATATTTGTTCACCAATGGATATAAACATAAAAATGTCTAAAGCCATTATGTATAGATAAAGCACATCTATTAAGCTCTCCCATGGTTGGGAGATCAATTGATGTAAAAAATGATCCATTTTGCCCTCAACAAGATGATGTGGAAATTCTCGGTTTTGAAGTGCCATATTTAAGTGTTATTGGTGCCCTTATACATCTTACAAATTGTATATGCCCAAATATTGTATTTTTAGTGAATTTACTTGTAAGTTATTGTTCAGAATCAACAAAAAGGCATTGGAATGGGTTAAACATGTACTACATTACCTTAGTGGAATAATTGAGATCGGCTTGTTTTACTCAAAAGGATAAAAAAATGTAATTGATTGGACATGCAAATTCTAGCTACTTATTTGATCCATATAATCCAAGATCATAAATTAGATATATTTCTGCATATGAAATTTTTGCCATATCATGGAGATCACAAAACAAACTATAGTAGCCACATCATTAAATCACTCTAAAATAATTTCAATGCATGAAGCAAGTTGTGAAAGCATATGGTTGAGATATATGATCCAACATATCCAAGATACGTGTAAATTACCCTTCATTAAAGAAAAAACCACAATATTGATGACAATAATTCTACTTGTATTGCACAGGTTAAAGGAAGTTATATCAAAGGCAATAAGACCAAATATATCTCGCCAATGTTCTCTAGATGCATGAGTTCTAGAAGAATGGCGACATAAATGTCCAAAAATCCAATCATATGATAAGATAGATGACTTACTCACTAAATATCTTCCTATAACAACTTTTGAGAAGCTAATATAAAATATTGGAATGCGTAGACTCAAAAACATTTCATAATCATCAACTATCATCAATATAGGGAGTAACTCGCTCATGCACTATACTCTTTTTCCTTCGTGTAAGAACTATAAGTGTTAGCTATTTTTATGGAAAAAATATTTATATATCAATTTGTTGTTAGGCCTATTATCAAGTCTATCAAGAAAAACTGAATAAATGTTCGAGTTCCAGATAGTAGTACTTCAGGTATATCTTTTATAACTACGACACATATGGTTGCACTCATGCATTTAATTGCATGTTTTCATATATTTAATATTATTTTTGGTGCTAAATTATTTATTTATACTTGAATCAATTTATGAAATTACTAATTAAGTATTTATTAAATGTGCTTCAATATTTTTAAGATGTATTTTAAAAATTATTTTTTATAATATTAAGGTTTTTAGTGGACTTTGAAAAATTAAGTCCAAAATACACTCGATCCTAATACTACTATTATTATTATTAGGGTTAAAGAAGAGATGGTGAAAAGTGAAAACTACACTGATCGAACTATCGAGTGAAGGGTTGTCGAAACTGTTGAAACTGCGATTGTCGGAAAAATAAATAAATTAAAAAGAACGACTGTAGATATATATATATTGATTTATAAGATGGTGTAGAAAATGAAAAAGTTTAATAATTTGGTAATTACAATATTTTCTTAATTAATGAATATTTAGTAATTGGAACATAAAGGATTAAATAGGTTGATTACTACTAAATTGATATTATACTAGATATATTTATTAATAAATTTAGTTAGTATTTCTATTTTTATATAACTTCTTGATTAAAATTTTATATGTTTAGATTAAATAATTTTATATGTGATCATAATTATTTTATTTGATTATCAAATTTTAAAGAAGCTATTTTTGCTCAACTTATGTTTAATCTTTTTGGCCTAGGATTTGCTAGTTGATTTGATTTAAGTGACATATGTTTTGAATCATCTTGTTAGTTTATTTATTATTAAATTCATTCTAGAACACACACAGACACTTGTGTTTTTGTGCTAACCCATTTTGCAGTTAATTTGAGAACTTATCTTATTGACGAGAAACTTATTGGAACGTTGGTCTGGAAGCCGCTCACGCTAATATAAGAAATTATGAAAAGAGAGTAGGGGCTTGTAAGTAAGGTACATTGGGGCAGTATCCTAGGGAGGGTAATATAAGACTAAGTTTGTACTTGAACATTTATTTTTCACAGTGAAAAGTTAGGTGGTCCGATAGACCGGTGGTTTTCCTCTTAGATCATGGTAGTGGCCTAGGTTGTTTCCACCTAAAACTATCATATGTTATTCTTTTATTTTCTCTCTTTATTCTTACATGTGATTGCATACCTGACCGATTTGTTTAAGTTATTAAATTATAAATTAATAAAAATTAAAAATAACCTATTCACCCAATTAGGTTAATTAGGTTCATAATTTATAAACTTTCAATTGGTATCAGAGCCAACACTAGATAAACTTAGTGTTAGTCCTACAGATGTTCTTTATAGATCATTTTGTTGAGGGTTATAGCTTAGATGATGAGAAACCTGAATCTTCTTTTCTCTCTAAATATAATGTTAAAAGTTCTAAAGAATTATTTTATAAATGTCTTATAGCCATAGAAAAGAATAATAGTTTAAATACAAATATAGAAAAATTAAATGACAACTTGAGGCACATGAAATTTTTTTCTAATAAATTAAAAGAAGAGAATAATATTTTGCAAGAACAAAATAATACTTTGAATTTGAGTCTTGTAGGTTTGAAAAAAGAAAATAATAAGCTTGCTAAAGATAATAAAAAACAAGTGCAAGAGCTCAAAGAATAATGTGAGGTAGTGAAAAGACTTACCATTGGAGCTCAAAACTTAGATAAAATCTTGAGCATTGGTAAGTCACATTGGGATACACGTGGTTTGATTTTAACGACCAGAGTTCTACACCTTCAACATCAACGATCACACTTTTAAGGCCCTTAAAATCTACTCCTACTATTACTATGTATGCACAAAAAACTATTGCACCCATGGTAGAAAAGGTTGTTAAGCATGTGCATGTCTGTCATCATTGTGGTAGGAAATATCATATAAGAACAAAATGTAGATTTTTGATGAATGTTCCTAAACTTAATGATTCTTTCCATGCTTCACATGGTAGGACTCATAAGCATCATTCATCTATGTATGTTACATCATATTTAAGAATGAATGGAAATTATAATAACTTGTGTAGAAATTCTACTAGGAAGTATGAAGTCTTAGGTTCAAAGAGGCAAGCAAAATTCAATACTTTTAATGCTAGGACTCATTATCATCATCCTATTATGCATACTACATCTTCATTTGGGATGAATGAGAAAAGTACATTACAACTAAGTTCAAGAACACGCTTATGAAACCTAAGCTAGTTGAGTCCCAATCCAATGATATAGAGAAACCAAAATGCAAGAAATTTAGGTAAGGAAAGATTATTTTTTTCCAATCACCTGACCCTCTTTTATTCCTTCATCTAGGCATTTTTGTTAGAGTGCTTAAATAACCCTAGGTGAGCAATCTTTATTATCTTTATTTTATTTATTAGTTTAAAAAAGAGAGATAGAGAAGTATAATCCTTATCTGGTCAACAAGGTGTTAGACTTATTCAACACTTACATACATATAACCTTATTTTTAGTGATTTAATTCATTTTGATATTTATTTTATAAATTATTCTACAATTTTGATTTATGCACACACATATTATTGTACATATGATGATTGATGTTGACATAAACTTATTCACACACTCATGAACACACATATATGCTATGCTTAAAGTTTATGAATTCTTTTGAAAGATTCTAGAACTTCAACTAATCTTAACTGTAAAATTGTGTTGAGTTCTATTTCTTGCTTATTAAAATTTTAACATATGGAGGCACCTAGTATTGAGAGGAATACCTACTATGATGTGTGAAACTACCATAGTGAGCGGAGAGGGCTAACTTACAACTAGTGTGAAATTCATCATGTTAGGTTTATGGCTCGTGCAAAAAAAAAAAGATTATGCAAAAATTGATTGCTTATAAAACTTATACTTGAAATGCACCAAAAAAAGGATGTTAAATAAAAAAAATATCATTTTGCTTATTTATAAAATAAATAAAAAATATTTAAGTCCTCTTTTGGCAGATATATTTTATTTTGTGAGATTCAAAACTCAATTATAATTTTACATGATAGGTGATATTTTTTTTTCTTTTGAGTCTTTCTTAGTTTATCATAAGTGACTTAATTGGTATATTTGTGATGTTTAAACATATATATTGTTCTTAAGTAAGTATCAATATGTCATTATATGTGCAAAGTGTGCCTCTTTTACTTGCTTATTTATACAATAGATAATCAAAAATTGAGTTAAAAATGAAAAAAATGATGAGTTTTCAATTAGTTATGTACTCGTTTGTGATTAAAAAAATCAATTTTTTATTCATTTACATCTTCTTTTTATTTATTACTTTTTCAATTAGGGGGAGTTGTAATTACATTACATTTCTACATTAATCTTCTTTTACATTGCTCTATCTTTAAGGAAAGTTTAGCTTCATTGCTTTATCCTTTTTGTATGTTAAAAAGAGGGAGAGAATAGAGTGTTTCACTTTCATGTTTTATTTTGTTATGCATATAGGGGAGAACATATTTAATTAAGCTTATGTTAAACTTTATTGGTATGAATGCATACTACATGACTATTCTTTACACTTCGTTTATTTCTATATAAATTGAACTAATATACAATGAGGCTTTCAAGCCAAATTGTCGTATGCCTTGTTTATATCATTTCAGTTACTTACAAGTTTGTCAAGTTGCAACGACGATGAATTTATCGAACCATAGAATAGTTCCACTATAGAGTATGAAACATCATTGTATTTTTATCTTATTCTTATTTATGTCATGTAGTGAGTGAGAGGTTTTGCCACACAAAAATGCCAAAAGGGGAGTTTGTAAGGACTATGAGTATTGATTATTTTCGGGGATAAAACATTTATTTGTAAATTTGTTTTTAGGTCTGCTATCAAGTCTATCAAGAAAAACAGAACAAATGTTCGAGTTTCAGATAGTCGTACTTTAGGTATATCTTTTATAACTATGACATATAGAATTGTATTCATGCATTTAATAACACATGTTCATAAATCTACAATTATTTTTTGTACTAAAATATTTATTTATTCTTTAATGAATTTATAAAATTATCAATTAAATATTTATTAGATGTGATTCAATATTTTTAAGATGTGTTTTAAAAATAATTTTTCATAATATTAGGATTTTAGTGTGCTTTGAAAAATTAAACCTAAAATACACTCTACCTTGATACTACTAGGTATTATATATATATATATTAAAGGAGAGCCGGTGAAAATTGAAAACTGTACTGACCGAATTGACGAGTGAGAGGTTGCAAACCCATTGTGATATTATATATATATATATATATATATATATATATATATATATACACGAAGATGGTGCTTAAAATTTTTTTATTGAGAAAGTTTTATAATTTGGTAATAATAATATTTTCTTAATTAATAAATATTTAGTAAATAAAACATAATGGATTAAATAAGTTGATTAATGCTAAATTGATATTATACTAGATATATTTATTAGTAAATTTATTTGGTATTTTTATGTTTATATAGCTTTTTCTTTATTAGAATTTTATATGTTTAGATTAAATAATTATATGTGTAATCATAATTACTTAATCTTATTATTAAATTTCAAAGAAGTTATTTTTGTTAAAATTATGCTTAATCTTTTTGGTCTAGGATTTGCTAGTTGATTTCATTTAAATAATATATGTTTTGAATCATCTAGTTAGGTTTATTTATTATTAAATCTATTCTAGAATACACATGAATATTTTTTTGTGCTAACCCATTTTGCAATTAATTCAAAAACTTATCTGATTGGAGAGAAGTTTATTAGAATGTTGGTTTGAAAAATGTTTACGCTAATATTGGAAACTATGAAAACAAAACAGATGCTTGTAAGTAAGGTATATTGGGACAGTATCTTAGGGAGGATAGTATAAAACCGAGTTTGTACTTAAACATTTATTTTTCATCGTGGAAAGTTAGGTGGTTTGATAAATCGATGATTTTTCTCTTAAGTCATGATTGTAGCCTAGGTTGTTTTCACCTAAAAATATCGTATGTTATTCTTTTATTTTCGCACTTTATTCTTACATGCGATTACATGTCTGACTACTTTGTTGAGGTTATTAAATTATAAATTGATAAGAATTAAAAATAACTTATTCACTTCCTCTAGGTTAATTAGGTTTATAATTTATAAACTTTCACTTCGTTCAGGTTTTGTCCGGTTTAACAAGGCTGATCTTGCATGCACACGAGAACAATATACTCTTTTTTCCTTAGCTAGGTTTTATCTTATTGGGTTTTTCTAGCAAGGTTTTTAATGAGTCATATTTCTTCGTGTGATTGACATCTAAGAGGAAGTGTTATAATTTGGATGTCAAATTTTAAATATGATATTGTATCTTCATATTTAGGTTTATCTTTTATTATAAGAATTATTATTAGAAGTTTGAAATGAATATTTAACCTATCTTAACAACCTAAAAACATGTATTATAAACACAAAAATTAATTATAATCACTTATTACATTTGCTTTCTCTACTTCTCTTTCTTATTTATGTTTAATTTCAAAAGAGAAATCATATCCTACTTATAATTTTAACTAAATATATATTAAAATTTGTATATTTTTTAAATCTTTTAAAATTAATGATTTTTTTTAATACATGTGAATATTTAAAGATTTTTATAAAATTTTAATTGAACTAGTCAAATATGTGTTAATTTATTACTTAATTGATAAAAAAAAGACAAATAACAAAGCTAAAAAAATATTTATATTATTTAAAATATATAATCATGTATAAAAAAATAATTATAATCTAAAATATTATCAATATTTAAGTTACTAAATATTTTATTTAATTTATAAAAATTAAGATAATTATTTATATTACTTAAGATAAATAATATTGTATGAAAAAGATAAATAATTTTAATATAGATAATTGTCCATATTTTAACTAATAATAATTTATTATTTAATTAATTAAAAATTAAAATATAAGATAATTAACTATAAAAAACTAATAATTGTTTATATTACTTAAGATAAATTACATTGTATAAAAAAAATAAAAATTTATCAATATTTTAGTTTTTAATAATTTATTGATTAATTTATACTATTTAATTAATAAAAAAAGACTTAAGATAATTAACAAAAATATTATAGTTATTTATATTATTTAAAATAAATAATATTGGATAATAAAATATAAGTAATTTTAATCTAATTACTTGTAAATATTTTAGTTACTAATAATTTATTACTTAATATATATTAATTAATTTGTAAAAAATTATTTGAGATAGTTAATTAAAAAATGATAATTATTTATTTAATAAATAACCTTGTATCTAAAAAGAAAAGTAATTGTAATCTAAAAAATTATTAATATTTTATTGGTAATAATTTGTTAATTGATTTATTTAGTTTAATTTATAAAAAAATAAGAATTAAGATAATTTATCAAAAAATAATAATTATTTTATTATTTAAAATAAATAATGTTGTATAAAAAAGAAATTTTAGTATATATAATTATCAATATTTTAACAATTAATAATTTATTTTTAATTAATCTATATTAATTAGTGGATTTAAGATAATTAACAAGAAAAAATGATAACTATTTATGTTAATGGAGAGAAATAACATTGCATAAAGAGCTATAAATAATTATGATATATAAAATTATTAATATTTTAATTAAGAATAATTTATTAATTAATTTATATTACCTATTTGATAAAAAACAATACATGATAAATTTTTATGTTATTTACCATAGATAACATTGTATAAAATAAATAAATAATTTTATTCTATATAATTATTAATATTTAAATTACTATATAATTTATTACTTAAATTATTAAAAAAACTTAAAAGAATTTATTTGAAAAAGATATTATTATTTATAATACTTAAAATAAATAACATTGTATTGTTATAAAAAACAAATAAATAACTTTCTATAAAATAATTATTAATATTTTAGTTACGATTGTTTAATTAATAAAAAAATATAAATTTTAATTAAATATTACAGCAACTAAAGAAAATAATAATTATTATTTTAAAATACGTGGACAATTTTGTGTAAATATTAAAAGTCATGATTTAAAATTTTATAGATAGATAAATTTTAGATTAAAGTATAACATTGTTTCTTAAACTTTAATTAAATTTTTAAATTATACGATTTAATTTTAAAATTATATATATATATAATAAATTTTTAATTTATAAATTGTAATCAAGCTGTAAAATTTTAAAAATAAATTATATTATAAATTTTTAAAAATTGAAAAAAAATCTTACTTTTTAAAAATTTAAAAATATGTATAAAATTTATTAACCATTGAAACACTCTACCCTAAATTTTAATGATTCAATTAAAATCATTAAAAATATCGCATATAAATTTGATAAAGATATATTTGCCCGTATTTTAATAGATTTTATATCCAAAATCGAATGTCTACAAAATCTCCGTTATGTCTTATGACGTATGATTTGGTTGTAAGCTTTCTCAAAGAGACGAAGAATCTATGAAATCTTAAGTTAATACCCAAGTTAAAACCAGGGTATGGGTGGAAAGGGTCGGAGCTTTCCAGAGGATCCGAATTTGCCCAGATGGGTCTGCCAGAACTGCCGCCATTCCCTTTGTATCGTCGGCGTCGATTCTTACGCCGAAAAGTTCTTCAACGATTCTTCTCGCTCCGGTCATTCTTTCTTTTACCCCTTCATTCTTTCACCTTTAATTGTAAAATTTTATAGCATTTTATTTGAATTTAATCGAGGTTTTCTCTATGTGGCTTTTGTTTCAATGAAGTAACTTTCTTTAAATTGTTACGGTAATTTTCGTTGATTAGCCTTAATTTATGCTTGCTTGGTCTCTTTTCTTATCACTATTTTTTCTCGTCTGAGTTGTAAACTCCTCAAGAAACATTGTAATTTGGATTTGGACTATTAAATAGGATTATCTCCGTAGTATTGGTGTTTTTAAAGTACCCACTTATTTGCAAGCCAAAAAATGCATAAATATGGTTATACGATTGATATCTGATGCTGTACCTACGGTCTACGCATAATAAAAGCTGCATAATTATTGCTTTTGTATGTGAATTTAGTGTTTCTGATGCCCCTGTAGCATGATCTTTTCGATATTAGGTTAACTGTATTCCAGCTGCTATAAATTTTTGATTGATTTGGTGATTATGATAATGGCACATACAGGCATGCAAGGCTCTTCGATGCATGGGGCAAACAATGTGTTAGCTTCAATGCGAATGGATAATTCATTTGTGGTGTTACCTAAACAAAGACCGCAGGCACAAGGAGTTCCTCTCCATCCCCATGGTGGTGCTTTCCAACCTGACACAGGCCAGGCGAGGGCAATGGATGAATCCTTTGTGGTTGTTTACAAATCTGAATCCTCGCCAGACGGAGGTGGAACCCATTTACCATCACCTGATGGTCAATCTAATAGTCCTTTGCATCCGAACAATTCCGGATTTCACTCTACTATAACTGTACTGAACCGTGCATTTGAACTCGCCACCATCCAAACACAAGTATGCATGCCTATACTAAAACATTTAACTAATGCTTTTGGGATCAAGTATTGTAACAGGACTATGGCTTCATGATTTTTGCTTTCTGCTAACATTTTCAGGTTGAGCAACCCCTATGCCTTGAATGCATGAGGGTATTGTCTGATAAACTTGATAAAGAGGTCAAATATGTGAACAGGGACATTGAAGCTTATGAAGCTTGTCTTAAACGCTTGGAGGGGGAGGCTCTGAATGTTCTTAGTGAGGCTGATTTTCTTAAAGAGAAGTTAAAGGTGCTTTTTATTGATGAATAAATACCACAGTGAGAATCTTTCCAGGTTTTGACAATTAATAGGTTATAGGCTTGACCAATAGCTAACTTTCCTTGTAAAATAGGGTGTCGAATGTAGTCTTTAGATGGGGGATACCCAGCCCAAATGTGTTAATGCTAAGTGGTATGGCTGACCATCTCAGTAAATGTGGCCTTTGAGCATTTTTAATCTTGATTTAATTTCACTGACCTTTGCGGCTGCATTCCAAAACTGATGGTATCTAGGACAGAAAATTCATCTGATTTTGATCCTTCATATTCTTTCTCCTCAAGTTGAAAGCAAGTTGGTTTTATCTTGAAAAGAAGCTAATTTGCCTCGTAGAGTATGCCACTTGGATGGAAAAGAGCAACAAACTTGGAGCCCCATATGTCTTATAAATTTTTCTATTTGATATGATGATTGCTGCTTTTTATATGCCTTAAATAATTTCATTGGCGTGAGACCCAGTAGTTTACTAAAATTTTTTAAGTTTACAAGAGGTTTAAGACTGAATTTATGCAGCCATCCCATCTCTCTTAGGTATATCCATGGTTGTTTCTTTGGGTGACGTTAGAAAATGTTACTAAATAATAGTTTGATATTTAATTTTTTTTCTAAGTTGTGTCAAATTGCTGATTAGACTTTTCTCAATGCTCTTGAAGATTGAGGAAGAGGAACGAAGGCTTGAAGCAGAAATTGAAGAAATAGAGAAACAGAATGCAGAAGTAAATGCTGATATGAAGGAACTTGAACTGAAAACTAACAAATTTAAAGAACTGGAGGAGCGGTATTTTTTATATTTGATTTGGAACACACATTGTGTACACTTTTCTTTCAGAGACTTTCTTGTTAAATTCGCTTGTACTAATTATATACAGGTACTGGCATGAATTCAATAATTTTCAATTTCAATTAATTTCTCATCAGGTAAGTTGGCAATGGTTTATGGTTCACGACTTGCATTCGTTTTGTCTGATACTGTTGGGAAATTGCCATGCTTTTTGTGATCATGTTGTACTGTTGTCTGGAGATGGTCAAAAAATAGTTTCATTTTTTTTATTGTTTTTGGAAAGAAGCTTCCATTTATTCCATGGTTTTTTATTTTATTGTCCTTGGAGTGTAGCTCTCTTCTTTTTTCTTGGAGTTAGAATGTTTATAGCTAATTCCTTAAAAAAGAAAAAGAAAAAAGAATGTTTATAGCGAATTGATGGGAATCAATGAGTTTTAATTTTAATCTATTTATTTTAGTATTATCTAGTTCAATAAGATAGTTAGACATTTGAATTGTAAGTCTAAGATTAAATATTTGAATTTGAAATTGAAATTTGGAAATCAAATACTTGATCCTTACACACTAAATTTAAATATATTAATATCTTATTGGATTAAATAACACTAAAAATCTAGTTCAATAAGATAGTTAGACATTTGAATTGTAAGTCTAAGATTAAATATTTGAATTTGAAATTGAAATTTGGAAATCAAATACTTGATCCTTACACACTAAATTTAAATATATTAATATCTTATTTGATTAAATAACACTAAAATAAAATACATTTAATGTTTATACTTTCTTTAATTCTCATCACTAAGTATCTATTGTGGGTGAAGCATTTATCTATGTTAACTCTATGCAGTACTCCTTTGATAGAATGCTTTTCTTTTTCGCTTAACAAAGTTTAAGTGAGTAAGGAAAAATCTTCTTTCTACTCCAGTATTTTAAGTATCTTGTTCGTTGTGTTCATAAAATGCCTTTGGTTAACAGGAGGAGAGAGATGCAATTCTGGCCAAGATAGAAGTTTCACAAGCACATTTGGAGTTGTTGAAACAAACTAATATGCTGAATGATGCATTTCCAATTTGGCATGATGGAGAATTTGGAACAATAAACAATTTTCGGCTAGGGCGGCTTCCTAAAATCCCGGTTAGAGAGCTAGACGTGATATTTTCAATTTTTGTTTTTCATTTTTAGCTACATTTTTCACATTTGCTTTCAAACCACAGTTTCTGTCAATTGTTTGGGATTTTCTGCTATCTCTTTAATGAGGTGGGTGTTTGTGTAGTTGTGTTGTCATACTTCCATGTATGTCTTTAGCAGGCACATTAAATGAGGATTTTAGAGAAACATGTAGTGGATTCCTTTATCATATGGGTTGGGCTTCTCACCAAAGGTGGGCAATTACCTATGTGATAGGCTCTCTATCTGCGTCTCTTTCACTGCTGGAATTTACATCACTGGTTATGTTAAGTATATAGGTGAAATTTGTTATTAAATTATAAGTGAGCGTGGAGACGGATTTGGTTATCCAAAAAATACGCTTCTCATTACCAAAAAAGAAGACAAATATAATTAACTGGTAGCATTGGTGCCTCTTGGGGCATAAGTTTATAGCTTTATGGTAAACTTGTCATCTAGAGAGTAATGTTATTATTGCCCTCTTGTCTGTTTTTTTATACCTTTTCTTAATAATATGAATTCTGATACATGGTTGCAAATTGTGAAATATCAGGTTGAATGGGATGAGATTAATGCTGCCTGGGGCCAAGCCTGTCTTCTTCTCCATACAATGTGCCATTATTTCCGGCCAAAGTTTCAGTACGCTCTTTTGCAAATCATCAAAAAAGTCATCTAATTGTCCTTTTAGGTTGTAGCAAAATTGATTTCTTAGTCATTTTCTAACGCGAATCATCAACTTTCAGGTATCGAATAAAAATACTTCCTTTGGGAAGCTATCCTCGAATCATGGACAACAATAATAATACCTATGAGCTGTAAGCATAGATGTTACAACTTTCTTTGTTCTGAATTTGTGTTTCTTTTATTTATTTGCATAATGAATTTTTATTTTTGAAGCTTGGTTTGCTGGAGAAAATCCTCCTGTTCTCTCAGTTTTTGATTTTATAGTGGATGTTTTCAACTTCTTACTGATATGAGTTTACTTGTTAGGTTTGGTCCAGTGAATTTGTTCTGGAGCACACGCTACGATAAAGCAATGACATTGTTCTTGACATGCCTTGAGGACTTTGCTGAGTTTGCAAATTCTAAGGATCAAGAAAACAACATACCTCCTGAGAAATGTTTTAAACTGCCTTATAAGTAAGATTTACAGTCTGTTGTGGTTGGTGTTTATGCTGTTAAAACTTCTCCCAACTAATTAAATGTAATGTTGGTTTTAAACTTCTTAAATGGATTATTAGTTTATTCTATATGCATGACAATCTGTATTCTTTGTATCAAAGTATAAATTTTATATGATACAGAAAATAAATTGTTTTTTTAGCTTTTCTGTCTCGAACTAATTGTGGTGAACTGATTATGCAGGATTGAGAATGACAAAGTTGAAAACTATTCTATAACACAAAGCTTCAACAAGCAGGAGAGTTGGACCAAAGCCCTCAAGTACACACTCTGCAACTTAAAGTGGGTTCTGTTCTGGTTTGTTGGGAATACAAATTTCCAGCCTCTATCATCTATGGTATCTTAAATGCCTGAGGTTCCTGCTGCCGGCTCTTTATGTACAAAGCGAGGTGCAGACTCAAAATCAGAGTTTCATAACTCATCAATCCCATGATAAGGAACAGGAAAATATGAGCAAAACATTACTGTGTACATATGACATAATCTTTAGGGGTGTCCATAGTCTCGAATTGTGCATGTTCGTGTTAGTTTTTTTTATCCAAATTCACATTTTTTTAATATTATGAAAATTTTATATTATTTTTAGTCAAATTGTTTATTTATGTTAGAAAAAACTATTATATTTACAGATACATATGAACTAGTAATGAATTCTAAATAAAAATAATAATTTGTATGGTGTTTGTATTATGAGATGTGACCCATATTACCACCTTATTAATCTTGGGTGCATTTCATACTACATGACTGTTTTGAAGCCTAGTACTGATTGGAACAATTGGATATCGTTTTATAATTACTGTTAATCTTGTGGCTTCAAGGGTTCAGTTTGGGATTAGGCTGATGACCTATTTCTCACGTTTTACTTTTCCTTATCATGAAAAGGGGACTGATGCTCTTGTTTCAATCCTAGAGTCCGATCCCAAAATCAAAAATTTGGACACAGATTAGGAAAAATCTTGTAAGTACATCCATGATAAGTTTGGATTAAATTTATTTTTTATGGTTTTGATGATCGTAGATCAATTTGAATGTATAAAATAATGGATTTTTGTATAATAAAAATATATAAATTAGATAAGTTTAATGCCAATTCAACCCAGATTTTTAGAAAAAATGAATTAATATATATATTTAATTATTTAAGCCCATTTGAGCAACAAAACCCAGTCGATTTAATAAATAGAAAGCAATATTAATTTTAATGAATAAATTGATAGAGAAGAAACATGAGAACCTACTAACAGACATATATGTGGGTATGGTTTGAGGTGGGATGGTGCCTTCAACAACTTCAAACAAGTAGCTTGCTTTTTTCATGGAAGGTGAAGACATCAATACTTTTACAAGTTCTAAGAATTTTAATATTCTTTGTTAATTTCTTTTATTTTTGTATTATTCATGTTCTCAATGTTGTTTTTAATAGTTATCTCACTGTTCTTTGAGAACCAATTAGGGAAAGGAGATTGAAAACATTACTCCAAGTAGACTCCTTTTTGGAGATGACATAATTTTTGTAGATCTGTAGATATAATCGCATTAATTAATAAGGTATTAATTTAAATTTAAGTCTTTCATTGGATCTGAGGCGTGTAGTAGTTTCCTAACAATAATAATTCTCATAATTCTCTTGTTATTTTGCTTTATTTTTTTCAAAAACAATAAAAAAAATTCGTAATTAATTTATTTAATTTACCAATGAATTAGTGATTAAGAATAGATATTTTTAACGCGTGGGTACAATAACCTTCGTCCATAAACTATTTATCACTTGAACATTATCACGTATACTTGTATGTGTTGAGCATGTCAAGATTTTGACACCGTTGTTGGGAATTATTTCAACAATTCTCTTATTAATTGCTAGGTTTTATTTATTTTATTTTTTTCCTTCAAAATTTTTTATTTATTTTTTAAAATTGGTTAATTTTTTTAGTTTATTATTATTAGTTTTATTTTTATTTTAGATTTTTTTAATTTTTAATTCATCTTTTAATTATTTTCTATTTTTAGGTTTAGATATTTTTTATTTCATTTTTAATCTATTTTTATTTTTATTTATTTATTTAGCTATGACTACTATAATTATTTTTTGATATGTTGAATGTCAAGGTAATAAGAATACACATAGATATAACAAATCCTACGTACAATAAATTTCTTGAGTTAAGTCTCTAGAGTATTTGATAATTGCTATGGCTATTAACAATATCAAACTTTAGCAAGAAATCAATGCTATTATAAAAAAATCTAGAGCTTAACTTAGCCAATTTGTCATAATTGTAGAAATACTAGAAGTACATGCAGTTATTGAGCTCTTATCTCATGTAGTTGCTAAGCCTATAAATATTATCTATGCCATTACTTTGAATAGTAAGAAACAATTAGAGAAGACTCAAAGAGTCATTATAAATGATATAAATGAAGAAAAGAGTAGTGAGGAAAAAAGACCACCACCGTTAAGAATCTACTGTGACACTAAAAAATCATGAAAAGGAGAATTTAAAGACTTTCATTAAGTTGTAAATCCGCATACCTCTTATAGAAGATATTGAATAGGTTCCTTGGTATGAAAGGTACTCTAAGGAATTTGTTATTACCAAGCATAAGTTTTTATTGCAAAGAGATATGTGTAAGAGAATGTGTCTAGTATGCCTCAAAGGAGACTACCACCAATGTATAAAGAAATGCTTAATGGAATGCTAACTTGACAGTTCAACATCATGCACTTCAAGATATTTGATGGTGATAGATAATAAAAGTCATAGTGTAAGGCTGAAGATATTAAATCAAGCACTTTGTGAGAGACAACCCACCATATTTATTTTTTACTCTTTTTTTTAAACTCATTTTTACATTTATATATGCATGTACTTACATTGAGAACAATGTAAGAATTAGGTGTAGAGGGGAGTGTTAACATATCCTTTCTTTATTTTATTAGTTTATTAGTCTAGTATGTTTTAGATATCATAATTTTTTTCATTTTTAGTATTTATTTATTACATTCTATAGGATATTTAAAATTAATAGATGGACTTGGAAACAATCACGTGATTTCTTTTTGTTTTTGACATCTATGATGAAATTAGCTAAATAATGTTATGTCAAAAATGATAATGAATGTTGATGGAGTGTGGACTTTGCTTCTAATTGAATAAAGCTTCACAATAATTTTACTCAAAACTTGCATACATAATAGCTAAATTGATGATATGATGATCTATGTGTTTGAATTTTTAAAGTGCTATGTAGATTTCTTAAAGTGTTATTTTAATTTTAATGAGCATGATTAGGTTGTTAGGGCTTTTCTTGAAGTTTATTAAGTTGAATGCTAAGTGTATTTTTTGAAAAATAATTAAGTAATAGGATTAACTTCTTTCGTCAAATCCTACCCCCAATGTTGTTGTCCTTTTATTAGAGACACCCATTTTGATAAACGAACTTAAGCTTGCATGAATCAATTATTTGTACCAACTCCTTGTTCTTTAAACCAAATACATTGATCATACCTTATATTTCAAGAATAAATAAAATTGCATAAAAAGAGAATAGATTATATAAAAATAATAGAATAAAATCTAATAGTATCAATTGTGTTATAATCGATTAAACTTCCAAGATATATAAGTTACAATATGTACCCTTGAAATATTTTAGTTTCAAAAAAAATTAATAATAAAAATAAAGAGATGAGCTAAAAGGTATTGGTAAAAAAAAAAGAGAAAAAAAACATATGCTAATATTTGGATTCAAAATAATAAAATTTGACCTGATTTATGAATATAATTGATCTTAGAAAAATGTTATTTATAAGTAATTTTTTTACTCTATAAACTTGTGCAATTTTATTTGTCTTTTTTTATTTCGTTTGATTAAACAAACAAATCTTAATCTCATTACAATCAAATAAAAAACCTTTATCTTTTTTACTTTAGAAAATGCTTTTAAACAGATATGTAACTAAAAAAAACATATTGTGCTTGATCTAATTCTAGAAATATGGTTATGTTTCATAGGATACACGCGAGCTTTATTGATCTAAATTATATAATTTGACTATTGTTAGAAGATGTTACATCACATATATTTTGAGCATTGTTAATGTATACTAGCTACAATAAATAGATGACTAGAGGGAATATTTATTTATTAAAAATTAAAACCATAATATTATTAAGTATTTGAAATAAAATATTAAAAAAATTATTCTATTAAATATGAATAGTGATTTTATTAGAACTAGTAAATATGGAGTAATTTGATAATTGATATTTTATATACATTTTATATATTAATTTATTTATATTTAAATATATTTTATTATTATAATGTGCTAAAAATATTTATTTTATATTTATTGAAAAAATATTAATTTTTAAATTTTTATGATTTCTACGAATTTTTTTCATTTTTATTTGATATGTAGGAGTTTTCAGAAGGGTTGGTGGATGCACTTAGCACCAGTTACCATAAACGACATCGTTTTGAAGCAGCTCATTTGCCCGCTTCAACATGTGTGATGCGTCACTCTCCTTAGCCGTACGACACGTCATTTACCGGGATCTCAGCCTTCGCCCTTCGATCCGCACGCACTGTTCATCTCCTTATTCCTTTTACTAACACGTGGCATCAGGTTATATCATCAGCGAGATTTTTGCGACGTCAGCGCAATTTTTAGGTATCCGACCAATTTTAATACCGCTTTAACATTCTATAAAATAAAATTAATATCAAAATTACATTAAAAAAAATTAAAAAAATTCAAATTTAATACAATATTACAAGATATTCAAAGGAATATTTAAAAATAAATTGAATATTGATATTTTTGATTTCTTTGACTATAATAATTTAACAAAATCAGATTTTTTTTCTACCTATTTCTTTTTTATGATGAACTATTTAATTATTTTTATGGATTTGAATTTTTTTGTCTTTATAAATATTCATTTTGATCGTGAGTAATTTTCAAACCTAAAATATGATTTAGTTAATTTAATGTCATAAATTATTTTAATTTTAATTCTTAATTTTTGATATATTTAATTATATGTTTGTATGTTAAAACTCTGCATGTATGAATTAAAGTGATCAAATAGTTTATTTCATGAATATATTGATTTTTAATTTAAGATTTTAGTATATATGTAATCGTTAATATTCTTATTTGAATTAGTACCTTATGTCATAAATAAAATTGAATACATACTTTAAATGTTAAGCAATAATTTAAATCTTACTTAATTTAGTTGTTATCTATTTAGATCTTAATGTAATGAATAAACTAAATCTAGTAAGTATACTTCTAGATAAATCAGGTTTTGGGTTAATTAGTAATCGTATCATTCATTCAATACACGGTCAGAAAAGATGAAAAATCTTGAGCGAATCTAGACTCTACAACTAAAATTAAGAATTAAAAAATAATTTTATATTATAAAAATTATTTAAAACTTTAAAAACTAATTTTCCTTTGTGGTATGGTTAATAAAATTGTAGGTTAATGATAATGATAATCTCATAATCACATATCTCTCATAATTCTTGTATAATCTACTTTATTATTTTATATTATTTTCTTTAAAAATAACCAAAAATCCTCATTTGTTAATTTTACTTAATTAATTAATGAACTAGTAATTAAGAATAGACATTATTAATAATTCTCGTGAGTACGATAACCTTTATTCTTAAATTACTTATCACTTGTGTATAACATGTGTGTTCAAACATGTCATAATGCATTCATACTTACTTGATATTCTAGTTGTAATACTTTGTATAAATATCAATAATTCTCATTGTCTTATCAATCAAAAAATAGATAAACAATAATTCAAAACTTCTCATTGCTTTGAGTAACCTCTTAGCCTCCCCTTATGCTATTATTACTCCCATTTTGAATCATTATTTCAAAAATAGTACAAGTTGTACCAAACATGCTAATCAATCTATTAACATGATCAAAATGAGAGCTCTATCTTGTAACTAAAGATTTTTATAAATTGTGAATCTGATTAACACCTTACTAGTTTCAAGTTCTCTAGAAGCAAACAAATCTATCAATTTAGTTTCTTGAGTAGATCTCAATTCAAAACAATGCTTTGATGAAGCATTAACAAGATAGATTATCGATATCAACTTTGAAAAGAAAAACCACACATCATTTACATATTTAGATAATGTAACTAATTCTAATTGCAATCGATGAACAAAATAGTGAACATAATATGCAAATTTAGACTTTAAACAATGATTGTAATTTACACCAAGCTCCATGCATATTACCGGTACCATCATATCCTTGATATCACATATCTTTGACTTCAAAATTATGTGTAATAAGAAATTTACATATCTTCTTCTTAAGAGTTATAGTATCAACTTGTACAACGTTAAAGAAGAATTCTTAAACAAAGTCACTACAATTCACAAATATTAAAATGATGGCTATTTGTTCCGTATGAGATTTATCAAGTGCATTATTAACATGAATACAAAATTTAGCATTTCTAATCTCTTTACGAAGTTTTTCATACACATTACTAGCAAGAATATTTAATATCTCTTTTTTATCATTAGTGTAGTATACTTGTCATATCTTGAAGCATACTCTAAAACAAACTTAGTAATATTTTTATTCATTAATCTTAGAAGTTTAATCAACTAATAAAATTATCATGATTAGATAGAGGTATTAAATGCATCGTAACCTCAAAATGCACATACTTGCTTTGCAAACCACCTGGTAGCCTCTATTGAAGTTTTAAGCCTTGGTTGATTTCGTGAAAATTATTTTAGAGATTGTACATTTATCACCTTATCAATGTGTGTGGTTGAGTCTTTCAAAACATTCTATTTTTGCATGGTAAATTTATGGGATTCTCTCTTATAGGTCGCAAGAACACATATATTTTCAACTTTAATTATTTTTCAATTTACAAATCTAGTAATAGCGTATATTGCAAACTTTGATGAATTATTATAAAAAATGAAACATGAAAAACTAAAAACTTTGTCATAATTTGAAGAGTATTCTAACCAAGAAAAATATAAAAACCATGAATATTGAAATCTACGTTTCTCATTTTCAATTTCAAAAAGAATTTAATAATCTAATTTGAATTGGTATGACTCCATGCTAATATATTTAACATCTCTAAATAATATCTTACTCATTGGTGTTATATGATTATATTAGATTTCTTAATTTAGGATTATGTTCAAAAGAACTATTGTCAATTTTTTCAGATATACTTCTTGAGATTTAAAACAATGTACTTCTTTAGAAGTTTATGTTTTAGTGGTCGTTTCTTTTATTGGATATTCATTTTTTATTTTCTTAAAAATGAATTAAAAGCTTTTATTATTCTAGAGCTTGAATATGTATGTTTCATGATTATCTTTCATATTTTAAATAATTTAAAAAAATATAACAATTAAATAATGGTACTAAGTAACTAAACTATATTGTATTATAAAATGTTTTGTACTCTTTTTAGGAAAACAATTTTATATGCTCTTCTAATAAATGGAAGCGTAAATACAAGAAAATTTAGCTATTTATTTGTAGAAAGTACTGACATTCATTTGTAGTAGTTCATAAGATGAAACATAATAATACCTTAAGAGAAATAGAGGAAGAAGAGAACAAATCGAAATAAGAAGAATTGTAAAAAAGATTAGAGATACCCATTATTTATTTCAAGTTTTAGAGAAATGGGTAACTCATTATTATTATTATTATTAAAGTTTTAAATCACTTTTATAATTTAAAATCATTATTAAAATTAATTTTTCTTATTGTGTATTGAATTAATGATACGATTGCTAATAAACTCAAATCCTAAATAATCTAGATATACACTTATTAGATTTAATCTATTCACTGCAATAGGATCTAAAAAAATGACAAATAAACTAGGCAAGATTGAAATCATTGCTTAATCTTTAATGTAGTTATTCAAAAGTACTTGTGATAGTAGCCATAAGGTTCCATAATTCTCCAAACATAACTATAAAAAAAATAGGTAGCAATATAGCCTGTAGTGCCTCACAGATGGCACGAACATGCATAAGCGTGAGAGAAATGGGTCTCTGACTCTAAAGAGTATCACAAGGAGGAGAAGAGAAGGAAGAAACATTAACATTAACTCTCATACAAATATAAGAAGTCAATTTCCCATAGTAAGATCTCAAGTTATTTACTCACCACAGTGGTGACAAATAGGAGAGGAACAAGTAGGTAGGGACAAGATTCCATCATCGTACAGTGGGAAGGATCAGTAGAAGGTGAAGTGCTCGCCTTGCTGGAAAAAGAAGGCTAGGATGCAACAAACGACTTACTTTTAGGTGATGCTACAACATACTTCATATTAGGATCAACAACTAGCTTGATAAACTTAGGAAAAGTACTAGTAGGAGTAGATGACCCATCTTTATACCTGGGACCTTGCTTGTCTCTAGTGGATTTAATACTATTGAGAATCTCATGAAGCTTCTATGTTCCTAACATCAGCTTGTGAACTATACTTAAAAAATGATCAAGTTTTCCTTGACACTTTATATCTTTACATCTAAAGTTCAGATTAAGTCTTCTTTCTCTTTTATAGAAGACTCTAGAAAATCAATAGAATTGATGGGACTTTTGAATTTTTCATGGAGTAGTTCAAGCTTCACATCTTTCTTAGAAAGAATATTTACTAAATACTTTTTGACCTTTCAAGAACAATTATCGTCTCTCCTAGATGGGTAATTTGCTCAATCTCATCATTAGAAGGATTACAACTGAAAAACTTGGGAGTCACTTCACCTGACTCAAGTTTTCTCAACTCTTCTTCCAGATGTTCCAATCTAGATTGTTTTGCCTTAAAATTCACTTGAAGATATATTCTGTATAATCTCACACTTTTTAGTGAGATCATTTTGATTACAACTAACAAAGAACTTCTTTTTCTCAAGAGTTGCCTTAAGTGCGTTCAAGTCTCGATCCTTTTCTTCGAGGCTATCCAAGAGTATTTTTCCTTGCTCTTTTTGACTTGTTATGCTCCTTAAGAATTTTGTTGTAGGTGTCAAGGATCTCATCTTGATCATCTTGATCTTCTTCAAAACTTCAGTGGCCCTGTGTGGCAGTATCTTCTGGAGACTTAAAATCCATAAAGGCTATAAAGTTACACTCATCCTCATCTACATTACAATTACTATCCAAATTAGTAACCTTGGCCTTCATTTCCCTTTTCCCAAAGGGATTTTATTTTGGATGATAGTTGATGGTAATTTGTCCATGCTTCCTGCACTTAAAACACTTTATCTGATTAACATAATTCCTACTAGTTTGTTTGACAAATTCATCTTTAAAGCCATCTTTATTTCTATACCTTGAGTCTTTCCTACTAGATATATCTCTTCAACCATTGGAAGGATTCTTTTTTTTTTCTTGAAGAACCTAGTAAAACACCGAGTAAGAAAAGCCATTTCCTTTTCATATGGGCTAGAATTCTCATTACTAGCCAAAGCTTTGTTAACATTCATAATGCTACCATTTCCTTTAGTGGATTTAAGAGCAATGCTATTTAATTTCTTAAAAACAACCTGGCCTTTTCTTGGCAGAAAATGGTGCATCGTATAGGCTTAGAGATCACTGACCAAATCATTATTAGTCAGCTGGCCAGGTTTGAAGTATATCTCTAATGTTGTAGTCTTGGCGTGGAAGTGTAATGGTAGGATGGAAAGAAACTTCTCAACTTGTTTTTCTTCATCAATTGGCCTTCCAAAATTGTGAGAAGAGTTAAAATTGCTAGAAAAATGAGCATAGAATTTTTCAGAAGTTTCATCCTTGATAACTTGCATAATTTGGTACAATTTATCATTTCTCAACTTTAACTTTAATATAATTTTATTTAATTTTTATTGATTTTAAACTTCATTATTATTTAAATTTTATTGCAGATTTGAAGAAAATGAAGATTTATTTAAATTAAATTTAAAACAAAGATTTTCTAAAAAAAAGAAAAACAAATTTGCTGAGGCGTTGAAAAAAAAAACAATGGCATTAGGGTAAAAGGTTATATATATTTATGCAGGCGCTTAGAAAAGGGTGGGATATATATATACATATATATACACAGGGCGGAGAACAAAGAAAAGGAAAGAAAAAAAAGTTAGCGGTGCAAGAAAAAGGGAAAAACAGAGAGGAGGCGCTAGAGAACATAACATAAAGAAAAAGAAAATCATATTGGACCGCAACAAAAAAAAAAAACACAAAAGTAGATTCTTTTTTCGATTCATTTTCCTTTCGATTCTTCTCAGAAAAATTATGGTGAATTCGTTTATGTTAAATCTAATTTTTAGCATGAATTAAATTTTCTTTATTATAGGAAAAAGATGTAATCTAATTCCAAACTATGCTTGATTTTCCATGATAATTTGAATTATTTCTCTTCATGTTTGTTTGATTTATTATGAGTTTATTGCTTCTAATTAACTAGCCATTAATTAGATGATTTTAATCTTGTGATTTACTATCGAAAGAGGGAATAATATGATACATTTGAAATATTTCAGCATAGGTAAATATAAAAATTGAAATATTTGTATGAACCTATGTAGTATTAAAATCAATGGTCTTAATGCTTTCTTTCATTATTAAATTACATATTCTTGTGTAAATTAATGAATAAGAATATTTCCAATTGACTTTCGAAAGAGGCTTTTAGATGTTTTTTAGATATTTCCAACAAATAGAGAGAATTAAATTCAATTAGCTATATGAGTAAAGCATAGTAAGGGATTAGGTGAAATGTATTTCCTAGAAGTTTTCTTCCTATTAATTTGATCTTTGAACAACATCTTTCTTTTCTTTTCCACATTTTCTTTAAATTTATTTTATTTTAAATTCCAATTACAATAACTTTAGTAACTTCTCTAGATAAAATTGAGATTAACATAATTTTGGTATTTGTCAAAAATAAGTTATCAATCCCTGAGAACGATACTATTCTTATCACTTTACTATAAAACTATGATACTGTGCACTTGTATCTTTGCACCAATCAATCCTCCTCCATTTGACATTACTCAAAGTCTTTATTGAGTCCGATAATTTTGGATCTCTTAATAGTAAAGATACCCTTATGAGTAGTTTTCAGAATATCTCAAGCTTCCTTGGATGTGTGACAGTTTTGAATTCTCCAATACTCATCAAGAGTAACAACTCTAATGATAGTAGAAAGCCAGTTGATATTCCATTCAGACTTCTTATTTTCTTCTTTGGTCCAGTCAATCATAGGCTTGGGGATGTCAATGTTGTTGGCAAGGGTTTTTATTGGAAAGGTCTAGCCCATTTTCATTAAGAAACCAGAGCGGTTTCAAGTGACAACAAGAAAGCCTATATCTTGGACTTCTAATAGACATAGTTATGTCCATTGATCACATGAGGTTTATGTACGTTTCCACCTTCTCCAGAATCCATCTAAAGTGAATGAATTTGTGACAATAAATGACTAAAACAAATCACCACCATAGCGGTTAAGCCCAAAGAGGGTGTACCTGCTCTAATACCAATTAAGAAAATCCATAACTTAGAAAACAATCTGGATAAGGATTTACCAACTCTAAGAGACTCACCCCTAACTCACAAGCAACAGAAGACAAAGAACATGTAAACACATAGTTAAAAATGTAAGGTAGGAAAATAATAGAAATAAATTAAACAGATAAGTAGGTAGTTTAATTTATAGTGTGATAGAGAAAGAAACCTAAGCAGAGAAAAACAATAAGCATGTAAAAACAAGGAAATAGAGTAGAAGAAATCAAACAATATACAAAAGACAAAAGGAAATGCTTCCCAAGCATAATAATATCTTTATATGTTGGCATGTACATTGATAGAACTTACAGAATAAAGATATAATGAGATAAACCCACATAGATTCTTACTTATGTGGTAATATCATCGGGTTGTTTATAACAACCACTCGACAGCAAAAAGTTAACTAAATGAATAAAAATAGTTTACAACTTAATATAAATATAAACTCAAATACCTTTACTAGTCATGAAACATACCCTAATTGCTTCTATCTGCCTTATTAGCTATTTTCGTAGCTATTGTGATTTGAAGCTAAATCTGGCTCTCCTCTAGAACCTTACCTCTATCAAGTGGTACAACTACTCACCAATAGTTCATGTAAGTGAAATTATAAAGGTATGACTTATCCAAAGCATAGGAACCTAATCATACAATCTAAGTCTTGGGTGTTAAATTCAATTTTAATTAACCTAAACCCCAATAAAATAATTTTTGCATAAAACACTCTCAATTCACTATTATCGAAAACACACTCAAAGAATTAACAACTTGGAATAAAAAAAGGCTTTAATCTTTAGAAAATAACGAGTTTCAAAACTGCCAAAATTTCCCCACGTTTTTCTAATTACCAAACAACTTAGAAGAGATGGTATTTATAGAAAACTTCAAGCTATCTAAATGCCTCATTGACCACTCGTCACCTTTCTCATTTCCTAGAGTGGTAAGGGTAAAATTCATTCCCCGATGAGGATAATATCCATTACCCACTTGTTTGCCAAGGGTGGCGAGACCCTAATGAGAACACAAATTTTTTTGTTATTTGTTTCAAAAAATTGCCAACACAAAACAAAAACACGAAACCTAACATAGCATACAAACTAACAGAAACAACACCCATGGTGTATGTAAAACATGCAAACATATAAAATATTCTTAATTAAGTGAGTATGTATAGCATTGATCATCACTCATTGATCTTATATAGAGGTGGATAAAACACTAAGTAAAATAAATAAACTATGTATTTTGCACACGAGAATGCCTACAAACACACAAAAGATTGAATGACTTATAAATATAATCCTAATTGGATACAAGTTAGAAGAAATCGAGAGATTGAAGAAAACATTGGCTACATAAATTAAAAAGATTGAAGAAAATATTGGCTACAGAAATTAAAATCAAGGATTTTGGAAAAATGTGATACTTCTTAAGAATGAAAGTTGCAAGATCAAAAAAGGGTATAGTGTGTCTCAATATAGAGATGTTCTTGATCTTCTCACTAAAACAAACATGTATGCCAACAAACCAAGTGACATTCCAATTGAGATTGAAATTAAATCAGAAAACTTGGGGGAAATAGTAGACAAAAAAAGATAAAAGAGGCTCATGGAAAAGTTGATATACTTATTAGACACCAGACTTGACATAGCATTTACAATCAATGTAATTAGCCAATACATGCATTCTCAAAAAGATGCTCACCTTGAAATGGTTTACAGAATTTCCAAATACCTTAAAATGATCACTTGACATGGAATTATTCTTTAAGAAAAATGAAGACAAAAGTTTAGAGGTTTAAACTGATGTAGATTGGGCTGGTTCAATAGAAGACAAGATCCACTATTGGATATTACACTTTTGTCTTTGAAAACTTAGTGACGTGTAGATGTAAAAAGCAAAGTGTAATAGGAAAAAGTAATGCCAATGTAGAATTTAGGGCTATTGTACAAGAAATATGTGAGGCATTGTGGTTAAGAAAATTATTGATGGAACTTCAAATTAGAGCAACACCTTTAGTCAAGCTATGCTATGACAACAAGACAACCATCAATATTTCTCTTGATTCGATTCATCACGACAAAACAAAATATATGAAAGTAGATAGAAACTTTATCAAAAAGAAGGATGAAGATGGAACAATTTGTATGACTTATGTTCTAACAAAAGAGCAAACTCCTGATAACCTCACCAAAAGACTTTCCTGGTAGAATTTTAATGATCTTACTGTAAGTTGGATATGATTAATTTTTATCATCCAAACTTTAATGGGTATGTTGAAATTTTTAGAATAAATATTAAAGATTTGAGTTAATTGTATATTAATTAGAAGATTATGAAAATGATTAGAATATTATTATTTTATTAGAAGATATTATTTTATTCACAATTTGGATTTTGCTTTTTGTAGGCTAGTTTTCCTATAAATTGTAAGTAAAGTTGCAGTAAAAAATAAATTTTTATAACACAGAGTTATATTCACACCACACAAACTTTTCTATACTAAACTACTTATGTACCCTTAAGTGAGATTCAAAATTTAGATATTCTATACGTCCAAATAAGCTTTATCTATTTACCCATAATTCAATGATATGACACCATTTTATCTGATAAGTCCAAAGACTTGTATATGATTTAATTAAGTGAATTTCTTTTTTAAATATTATATAAAATAATACACTTAAAACTTATAATAATAAAAAATATATCCTATTCATATTGAATATGATTGAACAGGTATCAATAACCTAATTTAACTTGAATCATGTCTAATAAGACCTCGTTTAATTTAAAATGATAGGTTGATTAAACTTATTTTTTAATGATAAAAATATATGGCACGTGGATGATGAATATTATTTTTATTATTATAAGTTTAAATGGTGTTATTTATGTGGCTACATATTTAGAATATATTTTTTATTTGTTTTTGTCTTTTTCAAATTTAATTAAATAAGTGATTTTTTTTCGGTAAAGTTTAGAGGCATTTATAAATTGATATTTTCATTAATAATTTATAAATTTTTCAAGACTCCCCCCAAATGAAGCACTTGAGATGTGTGACTTCAATTACTTCCTCATTTGACAAAAGCCACGCTGATTCCACAAGCATCAATCAACTGAAAAACATAGTTGATGCTACAATGCGAATTACAACGGAAGGTGAAATTTTTTTAATGTTTCCAATTGCACGTTATTTAAAAAACAAAATGATATGTATTTTTTTTTCTTTTGGAAAATAAAATGTAGAATTTGATAATTATGGTTAGAGATGTAAAATAATTTAAGGTTAGTTAACTGGTTTAGATTTAATTCAATTTATTTAAATTTTATGCAAATCGAGTTTAATTAAGATCATATTTAAATGAAGAGGAATAAATAATTTACAAACTTATTATTTTTATTTTCAAAAAATAAAAATAAAAATCTTTTATAATTTTGTTAATAACAAAATATAAATATTATACGTTGATTATATTTTTATTAGACGAGAAAAAAATAAAAATATTATTTATGTTCTTAATCGTAACAATTATAAAATTACTATTATTTGAAAAAAAATATTTTATTAAATAAACTTACTAGCTATTTTAAATTCAATAAATTAAGCTTTTTTAACGCATTAGATTGTTTGACACCACAAACTATAACATTACTGTACATGCATTTCGCATGAAATTAGACAAGTGTCAACTAAAGTTCCTTGTTTGATTTACTTAAACAGAAATTAGTTTCAAAAGGACTCACAACACTTGCATGCCAAAACCTATATAGCATAGTTAAACACTCGAACTACGAGCCTGTTTATCAATAAATGTACTACATATATACCTTAAAATTCAATAACTTTCTCAACACGTACCATGACTAATATTCGTACCCAACCAGTGGTGATCATGTCCTTAGCTCTTCTCATGCTGCTGCTTTGTAGCTCCACATCGACCCTAGCGGTCGCCGAAGAATTAAAGTGTGGTACGGTGGTGGCAGAATTGGCACCATGTTTGAGTTTCCTGAAAAATGGGGAGAAAGAGCAGCCATCATTTGGGTGCTGCAATGGAGCTAAGCAGCTGAAGGGAGAAGCTAAAACCATACAAGATAGGCAATTTGTATGTGATTGTGTTAAGAAAGCACTTGCTAGTTTTGCAGGAAACTATGATCCCAATCGGATGCCTCTTATTCCCCAAAAATGTGGATTTTCTTACGATCTCCCTCCTATTGGCCCCAACTTTGATTGCTCAACGTAATATTCCTATATTAATTAAATTCTCTTATATATAATCCTCTCTTAATTTGTACATGTATTTTTTTTTTTAAAAAATATGAAACTTTGGTAACACATAGTATACTTTTTTATGTGTGAACAATAACAATAATTTTGACAAATATATGTACATAATGTTCACTTTTTATGCAACAATAGTTTACATTTTTACTCACATAACATATTGACGAAGATGGCAAAAAAATTCATTAGATTAGAAATCTATATATATTTGTTCTGTGTGATTTATTCTCGATCGGATTAAGATGAATCACTTTTGAATGAAATCGGATTATAATTTATATATAATATCAATAGATAAGATAAATTAAAGATGTATTGATCCATTGATCAATCCAAATTTAAATCTATCATTTCAATAATAGATCAAATAGAATTATCATCAAATCTGATCAATTAGTATCTATACTCATTGGTATCATATGCATTCGAAAAGTAGTTACCTAATTTATCATCAAAACTAATATTCTTTATTTTATTTTTTTGATTTTGCAGGATTTCTTAGAATTAATTAAAGAAGATTATCTGCTGGAAAAGAGCACTAGTGTGTTTCATTCGTTTATGTTAACTTCTTATAAAAAAAGATTGGCAATTAATTTATGGATTTACCAATGAGAAATAAGAATGAGCATCATAGTATTCTATTCGAGAAATCTTATTGACTGATACAAAGTTATATATAAAGAACATATTTTCTATATTTTGTTTTGTGCATCAAATTAAAATCACTATAAGCTCGGTAGGGAGGCTAGTCACACAAGAAAATCTTCTTACAATGTATGAAAGACACACCAGACAAGGTATGACATGAGCATGAAAGTATTCTATGGCAGCCCTTATAGATACAAAACACTCTTTCGATTAATTACAGATATCTCCCTCCAGATTTTTTAAAACATAAAAAATATTACATAAGTTTAAAAAATAATAATTATACTCTCTTTCTTGTCCTCGTTTCTTAATTCTTAAAGGGAGAAATTTGTAATCAATAAAAAATGCAAAATCTAAAAGAGGATATTATAATAAAATATCTTTTTGCAGTTTTGAAAAACATCAAGGGGTTATGGAGTAATTTTCCCAAACTCATATGTATTCTTTCGTTTTGTTTTCATAGCTGTGATATCTATATTATAGTCCTCTTTTTCCTTGCTGAATTCATGAAGTAATAAATAAATAAAAGGAAAAAAAGTTTCATGAACAGTTCAAAGCTTTGAAAAGAAGATTTAAAGCGAAAATGGTTTCTTCGTATGGTTTCCTTTGATTGATCGCGATGATATGACTGATATCTGGATAAAAAATTTAGGTTCTTAATTTAGTTTTTGATTCTTTGAAAATTTGGGGGAAATGATGATAGAATTTGTGACAGTTTTGAGTTTTGAGATGTCGTGCTACTCTTGTTTCAAAGTTTTATGATATTTTTTTGGTAAAGTTTTAAAATTCATTTTAATAATAACACAAAAATACTAGAATATTAAAATTCATGGATTAAAAAAAATTAAAAACAACTATCAAAAGTATAAAAATCGAATAAAAACAAAAATACAGTCAAAAGTGCAAATAAAAAAAAGAATAATACCGTCTGAACCCTCTATTTATTATAAAATAATATTTAGTTATTATATTTATTTTTAGGATAATTTAATATTATTTTTATTAAAAAGTGACAAAATTATTATTTTTTGATTTATTTGTTTATTTTTTAAGTTGTTAGATAAAGATTGTTTTAATTTAAATAAACTATAATTTAAATAATTGAAGAAAAAATTAAACTAAATAAATAAATAAAAACATAAAAAATAGTTATTTGTTCTTATACGATCACCTTTTAATAATAATATGATTAAATTATCATAAAAAATAAGTATAAAATTTAAGTTTCATTTTAAAAATAAATATCGGACTTGTGTTGTCATACTTTATTAAAATAATTCCTTATGGTACCAAAATTTTGATATAGCCCAAAAAAACATGTTAAAAGTTAATTCTTTTCTTTCTTTTAAATAATTATTTTATTAGTAGTAACATAGATAAAGTTAGTGTCGAGCCTAGATTAATAACAACTCTAGTTCTAATTTCTAGTTTGCTTGGAGTACATTAATAAAGGGTTTTGGGTTCATTCCGAAGAAAGAAAATATAACATAAAAATAAAAAAATAGTGAAAACATGATTTTTAGGAGTAAATAATGAAATATATGTGATCATAAGACTATCATCACTATTAACCTACAATTCAACTAATTATATCATGAATTGAAATTAATTTCTCAAATCTTAAATTAAATTCATAATTTAAAACCCTTCTTGAATACATAATTTTAGTTTTAGAAATCTTATATGGCTTAGAACAAAGATAGATTGAACATAGAAATAAAGAACAAGAAAAAAATTAGAAGAATTCAAAGATAACTACAAAACAAAATCAAAACTTTGTTTGGTTTCCTTATTTTCTTTCAATTTTATTTTTGTCTTTGGATGATTTTTTTTAATCATGAACTCGAATAAAGATAGATAATATGTTTCCAACAACCAAGGTTCTAATACCAAATGATGTGGACCTTCTAGACGAAGAACCTTAGGAACCCACGAACTCAAAGGAATAATAACAATCGATTTGCTAGGAATCTCTTGAAGATGATTGGATTAGAACCCTAAGAAAAAAAGTCCTTAAAATCCTAACTTTTGGTATGATCGAATTAGAACCCTAAGAAAATAAAGTCCTTAAAACCTTAACCTTGAGATGCCACAAATGATGATTATTCCCTTTGATAAGCCAAATTCAAACATTCAATCAATAACACAAGAAAGCAAAGCAAGAAACTTTATGAAATAAGCTTTTATCAATGATATATGGTCTCCCTCCAAATTACACAGTGACTTCTTTTTATAAGCAAGAAACCTTCATGAAAAACCCTAGACGCCAATTCACCCTAAAGAAAACCCTAGGCTCCAATTCAATCATAAAGAAAACCCTAGATGAAATGGGCTTTGTTTATTGGTGGATTGAGCCTAATCCAACCTTAATAAAAGCCTAAAAGACTTATAATAAATAAAATATAAAAGACACACAATTAATTAAAACAACAATTACTTCCTAAAGTAATCCTTGCATCCAACTTGATCTTCCAAATCTATCCCTAGTCGTTGAACCGCCAATTTCTTGCAAAAGATATTGAGAATATTTGGGAACATCAACTTGATCATCACCTTTATCTCCATTATTTCCCTCCTCTTCGAAAAGATTCATCCTCAAATCTTAGCTCTAAAAGCAGGTCGATTTGGTATCGTGGATCCTTTTGTGAAGTCTATTTAATGCTCAATTCCTCTCAATGGATGTAATCTATGGGGAATCTCTTTATGAAGTAGATCCTAAAAGTCTTGCAATAAAGATACAATAATATTAGGAAAAGATGAGTTATGATCGTTAGTAAAAAGATAACATCATTGTACATAAATGTCTCATGTTTTTCAACAATTACACTCTCTTTTTTATCATCACTTGAGGTGAAATTCTAAATAGCATTTACCAAGAAATTTAATGTAGGCCTTATTTATCGATCGAGCATTTCAATCTAACCATTTTTAATATCTTTAATCACCTATTTAAGCCCAACAAAAGACATTTCATATCTTTAAACCACATTTTATGCCTAACTAATAAGCATTATCTTGACCCTTGTACCTTTAGCTTGTATGAAAGAAGAAAAAAAATGCAATAATGTATTATGCTATAGAGTAAGGTGAAATGTCATGTACCTTGTAGAAAAATAAAAAAAACTCACAACACAATTATCTCTCTAAAATAAGAAATAAATTTGAAAATAAATTTGGCAGTGTCATGAAGCTACAAAAAAAGAAGATATGAAATAAAAGAATATGAAAAGAATGATAAGATATGATGCAATAAAATATCAAGTAAAAACTCAATTGTAGTTAAAAAGTACATGATGAATAAAAAAAGATAAGGTATGAAAAGAGCCTAAATGTTTTCATTTATAGACCTTCACCTAAGCCATACATTACAAGCATGTCAAATCTTTATTGATATTTAGTTAAGTTTATATTTATATTAGTGGAGAGGGATGTGAAAAATAGACTTATGAAACTTTTTCTAAAATTGAATTGATTAGCATGCTCATATAAGTCGATTTTATGAATGCATTAGATGATATCATGTGCAATACACACACAAGTCATTCGTCAAAAACCTTGCTTATCCTTATATTGATGGAACATTGATTGATGGATATGTAAACCTCTTTGTATTATAATTGTACAACTATTGAGAGGGATAGTTTTTTGCTAAATATACATGTATTAATATATATATATATATTGCCCATGTCATTTAATCTTTTATCTAGTTAGATTTGGCTTTACTTGAGGACAAACAAAGAGTTAAGATTGAGGGTGTGATGATTTTATGAAAGTAGAGTCATCAGTGCATTTTTCTACTTAATATTTTCTTGTTTTATTCAATAATTAGTGCTTTTAGAGTTACATATATTAAGATATGAAATTTTCAGTGAAAAGGGTTGAAAATATAATTTTAAAAATTTTCTATTTTTTTTGAAATTTTATGGATTTTTAATGCAAGATCAAGCAGAAGATGCCATATGAATGCCATATAAGTTAGGGAGATGGTCAGGAATGTCACGTGGATGCAACGTAAGAAAATAAGGCCAATCGCTCAACGCCTAATGTATCAGGTGATGGAAGCTATGCCACGTGTTAGTACGACATTAGTTCACAATTTCACCGCGGGGTTAACGAGTATGCCACACGTCACCTGATTTATCCATTCCTCCCACCAGGGCACCACGCAAGCCATAACTATGAATCACAATGCACCATGAGGCGTTGACTCAATACACATTGACCACGACTAGTCCACCTATGCCACGCATCACACTCTGATTCACCCATTGAATCTCTTATGCCACGTGACCCATTCCTATTGGCCAATACTATTAATTTTTTCTTTTTCATCTCAATCCTTGATTTAAATCTGATTTGACAGTCCAGATTCCACCTGAGTCTAATTTAACCCATTAATTGCCCCATAAACCCTAATGAGTAGAAAATTATCAATTTTTATAAGTTTTTAGAGCCAAGAAGAGAGAAAATATAGAAAAATTCAAAAAGAGATACAATTTTGGTGGAGATTTAAGAGAAAATTAGTGCTACAATTCAAAGATTGATTATATTTCTTATTCTCCTCTTTTATCAATCAATTTTTATGTCTTTCTTTATAAAAAATATGAGCATTATGAAAACAAAAATTGTCTAGTTAATTTATTAATCTAGGGGTTTTACGAACCAATTTTTTTACATGTGATGATATAATATTTTACCCCAATTATGATTTCAAGTTAATTATATTATTTAGTCTAATTTTTATACTATTCATTGTTTGGCTCACAATTGATCTATAAAAATAATTAAATATATTTGAAAGAACTATTTAATTGTTTGTCTTGATTAAATAATATGTATAATATCTAGGGTGAAATATACAATTTTTATATATGTGATCAATAATTGATGAAATTAATGAATAGTATGCAATTTAATTGATATTAGAGCGTAATTAGGTCAATTACTATATGCTATGTAGTTTACTTGAGAGGGAAATACATGTTAGGTTAGATTCAATTGATCATATAATTAATTAATAATTATATTGTGAGAATTTTAATGATTTTTATGTTTAGAAAATTGAAAAATTAATATTTCTAGATATTTTCTCTTATATCTTCTTAATTGTCAATTCTGAGTTAACTAATTATTGTTGTTTATTTTTAGTTATTTTAATTTTACTTTCTTAAAACATAAAAACAAAAAAGAATTTATTTTTATATTATTAATTTTAAAAATTAGTTTTTAATAAAATAATCTCTATAGGAATGATATTTTCTTATCATTATATTACTTGTTATGATACTACTTGTGTATTTATTGTACACAATTCGTGTTAATCAGAAAGGAAACAAGCGAAGGCAAATTGCATCATGTGATACACCATTCATCTTAAAGGTGTCACATATTTCCAAGAATGAATCCAAGTGAAGATTTGCTTCATCGTTGACTAATCTTCCAAACTGCTTTGCTTGTACCATTTGAATAAATCTAAGCTTAAGTTCGTAGTTGTTTACATTGTTGATCGATCTATTGATAGATGATTGTGCTTTATTTACTTATGGGACTACAAAATCCCTTAAAGGTTTAGGGATTACAATAACTTGTTGATCTCCTTATTATTCCAAAATTCTCCATTGATCTTGTGCTAACCATTCCCTTCTTAAGTGAAGTAAAATTCTCTCTATTTCTAAATCAAAAGAAATAAGATTTTCACCTATTAGCCTAGGCATACAACAGAAACACTAAAACAAAAATTAAAAGATCCAAACTAGTATAATAATAACATATATTGATATCAATTATTAGTACTAAACTTCTTGATAATGGTCTAAAAACTTGATCAACAGATGCAATCTACAAGTATATTGATCATGCAAGTAATAAAATGTACCAAAATACGGATATGGATATCACATGGAGTTGTATAATTTATAACTGAGTGTCAATATAATTATTATTAATACCATTTGGACAATAGAAAATTATAAAACTAAAAATATAAATGACAACTAATTTTACATCACAAGACTCAACAACTATGAAGATATGTAAAAAACATTATCTAAGAATTTTTAATCCCTTAATTTTTTAACATGTGAATTACTAAAATCTCCCAATATAATCATCAATCAATTATTTGACAATTGAATCTAACTTAGTATGTATTATTTTTTCATGTGCACTACATACCATATAGTAATTAACCTAATTACACTCTAATATCAATTAAATTTCATACTACTGATTAATTTCATCAATTATAGATCACATATAAGAATCATACATCTTTGCCTAGATACTATGCATGATATTTAATCAAGATAAATAGTTAAGTAATTTTCTCAAATATATCTAATTGACTCTATAGATCAATTGTTGGCCAAACAATTAATAGCATAAAAATCAAATTAAATAATGCAATTGAATTGCAATAACAATTGGTGTAAAGTATTAGATCATCACATGTAGAAAATTAGGTTCATATGACCCTTTAGATTAATAAATTAGCAAGACATAGTTATGTTCTTAAAGCTCAGATTTTTTATAAAGAAAGACAATACAATGGATAAAGAAAGGATAATAAGAAGAGATATACTCAATCTCTTAATTTGTTGTACTAATCTTCTCTTGAATCCTTCATAAAATTTTATCTCCTTTAATTTCCTTTTGAACTTTTTCTCTTCTTGGCAGCTACAAGGGTTTTGATTCTTAATTATGTTGTTTATGACCTCCATATAGTGCTTTAAATAGGTTAAAATTGATCCTCATTAGATTATGATTCATATTACTTTGATATAAGGGCTAAGATTGAAAGTTGGAATTCAATTTAAGGCTAACGTATTAAAATCTTTGCCGCTTGATTGATCGAGTGATAATCTTAATGGATCAAACATTTGTCAATCGATCAAATGATGAACCATCGATCAATCTACAGATGTCTAGATCATTCTACTCCGTTATCGATCCTGTATTTGTCCTAATTTTTTCCTATTTTTGATCTGTTTGATATCATTTCATCTACATTACCATATCAAACATAAATTAAGCTTATTCATGATATTTAACTAAAAATAAGATAAATAAGTGGTTCAGAAGTGGCTAAATAACTCCATTTTCATAAAGTTATTAACAATCTATATGTCATGTAATATGAATGACAAGACTGTAGAAAGTATAATCCTAATATTTTGACAATACATGATGAGCATATGTCATGATAAGTATACAAAAGGTTATAGAGGAAAAAATAGGTAGTAAGTAGAACAAACGCATATAAGGAACATGTCAAAGAAGCTAGCATGTGAGAAAACTAGTAAAGGATCAGTCAGACAGGTAAAACAACAAATATGATAATTAACATATTGTGCACGCCAAGGAAATAGTAAAAGAAAGACAAGAAGAAGTGTAAAAAAAAGAACACAAACAAAAATGACATAAATTCACATATAGAAAGACGACGAACAAAAAGAGGAATGAAATTAAGGAACTCAACCCTAACAGATCATCCAAAAATATTAATCAAACTACATCCCTCATTTAAAAAAATTGGTGAGGGGTATTAAACTCGAAGATAGTCTTTGACTCATATGAGCATAAGGTGTATATGGAACTGATGATATATTTTGTTTATAGTTTTTAGAAAATTCAGTCAAGTTATCCATATAAGTCGAGCAAGGTAAAATTTTTTAGGTAGATTTAATTCGTTTTTCTATGTGCCTCAAGTGTATAATGCAACATGTATATACATACTCAGATGAGACATAATAGCTACATCCAATCAAAGGAGGTGATAAAGAGTAAGGTGGAGAACTTTGAGATGTACTCCTCATATATCTAGAACACTGCTTAACAATGTAGCCAGCAGTGCCACAACGATAACAAGTACAAACAGTGGAGTTGGGAAAATGGGGTCCCTAACTTCGGAGAGTAATACATGGAGGAGAAGAAGAGGAAGCACTCATGTTGACTTTCATATGAGGATAAGCAATCAATTTCCCATTGTGTGATCTCAAATACCCCAGTTCACCATAATGGTGATAAGTAGGAATGACCATAGGTAAATGTAGTAGGCTGATGAGTGCTCAAAAAGTACTAAAATTACCATGATTTTGTGCACGTTAATTGATTAAAAATATATATATTTATATGATTTTATCATATATTTATATAAATCTGTCTTTTCGGAATCACAGGTATTTTTATTATATTTCAGGTATTTTCACTTACAAAATGTAACTTAAAGACTCAGAGAGAAATACTAGAGGCAAAACATCACAAATATATTCATAAAATAAATGAGGAAACGTCAACAAATATGGAAAAATTGGATAAAATAGTTCAAAAATGTCAAAAAGGGTGAAATTGTGCACGTAGCCGCCCAACCGTGCCAACCAACGTGCGCAGTACACCCAACCGCACCGAGCAACGTGCGTGCAGTACCAGCACAACGCCCAGTCTGTGCGCACCACACACTCAATCCGCGCGTGCCTACTCTCCATTCCGCGTGCACCGCCGTTCCCCACCTACCCGCTGACGTCAACTGACATCATCATCACCTACTACACGTTTCCTCCATTTTTAATCATTTTTTCACCCACTTTTTATTCATTTCCTCACCTATAAATACCCTCATTCTCTTCCTAACAAAACACACCTAAAGACACATCTTCTCTTCTCTTTCTTTCTCTTCATTTCTTAGTTTTTAGTTTTTCTTAATTTTTAGTTTTTCTTAGTTAGTTTTTCTTAGTTTTAGAGTTCTTCTCTTTTTGAGAAGAACTAATTATGTTTTTGTAATTTATTTGCTTTTTGATTAAATAAATGGGAGTGCAAATTCTGTTTAGAGGTTTTCCAACAACAGAGTTAGTATCAAAGTACTGTAAGGATTTTATTTTCTTTATAGTTATTTTTTATGCTTTATTCTTATATGTTATGTTTAATTTGTCTATGATTAAATTTAATATTGCTGGGTGTTTGTAAACATGATATAATAATAACGTTGTTATGCTTGTGAAATATTAAATAGGTAAAAATCTCTAAAATGAATTGATTTTATTTTTATTCAAGATTTTATATTAAGAATGTTAGAGAGAAATATATTATTTTTCATTACAAACTTAAATATGAAAATTAGATTTTAAGGTTTAGTTATCCGGTCTGATTTAGAGTAGTGCTCTTTTATTTGTTGGTACAATCGCCCGGTAGTTAGAGTGAAGCTCTATTTCAAAAGTTTTTATAAGAATTATTATCTGAAAATGTATTGACAACATGTTTTCAGTAATGATTTTAAAACTTGAAAGTTAGTACTCGGATAATTGAATTCTTAGGTTTAATTTGGACACCTTGAATAAAGTTTAAACTGTCTAACCCCACCAAAGGTGGCATTTAAATGGTTCATTTTCAATCTCTTAGAAAAAGGAATTAATTTAATTAACCAAATTACTTATCAACCCCACCCATAGGTGTTAATTGATTTGTTTAGTTAACAAAGAATATTTAACCCCATCAAATGTGGTGTTCATATAAAAAAGAGAGAATCAATAAATATCAATTTATATCTTTAGTAACCTAAATAATATGAGCAAGCATAATTAATTAGTTATTATATCCATAAATACTCCACTATTATAAAAGATAAATTTTGCATCAATATTTATTGAATCTGTATCTATTTTATTTTTATGTTCTTAGATTAGAAACACAAAACCCAAAATATCGTGATAGGATGTTTAGAATTTAATTTCGTTTTTAAAAGTTTAAATAATAAATTAAAAACCACATATATTCCTTCATTAGATCGACTTTAGGAGTATACTCATCATTTTCTAAGAAATGATTCGTGCACTTGCGAGAGTTTTATAAATATAAAACCAAAGTATTGGTAGGATTAGCAATGCCGGTTCTGCTCATCATAGGCCACTACTAGAGGTGAAGGCTACATCTTACTATGGAACTGGCTATGATGACACAAAAAATTTACCTCATAGGTTGGTAGTAGCAGGCTTTAACTTTTGATTCTTGATTGGAAGCTTTGACAAACTTAATAAAACCCACTGTAGATGTTGAAACCCCCTCATCGTAACCAATACCATGCTTGTCACTAGAAAATTTGACATTGGTAATCATTTCATTCAACATTTTTGAGCTCTTTGTCATTCTGTCGATAACAATGGTGGAATGTGTCAGTTCCTTCTCCGTCATTCTAAGTTTTTCTTTCAGGGTAATAACCAAGTCTTCCTTTTCTTTGAGGAAGGATTCATGATAAAAATTCGAATTATCATGAATCCAGACTCTTTATATAGTTGTTCAATGTCAATATCCTTTTTTGTAAAAAGAGTCAGTCAAATGATCCTTTGAGCTCTTATGAACAATTATATACCTTTTTAACTATTCAATTTCATTCTTCAGATCAGGAGCGAAACATAAATGACCAAAAGTTGAGTAGCTTTATAAGAAGTAGGAACCTTCAACTATTTCTCAAGATTTTTTACATTCTCATGATTTGTATTAAAATTTTCAAGTAAAGCATCATATCACTTTTGAATGCATTCACACATACTTGTGAGATCATGTTGTTGAGAGTTAATCGAGGACTTTCTTTTCTCTAGTGTTTTCTTCAACTCATAAATCTCTTCATAGCCTTTTTCTTATCCTTTTCAAACTTAATGTTCTTCAACAGGAGAGCATTGTAAGAATTAAGTAATTCATCTTGCTCATATTCTTCATCATCAGTAATGACCTCTTAATTATCTGAGGTAGTAGTTAGAGGATCAATGATACTATTAGAGGGAACGAAGGCTAAAACATTAGTGTCATCCTTATCATCACCATTGGTACTATCCATAATAGTAACCTCGGCCTTCATTGCATGCTTATTCGTACATATTTGTTTCTAAAAGAAATTGGCAACAACATGTCCTAACTTCCCACATTCAAAGAATTTGATCTTGTTTAAGTGAGCTTTATTGGGTTTCTCAAATTCTTGATCTAAGTTATCATCAATTTTAATTGATTTTGAGCTTCTAGATTTCGACTTTCTTCAACACCTCAAGAAAAGGGTATCTTTTTTCTAAAAAAATTAGTGAATCTCTTGGCAAGCAATGCCAATTCGTCCTTATCAAAATAGAGTCATAATCATCCACAATTAGTATAGTAACATCTTTACTGTTACCACTACCCTGTGTTGTTTTTAAAGCCAAGCTCTTCCCTTCTTTTTTTGAAGAAAATTGTTCTTATCTTGGTAATAGATGATGCAGTTCGAAGACTTTCAAGTCACCGACTAACTCATTTACTGTAAGCTCTCCAGGCTCATACATAGATTCAATCACTATGACTTTGGCATGAAAATTGTAAGGTAGACTAGAAATGATCTTCTTGGTCTATTTTTCTTCACTGATCGAGCTACCTATGTTGTATAAATTGTTGAAAATATTTGAGAATCGAGCATAGAACTTGTCAAAGATATCATCCTTCTACATAATGCATAGCTCAAAATCTCTATTTAATTTCAAAATTCTGGATCTCTTTATAATTGGCATCCCTTATTGAGTTGTCTTCAGAATATCCCAAGCTTGCTTTGAAGTGGTACAACTTTATATTCTTCTTCTAAATTTATCAGGCGTCACAATCTTGATAATAACATACAGACCCTTATTGTTCAATTTTGATTCCTTACTTTATTCCTTGGTCCATTCAACCATCAATTTAGGGATCACAAAATTATTGGGTAGGGTTTTAATTAGGTAAGTCCAACCACAATGAACCATACACAGTCTCCTTGGGACCATAAAAGGCTCTCATTTGAGATTTCCAATAGCAAAATTCAGCCTGTTAAAAAGTGTAAGTCTATCTACATTACCTCATTCTCCTGACTCTATCATAGAGAAAGAGTCTACGACCTGATACGTTACAAGAATAAGAAGATGTAGATTCCTAAAGGACTCAACCTTAATTTGCATAAACAACATAATAAACACTTATACAGAACACGCAGTAGAGATACAAAAAATTTAATATCAGACGATGCATATAACTTATGCAAAATATATTATATATTAAACAAAAAGCATGTAAATAATAAATGATTTATAATTAGATTTTATACTTTAATATGTTGAGATATACACACATTAAACTCTTATTATACTAGCCTAACAACTGATCATGCATAACATACGATATAACGAGGTAAACCCACATAGAGTGTATCCATTTCGTAACATCCTCAAGTTTCTTAAGATAACTACTCTGCAATAAATATTTCACTAAACAACAAAATAGTTACAACTTTGATAGACAATAAAATTGTTATTACCTCTATCAAATGGGACCTCCATCCAAACTACCTACCGTTGGTTAAGTACATGAACCTTGATATCCTCCATAACCAACACCACTCAATGTGGTATGATTGAAAACCACTAATCAGTAACTAAAAGTATAACTAATCTCAACCTCACTGGATCTCAACCTCATGGGACATACAATCACTATAAATATCAAATTGCGTACGGGACACACACAGCCAAACTATGTACTCACACATATAACAATTTGATAACTAATCACAAAAAGGACCCACTCTCAAATATATGCTTTCCAAAATATTTTCAAAAATATATATAAATCTCATTGTGAATTTTGGAAGAGTTTTGGCTCTTAATGATGGGTGAGAAATAAGATAAATGAGGGGTATTTATAGCACTCATATTTTCCACCTCGCTACCACCTTACCAACCACCTCACCAAGGGTGGTAGCGAGGTCTACGACGAGGTAGTAAAAAGTCACAATTTTTTGTTCTAAAAATTACCAACTAAAAGCTATAAATGCCCACACCCAAAATGAACCAAAAACGCAAGTGACAATGTCAACGAGCGAGAAAGCACACTATGAAAAACAACCCCATAATGTGTGCAAGCATGCTTGCATACAAAGTGTACCTAACTATATGCATATGTGAATTACTGATCCATAGTGACCAACCTTATATAGATAAAGACAAATACACTAAATAAAATAACAAACATTATGTTTTGTACACGAAAGGCTAACACAAAGACATTAAGTATAACAAAACTTACAACTTTCTATTATGTTAATTGTCTTATTGTTTTCTAAAATTTTGTTCTTTCGTTGCTTGCGAGTTATGGGTGATTCTCCCGGAGTCCTTGACTCCTTACCAAGATCAGTTATCAATAGTGACAATTCTTAATTAGAATTCTTGAAGAGCTCAATAAGATATATATTTAATTTGAAAATTTGAGATGGATTTAGAAAGATAATATTTTTCCTTAGTTTTTATTGAACGCATCTTTAACTTTGGTTTTATTTATCCATCTGCATTAAAAAGCATTAAATATACTTCACAAGAAAAAAGACACATCTCCCAAGCTCACCAATGGCTCTTAGATCACTCATTATGAAATGACCATTTTCATCATGTATATGATAATAGAGAAATTCTCTTTCCTAAAGTATAATTAAGTGAAATTAGTATCCTTATTTATTTTACAATTTGTATAAATTTTGACATTATTAGTTTTCATTAGTTTATTAGCAAGATATAGTTGTGTATCAATAAAAGTTGTACGCCAACAAAAGGACCCAAAAATGGAGCCATTTCAAACATATAAAATTTTCATGAACAATTCATTGATAAAGATTCATTTTATTGAAAAGAACCAAATTCATAATTAGTTGTATTTGTATATCATGCTAATTATCTTATCCATATAATGCTTGATATCATATAAGATACACTCTCAAATGATAACACATTTGTATTAGGAAGATCTACATAATAAACTTTGATTGCAACTTATATAATTCAATGCATTCTGGAGACTTATAATATTCATTCATTCAAATATAATTTATCATGCAAAATAAAAATCATATTACTTGCATTAGCAAGAATTAAAGAAAGAGATATCTCATCAAAGTTCTTTTACAACCTAAGAATGGCATCAAAGATATCCAAAAAGTTTGATTGAGCGAGAAACTTGTTTATCGAAGTACTTCTTACTTCAACTTTGGTAAATCTGATAAGAAACATTGGAATGCGTTGTCTTAAAGATATATCGAGCTAAGATGTTACCATCAAAGGAAACATATCTTTTCACACACTATACTACTTATCCTTTGTCAAGGCCTTTTCCTATAAAGTTTTCCTTACAAGTTTATAACGAGACAATATCATATACTTTCTCTTTATTAGTTTTTGTTTGATTGGATTTTTATAGTAAGGATTTTAATGAGATATACTCACCATATGATTGACATCCAAGGTATGTCATAAAATATGGATGTCAACAAGTTTGATTATGCATAGTAAGAAAACAAATTATGAAGATTCAAATGATTACAATTTAAAGATTTATGTAACTCAATTTATAAAATAATTAGACAATTACTTATGACCTCATACAAGGGATATTACTTATATAGAGATCCTAGATGTATATGTAAATGATAAACTAATGAATAAATTTTTTTACACACTTTTTTCATATTTTCTTCTTTTTATATTAATAACACATTTGATTCAAATGTAAAATTTTCAATTTCTTATCATTTTTGTATCACATTTTTGGTACAACATTTTACTACAAAACAAGTCCATAATTTATGAAGAATGGAAGGGGAGAAGAAAACAAAATAAAATTGTAAAAAGCACCGATTTAACAAATATATATATATATATATATATATATATGTTGTTAATAGGGTAAAAAATGGTACCATTTCTCTTTTATTTTATTTGGTGTGAAACACTTAAAAAGACCTCCATTACTCCTTTTAAAAAAGCATCACGTGTTCTGTACATGACATTAAAATGTCAATTTTTTTTTGTTTTTTTAGTCACTTTTAAAGAAGAAAATGATTAAAATATTTTAAAAATTAATACGATTAAAATATCATTCTTGATAAAATAACAGAACATGTTGGGTCAAGCATATTAATTATGCATATAATATTAATAACATTTAACATGTAAAATTTATATCCCAAATATTAGGGGTAAAGTATCTTTAAAATGTAAAATTTATATATTTAACATTGAGATAATATTATTATGATATCATTAACTTTTAATACGTAAAATTATACACCTAATATTGAAAATAATATTATTATGATAGGTTTTTGTTTTAATTTAGTTTAAAAATCCAAATGAAACAAATTCTTTTATATTATTATTATCATATCAATATTTCTTCACATCTAAGAAGATACAGTGACACTAAAATTATTTTCATATTTAAGTCTTTTTATGGCTAATATTGTTAATAAGAGATTTAAATATACATAATAATAAATAAGAAATTCTAGTTATGTTCTCACAAAATACAAAAAAATATCTAAATGTTATATTGTTTATAAAAATCCAAACAGATTTCAACCATAAATAAAATGAAATAAATGTAAAAAGAAAGCTACGAACATGAAAGAATATTACTTATACACATATATATTCATTAGTAAAACATAACGTGTAAATATTACATAATATATTATATTTATAAAATGAAGTATGCTTTAACGTATATATCAATAATCTACTTATTGTCAGTAACTTTATTTTACATTTATCTATTGTTATTAATTTCATTTTCTTCGTGTTGAAATTTCTTTAAATTTATCAAATAGTGCAACATTTGAATATTTTTTAATCTTACTTAATAAGCAATTGATGATATCAGAATATTTTTTTATTTATACTAAGATCTGGAGAATAATAACAACAAAAAAATCTTATTAAATGGAGAAAATTTTGGTACCAAAATATAGGTTAGATAGTAAAAATAGGAAGAAAATTTATTTTATTTAAACTGTTAAATTAAATTAAACAAAGGATATTATAATAGTTTTACTTTAAATATTATAGGTATAAATTTTACCTATTATTAAAGGCAACATAATAACATTATTTCAAATCTTATATGTATAAATTTTAAATCATATTATAAAAATATTAGTTTTTATGTTAGGGGAATGAATTTTAAATCTTAAAAATGAGGTGTATTATAAAAATATTAGTTTTTGTGTTAGGGGAATGAATTTTAAATATTAAAATTTATGTTAGGATATAATTTGTAATTAAGCTAAAACAAATTAATAAAATGGGAAACATTTAAACTATTAAAAAAACAACACGTATTGAAGTTGTCCTTTGTTCCATGGTTTAAACTTTAAACCCTGCACTAAAACCCTTAAATCCTCACCGGTTCCTAAACCTATTCATAACGGCACCGGAGGCCGAAAATTTCCGCTATTTCTCGGCTGTCATCCAAAAGCCTTCTAAACGACGTCATTTCGCAACTGTCTCCTTCACATTCTCCTGTTAAGAAGGATGTCTGTTAAGCTTCTAGCCCAACTGCGTCTCATTAACCCTACCCTTCCATTGACCAATTTTCCTCCAACGAAGTTCGGATCCTCCATTTCGTTGTCTCGGACCGTACCCATTATCTCTCGGATATTTTTCTTCAAGCTCAAGTATCACGGCTTAGCACACAACCGTTTTCTGAAAACAGAGCAGTTCGGCTTGCAAAACTATTCGACTCGGCCGTTCCGGCAAAGAACTGGGTCGGGAGTCTCCGAATTCAGACGTGATGGTGAAAAAGGAGGGGTTCGAGCTTCGAAGAGTCTGGTTGAGGATGAGGCTGAACTTAGTGACTGGGTTGGTGAATTGAGGAGTGGTTCGTTCCGTGGTGGATTATATAGTGAGGACGAGTCGGATGAGGATAGAGGTCGTAGCGTTAGACATGGAGATAGGGGAAAAGAGACGGTGCCGATAGAGAAGAGGAGGAAGGACTTTGACTCTGACGAGTTTGATGGTGATGTGGGAAGGAGAGGCAGTCGAGGTATGCAATTTGGGCGTAATGGGGATCGGGGAAAAGAGACGGTGCGGATAAAGAAGAGGATGAGTAACTTTGACTCTGACGAGTTTGATGGTGATGTTAGAAGGAGAGGCAGTCGAGGTATGCAATTTGGGCGTAATGGTGATAGAGTGGACAATGAATTAAGGAAGAGTGGAAACGAGTCGAGAAAAGCAAGGATTTTGGTCGATGATGAAGATGAGGATGAGGAAGAAGCCAGGTTTGGTTTTCCGGGTTTGGTTGGTGATAATGACGAAGATAAGGCCAGTGAGGATGAAAGTGATGAACTAGAAGATGAAATTAGTACAAAAGTAATCCCTAACAGTTTACCGGAAAAGTCTGACTCTTATTTGAGCGAGACCAGGTAAAAAATTTGCTTCACCTGAAGTTTATTTTTATTTTTGTACTTAATAATCTCTGATTCTTAGTGTGGTTTCTTTTAGTACCTTGGTTTTCTGAAAATGGGTTATTATTTCCACGAAGGAATTGATCAATGTAATGCTTTTCAAGTGTTCACTTGATGCAAATAGACTCTGTTCTTAACTTCGCATGTGTATGCTTGTTTTTTACTCTTGAACTATATGTCTTGTGCATTTCTCCAAGGAGTGCAATAATAATTTTGAATAGGATAGTTATTAATAGAAAGCATGTTAAATCGATTCAGAATGCCGGGAGAACTTAACTCCTGGTTGGTCAGTTCAATGTGTGATTATTCCTAGAGGAAAATCAATTTTCATTATTTATTAACTTTGTTTTGCTGGAATATATCATCTTCTTTGTGTTCCCACAGATTTGACCAAGTTCCAATATCTCCTTTATCATTAAAAGGAATCAAAGATGCTGGATATGAAAAGATGACAGTGGTACAAGAGGCAACTCTGTCTTTGATACTTAAAGGTTTCTTTCTTTAAACTGAGTTAATGTTCTTCGAAGATTAATTAAGAAAAAAAGATAAATCTGGGTAGCAGCTTTAAACTTGTTCTCTGTCCAGTTTTGATCGCAATAGGATACTGTCTTGTCCAAATCCGCTGACAGAATTCTATAAAAACCCTACTGGAAGAGTCCACAACCCGGTACACTACCGAGGTAAGGAGAAACAAATTTCTAAAGGACTCTACCTTAACTCACACAAATAGGATAGAGAACACTAATACAGAGCACACAATAGAAGAACAAAAATATAATATCAGACAAATCAGATAACTTGATGCACAGATATTATATAACAAACATAAAACATGTAAACAATAAACGTTTTCTAATCGGAATTTAAGCTTCAATATGTTGAGACATACACACATAAAACTCATATTATACTAACTCAACAACATATCATGCATAACAAGCAATATAATGAGGTAAATTCACATAGAGATTATATTTATGTGGTAACATCCTCGAGTTACTCAAGGCAACCATTTAACAACAAAAAATTCACTAAATAATAAAATAGTTACAAATATAATGGACAGTAAATCACAATTACCTTTATTAGCGGGAACTTTCCTTATAATTGTCTATTGCTACTTTTTACTTAGCTTCCGCAACGATTTGATTCAACACTCAAACCCAGTTGTTCTCCACAGTCAACAGCACCTAAAGTAGTGTGATTGATAAACACAGATCAATAACTAGTAGTGCAGCTACTCTCAACCTTACAAGACACACAATTCATTATAAATATCAAATCGTGTACGAGAGACACACAGTCAAACTATGAACTCACACAAATAACGATTTGATAACAACCACAAAATGATCCACACTCACAAGTAAGCTTTCCAAATAATTTAAACAACAAATATGAATCTCAAAGTGAATTTTGGTAGAATTTTAGTACTTAAACTATGGGTGAAGTGGAGAAATAAGTGGGGTATTTATAGGACTCGAACCTTGTCAAGGGTGGTGGCAAGAGTGGTAGCAAGGTCCATGGCGAGCTTGTTGGCAAGATGCTAAAAAGTTGCATTCTACCATTTCCAAAAATACTAAGTACTATCCATAAATGTCCGCACCTGAAACACGCCAAAAATCACAGGCTTGCTCGCTGTAAACCAACACTTTACTTAGCATGCATACTACGAAAACCAACCCAGTGTTGTGTGTAAACATGCTTTCATACAAAGTGTACCTAACTTGTACGTGTGTGAATTATTGATCTGTAGTAACTAACCTTACACAGAGGAAGACAAACATATTAACAAAATAAAATAGACATTGTGTTTTGTACACGGGAAGCCAACACGCAGACACAAGTACAACGGGACTTACACCTACCAATCATTATTTTTTTTTTAATATTGAAATGAAAAATGGGTGCAAATAAACTTCCTATCTTCTTTTTCATTATCCGTCCTTCATTCTGGTGATATGATTACTTGGTTCCTCTATTTCCACGTAGGAAAGTGCTGATTCTAAATAATTTGTTTTCAGGTAAGGATGTCCTGGCAAAGGCTAAAACAGGAACTGGAAAAACTGTTGCATTTTTGGTAAGACACTTCAGTTATGTGTTGACACGAATATGCAACAAATAATAAAGGAAATCTATTATCATGGAACATGAATTCCATAAATTTTGGAAATTTCTAGGGCTATGTCTCTACTTTGTGATGCCACTGAGCATTTTCACAGTTGGCACCATCAACACTATTGAGATGCTTTTTACATTAATCAATTAAGTATCTTTGTTTGGAGTAAATATTTTTGTAATATCTAAAACAACTGTAACATAAACTTGACAAAGCGGAGTATCTTTCTTGTCTTCACTTGGCACCGTTGAATTTCCTGAGAACATATGTGATTTTAACGAAGTAAAGAAGGAGAATACTTGGTTACTAACTCTATTTGCATCTTGAATACAACAAATAAGGGTTTTTCAGTTTTTAGTCATCTTATGATGAGTTATTGTTTCAGCTCCCATCAATAGAAGTTGTTACAAAATCACCCCCTATCAGCCGTGACCAAAAGCGACCCCCAATTTTTGTTCTAGTAATATGCCCAACTAGGGAGCTGGCAAATCAAGCTGCTGCAGAAGCAAATACCTTGTTGAAATATCATCCTTCTATAGGTGTCCAAGTTGTTATGGGGGGTACAAGGCTTGCTCTAGAACAGAAACGTATTCAAGCAAACCCTTGCCAGGTGAATTTTCTTTTACTTTCAGGCAATTGTATATGTGCTGGGTTCCAACTGCATAAGCTGGATACTAGCAGTGCTGGCAAAGCATCATAAAGTTCATCTTTCTCTAATATCTGATTGATGGGACATCATTTGTACAACATATTCAAAACTTGCAGATTCTTGTTGCTACTCCTGGAAGGCTCAAAGATCATATGGAGAATACTGCAGGCTTTGCCACAAGACTGATGGGCGTAAAAGTACTTGTACTTGATGAAGCTGATCATTTACTAGATATGGGTTTTCGCAAAGACATTGAGAAGATTATTGCAGCTGTCCCGAAGCAACGGCAGACTCTTCTATTTTCTGCTACAGTTCCAGAGGAGGTGATTTTCCCCCTTTTATTTATTTATTTATTTATTTTGTGAGATTAACAGGGCTGAAGAAATGTTTCTAAATGAAGGTTCGTCAAATCTCTCTCATTGCACTGAAAAGGGATTATGAATTTATCAACACAGTTCAAAAGGGTAGCGTGGAGACACATTCACAAGTATGCTCTCGGACAATTTCTTAGTTCTTTGTTCTTTTTATTTTTATTTTTAAATAATGATTCATATATATTATTGACAGCTTGACTCTGATAATGATTATAATTGCAGGTCAGGCAGACGCATTTGATGGCTCCATTAGACGAGCATTTTTCTCTTCTATATGTTACTTTGAAGGAACATATTGCTGATGATGTTGACTATAAGGTAGGCCTTTGTGCCTGTATGAATTTTGGAAGGATAGGGGTGTCCAGAAATAGTACAGTCCGGTTCCATTAATTGGGAGTCATAACTGTTCACACCAGACGAGACCATTTAACTGGAATATATATTTATTTGTAATTACATTTCCATATATATCCGTGTGGTCTAGTGGTGAAAGCCAAAACTTTCATCCTAAAGGTTTTGAGTTCGAAACCCCATGCTGTCAGTGTTTTTTTTTTTATTAAATAGCATATCAAATTCAAAAATATAATGGAGTCGTGTAACAAGAATCAAACCTAGGAGCTGCCAAATAGGATTCGGGTGCCTAACCATTGAGTTGTTAACGAGGTTCATTAATATATAATGACAAATATATTTATTTTATAGTTTTAGCACCAATAGTTAAAACCGAAAACTGGACGGGACTGGTCCAGCTTCGATATTCCCAATGCTCCAATCTGATTTTGATTTTTTTTGTTGCTATTGTTATTTTTATTGGAATAACGAGACCGAACTGAACCTTGGACCCGTATGGAAGTATATATTTTGTCCTCATGAAGATTACTTGATTACTCTTCATACTGATTTATTTATGAAGATTGGCCTTTTATGTACTTGGGACAGCACACTTATTATTGATTGATTAGCAATGGATAATAAGCATTTGGTCCTTTTCCCTTTCTCTCCTCTTCCTGTCTACCTTTCTCTTCATTTTCCATACTGCAAGTATTTTTCTACCATTGGATTGATTTCTTGAGGGGTCGTTGACAATTCCAAATCTTTTGCTTCTTATTTTTGAATTTGAACAGGTTATTGTATTCTGTACAACTGCCATGATCACTCGACTGGTGGCTGGCATTCTTGGTGAGTTGAATTTGAATGTCAGAGAGATCCATTCTAGAAAGCCACAGAGCTATAGAACCAGAATCTCTGATGAGTTTCGGAAGTCAAAGGGTCTTATCCTCGTTACTTCAGACGTGTCTGCACGTGGTGTTGATTATCCTGATGTTACCCTTGTTATACAAGTAAGGATATGTGATGCAGGAGCTTCATTCAATGATTAAGAGTCTTTAATTAATATTAAGAGTATATGCATTTATATGTCATTTTCTTATTTCTCATTGACGTTTAAGTCATGTTAAAGAATCTAGTTACTTATTTCCCTTTTTGTTCGCTTGTCCTGGTTAACTTTGCAAAACAATATGTTTTGTAACTAACTAATGAGTACTAAAGCAATAGCTTCAGCTACAGTCTGGGCATTGCCAATTATCCATTTACAAGCTTGTATACAAAGTTTATTCAGTGGAATTACTTTTCAGAGGTTTGAGCCGACGAGTCCATATCCTCTTTTGGGAGCTCTCTTCCTTTTAATCCAAAGGCTTCTACGCAAATATGTTAATTATTACATGTATGTATAAAAGTAGGTGGACATATATCATCACTTTTTGGTAGGTAACTTTTCTCTGAGCATTTCTCTCTCTTGAAAGTGAGAAGACTCCATGATGTGATGAGCGAAGAATACATCTGGGTGTTTCTGTCTCCTTTGAAGCATTCTATTGAATTTTAGGCATATTTGATTCCTTGCTAATTTTATTTTCATGTGTTTTAGTTGAAATCTGGCTTCCTCACTACCTTATTTGTCCTTGATCATCTTAGTTATTTCATTGTACAAACTCACCTTTCTTGACCTTTTTAATTCAACAGCCTCATTCCTTCTCCGTGTTTCAATCTTCAGATGGGGTTGCCTTCTGATAGAGAACAATATATACATCGGCTTGGTAGGACAGGGCGTAAAGGAAAAGAAGGGCAAGGCATGTTGTTATTAGCTCCTTGGGAAGCGTTCTTTTTGTCCGAAATCAAGAATTTGCCAATAACAAAATCTGCAGTTCCTTCAATGGATCAAGACATAAAGAGAAAGGTGAGGGTTATCAAGGTTTCTATGGTGGTTTGTCTTTTCTATGTTACTTATATATATTGTAACAGGTGGAACGAGCACTGTCTCAAGTGGAGATGAAGAACAAGGAAGCAGCGTATCAGTCCTGGCTTGGGTATTATAATTCACAAAAGAAGGTTGGGCGTGATAAGTGTAAGCTTGTAGAACTTGCAAATGAGTTTAGCCGAAGCATGGGTCTGGACAATCCTCCAGCCATTCCTAAACTTGTCCTTGGCAAGATGGGCCTAAGAAATATCCCTGGACTGCGTTCTAAATGACCTGGGAGAGCAAATGCATTAAAAAATTATATTTTTTGTTTTGTAGAGAATAGATGAGGTTTCGATTATTGATCTCCTTCCATATTGTATCAAAATGTGGGTTGTTATTCATTGAATCAAATATATCTCTATAGAATTAAATAGGTGCAGTTTTTTTTTCTTCCATTTTTAACTGGAATTGAGGTGTCTCTGGAGTACTTGTTATATACAAACTTAAATACAAGTTTAAGGAAAAATAGGTATGATCTAAGAACACAAGTGGTCATAGGTGTGAGTCTATGTTTGTGTCTTTTGTGGGTACGCATGCATCCCTTATGTGGTTTTGTGATTCTTCTTTTTGGGGTGTTCTTTTGCACCTTTAGAACTAACATTTTAAGTGGTGGCTTTTCAACTCTAATTTGTGCTAGCACCCAAGAAATTCAAGATTTTTGAAAATTGGGTCTAGGAGCTTTTTATTTTAAAGAATCACTTTTATTGATCGTGGGTTTATATTTCGTTGATGTAGTTTACTGGCTTGATGAGTGAGTTTAAGATGGGTGGGCAATGTTTTCTTTCGAAAACAGCCTAACCGACCGAATCTATAAATAAATCGAATCCATAAACCGAATTTATGTTTTTATTATTATTTTTCATTTTTTATAAATTTGATTTTTTTTATTTTCTCAAAACCATGTTCATATAAAATAAACTATTTTACGGGGATACAAACATGTTTTAGCAAGTTTTGCTCAGTAAGTCTACTTAAGGTTTATTCTATTATTTTTTTCAAATTTCAATCACTTTATTCATCTTTATTATTGTGTTTGATTCTATTTATTTGAAATATTTTGAAGTGGATTTTAGGAAATTTTAATTTTTAACAAAAAAAATTTAAAGAATAAGACGTTCAAACAATATTAGAAACATCCGTAGTAAGGATTGGACGAAGCCAACAAGGCTCAATTTCAATCCAAATAACAAATTCAGAACAACTTATACCAAATTTAGCTAAACAATAGGCTGCATAATTAGCAGTCCTAGGACAATAACTGTAAGAGAAATAACGAGTCAGAGAAATTACACAACAAATATCACATTGCTTACAACTCAACAGCACACGAACAACATCAACCTATGTTTCCTGTCATCTATAACCCCCATAACTTTGCCCACTTGATTGCGAATGACACAACATATACCCACAAAGCCTGACAGCGACGAAATTACAGCATCAACATTGAGCTTGAAACACCCAACTTTTGGCGGAACCCATCCCAAAGGCCTTGAATGCACCAGATTGCTCGAATTGCAGTAGAACTTGTGGTGGTCTTCAACTACATTTCGTGCCTATGTTACATTGCCATCCGCACCCCACCACGATTTATTCACCGAGCACACCAAATCAAGTACATAAGCGTTACCAGCAACTCTAACTGGTCACTTCCAAGCTCAGTTAAAGCAATCAGCTACATTCATTCTTTTGAACCTGTAATAGAAAATAACCAGAACAGAAGTTTTCCATACCTTCTTTATAAATTCACAAGCCCATAATAGAGCATGGCTAGGAGTCTCATCACCACCATCACAAAGTGGGCAGCTCAATTCAGGTGTGATTTTGCTAAGAAACAAAGCATCATTACATGGTATGCTATTTCTCAGCACCTTCCAAATGAAATGCTCTACCTTGATACTCCATAGTTGTCTCCAAAGCCGCTGAATAATAGTGGTACCCAAGGCTAACACCCCTTGCTGAATTTTCTCAAATCAAAAACCAATCTGTAACCACTTTTTCCTGTATAAATACCGTTAGGAGTAAAATGCCAAGTTAGTATGGACGTCGACTAGGTGGTAATGACAACCTCATTATGGCCTTTGCTTCCGACACCTACATGCACTAACCAATTAACATTGTGTTCCAAGTACCGTTCTGTAAAATTAGAGCTGAGGCCTTTGCTTCCCCATCGAGGACGCAAGCGGATCGAACCCCAAACCCACTCCGGAAAACAGGCAGCCATGGATCACTGTATATTACATTCGAATCTCCATAACCAATTCTCAAACGAATTCCCTTCGACAACAATTCACAGCCCCACATAAGACTCCGCCACATATAAGTTGACCGATCATTGCAACCAGCTAATCACAATGAGTAATTAGGTGTATATTTTGAGCGAAGCACCCAGCTAGCAAGCGAGAGGGGCTATTGGAAAATACGCCACATTCGTTTCGCGAGCATCGCTTGGTTAAAATCCCAAGAATTCGATAGCCCGGTCATCTATTCCATTTTGCTTTACACAACTCCCTCCAAGGTTTGTTTGCCCACCAGTATCGTGCTGCCATACGTTTATGTTCCACACACAAAGCTGTCGGCAATTTAAATAAACTGTTTGGGCAGATAGGAATAGTCTGAAATACTTCAATAAAATGCCTTTTCATTCACCCATGAAGTCGTCTCATACTCCTTTTCCAAATTATTTGAAAAGAGATTCTCTTATTTCTTTTCAGGTCTATTAAAAATCTCAGATATTTTTCTTGACAAAAAACTCTATTAACAGCCAAAATGGTGAGAATATGATACGTGGCTGTTGGGCGTAGATATGGCTGCAATGAGGGCGGTGCAAGTGGCGTAGGATGCGCAAAGCTATGTGTGTAGCAAGGAACGCTGAGCACGTGAGTAGGGAGGGATTATTACAAATTCAGTTAGGAATGTCAAAATCAATTATCAGGATTTCCTGTAATTCCAAATACATGTAAGGCTATATATAGTCATAATTAATCGAGGAATGGATATGAGAAATTATATGAAATCAGTACCCTTACCTCTATTTTCTTCCCCAACCTCTGAGAAATTCTACACCTAACAATGGTATCAAAGTCAGTTCCAACCATTGTTGACCGGAACTGATCCAACACAGAAACCTTTGATGAGGAATCTAATTTCTTCACGCAATCTAGGTCCATATCAGAGTGATTCATCGCTATTTTACAGGCGATTGAAGTAGAGTTGAGAGCTCTTCGCAACCTTCATCGCTCATCAGAACCACACCTTTATGCACCACTTGAGACCTTCGAGAAATCGGAAGCCTCACCCTCTGATTCCTTCACGATGAGCGAACTACATACCTTAGAACTCAAAACGAACAAGAACTGCGTTTCTGGGTTACAAGAAGAGAGAACGAGGACTTATACAAAACCCAAGGCGAGACTTGGTGGATCGCTCGGTGGATTGCCAGCGCTTGGGCTTCTAGTAGTGGTCCATAAGCTAGCCCAAGAAACCAGCTTATCTCCTAAGCGTATTTCGTCTCTCTCAAATGAACGGCTTCACAATGGGCTTGGATTTGGCCCATCAGTTGGCCCCTATAGCCCTTACACCAGTAGAGACCTAGAATCCCTTCTCTTTTTCGTCCAGATCTCTAATAGAAATCAAAGCAATGGTTCAGTTGGTCAATCGAGAGGCACTCAAGCAGAAAAGAAGGAAATTATATCACTATGATGATTGGGGAATCGTTGACAGCCAGCGCTGCACGCAACCAAAGCCACTACACGAGGAGGAAGGTTCAATCAGAGAACCCCGAGACGGTCATATGAGGAAGCTTCATCGGACTAATTGGCGCTACAAAAGCATTTCTCTACCAATTCCTGACAAACAAAAGGGCACATCTAGGAAAGAACGTCCCTCAACCATTCTGAATAAAGAGACGAATCTTCGAAGCTTGAGGTTAGAAATTTGAATACTTACCGGTAATGTAAGAATTGTGTTTGAGTCATACCTCTGGCATCGATGGTACCGTAAAGGTATTATTATCCAAAAACGATATGCTTGAGCACTGGTTATAGCTTTTATGTTTTCCTTAATATACTCTGTGATCAGAGTAATAAGATGGCTAGGGTTAATTCATGATATTGGATACACTGATCACTGTATTCTGAATTGTTGTTCATTCTCAAATAACAAATCAATTGATTCAACAAGTAGAAAGGATATACCTAGTAGGAGACAAATTCTAGGTTTAACCCATGTAGAAAATCCATTGAGAGCAACTAAAAGGTGTGTAGGAGAGTGATGAGTGCTCAAAAAACACTAAAATAACCATGATTTTATGCAAATTAATTGATTAAAAATATATATATTTATATGTTTTATCATATATTTATATAAATTTGTCTTTTTCGGAATCACGGGTATTTTTATTGTTTTTCAGGTATTTTGGCTTAAAAATGCAACTTAAAGACTCAAAGAGGAATACTGGAAGCAATACATTACAAATATATTAATAAATAAATGCGTAAAGGTCGACAAATATGGAAAAATTAGACAAAATGGGTCAAAAAGGTCAAAAATGTCAAAAAAGAGAAAAACGCACCCAGTTCATGCGCGCCCAACGCGTTTTCACCCCATTTTTCACGCAGTGGCCAGGACGTCCACGCCGACGTCATTGATGACCTCGATTTCCATTACACATTTTTTAATTTTTTAATTTTTTTTTTTAACATTTTTTTACTCATTTTTTCTCTCCATCCTCACCTATAAATACCCCCCTTCCCTTCACTTCAAAACACACCTTCAAAACCTCCAAATACATTCTTTTCTCTCTTTCTTTCTCTCTTTTCTTTGATTTTTAGTTTTTCTTATGTTTTCTTAGTTTTTAGCTTTTCTTAGTTAATTTCTCTTAGTTTTAGAGTTCTTCCCTTTTTAGGGAAGAACTAGTTATTTTTGTAATATTTTAGCTTTTTGATTCAATAAATGGGAGTGCAAATTCCGCTTGGAGTTTTTCCAGCAACGGAAATAGCGTCGAAGTTCTGTAAGGATTTTATTTTCTTACAGTTATTTTTATGCTTTATTCTTACATGTTATATTTAATTTGTCTGTGGTTAAATTTAATCAGTGGCTGCTTAGTAAACATGATGTAATAATAACGTTGTTATGCTTGCGAAATATTAAATAGGTAAAAATCTCTAAAATGAATTGATTTTATTTTTATTCATGATTTTATATTAAGAATGTTAGAGAAATATATTATTTTTCATTACAAACTTAAACACGAAAATTAGATTTTAAGGTTTAGTTATCGATCGATTTAGAGTATTGCTCTTTTATTTGATGGTACAAATCGCCCTAGTTAGAGTGAAGCTCTATTTCAAAAGTTTTTATAAGAATTATTATCTGAAAATGTATTGACGACATGTTTTCGGTAGTGATTTTAAAACTTGAAAGTTAGTACTCGGATAACTAAATTCTTACGTTTAATTTGGACACCTTGAATAAAGTTTAAATCGCCTAACCCCACCAAAGGTGGCATTTAAATGGTTCATTTTCAATCTCTTAGAAAAATGAATTAATTTAATTAACCAAATTAGTTATCAACCCCACCCATAGGTGTTAATTGATTTGTTTAGTTAACAAAGAATATCTAACCCTACCAAAGGTGGTATTCATACAAAAAAGTATGAATCAATAAATATCAATTCATATCTTTAATAACCTAAATAATACGAGCAAGCATAATTAACTTAGTTATTATATCCATAAATACTCCACTATTTATAAAAGATAAAATTTGCATGAATGTTTATTGAATCTATGTTTATTTTTCTGTAATTAGATTAAAAACACAAAAACCCCAAAATATCGTGACAGGATGTTTAGGATTTAATTTCGTTTTTAAAAGTTTGAATAATAAATTAAAAACTACATACATTCCTTCCTTAGATCGACCTTGGGAGTATACTTATCATTTTCTACGAAATGATTCGTGCACTTGCGAGAGTTTTATAAATATTAAAACCAAAGTATTGGCAGAATCGGCGATGCCGGTTTTCGTTCATCAAAGTATTTGGCGATCACGATTCTGCTCATCAGAGAGGCACTGCAAGACTTAATACTATCCATCATCAGGGAATATGGGGATAATGGTGAAGCACAAAAAATGGATGGAAAATTGATTAAGAGAATTCAAGACTCGTGTGATTCATTGGTTACAGCCTTATGTAAAGTTATGAGATGGAAAATGGCTTTACATGAGTTCCAGCTCACGATATCTGAAAAGGTGGAGTCTAACAATTCTATCCAACAACCCCAAATTTTTACCATTGGTGAGTGGTCTTTGATTAATAATCTAGGGACTAACTAGAGGAGAAAATTGGGAGAGAGTATCAAAGAAGAATATTCTGCCTACTACGAGAATCTCACCAACAACTGGGAAAAACACCTCGCTATGAAGCTCTTCTCATTGGAAGAACAACTGGAATGTAGGATTGTCTTTTTTGTTCCAAAAAGGGATCCCTATGATATCTTTGACGCAAAAGAAAAACCCCACAACATCAAGTTATATGATCACTATGCTTCCATTATGGATAACTGTGAGGAACTAGTTCCTGAATATCTTAGCTGTGTGAATAGTATTGTGGGCTCTGATGACCTTTCCCTCAGCACTTTAAGAGTGACACTACAACAGAACCTGATATTGAAGGTTAGTCACAGGAACTGAGCCTAGAAGATCATTGGGTTTTTCTTTAAGAAAACAAACAACATGGGAGATCGACTCACTTGTCGAGCTCGCTTGTTAATTCTCATCGCTATCCTTAGAAATATAGTGAGTTGGTTTAAATTGGATGAGAATAAGACAGGCTCATTGACACCTATTTTAGCCACAGGTGCAACACTAGTTCAAAGTGTTGTCATTGATTATTTATCTACGATTGTACAAGACATAGCTCTTGTGGTAGCTGCTTTCATAATTGCCTTCATATTAAGAAGGCATACTGCAATGGTGGTTGTTGCTTCCCTTTCCTTACTTATTGGAGCTAACATTCCTGAGCAATTGTTTCTCAAAGGATTTGGAGAAGACTACCACAATGCATACTCAAAAGAAAACCCTTTGGCACCAGAGGCGATCACAAAAATATGTATTGTCATTGTTTTTGGTGCATAAGACAGACGCTCCATTCAAATTATCTTTCAACTAAACCAACCAAAAAGGGATGCATTCATAAGCGGTCAGATATCAAATTTTGGCTATGGAATGACACAACTTCTTGCCTTTTGTCCTTATACACTTGGCCTATGGTATGCATCAATTTTAATCAAGCAAAGAGACTCCAATCTTGGGGGTATTAGGAAATCCTTTATGATATTGATAATTACTACAATGGCATTAGCCGAAACTCTTGCTCTTGCACTAGGAATTGTAAAAAGATCCCAAGCACTCGGGTCAGTTTTCGGTATTTTTCAAAGAAAAACAACCGTTGATCTTTATGATCCAAATCCGATTATGGTTACTACTATCAAAAGAGATATAAAGTTTAGGAATGTCAGTTTCTCCCACCCTGCAAGGCCTAATATAACTATTTTTGAACACTTAAATTGGAAGGCCACAACATGAAATAGTTTTACAATAGTAGGACCAAGGGGGTCAAAAAAAGGTAGTATGATTGTCTTAATAAGGAGATCTTATGAAATTGATATTGGTTCAGTTATAAAATGGGTGCTCATATTTTGTCATACTCCAACTTCATTCTTGAAGACAAGGATTCTAAAGAGGGAAGGAATGATACGAGCAAAAAGTGCTTGTGGTTGTTGGGCACAGAGATGGCTGCACTGGGCGCAGCGCAAGTGGCGCAGAGCTATGTGGGCAGCAAGAAACGCTAAACATGTGAGTAGGGAAGGACCATTACAAATTCGGTTAGGAATGTCAAAACAATTATCAGGATTCACTTTAATTCCAAATATATGTAAGGTTATATATAATCATAGTTAATCGAGGAATGGATATGATAAATTATATGAAATCAGTACTCTTACTTTTGAATTCTTTTTTTCTCAACTTTTGAGAAATTTTTCACCTAATAGAATCTCCTCCTGCATAGTTGGAATAGTGTTAGGATTAAAGGATACCGTTGACTTGTTAAAATTTACTTATTGACCAGTGACCCGTTCATGAACCATTAAAATTCTTTTTTGCTCTCGACACTGCATGAAACATGCATCACATAAACACTAGGTCCAACACGAACTCTCCTGGCCCCATTAATTGTACACACCCTTAGTAAATAAATATGAGCTAATATGATTAAATTTCCAGAGCTCCTTGAAAGTTGAATATTACTCACCACTTACCGTTAGCATTAATATAGTACATGAACGTCAAAATATATATTTCGAATTAAAAATAACCACTTGTCGAGAAATCCCATCCTACGCATAACCTTAATTACATAATACCATTCTATCCTTTCATAGGCTTTGTTCATATCCAACTTCAATGCAACCCGACCCATTTTCCTCTTAAGATTTTCTGATTGAGTAGATTATTTCATAAGCCACAATTGAATTATTTGTAATTGGTCATCCAGGTATAAACGCGCTAGCTGCTAATCAATTAACACCGAGAGCACACCTTTTCAATCTATTTGCAATAGCTTTAGAAATAATCTTATATAATATTGTATAACCTAAATTCAGTAACCTTTTTCGGATTATTCACATTAGAAATTAGAGATATAACGGTTTGATTAATACCACCTGTATCAGTATCACCATTTAAAAAATACAAACAAGTAGCACATATCTCATCATTGACAATACTCCAATAATTTTGATAAAAGAAATCAGGTATACCATCAATCTTGGGATTATTTTTAGGGTGCATACCAAATAGTTCCAAGTACACTTCCTCAACAATATTTTTTTGTTGCTCTAATTAAAATATTCTTGAATGCAAACATTATAAAACAGGATCCACAACAAGCTATCAAGAAGTTCAAAATAAATATTCATAATACTCACAAAACACCTTGTTGGATGTAAAATAGTTCATATCATGTGACGCAATATAAAAAATTCTAGTCAATAAATGATTCGTAAATCAGTGTATTCAATGTTGAATCAGCAAATAAGCATCAATAAGAGATAAATATTTAATAGTACAAATGATTGACATTCAATCTCTTAATTATCTAATAATGAGATAATTAAGCAGATAAAACTCCAACATTAAAGATAAATCTATCACTGTGGATAAGGGTCATCAGTAGGTTTTTTTTTTGTAAATATTCATCATTGCTCACCATTAAACATAACTTGAAAGAACTTGATAGAGCTTCAGATAACTGGAAATAACTATAGACATTGAGATATATATTTTCTCCCTAAATATCTCTCTACATCATAAGGAAAAACCCTAGTCTCCTTCTTCTTCTCACTATTCAGACTTACTTAAATATTGGAGGGTTAAAGTTTGCCACACCTTCTAAGGTCCTAATGATGTATTCTCTGTTCTCAGATCCATAGGAAGTGTTGATAAAAATTGATATCAGCATCTAGCGTTGTTTGTGGGAATGATTATGCTCTATTAGTTGAATCACAACTAAAGAGAAAAAGATTTACAATGTTCTCTAATGTTTTAAACTAGGTGGTCTTTGAAGAAAAGACCCTAAAAGTTCAAAAGAAAGCTAATTCAGAAAAAGTTCATTCTATGAGGTCTCTAAAGGCCATACTTTTCCTTCCTTTCAAGATAAATCAACCTCTTGACTTAGATAGCCAAGCTTCTCCAAGGGACAATAAGGTCCCACCTCATGTCCAATAAGTTATGCATTCACATGTATAGGTTGCCAATCCCACACTACCAAGGCCACTATAGGCCTGAGTGGTCGAAATAGCGCACGGGTGGAAGTCCCCTTAAACACAATGAAAAATATACTCCAGACTATCTTGGAACTTCTACCAGATCCACAAGCCCTTGAACCAGAAGACGTCTATACAACATCTTTCAATGCCTATAGTACATCAGATCTGGCCCGAAGTCGTACAAGTTCAAACCCCATCCATCTGTCCATCCTATAGTCGAATGCGACCTACCCCAACAAGGTTTAAGCCTATGGGTCAAACAGTTAGCTTCGAACCATATAGTCCAAAGCCATCCACTCATAGAGACTCAAACCCCGTCCCTTTATCTATCCATATTGGAATATTTAAGACTTATTTGTCCCAACCTACATGAGCACCTTGAAACTTATAGATGGGACCATCCTGTCCAGGTAAGCCATGGAAAAAATATGGCTTTGGTGACCAATGGCCATCATATAGACAATCTACTAGGGGACGTACCTATAACCCTCTGTCCCGTTATCGACCGATTAGTTGTCCATTTACAAAAGTTACAACAAAGAAGTTCAAATTCTACATGGTATCTAAAAGGCCAAATTTTATGTCCTTCCAAGAAGATGGCGAAACAATTTGCTAAACTTGAGGCTCTGCTTCCACAAAATTCCAAGAAAGATCATTCCATGCAACATTTTGGTCAATGAGCCAAGGTGCGTGTACCATAGTCATTGCCAACAAATGGTGGCTCATTTTTTGACACATCTAGATAGTGAGGCATCCTTGGCAGTCAAACATGAAAACTCAATTAGTCGGTCACAGTAGCTCAACCTAAAAGGGATCTACCTTTCACTTTTATATTTGGTCAAGTGTCCTCTATCTAGATCTAAAAATGTGTGCATCATCTAAAAACTTTGAGACCACCATCAGAAAGATCACATTCTAAATAGCCACCCCTCAAAATTTATCATTGAATGAATGTTGGAGGAGCCTGCACGTGACACCACACGCCACCAACACGAGTAATAGTAGCCATACAAAATTTTGTCCAAACATGTTCGATTAGTCGCATAGAGATAAAATCCAATTCAAAGCTTGTTCGTCCACTTCCAGACTAATTTTTGGGGAAGTAAAACTAGCTCCAAAATCCTCTAGACGAGATGATTCCAACGTTATATATTCAACATTTTTTTTTATAAATGTGTTTGAGGAGGTCATTCACCCATCCAATTCTATCAAAATTGTAGGGAAATGATCACTCACTATTCCATTCATCTAATGCATCTGATCATCACACACGAAGTGTGTGCAATGAATACGCAAGTATATGTATCGTAACAAGTAATATAATGATAAAAAAAGATCGTTCATACAGAGATTATTTTATTATAAATTAATTTTTAAAACTAAAAAAATAAAAATCATTTTTTTTGTATTTTTATATTTTAATGAAGCAAAATTAAAGTAACTAAAAGCAAATAGCAATAATTAATTAACACGGTTTTTGTAACTAAGAAGATATATGATAAATATCTAGGAATACTTAATCCTCTAATTTTCTAAACATGCGAATCATTATAATCCCCCCAATATAATTATCAATTAATTACATGATCAATTGAATTTAACCTAGCATGCATTCCTCTATCAAGTAAACTGCACATCATATAATAATTAATTTAATCACACTCTCATGCCAATTAAATTGCATACTACTTATTAAGTTCATCAATTATGGATCACATACATAAGAATCATACATTTTTGCCTAGAAACTATGCATGTTATGTAATTAAGACAAATAATTAAATAATCCTCTCAAATATATTTAATTTACTCTATAGATAAATTGTTGGCCAAACAATTAATAGCATAAAAATCAGATTAAATAATATAATTAAATTATAATTATAATTGAGGTAAAATATTAAATCATAACTCCCTATTTGGCATTTTCATGTGCCAAAACCTCACACTCACTACATGACCCTCATAGGAGTAATGTAAAAATAAATTTATATCCTATACTCCATAGTAGAACTATCCTATGGTCCGGTGAATCCATCTTCGCTATAACTTGAAAACTTTTAAGTAATTGAAATGACATAGACAAAGCATACAACAACTTGGCTTGAAAGCCTCATTGTACAATAGTTTAGTTTATTTAGAAATAAGTAAAGTGTAAAGATTTATCATATAGTGCATGCATCTATACCAATCAATCTTAACATACGAAAAAATGATAGAAATCATTCTTACCCTAAATATGTTCTCCCCTATATGCATAACAAAATAAAACATGAAAATGAAACACATTCTCCCCCTTTTTGGATTACGAGAATGAAAAAACATTGGAAAAAGTAATGAAGCTAAACTTCCTATAAAGATAAAAGAGCAAAGTTAAAGCATATTAATGCAAATGTGCAATGCGATTTAAACTCCCCTTAAGTTTTATGACTCCCTAACTTAAAAACTAATTAAATAACTAATAAATAAGAAGAAGACGTAAATAATTTTTTTTTATTTTCATAAATAGCCACAAAAGGTATTAAACTCTTTAATCACAAACAAGTACACAATCAATTGAGAACTCATTTTTTTAATTTTTGCACTCAAATTTTGATTATTTATTGTATAAATAAGTATAATAGAAGAGGCATACAATCACACTTCGTATATATAATGACATATTGAAATTTACTTAAAAGTAATATATATGTTTAAACTCTGCAAATATACTTATTAAGTCATTTATGATTAATCAAGAAAGACTCAAAAAGAAAAAAAAATCACTTATCATGTAAAATTGTAATTAAGTATTCAATCTTACAAAATAAAATATATCTAACAAAAGAGGACTTAAATTTTTTTATATTTAGTTTCTAAATGAGATACATGATTTTTTTAACCTCTATTGGCTCTTTCTTTTTATGCATGTCAAGTACAAATTTTATAAGCAATCGCTTTTTGCATAAGCAGAGAAGAGGCACACAATCATACTTTGCACATATAATGATGTATTGACATTTACTTAAAAGTAGTATATATGTTTAAACTCCACATATATGCCAATTAAGTCATTTATGATCAATCAAGAAAGACTCAAAAGAAAACAATTATCACTTATCATGTAAAAGTTTAATTGAGTATTCAATCTCACAAAATAAAATATATCTACCAAAAGAGGACTTAAATTTTTTATCTTTTCTTTATAAATGAGAAACATGATTATTATTTTATTTTTTAACCTCTATTGGCTCTTTCTTTTTATGCATGTCAAGAACAAGTTTTATAAGCAATTGCTTTTTGAATAATCTTTCCCTTTTTTTTTCTTTTTTTTCGCACGAGCTATAATCATAGCATGATGGCTTTCACACTAGTTGTAAGGTTTCCCTATCCACTCACTATAGTAGCTTCACACATCACAATAGGTAGCTCTCTCAATACTAAGTGCCTCCCTACGGTATAATTTTAGAAAGCAAGAAATAGAACTCAACATAATTTTAAAGTCAAGATTAGCTAAAGTCATAGAGCCTTTCAAGAGTATTCATAAACTTCAAACATAGCATATATGTATATTTATGAGTGTGTAAATAAATTCATGTCAATATCGATCATCACATGTATAAGAACATGTATGTATATGAGTCAAAATTGTAGAATAATTTATACAATAAATGTCAAAATGAGTTAAGTTACTAAAAATAAGGTTATATGTATGTAAATGTTGAATAAGTCCAATTCCTTGTTAACCACATAAGGATTCTACTTCTCTCTCTCTATTTTTTTTTTTGAAGAAAATTTAGAATTCAATTTGAGGGAGAGATTCCTAAGGCACTCCTAAGCGAATCAAATCTTTGAGTGTCCATAGCTTTGGTGAATATGTCAGCTAGTTGTCTCTTAGTAGGTACAAATTCAAATGTCATTACTTTCTCTTCAACTAACTAGTGGACTCCTTCCTCCAATCATGAGGCATGAGAAGTATCTTGTATCCTAAGTGGGGGTTAGTTGACTCCTTCCTCCAATCATAGAGAGTCGTCGTGTTTATTTTTCATGGGATAAGTGACATGTAATGGTGAAATTGAATTCAACTACTAAATGCATTTCTAAAGAGGAGGTTCACTACAGAACTCAAGTCTCTTTCTTGGGACGAATCCCACATTTCAAGTGGGGGGATCAATGGACTCCTTCCTCCAATCATGAGGCATGAGACATATCATACATCCCAAGTGAGAGTTCAATTAACTCCTTACTCCAATCATGGGGGGACCCCATGTTTATTTTTCACAGGACATGAGACACATAAGGGTGAAATTGAATTTAACCCCTAAATGCGTTCCTAAAAAGGAGGTTTTCCTTGGAATTCAAGTCTCTTTCTTGGACATATTCTGCATCTCAAATGGAGGGATTAATGGATTCCTTCCTCCAATCATGAGGCATGGAACATATTAGGCATCTCAAGTAAGGGGTCAATGGACTCCTTCCTCTAATAATGAGGCATGGGACGTATCCCGCATCCCAAGTGGGGGGGTTAGTTGACTCCTTCCTCCAATCATGGGAAATAAATTATTCGTGAGTTATACGACATGTTAAGTTGAAAAGTCCTACACCTCATATGTGTTTCCACACTTAAGAGATTAATTGCTTTAATATTTCGCAAGAGATGCGACATGCATGGGTGAAAAATCCTACTCTTCATATACGCTTCCATACTTGATGGATTAATCATGTTAATATTTTGTGAGATATATGACATGCATGTATGGAAATTAAGGACTTGACAAAAACCCAATACGGATATTACCGTCGTGTTGTCTTCTATATAATGTTAGGAGCAAGGTGGTTGAGCTTGATATGTAGTATCGTTAAAAATCATATTTTAGTATGATTAAATTGATGAACCTTCAGAAAAATACACATATCCAATAACTTTGTAACAAATTTTCAATGACTCCATGTGGTGCCATAAACCACACTTCAAATAGATCTAACACTTTAGTCCACAACAAAGAGAACAACACTAATTTTTTGCGATAATTCTTCAAGAGCTCATATTTTTCTTTCCTAGGCTAGGTGTTTGTATACATGCCTTTTCGCATGTTTTTGTTAGACAACATACAACGATCATAAGCATACCTTGTTTTTAGAGTTAATCCGGTTTGGGTTTCACCCCCTAATTGAAGTTTTCAAGTTCACAATCATATTCAACTATGGTCTTCAAAGATTGAAGTATTGTTGTATTTCAACGAAGTGTTGAATCCCATTACAATTTCATTTTAAGATGCCTAGGTCGCACAAATCCTTAGGTGAACCAAACTCTAACTTAGTCACCAAGATCAACCTATACATAATATAAATAAGAAATGCATGTAATGATTATCCCATATATCATATAAACTCACCTCACTTAGTGCATATAAGATTCCCTTAACTTGTTTGAAACTCAGTCCTCATATTTATGGTGATATAGCCACCATCACGGGTCACTAGATGAAAGCTCTTATTTTTGGGATGCTTGGATTGTACAAATACTTAAGTTTATTAAGCTCTACCTTAGTTTCCAAGATCAACATATACATCATATAAAGAGGAAAGGTAAGTAATGACCAGCCCATACGCCATATAAACATATATCTTTATTGTACTTAATCTAGGAATGTCTCACTGGCCAACCAGGAGGTAGGGCTGCCCAAAACATAACTCTAGGACATCTACCAACATCTTATGCCTTGTACCTGTCCAACATTATTGCCATGCCTTTGCTTTTCAAAATACATCAAGCATGAATCATACATTCCATGCCTTTGCTTGTCAAAATAAATCAAGCATGAATCATACCATAAAGCATTTATGTTGTTGATTCAATTAATTCATTTTGTGTTAGGCACATCGGGTAAAAATAAAATAAATTCAATAGAGTAAAATAATGACACCGGTAATTTAATGTGGTTTATCCTATAATTTGGGCTAAGTCCACGGGATAAACTCCGAAAAATATTTCTTCCACTAATAAAATTAATGGGTACAAAGTGAGAGAATTACAACAAATTGAAATAAACCCAAAATAGTGTCACACAAGTGTTTCCCAAACTCACTATTTTGTCACTCCCCTTTAAGAAAAATATCCCAATACTTTTCTAAGATATTTTCTCCCACTTTCTTACATACACAACACTATTTTTCTTCAAAGGAATTGTTCATTTGACTTTTCTTTGTTTATCTTCTTGTTTTGGTGTGTTGATGTATCTCTAAGGCAAAGACATTGCCTATTTATAGGCAAAATTGTCTATCAATATTAGATGCATTTGTCAAATATGGTTGCACATAACATTTATGGTTGTACCTAGCATTTATGGTTTGCACCTACCATTTGTGGTTACACCTAACATTTTTTTTTATTTTCTTCCTCTTCTATATAGGAGGGACTTACAAATCTCTTCATCTCAACTACATAGAAGGCTCAACCAATCCAGCATCTAAACAATAGTATTCAAAATTCTATCTTGGGAGAATTTTCATCAACATGTCTAATCAATTTTATTTTATGTGGATCTTCTCAATTTGTAATAGCTTCTTCTCGATTAAATCCCTAATCTATTGATATCTCACATCAATATGTTTTAATCTCAAATGAAATGAGGCATTCTTTCCAATATGGATAGCACTTTGACTATCACAAAATAACTGGTAACTGTCTTGTTACAACCCAAGTTCTTTCAAGAAATTTTTCATCCATAGAAACTCTTTACATGATTCCGTTGCTGCTATAAACTCTGCTTCTGTAGTGGATAGTGCAACATATTTTTGTAACTTTGCCTGCCATGACACAACTCCCTCTACAAATGTAATCAAGTAACCTGAAGTGGATTTTCTAGAATCCACATCACCAGCCATATCTGCATCTATGTATCTAACTAACACAAGTTTTTCATTTCCAAAACATAGGCATATTTTGGAAGAACCTCGAAGATACTTGAAAATCCATTTCACTACAGCCCAATGTTCATTTCTAGGATTTGAAAGGAATCTACTTAAATTCCAATTACATAAGCAATATCTAGCCGTGTATAAACCATGACATACATCAGACTTCCAACTACTGAAGCATATGGAACATTTTCCATCTTTTCCTTCTCTTTTTCTGTAGAAGGGCTCTGTTTAGAACTTAGCTTAAAGTGATTAACAAGAGGACAATTAATCACTTTAGCCTTATCCATATGAAATCTTTGAAGTACTTTCTCAATGTACTTCTCCTGTGACAAACATAATTTCTTGGCGCATCTGTCTCTAATAATACTCATGCCAAGAATATACTTTGTTGGCCCCAAGTCTTTCATGGCAAAAGACTTACTCAATTTCTTTTCAAGTTGTTGATTCTGAAAATATTTCGGCCAACAATCAACATATCATCCACATAGAGCAAAAGAATAATGAAATTATCATAAGAGAATTTATGCACAGATAACAATGGTCTAAAGTAGTCTTTTTGTAACCTTGTTCCCCCATAATAGACTCAAAAAATTTGTACCATTGTCTCGGTGCTTGTTTTAAGCCTTAGAGGCTTTTCTTCAATTTGCAAACATAATCTTCTTTTCCCTTTAGCTTCAAACCCTCTCGATGTTTCATATATATCTCTTCTTCCAAGTCACCATGTAGGAAGGTAGTTTTGACATCCATTTGCTCAACCTCAGAGTCAAGACTTGCTGCTAACCCTAGCATAGTATAGATGGATGTCATATTCATAACTAAAGAGAAGATCTCATCAAAGTCAACACCTTTTCTTTGGTTGAATCCCTTGATAACCAGTTTGGCTTTGTATCACATACTAGAATTGTGTCCTTCATGCTTCATCAGCTCTAAAGTTTTGTTCTCATACAAGGACTTTATCTCATCTTGCATGGCTTCAATCCATTTTTTTATTCATCATCTATGGCTTCTTCATAACTCTCAAGTTTTCCCCCATAAGTGAAAGTTACATACTCATTTGGAGGATATGAGGTAGAGGGTCGTCTCACTCTATCACTTATTCTTAATGGAACAGGAGAAGCTAATGAGTGCTCAAAAAGCACTAAAATTACCATGATTTTATGCACATTAGTTGATTAAAAATATATATATTTATATGTTTTATCATATATTTATATAAATTTATCTTTTTCGAAATCACGGGTATTTTTATTGTTTTTCAAGTATTTTGGCTTAAAAACGTAACTTAAAAACTCAAAGAGTAATACTGGAAGCAATACATCGCAAATATATTAATAAATAAATGGGGAAAGGTCAACAAATATGGAAAAATTGGACAAAATGGGTCAAAAAGGCCAAAAAGGAGAAAATCGCGCCACCGTGCCGCCCAACCGCACCGAGCGCCACGCGCACCAGCGCCTCACGTCCGCGCCAAGCCGCGCGCGCGCAGTGTTCCGCGCGCCCGCGCGCGTTGCTCCTTCCGTGCACGCCCTGCGTGCCGGCCCTCGCGCGCCGATCCCCATTTCGCCCCATTTTCGCCCGCAGCCGCCCCCATGACGTCATGCTGACATCATCAATGACCTCACCAATTGCACCCCACGTTTTCACATTTTTTTAACATTTTTCACTCACTTTTTCTCTCCATCCTCACCTATAAATACCCCTCTTCCCTTCACTTCTAAACACACCTCAAAACACACTTCTCTCTTCTTTTTTTCTCTCAATTTCTTAGTTTTTAGTTTTTTTCTTAGTTTTTAGTTAATTTCTCTTAGTTTTAGAGTTCTTCTCTTTTTGGGAAGAACTAGTTATGTTTTTGTAATTTATTTGCTTTTGATTCAATAAATGGGAGTGCAAATTCTGTTTAGAGGTTTTCCAACAACAGAGTTAGTATCGAAGTTCTATAAGGATTTTATTTTCTTTGAATTTATTTTTGTGATTTACTCTTACATGTTATATTTAATTTGTCTGTGATTAAATTTAACTGTGCTGTCTGTTTGTAAACATGATATAATAATAACGTTGTTATGCTTACGAAATATTAAATAGGTGAAAATCTCTAAAATGAATTTATTTTATTTTTATTCAAGATTTTATATTAAGAATATTAGAGAGAAATATATTATTTTTCATTACAAACTTAAAACTGAAAATTAGATTTTAAGGTTTAGTTATCCGGTCTGATTTAGAGTAGTGCTCTTTTATTTGTTGGTACAATCTCCCGGTAGTTAGAGTGAAGCTCTATTTCAAAAGTTTTTATAAGAATTATTATCTGAAAATATATTGACAACATGTTTTCAGTAGTGGTTTTAAAACTTGAAAGTTAGTACTCGTATAATTAAATTCTTAGGTTTAAAGAATAAAGTTTAAACTGTCTAACCCCACCAAAGGTGGCATTTAAATGGTTCATTTTCAATCTCTTAGAAAAAAGAATTAATTTAATTAACCAAATTAGCTATCAACCCCACCCATAGGTGTTAATTGATTTGTTTAGTTAACAAAGAATATCTAACCCCACCAAAGGTGGTATTTATACAAAAAAAAGGAGAATCAATAAATATCAATTCATATCTTTAATAACCTAAATAATACGAGTAAGCATAATTAACTTAGTTATTATATCCATAAATACTCCATTATTATAAAAGATAAAATTTGCATAAATATTTATTGAATCTATGTTTATTTTTATGTCAGTAGCTTAAAAACACAAAACCCAAAATATCGTGACAGGATGTTTAGGATTTAATTTCATTTTTAAAAGTTTGAATAATAAATTAAAAACCACATACATTCCTTCCTTAGATCGACCTTGAGAGTATACTTATCATTTTCTACGAAATGATTTGTGCACTTGCGAGAGTTTTATAAATATAAAACCAAAGTATTGGCAGGATCGGCGATGCCGATTTTCGTTCAAGTTTTTGGCGCTGTTGCCGGGGATGGCATCAAAGTTTTTGGCAATCCCAATTCTGCTCATCAGAAGTCGTAGGTGTTGATACTGAATAATGAACATCATCATTTCTCTCATCTTCAGAACCAACTTCTATGGGAGCATCATCTTCATCAGGTGGATAAACTTGGTCTTCATATCCAAGCTGATGAGTGCACAAAAAACACTAAAATTACCATAATTTTATGCACATTAATTGATTAAAAATATATATTTATATGATTTTATCATATATTTATATAAATATGCCTTTTCGGAATCATGGGTATTTTTATTGTTTTTCATGTACTTTTGCTTAAAATCATAACTTAAAGACACAAAAAGGAATACTGGAGGCAATACATCACAAATATATTCATAATTAAATGAGAAAAGGTCAACAAATATGGAAAAATTGGACAAAATGGGTCAAAAATGTTAAAAAGGAGGAAATCGCACAGGGAGCCGCCCACTCACACCGACCAACGCGGCGCCACGGCCGCCAAAGATAAGGCCTGGGCCCGCATGCGCAAAGACACCCGCCCACGTACGTCGCTTCTCCATTCCCCGCGCGCCCGTGCGTAGTCCGCGCCAGCGTCCATCTACGCCCAATCTGCGCGTGCCGCCGCCCCCCACATCAGCATGACATCATCAATGATGTCATCATTCACTATTCTCATTTCCACCATTTTTTATCATTTTTTCACCCACGTTTTCTTCCTTTCCTCACCTATAAATACCCCTATTCTCTTCACTTCATACCACATCCTAAAAACACATCTTCTCTTCTCTTTCTTTCTCTCATTTCTTAATTTTTCTAGTTTTTCTTAGTTTTTAGCTTTTCTTAGTTTTAGAGTTCTTCTCTTTTTGAGAAGAACTAATTATGTTTTTGTAATTTATTTACTTTTTTATTCAATAAATGGAAGTGCAAATTTCGTTTGGAGATTTTCCAACAACAGGAATAACATCAAAATATTGTAAGGATTTTATTTTCTTACAGTTATTTTTTATGTTATATTCTTAAATGTTATATTTAATTTGTCTGTGATTAAATTTAACTTTGCTAGCTGTTTATAAACATGATATAATAATAACGTTGTTATGCTTGCGAAATATTAAATAGGTAAAAATCTCTAAAATGAATTGATTTTATTTTTATTCAAGATTTTATATTAAGAATGTCAGAGAGAAATATATTATTTTTCATTACAAACTTAAATCTAAAAATTAGATTTTAAGGTTTTATATGGAACGGTTTTAAGTTGTTTATTTTATCTGTGCTTAATGCTTTTAATTATTAGAAGATTAATTAATTGATTTGTGATACTTAAATAAATTTGAAAAAGGCATTTTTTGTGTGTTGTTTGTGATAAAATAACATATATATATATAAGGGATATGAATATACCTTTATTGTACGTGTAACTATTTGAGAACTTAGACCTTAATAAATCTAGTTGAATTTAATTCTCTTAAGAATATAGTGAATTATTTTAGTAAGATGTGTCTGTAAGGAGCTCGGAAGAGATATATGGATAAATTAAAAGTTCTTGGTTAACAACTTAAAATACGAGAACATAAATCAAGAGAAAATAATATGATCCAAGTGGATTAATTTGATGAAACTACAATCCTAGAATTTTCATATAAACTGTTAAAAAAATTAGTTAGTCAAACTGTATCAAACTATCGACTGTTTGGATAGAATCAGGTTGAAATAATTTTAATAATTAACAAACACTAATAACAAATCTCCACGGAAATGATATTTTATTTATCATATTATTACTTGTGAGCGTATATATTTGCACGTTTTCATGTTCTCCAAAAGACACAACATGATTACACCTACCATTTGTAGTTGTAACTATCATTTATTTATTAAACTTACGTTTCGTTTCTCATTAAACATATCATCACAAGGAGATTCAAAATCAAGTATCGAATCAATTGCGTAATTATAGTAGGAACTTGGATGCTTAATCCACGTAGGTTAAAATCATCTTGTATGTAATCGTGATAGACTTCCCAAAACACACTCGCCTCTCCATAACACATGGCATTAAGTGAATGGGTACACCATGGCTCTCATTTATGCGTAGTTTCATGATATATTAGTAAAAAAAAAAAAAACAAACCACTAGCTTGTCGTACATAAACCTCTATATAAGAAATAATAACTCTGATTTGTTCGACAAATTAGCCACAATAAGTTCGAAAATTCCTATTTTGTTCTAAACAGTTTGTAATAGTAGAACTAAAGATATCTCACTTCCCAAAGTACACAAATAGAGATGTGTTTCACAGAGTATATGAACGACATCAGATCTGTTTCTCAAGCCAAGAAACTCTGAGATTGTAAAACCATATGTATAGAAATCAACCTAGTGTAAATCAGTTCTAGAATCACAATCACAACTCGTTTGTCCTCTATGAAAACTGACCCCATGCAGTCCGTTCTTCACTAGAGATCCAAATGGGTCGAGATCTATCAGCAACAGTTCCAAACTTGAGACTTCCAACTTGGTTTTGAACTGACTCAGTGGGTCACTTATGTCATAATCGTAAATAGTCGTTCACCGGTGCTTGGTATATAGTCTTCATGCTTGATAACAAATCAGCATGTACTTATTCAACAAGAGGAGCTATAAATGATTTCCCGCAGACTTCATTTGATGAGAATTTCATTGGGATTTCCTTCACCTTTTATTTATAGATATTGTTATTGAGAACACTTTAATCGACCAAGAGAAAACCAGATCAATTATAAATGAGCCACGCTATTGCTAGTAGCTTCGCTTGAGGACGAGAAAGTCTTCGCTTTTCACGGTCCTCGTCTCTATGAAGCCAAGATACACACTTAGCCCAACTGTTAGTGGTTGACTCAATTTCAGATCCAGTTCAAGCGACTCCGTGCACCAATTCACCTTTTTTCAGTTTGCTGGCTCTAACTGATCAAGACCCAGTCCATTCTTCCTCAGATCACGGTAATTCCAATCACATCAACCCAGCTTGTTTCTCAGCGGTGTTTACAGAGCCCGCCGGCTGGTCTACAATTCTCCATATCTCCATTTCATTCACTATGGTGTTTACCGAGCCCGCCGGTTGGTCTATAGTTCTCCATATCTCCACCCTATTAATTTAGCTCATTGGTCGATGTTCGTTCATGATTAAATAAAACCCACAAACTTATCAGCTTGTGCAAGGTATATCTCATTCATCGTTTATGGAAACCGATCAAGTGCAGTCAACTCTATAGAAATCAACCCAATCATAAATTAATCCTAGAATTAGGTCGAATATCAATGTAGAGAAGCCTAGAAATATCAATGCAAACCTAGTTTGGGATCAAAACCAAGTGAATGATCAAATAGATGCAGTCTGTGATAGTTCACTTGGGTCGAACTAGGCCCAGTTGGGTAGCTCAGTTCGTTTCTCTCCAACCCAATTAATGATAGCCCACTGTTCATAATCTTACTCGATCTAAACTAGTTGCATGTGGCTTGCCTTTGTCATCTCAAAATTACTGAATCTCAATCTGACTCATTATGCATCAGTAGCACGCAGCTTGTAATTGATTTCCACAAGTCACTATTTAACCAGGCCACAAGAGAGTCTTGTCTTGGTTCTTAGGTCACCGATCGAACTACTAAAGCACTAGAGGAAACAACCCTAAGTACCCATAAATGGCAGGAAACAAGCTGGGAATGAAACTGGTATCATTTCAAAACTTGTCCTCTTCCTTTAAACACCATAATAGATCATCCAATTTTGATTCGCAGTTTGTTTAAACATCAACAACCCAACTTGTAGTCTGTGCCTTCTAAATTTTCATGCCATAGTTCTCAATTCGACTCACAGTTTGAGTCATAAAATCCCATACGTTGTCTTGTTATGCGCAACCAACCACCATCCCATTTGTTGTTTTATATGTGCAAACAACCACCCAACTAGATATTCATTCTTTGTTTTACCCTCCAACGAGTTATTCATTTTTTCATAAATTTGTCCATTTGAGCATAATTGTAGGTCTTCCAAATAGGATTCTTTGAAGCGATGTGATGAATGTTTGGGTGTTTAGGTTCCATTGGACCTATTGGAAAAAAAGATATAGTACAATGTCTACGGTGACATATGGAATACCTCTTTAAGCATATATGATGACATAGATCCTAAAACCTTTGGGAATATGTTGACACATAAAGAGTACTCAAATGCTTTTCGTCCAACTCAAAGTGTTAGTTGATGTGTTCGTATTCATACAATGCCACATTGAACTCAATTCTTTTCCGTTCAGCCTCTAAATGGTAAGTCACTTGTGTTAGCCTGATGTTAGATAGGTTCATTCCTATAGATCCTAGATCACTCATTTAAACCATTGATAGTACTTTTTGAGCTAGAATTAGCTTTTGATACACGATATGCATCAATGAATGCAATTTGTGACATTACAATAACATAATTCAACTACCCAATCCATGTAGTTCCACATCTTCATTTGTTGTGTAATGAATGGAGTGTGGATGAAGGCAGGCCAAATTATTTGCATGATTGAGATGATACTCTGTTGCTATGAATTAAGATAGTGAGACTATTAGCCTACTCGGTATATGATGGCAAGCTGCCCATTTTTTTTTTTTGAATAATTGTCCCTAAAACACAAGTTGATTCTCCTGGAAATAAGATAAGGTAGTAAATGTTAACTATGTACTAGAAAGATTTAAGTTCCCACAGACGTTGTCAATTGTTTAGAGAAAATTTAGCATATTAAAGATTTTAGTGATTTTTAGAGAGAAGTAGAAAATGTTCATAATGAGGAAAGGGTCCTATATTCTTCTTCCTAAAGAGGTATATATAGCACATATTGGAAAGGTATCGAGGTTACATAGGTTGGTACTAGTGTACGAGCTACTAGAATATAATTAATTTACATAAGATCAAGTCTTCATAGGCGTTACATTAACAGGTCGTTATATACATGCTGCTTAAGGCCTTACAATAAGATGTGACCCAGGTCATTAGGAAGGAATACTAGATCATTTACTCAAGCCAGGTCTTGATCCTCAAGTTCATCAAGTTGCTATATACTAGCAGCTATGCAGGAGCTACCCTTACCATAGGCAAGGTATCTTGATCGCTAAGGCCACGTAACTGTTACTTGAATGATATCAAACACAATATAAGGGCATCATACCTTATGGTTGAGTAGAGTTCTTGAGCATGTTTTTCATCCAAAGAATGTGTGCAAGAGCTTCCTACATCAATGTATTCTACCTCAACTATAGAGAGTGAGATGGACTTATGTTTCTTACTATGCTAAGATACTAAGTTGTTCGTAATGTAGAAGTAATCACTTGATATGCTATTCCTATCATCCTAGGTGTCTACCTAGTCAACATCTATATAATCACTTACTTCATAAGTAGTGTCAATAGTAAAATATAGACCATAATTACTTGTGCCTAAAATATATTTGATGATTATCATTACATTTTCTAAGTGTGATTTCTTAGGATCAACTTGATAACAGGCACACACACACCAACATTAAAACATATGTTAGGTCTACATATAGTGAGGTAAAGTAAACTACCTATCATAATCCTATAAAGGGTTTGATCAACAGTTCTACCTTAAGCGTCCTTTGTAATTTTTGTGCTGGTACCTAAAAGAATCCTCAATGGCATGCTAGTTTCAAGGCCAAACCTTTTAATAAGGTTATAGGCATACTTGGTTTAAGAAATAAATATATTATCATGAGATTGTTTGATTTTTAAACCATGAAAGAAAGTCATTTCACCTACCATGGACATTTTAAATTCATATGTCATAACATGCACAAAATCATCTACTAGTATACGTAGATCCAAAAACTATGTCATTCACATAAATTTGAACAATGAAGATCTCATCACTACTTTTAATTTTGATGAATAGGGTCTTATAAACTCACATTCGAATAAATTCCTTCTTTAAGTGATAGCTGGTAAGTCTCTCATACCATGCTTGAGGAGCTTATTTCAAACCATAAAGAGTTTTATGGAGTTTGTAAATATGATTTGAAAATTTTGGATCAACAAATCCTTTTAGTTATTCCATGTATATCTCTTCATTCAAAAATCCATTTAAAAAGCAGACTTAATTTTAATTTGATATAATTTGAATTATATGTGACAAGCAATGACAAGTAAAATCCTAATTAACTCTAACTTAGCTACTTATGCAAATCTTTTATTAAAGTCAACTCCTTTTACCTACGTATAGCCTTAAGCTACCAACCTAGCCTTATTTCTAATAACATTGTCATGCTCATCAAATTTATTTTTGAACACCTATTTAGTTTCAATAACATTTTTGTTTTTAGGCTTAGGAACTAATATCTACACATGATTTCTTTAAAATTGAGCCAACTCATCCTACATGGAATTTATCCAAAATTCATCCCTAAGGGCTTCATTCATATGTTTTTGGTTCAACTTGAAAAATATAACATAAATGGGTTATCTCACTTATTTGTCTTCTTCTTTTGCCATGCTTGCATTAAGGTCTCCAATTATATTCTTAATGGATGATTTTTTGAAGTGTGGGTTGGATTTATCGCTGATGAGGTTGATGCTTCTTCCTTTTTTTCTTCTCTTTCATTAAGCTCTTATTCTTTTGTTCTAGTTGTGTCAATGGTTATTGTTAATTGAGGTTTTATGAAATTTATTTCATTATCAACTTCACTTATAATCTACTTACCTACATCTATAACGACATTTGTGGATTCCATAACAACATTAGTTCTATAGTTGGAAACTATGTAGGCTCTATTATTTAGGAAATGACCAAGAAATATATTTTCATAACTTTTTGAATCAAACTTATCCAATTGTTCTTGATCCCTAAGTATGTAGCATTTACTTTCGAAAACATGCATGAATTTTATATTGTGTTTCTTACCTCTTCATATCTCATAGGGAGTTTGGTTTGTACCTTAGTAAAGATATATAAATTTATAATATAGCATATGGTGTTTATAGCTTCAACCTAAAACTTTTTTGAGACTCCATTGGAATGTAGCATTACTCTGGCCATTTTATAAAGTATCCTATTCTTCCTTTTAACTACTCCATTTTTTAGGTGTGATAGGAGCAAAGAATTCATGGAAGATATCATGTTCTTTGTAGAAGTCAACGTAGTTGGTATTTCAAACTATTTTTCATGGTCTGTTCTCAGCCTCTTCATGGTTACTGTTTTGTCACTTGCTTCAACTTGCACTCTTGTACAATGTGAGAAGAAGAATTCAAAAGCATCTGACTTATCTTTAAGAAAGTCCACCTAAGTATAGCAAGAAAAGTCTTTAACTTATCTTACCTCTAATACTTTTGGTTCTCATAAGACCCATGAGGTTAAGATGTATCAATTCCAATCTATTTGTATTGAATATTTTGATCTTCTTATGAGTGATCCAAGTTTGTTTACCCAATTGACATGGTCCTCCACATACAAATGTTTCAATTTTTTGGAAGAATAGATAGACCACACACAGTCTCAATTTTACTTAATCTAACCAAATCTTTAAAATTCATGTGACCTTGTTTTTCATGCCAAAGGTAATTGAAACATTGTTAGCTAGGTTACATGTTACCGTGGGTGATATGTCAATGTAATAACATTTGTCATGTGATATAATTCCTATAATCATACATTCACCATTTTGATCTGTTACAATGAAGTGTTCGTAAATTGCACGTTGAAATCATTGTCACATATTTGACTTATGCTAATCAATTTTGCCTTGAGTCCTTCCCCATATAAAACTTCATCAAGTTTGGGGACACATTCTATTTGAATAAAGCTTTTCCTAATATTTTTAGATGTTTTAAAATCACCAAAGGTAATTGTCCCTTCATTGTATTCTTCAAAAGTTTTAAATAAAGAACGATTCCCAATCATGTATCTAGAACATCCATTATCAAAATACCAGGTGGTATTTGATTTAGCTTTAAATTATATCTAGGCCACAAAGCAATGCAACTTAAACTGCTTTACATATCCTCTTTTAATTTTGGAAGTAACAATTGGAGCAAGTTTGGAAGTTTAAGCTACTAGTTTCTTAGGTTCCTCTTTTTGTGTAGTTCTTGTAGTAAAACTTTTATGTTTGGAAAATTTTTGAGGTGTCCTAGAAATATTCATATTCATGATAGAACCATAGGCACAAAGAAATCTACACTTAGGTTTAATGTGTTATTTTCTACCACAATGATGACAGACAAGAACAAACTGAATTTTATCAAAATGATAGAGTGCAAAATTTACATTCTTTGCCAGAGCAAAGGTGGATTTTACAAATTGAGTTTTGGGTCATAAAGGTGTTGAATGTTCATCTACGTATACAATACCTCTCTTATCTCCATATGGTTTTTCATAGTCTAGGACTTTGGTCAATTTTTCAGCACTTATGGTCAAATTTCTCCCCATTTTTTTAGCAACACTAAGTTCTTGCCTAAGTTTTTTATTTTCCTATTTTGTTTCTACAAGACTCAAATTTAGTGCATTAATATGTTCATACAATTCTTTTTTTTTTCTATCTTTAGGCTAGAGGAATTTCTTTGTGAACATTGATGATATCATTAAGTAGTTTATCTCTCTCTTTCTTAACATATAGAAAATCCATAAATAGTTCATCATAATTTATATATTAAACTTATACAGTAAGAGAGAAGAGTTTACTCCATCATTGTCTTCATCCGAGTTAGAGTTCGAGTCATTGTGATGTGTTTTTGTAGTTATGGTGAAGACATGATAGTTAGTGTCATCATCCTCTGAGTTACTAACATTATCTCGTTCACTTTTTGTGTCACTGAATGTAGTAATAAAGGCTTTTCTAATTTTCTTTTTATTGTTAGAAAATTTTGAAGAAATATAACCAAAGCCCCTACAAGTAAAACATTAAGGACTAGAGGGATAAGTTTTCTTACCATTAGAGCTTGAGGCTTGAGTTCCCTTGAATGATTGAATTATCCCTTATTAATTTGATTATTCTATTGACCCTTCTTTTTCCAAAAACTTCTTAAATTTTCGTGCTAGTAAGACTAGTGACTCATTATTCATATCCTTATCACTATCAGAGATGTTCCTTTTGGAATTTTTGAATGTCACATCCTTGTTTTTTTTTTGGTGGATTAAGAGTAAGCTCATAAGTTTGGATTGACCCAACAAATTCATCAATGTTTAGTGTGTCCACATTCTTGCTTTTCTCTATCACTGTAAATTTTATCTTGTAGTCTGCTATTAAGAAGCTTAGGAGTTTGCATACTTGTATAGGTTGTGGAACTTTCTCACCAAGGTTAGAACAAGCATTAGTGATATCACAAAAGCGAGCATAGAATTGACCAAAACTTTTAGTATTGCTCATTTTAATGGAATCGAATTAAGATGTTAACAATCTCAATCTTGTTTGTTTCACATGGGAAGTTCCCTCATAAGCAAGAGTAATTGAATTCCATGCATCTTTAGTAGTGTCATAGTCAGAGATGCGATGGAACTCATCTATCGATATTGTAGCAAATATTAAGCTTAGAACCTTTTTGGTTTTCCCCACTAAGGGTGCATTCTTCAGTGGTCTAGTCTTTTCTTGGCATTATGGCTACTACACCATCTTTCATTACCGAAGGAGATTTCCAACCATTAAGAATAGCATCTTAGACTTTTACGTCTTGTCTGAGAAAGGCTTGGATGTGAGCCTACTAGTAAAGGTAATTATACCCATCAAAGAGTGGGGGTCTAACAGATAACTCACCTTATTTCATTTAGTTTATAAGTAGGATATTGTGTCTTTAAGGATCGAACTCACAAAGTGTGTCTAGTGTAGGCTCTGATACCAATTGATAGTTTATAATATACATACCTAATTAATCTAGAAGGAGTGAATATGTTATTTTCAAATTTTATCAATTTATAATTCAATAACCTAAACGAAGCGGTCAGTTATGAAATCGTGTATAAAAGTAAAGTATGGACATTAAATAATAATACACTATATTTTTAGGTGAAAACAACTTAGGTCGCAATTATAACTTAAGAGGAAAAACATCGATCCACCAGACCACCTAACTTTTTATTATGAAAACAAAATATTCAAGTAAAAACTTGGTCTTATTCTACCCTTCCTATGATACTACCTCAATGTACCTAACTTATGAACTCCTTCTATATTTTCACAGTTTCTAAGATTAGCCTGAGCAATATCTAAACCAAAGTTCTATTAAGCTCCCTGCTAATCAAACACGTTCATGGAACAACTATAACATGGGTTAGCACAAAAAATACAAGTGTTTCTGTATGGTATAAAACATATTTAATAATAAATAATCCTAACTAAATGATTCAAAACATATATTAATTAAATCAAATCAAATATTAAATCTAAATAATCATAATTACTTATATAATTATTTGATTTAAATATTTTCAAGAAGTTACGTGAATATGAAAATTTTAAAACAAATTAGCTAATTAGTTCTTCACTTTACCAAATTAACTTACCAACCCATTATGCATGCCTTTATTCAACTTTGTCTTGCCGCTAATGGTGAAGAATTTTACAAAAAAGTTAATTAGCTTCTTGTTGCCACTTACCAATTCCTTAGCTGTCGCTTTTGCTTCATAACCTCTCATCCCGATAAATATATATATATATATATATATATATATATATATATATATATATATATATATATATATATATATATATATATATATATATTTTAAAATATTTTCAAGTTCACTTTTCGGCAACATCACAATTTATCACTTATAATATTTATATATAATATACGTAGATGATAATGATAATGATAACCAAATAGATATTCAAAACAAAATAATTACAATAAAGAACAAAAGAGGTCAAAAATTACATCTCATAAAATTTTTTGAAGAGATTTTGAAGATAAGATACGAGATTTTTATAAGTTATTTTTACTTTTCTTTATTTAGTTTTCCATGATAATAAAGTTAATTCTTTTATAATCTATATCTAGCTAAGTTAATAATGCAATTGTGTGAAATTTTAAACCTTAAATTATTATTTAATTAATTTAATATCATGATAATTTTAATTTTAATTCTTTATTTTTGATGTTTTTAATTTTATTTTTGAATGCCAAAATTATGCTTATATGATTAGAGTGGTCAATCATTTTATTACATGAATATGTTTATATCTAGTCTAAGATGTTAGTACGTAATCGTTTATCTTTTTTTTTTAAGTAGTATCTTATGACTAATGTCATGAGTAAGATTGAAAGTCTTAAGTGGACTTAAATTTCTAAAAGTAAAGTACATAATTTAGCAAGGGTTTAAATTATGTAAGAGATTTAAAGTTTATGAAACTTATTTTTATTTATGATATAGTTAACAAAATTGTAATTTTGTGGTGAAAATAGTCTCATAATCATATATCTTTAATAATTCTTATGCAATTTACTTTATTGTTTTATGGTATAGTCTCACTTTGCTAATTTCATTTAACACATTAATGAACTAGTAATTAGTAGTAAAAATTGTTATCAGCCCTTATTAATACGATAACTTTTGTTCTTAAATTACTTATTATTTATATGTAACCATGTATGCTTGCATGTGCTCAAGTGTGTCGAGTTTTTGGTATATTTTTTTCTAATAGTTACTAGTTTCTTTTACTTTTTTACTTTTTTATTTTAGTTTTACTAACTTTTCTCTTTCTTGATTCTTAGGTGACCATTGGATGCAACAAAAAAACTTTTACAACTTTGAGATCAAGAGGACAAATAACCCTATTACTAGAAAATACAATAGAATCTCTTTTTCAAGTCATTCTCAATCTGAGAAGGAAGATATGGCGGTGGTTGATCCAACTCTTAAGGAGCTAGATGTATTAGACATGGAGTAGCAACCCAAATGCATCGTATATCTCAACTTGGAGGTAGCTTTTAAAGTTAAATCTAGACTAATATATTTGTTATCTATATGTATAAAGAAACAAATATATGAAGATTCAAAAAATATATATGAAGAAAGTCTATGTAGTCTTCTCCAGCACATCACCAATTGGGATTACAGAAGAGCAAATCAAGCTTAGAGCCTTTCCATTTTCACTTGCTAACAATGCTAATGAGTGGCTCTATTACCTCTATTCAGGTACCATTATCACATGAATTGATGAGAGAAAACTATTTCTAGAGAGGTACTTGCTAGCCTCTAGGACATACTTACCAAAAAATATATTTTTGGTATACGACAACTCAATAGGGAAACTCTATATGAGTATTGTGAGAGATTCAAGAAATTATGTGCCAATTATCCCTACTCCCAAATTAGTGAGTAGTTTCTTTTCCAATCAAGGAGTAGCTACCTGCAAGTTGGGATATACGATGCATATGGGTTTGTACTTTAAGTTTGATGCAGTTATCTTCTTAAAAATTGGATCAACCACTACCATGTCTTCCTATATTTAAAATTACTTGAAAAAATCAATTATGTTGTCTTTTGTTGTAGTGGGTTGATTGTTCTTGTTGATCTCAAGTTGTAAAAGTTTACGGATCTAAGAGAAGGGTTTTAAAAAATTAACTAAATCATTTGTTTTAAAATTTGAGGATTGATGAAGTAATTAAGCATACAATTTATGTATAATGTTATGCACATTATATTTAATTATTTTATTAAACACTGAAGTATAAATCTATCACTTGGGACTGATGAAGTAATTAAACATACAATTTATATGTCACATCATTGAGTTATTTATTGGTTTAAATGAATATTACCTTTATGGATATTATTAAAGATTCAATACAAAAGTGAGTTTTTATTTATCAAATTAAGTGTGTTAATTTATTTTTTCATATGATGATGGTACTAGTTTTGGTATCATGGCCAACTTTATGCAGTATCAGTTTATCTATCAAGTTTAGTTGTGTTTATTTTTAACTTTGGCATGTATCAATTTTTGATATCGAAACTTAACGTGTTATCTTGAGTGAATTTCTATAAAAAAATAAAAAATAAAAACAAAGCTTAAGGTATTGATTCCATGGATACCATATATAATAATTATTCTTATGGTAAAAAGGACTTTAAGTTTCAAAAAATTTGTTTTTTTGTTAGTGTAAGAAAATTTGCAAAAATAAATTAAAGAACTTGAAGGTCCTCTCTTAGAAGTTAAGAAAGCAAGTAGAAAAACTCAAAGACTAGTTAAGTTATTAGAAGCGATTTGAAGTATGTTCTTTTCAACAAAGTTTAGAGATAGCAAAATACAACAAAGAATATAAAAAAGATATCAACGAAGACATTTTTGATGATTTATATGCTCCTATTTTTGTTGAATAAGTTGAAGACCTTAATTGTGAGGAGATTTTTGAAGAATCAACTCATCCTATTTTTGGTAAAGAAATTGAATAGCCTTGTAAGGAGATTTTTGAAGGATAAAGTCCATATATTTTTCATAAAGAAAATGATCTTGTTCTCATGGGTGAAAATGGGCTAATCTTAGGAGATTCATTTGAGTTTATGAATACAAAGAAGAAGATTGGTTTGTAAAAAGTAAATAATCATGCTATCCTTTGACTATTTGTGTATTTTATTGCCACACAAGCATGCAACCATTGATGAAGCTTCCATTGATAGTAAAATCTCTAATCATTCATTAAAAAATTATTCATGTGTTGCTTATAATGAAAAGAAAGAGGATTTTCTTGAAAAATGTGTTCTTAATGCTACTAGCGACTTTTATCATAAAACAAGTCATGAAGTTATCTGATAAGTTCTTAAAAACACTAAATACTACTTGATTTATTTGAGCTTTAATATTAAAAATAGATTTATGTTTGTATAATTTTATCATTATTTTAACAAATTTATGTTTTTAAAATCGCGGGTATTTTTTTCTTTTTCAAGTATTTATAGCTTTAAATTGATTAAAAATATAAACATGTGAAGAATCATACCTAAAAGCACTCAATTACAAACAAGAAGAATTCAAAGATAACACATGTAAGCCTCACATATGAATTAACCAAGCTTGTAATGGGTGAAACAAAAAGAAATTGAATAAATGTAGTTTAACACGTACTGCAGTGGTGCTTTAAAAGTAACGTGGCTTGAGTGCCTCAAATCGTAATTGAAATGTATACCAGATTGACGCAGACCATAGCGGTGAAAGTGTTGGGTGTCTAACCATACGATCTACTTTTCTCTCAAAAACATTTCATGAGTTAAAAAAAATCTCTTTGAGAATTTTGTTATAGTTTTAGATTTATGGTTTTCTTAGTTTAATGTAATATTTTTTAATCCAAAAGACAGTATTAGTAGATTTGTTTAGAGATTTTTTAGATACAAATCAATACTAAAATTTTGTACTTGTAATGATATACTTGAGGTATAAATTTTAAATATATTATTCTATTTTCATATTAGTTTTATGTGCTATTTTTAAAATTATAATATTTTATTAAATCTAAGCATGTATGATTGAAAATACTATGTTATATTGGTTTTATTGTTATGCATGTGAAATATTAACTTAGGTAAACATTTATAAAATAAATTAATTTTTATTTCTTCATTCAAGAATTGTACAAAACTTATTACAAAAAAAAATATTTGACGATATATTTTTCATAGTAAGTTTAAAACATGAAAGTTAGATTTATGATATGATTATTTTGATCTAATTTAGAATTATATTCTATTTCAAAGATTTTCACAAAGATTTATTAATGAAAAATATATTGAGAAAATATTTTTCATGATATATTTTAAATTTGAAAGTTAGTTCTTAAATACATCAATCTTAAATCCAACTTTGACACCTTCAATAAGAGTCTAAATTATTTGCACTACCTTTAACAGTAATTTATATAGTTTGTTATTTCTCATAAATAAATCATAATTTAATATTAATCAATTGATATGCTTTGTTTAAAGATATTAGTTAGTTTTTATTAACAAAGAATTTGGGTCATACCTAAGGATATTTTTGTACGAAAAAAAAGTTAATAATATTAATTTATATTGTTAATAACCTAATTAATGTGAGCAAATATGATTACTTAACTACTATATCTCATAATTTTTTCATTGAATGATTAAATATTTATCTGTCTATTATTTGTTGAATCAAATCTATCTTTAAATATATGTCATTAGAATAGGATTTTCAAACCTAAACAATTGTGATAGAGTTTTTATGTTTATTTTATTTTTTTGAAAATTTTGTTGAATTATTTAATAATCATGTAGTTTCTCTTTGGATCAACCTTGACAATATAGATATTCATGAGTTACTTTTGAAGAATACATGGCATCATGGTGAAATATTGATATATGGTGGTTGCAATGGTACTTTAATTTTTATGAATAATGTGTTAAGTTTATTTTTAGATATTTTAAGATCATAGGTACGTGGGAAACATTGATATCACTTCTTCTAAATATGGAAAAGAACTATTGATAATTATAGTTGCATTTTCTAGTAAAATGTCAAAAGTAAATAAAGCAAAAGCCTTGAGTCAATGAATATTCTTGTCATATGATTTGCTTCAAATTCCATCAACTCTTACAAAAAATATCATGACTTTAATTCTATTATTGGAGCTATTTTATATTGCAAAGTACCCAATATGTAACATGAACTTCAACAACAAAATCATGATATTAGATTTTCTAATGGTTGGAACAGAGAAAGCATGAGTTGTAATTTTTTTTTATTGGTGATTACTTTCTATTCATTCTACTTGACGAGCTTCTAGATCAAATGTTTAATGCTTGAATTTTCTTGAAGATTTATCCTTGATGTGACTATCACCAAATGAAGTCAAGACTTAATGATTAGTTGAAGACTAATTTCAAGACAAGAGATTGCCTATTTTAATGGAAGGGGATGCCTTTAAGACTCTCTAATGATCCTAATACTTTTTATGCGCATAATGAATCATGTTTTAAAGTCATTCATTGAAAATTTTGTGGTTATCTATTTTAATGATATTCTTGCCTACATTAGAAAAGAAAAGAAACACTTGGATAATCTATTTAAAATTTTCCTCACTCTAAGAGAGCAAAAACTTTATGTTAATTTGAAAAAATGTTAATTTTTCTCGAACAGTTTTGTCTTTCTTGACTATGTTGTCATGAAGGATGGAATCAATATGGACCCAAGCAATGAGAGTCAATTTTGAGTTAGCCAACACAAAAAACTCCTCATGATATGCGTAACTTTCATAGATTAGACTCATTTGATCAAAGATTCATCAAAGGGCTTACCTCTACTAAAGATTCCATTACCAAGTGCTTGAAAGGAAGTGAATTCAAGTGGACTACAGAAGCACAAAAAAGTTTCTAAATCATCAAGTCAAAGGTAATTAAAGCTCACATTCTTTCACTAACAAACTTTTATAATTTTTTTGAAATAGAATGTAATTAATACTTTCAAGGTGAGAATATGTGCATTCCTTAGCCAAGAAGTCAAGCCAATTTCTTTCTTTAGTGAAACCTTAAATGAATCCTCATAGACAAGGAGGTGTATGCCCTTTGTTGAGCTCTTAACCATTAGAATCTATATTTTCTTCTTGAGCCATTTTTTCTTTATTCAGACAATGAAAATTTGATGTTCATAAATAGTCAAAAAAAAGCTCAATAGGAATCATGCGCATTGGGTTAAATTTCTTGAATCCTTCAACTTTATTATAAATCACAAATCAGGAGATGAAAATGACATTGTCGATGCAACAATTAAAAAACATTTTGTTATCATCTATGCTAGTAAGGTAAGCTTTGATACATTTAAAAAAATCTATAAAAATGATGCTTATTTTGGAAATATAATAGAAGAATGCAAGGAATGCTCCTTTCAATAAAGCTTAATCAAAGATTATTATTTCTTCAAGAAAATATTTATTCTTCAATATTCTTTTCGAGGTTCAAATTTTCGAGAGTCCCATGATAAAATTATCGATGAAAATGCTTCTGTGGAGTACCTATTTTCTTCTTCTTCAAAAGTCATGTTTTATGGACTATCTTCCTAACATTTATATTGGAGTTTATAATGTCTTTTCTGTTTCTAATATATCATCTTATTTTAGAGAAGATAGAAACTTAGACTTAATTATGAATTATTTTCAACACAAGGATGCCTACTTAAGTCTTAGTATTAGTGGGAATTAAGAGTACAAATGGTTTATAAAAGAAGTTGATGATCTAACGGGCTATATTTTAGGCAAACATTTGAAATACAATCAAGAATTATCCATTTTGAACTAGAAGGTGAGAGAGATATCTTTAAAAAGATCTAAAAGTTTATTTTTTAAGCATTTTACAGTTTATTATTTGGACATCTAGAGAAAGTTATGATCATTGTACCAAAATATATTTAAAATCTTCTAAACTTATCAAACAAATATCTTTTTCAATACTCTTTTAGAGTGCCACATTTTTTAGTTTTAGTTTTTAAATTTCTAACTAGATAAGTTTCTTTTCTACAAGTTTGTCGATTCCTTCCTTGCGAAGTTATTTAATAACTTGCAAATGAGATAATTTCTCTAGGACGCAATTGGTTGTCTTTTCTAAGAACACAACTTGATTTGCAAGTAATTTAAGTCTATAAATACAAGTAATTTTAGTAGTAGAGGTATAGGAAAATTGAGAGAGATCTTGTATCTTGAAAGCTCTTTGAGAGTTTTCTCTTTATATTTTGTATCTCTTAGGTGAGAGCTTTAGAGTGATAAATTCAAGAAGTTTTATATTTTTATTGTAACCTTTGGGTGGTGATAGTATATATCCCTTAGATGTTCAATGAATGGTGCGCTTCTTTTCATAGTCATGTATCTCTTTTTATATCCCTTTGAATGATGATCATTTTGTATATTTAAAAAAAAACTGAATCATTGTTTTTATATGTCAATCATTTACCCACAAGTCTTGACTCTATGGAATATGTAAGTAAAATACTTGTCCTTCAATCGTTAGATTAAATCTTGAACATAGGATCTTAAACTCAAATATGAATTTTAGAAAAGATAATTGTACTTAACAAGTAGAAGAAAACTATTACTCCAAATAAATAATTTTACTATTTAAATTTTATGGGTAAAAACTCTAACATTCAAGATCAATGTTTATTAATAATTATTTGTATGTGAAATCAAATTATATTAATAAAAGTAAAAATAGGCTCATCATTCTCGTAAAGTATGTATTTTTCTCTTAAATTACTTTAACAAATTCAAGTAGACATATTCTTCAACTAAAAAAGACATTTTTAAATATTTTTCAAATGGGACAATATTTATTATAAAATTTGTTGCAAAGAAGGACAATTTAACCACAACACAAGGTGTATGAAAAATAGTAAATTTTCTTTTGAACATATTAAAAAATCATTTTTATATACGTTTTCTTAAATACAAAAGGCAGTTTTGAAATTTTTTGTAATGGATGACCGACAAAAGTTTTAATTGATTATAATGCCTTTGTAAGTAAAATATTATTATTTTTTTATATTTTTTATTCTAAAAAAATCAATTACAAATTTTGTTTTATGCAATAAAAAGAAAGAAAATAAGATATAAAAAATATGTTTGTACTTATCCATTTGACATATAACAAAATTATCAAATATTTTGTATAAATTTACCAAAAAGGGTACACTTAACACAAACTCTTCCATTACTTAGTGGAATATCTTTCTCTCAATAAGACTTTCCCAATTAGAATGCATAAGGAGAAATACAGGAGAGAACCTTGCATATAATGGTGGCACAAACACGTATTAAAATAAAATCAATTTGATTTTTCTTTTTATAAAAAATAAAAAGGTATTAGAAATGTGAACATGATATATTAATAAAAAAACATATAATATATTGTATGCAAGATTTTTTCAAAATATAGGGAGAAAGATAAGGTGAAGGAGATTAATACATAAAAAGAATAGCAGCATTTACGTATAATATATTGTATGCAAGGTTTTAAATATCATTCTTGACCAAGATGTTGAGATATAATTTTTATGAAAAATATCAAAGAATTTGTTGTTTTTGATAGAAACTTTAGAAAAACAATTACGAAAAAATATAGAAACTCTTAAAAATTTGATTTTTTTTATTAAACTTTATAAACATCAAAACAATCAATTACTTATATTTCAAACTAATTTTTTTAATACATATATTTTTAAATAGTTATATTAATAAATAAATTGATCAATTAATTAAAATATTATATAATAAAATATATATTGTTTTTCGAAAAATATTGTAGAAAAAGAAGTTAAAATGTTTGAAATAATTAAATAGACTATCTAATTATACTAACTATTATAAATAAATAAATCTTGACAATATTAAAGAAATTTCATTGATATTTTGTTGATTTATGTCGATATTTTAACGACAATATCCACAATATCTAAATTATTTTAGCCAAAAAAATATTTAAATTATAATTTAATGATAATGACATTTGAGCAATAATTTGTAGACATTTTCTACCATTTCAAGACAATTTAACTAAAAAATATAAATATTACATTTTGATATCAAGATGTATAAAGAAGTAATATTATCACGACAATATCAACAATATTATCTCATGGTTGCCATTCATATACAATAATACTATCTGCCAAAAGTCTAAACGCACTATTTAATAACCAAAGTTGGAGAATAGGAAAAAAAATTGTTCTTGACAAAAAAAAGGGAGAAAATTGAGAATGTGGTGATATATTTCAATTTTTTCTTAAAATTTATCAAATCATTAAATATTCAATTTTCTATTCTTAACTAAGTATTTAACAATTAGTTAATAAAAAAGTGAAAATTTAGGCCAAAATGCCTATTTGATCCTTAATAAAAAAACATATACCTACGAAGGTATCAATCCCAATTATTCTACATCGAGTGTTTTAATTATGGGTAAGTAGCTAATCGAAATTATCTGTTTTTGATCAATGTGAATCTGATCCAATCCGAACAGATTTAAAGGTTTTCAATCAAAATCTAATCCAATGATATAATCAATTCAAACCAATCATAATACTAGAAGATTACATTTTTTCGGATCGGATAGAGATATATTGATATTAAAATTTATTTATGAATCATTTTCATATATAAAACACGACATACAAATTTAAATTTTAAATTGATACTTTTTGTCACAAATATTTAACCAAAGAATTGAATCGAATCTGATAAACTATGGAAAAGAGAAATAAAGCTGTATATTTTTCTATGTTTTGTACAAATGTTATAACACCACTATATATAAAAATACTTAAGTCTATATATGACAAACCTAGATGATCAAGAAATACACTTAAGTAGTATACAATATGAATCTCAAAATATTAGGAGAGATTTTTTTTCTTAATTTCGGTAAGATCTTCTTGAATCCTAAAATATTAAGAGAGATTTTCTGCCTTAATTGTCGGTAATATCTTCTTTGTTTAAAATCCCCCCTCAAATTGATGGTAGTTGTCAACAAGTATCAATTTGCTCACAAGATACTCATGGCGAGCAAAAAACATAGGTTTAATGAACAAGTTTGTAATTTGATCATAGGATGAGACATGAACAAGGAATAAAACTTTATCTTGAACCAATTCACGAATGTAATGGTAATCAACTTCAATGTTTTTGGTCCACTCATGATGAATTGGATTGGTTGCAATTCCAATAGCACTAGTATTATCACCAAATAAAGGAATATATATATGATCACTAGTAACACCAAAGTTAAGGAGAAGTTAACAAAGCCAGACAAGTTCAGATTCACAAAAGACATAGATCGATACTCAGCCTCTGTAAAAGATTTGGATACCTTTTTCTTTCTTCTTACACTTCCATGAAATGATTGAAGCACCTATAAAAACACACCAACTTGTTGTGGAACGATGAGTGTTAACACATTCTACATAGTCAACGTCATAATATGCTTTAAGAGTAAGAGGTGTGTTGGAAGGAAAGATAGCGAATGATTCAATGAAGTGTTGAAAGATGAGAACGTCGAGGCTAAGAAACAAATTGACAGACAACCTGAATAGTAAAATAGATATCAGGACGTGTAATGGTGAGATAAATAAGGCTACATACCAAGCACCGGTACAAAGTAGGATCAGAAACAAGTGCACCATTATAACATTTTAATTTCAAATTTTGTTCCATTGGAGTCGACCAAACTTTATTATTAATCAAGTTGCCTAACTTGAGAAGATCTACAATGTACTTACGTTGTGTAAGAAAGAGGCCGTTAGAGAAGGATGACATCTCCAAACCTAGAAAATAAGTGAGAGTCCCAAGATCCTTCATATGAAAGGAATCATGAAAAAACTTTTTAAACTCAATAATTCCTTGCTAGTCACTATCCGTGATGACCATATTGTCCATATAAAGAAACAAAATACAAATGACATGAGAAGAGCGACACATGAATAGAGATAGATCATTAGAACTTTTTTGAAAACCAACTAAACAAATAATAGAGTGAAACTTTTTAAACCATGCTTGAGGTGCCTATTTGAGACTATAAAGAGATTGGTTAAGTTTGCAAACCACATTAGAATCACTAAGAGAATAACCAAGGGGACATTCCATATAAACAATTTCCTTTAAATGATCACCAATGAATGCATTTTTGACATCCAATTAATACAATGGCCAATGTTGACAAGATGCAATTGCAAGAAGAATTCTGACGGTAGTCATTTTTGCAACTAGAGCAAACGTTTCTTTGTAATCAATCCATATTTTTGCTTATAGCCTTGAGCTACCAATCGAGCTTTATAGCAGTCTAGAGTACCATTAGGCTTAGCTTTAATAGTATAGACTCATTTGCTCCCTATGACAGAAGTATTAGATAGTCGTGGGACTAAATTCCAAGTATGATTCGTTGTTAATGCCTCAAGTTCCTCATCCATAGGCTTTTCCCAACGTGTTTTCTCCATTGCCTGTTTATAAGTAAAAGGAATTTGATAGAATTAAAGTTAGTAAAAAGAGTTAAATGATCAAATGGTTTACCAAAATTGACATGAGTGGATCGTTTTAAAGGAGACAAAGTCAATGATGGTGCAATGCTTGGGATAGTAGTGGAAAGACCTTCAAGCTTGTGATCAAGAAGAAGCATATTTGGTATGTCAAAACCAATACTAGATGAACCAAAAAATGAAGAATCCAAAAAATTGTACAACATAGAAATGGTAGAATTTGGAAGCAATGCACTTGAAGGTGAGGCATAAAAATACAAGTTATAAAAAAATGACATTACGAGATACCCATAGGTGATGATGCTGAGGATCGTAACAAATGTAACCTTTTTGTTTATCACTATACCCAATAAAAACACATTTAACAGCCTTAGCAGATAATTTATGTTGTTCATAGGGTGGAAACACAACAAAACAAACATAACCAAAAACACAAAAATGCATGTAATTTGGTGATTTATGAAAAGAGAAATGAATGGAGATTGATTACCAAGTATATGAGTATTCTGTCTGTTTATAAGATGAACAACGATATGTATAGCCTTACCCAAAATTGAGATGGAACACAAGACTCTAGTAAAAGAAATCTAGTAATTTCCACAACATGACGATTTTTACGCTCCACCACTCCATTTTGTTCGGGAGTCCTAGGGCAAGATTGTTGTGCTAAAATACCTTTTTTTCAGTGAAAAATTGAATATGTTCAGACGTACAAAACTCTTTACTATGATTAAACCAAATTTTTTTTATTGTTTTCCCAAATTGTGTTTCTATCATAGTGACAAATGTTTTGGCAACGTTGGCTAATTCAGAAATACACCCAAGTATAACGTGTGGAATGATCAATAAATAGAACAAAATATTTGTAACCATATTTAAATAAAATAGGTGAAGGTCTCCATAAATCACAATGAATAAGATCAAAGGGTGCATCAACTTTAGTAGTACTAGAAAGAAAAGATAATTTAACAAATTTGCTAAGAACACAAGTTTGACAACATCTAAAAATATGATTCTTATCATTCAACCTAATCGGGAGAATCTAAGATGTAAACATATATTCTAATTTAGTTGTATGTGGTGTGAGAGACAGTGCTTTTTTATTTTATGTTGTTGTATTTATTGTCATTTTATCACAACTCATAGTAACATAAGCCGATTGGCTTTGCTTATTCTTTAAAATTCTACACTTCAAAATGATATGGCTTGGTTTCTTACAATAGTTGCATATGTTCTGCTTCCGACAATGAGATTGCACATGCCTGAGTTCTTTGCAATAGTTACACCAAATATGTCATTTTTTCCATTCCTTTTATTTTGACTGATATCTACCACGTGAAGCAAGAAATACAAAATCAACAATATTATTTTTCATATCCAGTTAAGCTTGAGTTTTCAGGCATGTTTCATCATGAATAAGTTCACCCAAAATAGATTCCATATTCATATCACCGCGATTGATCAAAGTACATCTTGTTGTCTCAAATTCAGGTCGAAGCTTTATGAGAAATTGCATCACTCTTCCACGATTTCATTCTTTCTTTACTTTAACATATGTAGTAGGTAAGATTGTTGAAGAACATATAATGTCTTGTTCTGTCCACAACTTTAGCATCGCAACATAGAAAACTACGAATATCTCTATCCTTTTGGTTGATGTTTTCTATTTCATATTCAAGTTCAAATTATCTTGACTGATTCACTTGAGAATAAATCCTATTAAGATGATCCCATATAGCAGTAATAGTTTTGAAAGATTGGAGACTTAGAGTAATGTCAGGTTCAACCGAGTTGAGTGTCCAAATGATAATATGTGCATTTTTTGTTCTCCAATTGCTCTTCGCCTTCTCATCACTTTCTTCTTTTTTAAAGTCATCAAGAATTCTAGGTAAATCTTTTATTTCAACAAAAATTCGAAAATGGAACTCCAAAGTACAAACTTTTTGCCATTGAATTTGACAGATATCGTTTCGAATTTATTTGTATTCATGATAAATTACCACAATAATTCAAGATTGAGCAGATTTTCTAAAGGATAGTTACAAAGAATGAAGAAACAAAAATTCTCAAAAGATTGTAAACTATAATGTAAATGATTTTTTCAAAGCTATGATATCATGATAAATTAGGGAATAGAAAAATAAAGTTGTATATATTTCTGTGTGTTTTGTATAAAGGTTACAACATCACTATATATAATAATACTTAAGTCTATATAAGATAAATCTAGCTAATCAATCAATACAAATAAGTAATATACATTATGAATATTAAAATATTAGGAGATATTTTTTTCCTTAATTATCTATAAGATCTTTTAAATCCTAAAATATTAAGAAAGATTTTTTTCTTTAATTGTAAGCAAGATTTTTTTGTTTGATAGAATCTATTAATTTAGGGGGATTGTGATGTTAGACTTATAATTGTTTTTAAAATTTATAATTGATGTTAAGTTTCTTCTATTGACGTGATGTTAAAACTTTTCTATATTAAACACTGATTAATAAGTTGCCATTACATGAATTATCGTTAAATCATACACATTGAATGTTGAATGATGTTAATGAATGATGTTAAAACTTACCTATATTAACGATCGATTAATTAGATGTCCTTGGATGAATTAAGGTTAATAAGAAAAGTTGAATATTGAATTCCATTACATCCATTAATTATAAATTTCATGCATATTATTTGACACAATTTGGCATAATATTTTTAGTCATTTTCCACGAAAATCTTATCAGAAAACCGTCAAACGCAATACAAGCTCCTCAAAAGTCAAAATTATCATAATCCCAAATGCCCAATCATATCTCTGACTCTGTTTTCTTTTCTCTCTTGTCTCTGATAGAGAATCCAATTTGATTCAGGCCTTCTTACTCTCAACGCCTATGGTTCCTAATTAGCCGACTCTTCCCTCGTATTGGGATTGCGTAGCCCTCTAGGGTTGTGATTATTTCTTTCCTTTTATCATCAATTTTGGGTTCCTCCTTGGGTCTCCATTCCCGTTTGTTTTTTCTGGAGTTTCTCCCCTGGATTTGATTTTTTTTCCCCTCAGGTTCTTATCTAATTTGGTTAGAAATTTCCTTTTAACTTATTTTAGGAAAATAGGGACTGTGGGCCTTCCTATATCATTTATTTAGCTTTTAATATCTTCGATTTTGTTTTTCCTCAAAACAATTATTTTTTTTCCTGGAAAAGGAAGAACAGGAAAATATAATCTATATTGGTTTTGTTCACTACTTAAGTATTTCTCTTCTAACTTGGAAGGTTATCCTTAAAGATAAATTGGGAAGAAATTGTCAGATTTTTAACTTTCTTATTTGAAGTCCAATTCCCAATTACTTCCCATTCTTAACATCAAATTTTGCTGCGTTCATTTAATGATCTTTTTGTTTGTTATGTTCTTGGTCTTTGATTGTAGTTGTGGTAGAGATAGATATAGCCACCGTGCTGTGGTTTTGGTGGGAAAGTGTATTTTATAAGGAAGGATTAGTAGTGGTGGTTGGAAGGGAAAATCTCCGGCTCGCATGGACGAACATGAGAGGTGGGTACAGCCACAAAATGGGCTTTTGCCGAATGGTCTTTTGCCCAATGAAGCTGCCTTCGGTATGCGAGTGCTTGATTCGGAGAGATGGTTGAAGGCTGAGGAGAGAACGGCAGAGCTTATTGCCTTTATTCAGCCCAATCAGCCTTCTGAAGAACGCAGAAATGCAGTTGCTGATTATGTGCAGCGGCTTATTATGAAATGCTTCCCTTGCCAAGTGGAGGTGGGTTAATGTCAACTCTCATGCTTAATTCATTTTTCTTTGTTTTCTATTATTGATGTTTGAAACATACTGTAGTATTTAGAAGCAGCATTGTTTTTTTTTAATTTGTAGTTTTGGACAATTACAAATTAGCATCAAGTTGCAAGTGCTTGACATGGAATTAACTGTACCTTATCGTCTGCAGGTGTTCACTTTTGGGTCAGTCCCCCTAAAAACTTATTTGCCTGATGGGGATATTGATTTGACGGCCTTCAGTAAGAATCAAGGCTTGAAGGACACATGGGCCCTTCAAGTTCGTGATTTGCTGGAGAGTGAGGAGAAGAATGAGAATGCTGAATTTAATGTGAAGGAGGTTCAGTACATTCAGGCAGAAGTAAGTCATACTTGGCATGCTTTTAGTCTTTAAGCATTATTGAAGAACTTTTCGCATTGAGACCCATTATTGTCGTTTTCAGTTTCACTACTACACCAACATGACTGTTCTAGACTCTTTTCATTTTTATTTTTTTATTATTTGTGTGAATCAGTTGAAACTAATCTGTATATTTTTTAAAAAAATGTGGATTCTAGCTTGAGGCGCTCTACATCCATCGAGGTGAAGCGTTAGCCTCAAATTTAACTTTAAAAGTTAACATAAAATTCAAATATTGACAAAATAATATAATGGTGGAATAAAGATGTACGTAAGACCCTGGAATTCATATGTTAGCAATAATCCATGATGTTAAAATTTTAGAAATTAGTTTGAAGGGCAGATTAGACTCTTTGTTAACTTGGAATTAGACTTTTCTTATACTTCTTTTTATATTGCTATTCTATCTATCTATATCACATAATTAAGATCAGTTTTTTGACTTCGACTTTGTCTTCTTTTTTTAATTTATTTTTAATTTTTATAATATTTTGGATGTCTTCTTCTAGAAACATTCAAAGCTGTAATACAAAAAAATCCAAATTACTTCAATCCCTAAATTAGTCGACAACTGTCTCACCCTACATGGCCCAACCATTGATGCCTTCTTACAATCGCACCACCCAGACCACCCTCATGTTTTGATTGTGTGGTTGACTTAAGAAGCGGAGGAGGTTGGAGCAAGCATTAGAAACTCCATTGATTGTGTGGTCGAAATTTGTGTGGGTTTCAATTAAATTGCTAATTGAGTAATTGGGCTTCAATTTTTGAATTAAGCCCATTTATTTGATGTTTTTATTACAAAAAGAGTCGTATTCCTCTTAGCTTCAAAGCACAAACGTTATGAGATGTAGAAACGCTTATTGCCTTAAGAGAAGGAGGTGTACATCTCAAATTATAGTGTAAACATTAGACTCAAGGCGTCTCAGTTGAGAAAAACACACTAATTTGTGGTTGAGGTTAGCCTCAATGCGTTTTTAAGGAAGAAAGTTGCTAGTGATCTCGTAGCTTTGAGTAAATAGACACTTTAGTCCTGTAGCTTTCAACTGGAGCACTCTAGTCCCATAGTTTTGAAAAATGTGCATTTTAGTCTTAAAGGGTACACTTTAGTTACAAAAAGTGTGTACATAAGTCTTATTGTTGTAGGCTTTTAAGACTAAGGTGCGTATTTTTTTAAAGTTATAGGACTGAAGCGTTCTAATTGAAAGCAACAGGACTAAAACACTCATTTTGTAAAAGCTATCATGCCGCTCACTTGTTCTTAAAAACCATGATGCCTTTTACTTTAAATTATCTTTTTTAATTTGAAATCTGTCAAGTACATTGGTTACTTGGTTGATGACGACATTGTATGATTTATATATGCTAATTTAGTATAAGAATATGAAATATGATGATTTAGGTTTGACCAAGAGTTGAATAAACTGTATGCTTTTGTTTGAATTATGTTGAAATCTTATGAATTAAAGGCTAAATTTTTTATCTGATTGTACATTGAATAGAAAGAGACGGAGCGTTATTAGGAATATTGTGAATTTATTTGGAAAAATTTCCTTGTTTAGCTCAGTCAGAATTAGGAAAGATTATCATAGTAATAATTTGAAGATTTGTTTCCTTTTCTAATCCTAGCTTTTACCTATAAATCGTAAGTATGGCTGTTGTACAAAAACAATTCAACGTACAAAAACATATTTTACAAATCAAAAAAGTCTTCATGGTATCATATCAAAGTTCTTATAAAACTAAGCTATGATTGATTCAATTCTGAATCAAGGGTTAGAAATAGTGACAGATAATACCAGTTTAGAAGCATAAATAATATCCACTATGAGTTCTAGTGGATTGGATAATTCCCCACTTTAATTTATTGTTGAAAAATGCAATGGTAAAAAATTATGGATAATGGACTCAATCAGTAAAGCTCATTATCAACAAAAAGAGTAAAATGAGATACCTAATAGGGGAGACAAGAAAACCAGACTAAACCATAATTGATGCAATGCAAAGATGGAGCTCAAAAAACTCTTCGGTGATTGTGTGGTTCGTTAATTCCATGACACCAGTGATTGAAAAAAGATACTAATTCTTATCGGTAACAAAAGAAGTATGAGAGGTTATTAGGGAAATATATTATGATGGTGAATATTCTTCACGATATTTGAGCTAAAAATTTGTTTATGAGAATGAAACAAGGAGAAAGAGAAGTTGTTGATTTCCATAAGGAGATGCTTATCTCTGGCAAGAACTTGATATGAGTCCAGAAGAAGACTAGGAATGTGTTGGTGACAATACTTGGTACAAAAAGATGGTGGAAAAGGAAAGGGTGTTTGAATTTCTTAATGGCCTTAATTGCGACCTTGATGATGTGAGGGGAAGGATTCTTAGACTAAAACCACTACCTAACGTTTTTCGCCGAGATGAGGAGAGAAGAAAATTGCTGGAGAGTGATGTTGAACAATAACCCTACTGGTGTTGAAAGCCATCTCTTATCGAGTGGTGGTTCGCGAGAAAACGTTGAGTGCTCTACCCTAGCTCTCATGAACGCTAAATGGAATGGGGCTAGCGGATGAGAAAGGAAATATGGTCGAAATGGACATGATGAACTTGTAAGGCTTGAGAGCCTTAAAAATGCTATGGCTTGGCTTTAAATGTAGAATGGGCTTGGTTCTAATTTAACTTAGAATATGGGCTTGGAGCCTATGGAACCTGAGCTGGAACTGGCTCAAATTCACAATAAAAAATGACTTTTTTTAATCATTGTCATAAACCTTACCACCCAAGAGATACTTGTTGGGATATTCATGATAAACTAATAGATTGGAAACAAGGGAGTAGGGCCCTAAGTTATCAGGTTTCAATAGATTACTAACCCTAAAATGGGTCAAGTTCGAGGGAGCATTTAATTTGGAACAACTGGATAAGCTCTACAAACTTTTTTTCCAGTATACAAAATTTCGGCCGATCATCTTCAAATGTTTCCTCGTCTTTTTTAGCCTTTAAAGGTATTTATCTAAGTGTCATAGTTACCAACTCACGGTCTAAAATTTCTTAGATTATTGATTCTAGTGCATCTAATGATATGATTAATGCCCATCACTTATTCACGCTTTATTCACTGTGTGATGGTAATCTTAAAGTTAAAGTGGTGGATGAATCTCTCTCAACTATTGCAAGAAAATAGAGTATCCAAATTTTCAATCTTATCACATTCAAATATGTGCTGCACGTCCTAAACCTATATTGTAATTTTAATATTCATTATTAGCTGGCAAACAAAAAAATTCAAATTGTTCATTTAAGCTCTTTCTATCTCACTATGTTTTTCAGGATCTATTATCGAGGAAGACAATTGACAATGCTAAAGAGTATGAAGGATTGTACTACTGAGATTAATGTGAGTGAAAATAGTCAAATTGCAATTTGTGATTTTGTATTTGTTCTTATGAATAATGAAATTTTGTTATAACATTATAGAATGAGAGATCTTAATTTTCAATATTTCAAACATTTACTTCCATCTATGTTTTTAAACAATACCATCAATTTTCAGTGTAAAAGTTGTGAACTTGCAAAACATCAACTTGATCTTTTTTCCAATATTCAATACAAACTATTTAAGCCTTTCATCCTAATTCATATTGATGTATGAGGACTCTTTCGTTCCCTTATCGTATCCACTTTAAATAGTTTGTTACTTTTATTGATTCACACTAGAATATGTTTGGTTTATTTATTGAAAAAAATAAGGTTAGTGATATTTTCATTAACTTTCACCTTATGATCCAATCCTAATTTCAGACACAAATTCATATCCTTAGAAAATAATGGCATATAATACTTTAACTATAACTTGGGAAACTATATCCAAAAACATGGGATAAGTCATCAAAGTTTTTGTGTTAGCACTCCTCAACAAAATAGGATTGTTGAACGGAAAAATTGACACCTCTTTGAAGTAGTTTGAGCCTTAATGTTTATTACAAATATGCCCAAAACTTTCTGGGGAGATGCCGTTTTAATCGCCATTTATCTCATTAATCGATTGCCCAGTCGTATTCTCTGTTTTCATAATCCACATCAACGTTTTTTCCGATTTCACACTGTTAGTTTAATCTTTCCTTCAGAGTGTTTGGGTGTACTGCCTTTGCTCACATTCACTCACATAATAGATCGAAGATCCTAAGGAAATAAATGTGTTTTCATTGGGTATTTACCTACTCAAAAAAGATACAAGTGCTATGAAACCTCCACAAAACATGTCATTATTAGCCGAGATGTTACTTTTTTTGAAAATACCTCTTACTACTAAAAGCCCCATTTTCAGGGGAAGAATTTTAGTGAAGATAGTTCTGTTGGTCATCACTTATGCTATGTTTGTTGGATGGAATAGAATAGAATCAGAATTGATTCCTTCTATTTTTGTATTTGGTTGAGTTGAAAAATGGGAATGGAATGTAGTCGATTACTAAAGTAGAAGGAATCATAATTTCTTCCCTCCCCTTAAGGAATCATGATTTCATTCCCATCTCAATATTTTTTTCCAATTTTACCTTAACCCCAAATATAACCCTAAACCTAGATCCCAAGTCTCAAAACCCAAAACCTAAAACCCTAAATTCCAAATCCCAAAACTCAAAACCCAAAACCTTAAATCCCAAAACCCTAAATCCCAAATCCCAAATTCCAAAACCCTAAACACTATTTAGAAAAATAATAATTTTAATCCTAAACCTTAACCTACAAATATAACCAAAAACCCTAAATCCCAAAACCCTAAATGATATTTAAAAAATAATAATTTTAATCCTAAACCTTAACCCACAAATATAACCCTAAATCCCAAAACCATAAACACAAAACCAAACCCGAAACCCTAAATCCCAAAAACCTAAACCCTATTTGGAAAAATAATAATTTTAAACCTTAACCCACAAATATAATCCTAAACCGTAAACCTTAAATCCTAAATCCTGAAACCCTAAACCCTATTTAGAAAAATAATAATTTTAACCCTAAACCTTAACCCACAAATATAACCCTAAACCCCAAATCTCAAATCCCTAAACCCTAAATCCTTAAATCCCTAAATTCTTAAATTCCTAAATTCCAAACCTTAAAACCCTAAACCCTATTTAGAAAAATAATAATTTTAATAATATATATTTTTTAAGTAATAATTATTTAGAAAAATAATAATTTCAATAATATATTTTGTTTGACGAAAAAATAATAATTAAATAATATTATTTAAACTTTACTGAATATAGGGGTATTAAAGTAATATACAGTGTTTTTTATTCCATTTCATTCGAATTGTAAACTAAATACTGTAATATTGATCCCTTCTTTGGTTCTAATGATCAAACCAAACAAAATTGTTTACTTTCCATTCGATTCCGATTTCGATTCCGATTCCATTCTAGGAACCAAATGTCATCTTAGGCTTAAATATGAGCCTTCATCAGTTCTTTGTTAACTCAAATAGTGAATCTACCCTAAATAGTTAGCATCTTACCCATCCTATTTTTTTTGCCATCGACAAAAGAAAACTTAAACATAGAATGAGATATGGTAAAACCAATGATTATTCTCACGAAGGCCATCGACGGAAGAAAACTTAAACATAGAATGATATATAGTAAAACCAATGATTATTTACTCATGAAGATCAAAATTAAAGAATAAAGAAAACTTCACACTTAGTGCTCAAAAAAGGTTAGAACCAATAATAGATTTAGACACTCAAGAGTCTATACCAAACACAGGTAATTTTGATTTGCCCATTGTTTTGAGAAAACAAACTTGACCTTGTACACTTCACTCCATCTCTAGATTTGTTTCATAGAAACTTTTTCTTCTAATCTTAATAGAAGAAATTTCCAAAAACATCCATGAAGTCATATAATTTTTAGAATAGAGGCCCTTATGTAAGAAATAAGGGCACTTGAAAAAAACTTAGAATGTAACATAATTACCAAGAGAAAGATACCTGTTGGTTGCAAGTGGGTATTTACTATAAAATATAAAGGTGATGGGGTAATAGAACGATATACTACTTGTTTGGTTATAAGAGGGTTTACACAAACCTATGGAATTGATTATACAGACACATTTGTAAGAGTGCTTTTATCATTAGTAGCTAATTTAGACTAGCCATTTCAACAACTTGACATAAAAAATGTATTTCTCAATGGAATATTAGAAGAAGTCTTTATGACCATGCTACCTGGATTCGACAAGAAAGAAGCAAATATAATGTGCAAATTGAAAAATCATTGTATGGATTTAAACAATTATCTAGAGCATGGTTAGATAGGTTTGTTAAAGTAATGAGAAATGAAGGATACCAGTAAATATAATCAGACCATACCTTGATTTTTAAATAAATTGGAAAAGAAAAGAGAACAATTCTGATAGTATATGTTGATGACAACTTAGAAGAAATTCATGGATTAAAGAAAAACTTGGCTATTGAATTTGAAGTCAACGATCTAGGACAAATGTGATACTTCTTAGGAATGAAAGGTGTAAGATCAAAAAGGAGAATCAATGTCTCACAACATAAATATATCCTCGATCTTTTTACTGAAATCGGCATACTTGACTGCAAATTAAGTAACACTCCTATTGTGGTTGAAAATAAATATGAAAACTTGGGTAAAACATTGGACAAAGAAAGATATTAGATTAGTGGGAAAGTTGATATACTTATTTCACACTTAACCTTATATAGCATTTGTGGTCAATGTAGTTAGTCAATACATGCATTCTCTAAAAGAAAGTCACCTTGAAGAGATTTACAGAATTTTTTGATATCTCAAAGGGTCACTCGGTAGGGGGTTTATTCTTTAAAAAAAATGAAGCCACAAACTTAGAGGTCTATATTGGGTTCGCTTAGTAGAGGATAGACAATCCATTACTGGATATTGCACCTTTGTTTTTTGAAACATAGTAACTTGGAGAAGCAAAAAGCAAAATGAGCTAGGAGTAGTGTCGAAGTAGAATTTAGGAGTAGTGTCGAAGTAGAATTTAGGGCATCGCACTAGGAATCTTTGAAGCGTTGTGGTTAAGGAAACTCTTGTTGGAACTTCAAATTGCAACACCTACAATCAAGGTACAATGTGACAACAAGGCATCTATCAACATTTCACTTAATCCTGTTCAACATGACAAAATAAAACATGTGATAGTAGACAAACATTTTATCAAAGAGAAGGCTGAAGATGGAACAATTTGCATGACTTATGTTCTAACAAAAGGGCAAATTGTTGATATCTTCACCAAAGAACTTCACTGACAGTTTTTGATGATCTTATTTGCAAGTTGAATATGATTAAAATTAATAATTCAATTTAAAGAGAACGATCCAAGAATATTGAAATCTCTTAAATTAAAGGCTAAGATTTTGATCTGATTGTATATTGATTAGAATGATTAGGAGGATTATTATTAATTAGGAGATTTGTTTCCTTTTCTAGTCCTAGTTTTTCCCTATAAATTTGTAAGTATAGCTGCCGTACAAAAATAATTAAATACAGAAAAACATATTTTACAAATCACGAGTCTTCAAATTATTATGGCCTCGGTTTGGATGTTACTTTCTTATGGTTTCTTGTATCCTATTCTTATTCTGATTTCATTGTCTAAAGGATTCACAGATCTTTAATAATTCTCATCGATTTTGACAAGGTTCTAGATGTTTAGCCGTTTCATGATCATTCTATTATGTCTTTTTTACTCTATTACGAGCAGCTGTTTTTGTTGATTGTTTTGTTAGTTTTTTAATGGGTCTTATTAATCATTATTACTGATTTTATCTTTTGCATTTTAGCTTCATCATGTCTTTGAGCTTAACTTTATTGTGGCATATTTCTTGTTCTTTTACCTAAATCCTTGTGTATTGATGACATTCAATTTTGTGCAGGTAAAAATTATTAAGTGCCTTGTTGAAAATATTGTAGTGGACATATCATTCAATCAACTTGGTGGATTGTGCACTCTCTGTTTCCTTGAAGAGGTTAGTGATGCTTGAAGAATCTTTTTTATGAATCTTCATCTTGGAAATATTGATTAATTCTTGGATGCCTTAATGAAATTGAATTGTTTGTTCTGCAGGTTGATCATTTAATAAATCAAAATCATTTATTTAAGCGTAGCATTATATTGATAAAGGCCTGGTGTTATTACGAGAGCCGTATACTTGGTGCTCACCATGGACTTATCTCAACATATGCTTTGGAGACCTTGGTTCTTTACATCTTCCATGTTTTCAACAATTCCTTTGCTGGTCCACTTGAGGTGTGACTATGATTACATGTGTGTATTTGGTTGTTACTGTTTCTTGGCCATCTTAATATATTTGTGTCGTGCAGGTTCTTTATCACTTTCTGGAGTTCTTTAGCAAATTTGACTGGGATAATTTTTGTGTTAGTCTTCTGGGTCCTGTACCCATTAGTTCGCTTCCAGTTGTAACGGGTATATAAATTTGCTTGAAGAGTCTCATTTAGAACATTCTGATTGTTCTTCAGTTAGCAAAGTTTTAATATTGCCAGTTTTTTTTGTTGTTTCTGTCCCTACATGTTTCAGCTGAATCTCCTCGAAAGGATGGTGGGGAATTATTACTCAGCAAGTTGTTTCTTGATGCTTGTAGCTCAGTATATGCTGTTTTCCCTGGTGGTCAAGAAAATCAGAGGCAGTCTTTAATTTCCAAACACTTCAATGTTATTGATCCATTGCGTGTTAATAATAATCTTGGACGGAGTGTGAGTAAAGGTATGTAAGTTCAAAAACCAAGGACCAGATTTACTCATTTGCTTTCAACGTCTATCCGAGGTTACAATTGTTTTTCTTTTTTCTTCATTCTTTCGTGTGAATATTATGTAAAGAGAATTGTGTGTAACATGTATTTATGTATATTTGAATATATATGTACATGGAATGGTTACAGTCTGAGGTTACAATTGTTTTTTCTTTTTTCTTCATTCTTTCTTGTGAATATTATGTAAAGAGAATTGTGTGTAACATGTATTTATGTATATTTGAATATATGTACATGGAATGGTTACAATATTATATAGGAAGGACTTGAAGTTTTATGAGATTTTTCCGAAATCAATATATACAGATGACAATTGATTCTTATGACCTTAATGGTCTTCTATAAATTAGGATCTATATAAAATGGGTTATAGCAAATCTCAACTAATATACAACTGGATATACAAAATAGGTTACAGTTAATCTCAACTAATATACATCTGTGTAAAATCAGAATTCTTTCTTCTTATTATCATTCAAAGACACTACCTATTTATATACAAAGATAGAAACAATCTTAGGTGACATACACCTAATACACCACTAAGACACCTAATACACAACTCACACCACTAAGACACCTAATGTTAGACACCTAATACACACACTCATAAATCATCTTTAACACTCCCCCTCAAGTTGTAGCATAGATATTAATCATGCCCAACTTGTTACGAAGATAATCAACCCGAACCCCACTTAAAGCTTTCGTGAAGATATCTCCTAGTTGTTCTCCAAATTTCATATATCCTCGTAGAAATCAACCCTTGTTGAATTTTCTCGCGAACAAAAATGACAATCAATTTCAATGTGTTTAGTTCGCCTCATGAAACACAGGGTTAGAAGCACATGAAGAAATACTGGTTATCACACCACAATTCTCACAGATCAAGTTTTAAGACCTACTTCATCCAAGAGGCTGATATATCCATATTATCTCGTACGCAGACAAGGCCATAGCTCTATATTCTGACTCGCACCTCGATCGCACACAACATTCTCGCTTTCTTACTTTTCCACAGACCAAATTTCCTCCAATGAAAATACAATAGTACTGACATGGATCTTCTATCCACTTGGGAACCTCGCCCCAATCAGACCGAAAAACATTCAATACGAATATGTCCATGATTTGCATACAAGATGCCACGCCAGTGCTCCTTTTAAGTAACACAAAAATTTGCTCTAACGCCGCCCAATGATGAACTGTGGGATGACATAAATTAGCTAACAACACCGACCGAATATGCAATATTTGACGAGTCACTTATAAGGTAATTCACTTTCCAACCACCCCTTCGATATCTCTCAAAATCTTTAAAGTGGCTCTCCATCTCCCGTAAGGGATGTTCGAGTCATCGAGCACTACAAGGTTTTCGTCTCCTAATTTTCCGCTCCCGCTAATAAGTCCAAGACATTTTCTTTCGAGATAGAAATATACCTTTTTACTCGTGACTTCAACACCCAAGAAATACTTTAGCATCCCCAAATCCTTCGTGTGAAACCGAGTACGTAGGAAAGACTTAAGAGATGAAATTCCCGTAGTATCACTTCCAAGAATAGCAATGTCATCTACATACACAACTAAAAGAATGATACCACTTTCCGATTGCTCAGAGAACACGTAATGGTCGACTTGCTTTTCATCATACCAAACGTTTCTATAGCTTGACTAAATTTTCCAAACCAAGCACGAGGACTCGTTTCAAACCATACAAAGATTTCATGAGACAACAAACACGCCTAGACTCCCCCCCGAGCAACAAAACCAGGAGGTTGCTTCTATAAACACCTCCTCTCAAGATCACTACGAAGAAAAGCATGTAAGATATCTAGTCGACGCAAAGTGCCACCATGTAAAGAAATTCCATAGAAATAAAACAACCGAATGTATGTCAATTTAGCAACAGAGAGAAGTGTCGATAAATTGTTTCTCAAGGTAAATCAACCAAGTCCCAAGTACCATTGTCATCCAACGCATTCTATTTCTCGATCATCGTGATTATGCCAACCATGATTTAGATACATGGCTTCACGAATGCTTAGTGCGATAAAAATAGAATCAAGTTATAAGCAATAAAAGAGTAAAGAGGGAAGATGACAAGCAATTATATGAAACAAAAGAAGAAATAGGATAAGTACATTGACGCTTACCTTGCGTAATGGTAGAAGATCAATCGTCGGTGACAGGATCCGATAACGAAGGAAAGAGTGTGCGACATGAATTAAGGTCTAGTGAGACTCAGTTATAGTGAGGCCTAACAGGAATGGATCGTAGATGTGCTCGTATGACGCGATGTATCGTACTAACAAATCGTCATCCTTCCCGACACGCGAGAGGAGAAGACGAAAAAAATGTGGTATGTCTTCCATTAAAGTAACATCACCTGAGACAAGATATTTGTTAAGACTAGACAATAACATATATAACCTTTTTGGAGACAAGAATAACCAAGGAAGATACACTTCAAAGATTGGGATCTAATTTAGCAACACGTGAACGAACATCCCGAACAAAACAAATGCTACCAAATATCCTGTGGTCAACCTAAATAATGACTTATTAGGAAACAAAATTTTGTAAGGAATCTCACCACAAGAGCAGACTTTGCGGTACGCGATTAATAAGAAAACATGCGCAATGAAATCGCATCGCCCAAAAAGGTTTAGAAACATTCATTTGAAATAATAAGACACGTGCAGCTTCGGTAAGATGTCTGTTTACGCTCGCCACTCCATTTTCGAGATGGAGTATCAACACACGGTTTCGCTTAAGCATGCCATTTCAGCCATATAAAGATTGAAACAAAGTCGATGTATATTCTTTTGGCATTATCACTTCGTAGTACTAATTGAAACATTAAATTGAGTTTTAATCTCAACACAAAAAATGCACAAAAAATAGAAACAATCTGTAACGATTCTTCATTAAATATAACCAAGTTACACGAATAATCATCCACAAAAAGTAACAAAATACTTAAATCCAGGTTTAGACAAAATAGACAAGCGACCCCAAACATCGAATGAACTAATTCAAAAGGAACATTAGCACGCTTATTAACTCTTGATTTGAACTAAGACGATTTACGATGTTTTGCAACCTAAAAGACTCACAATCTAACGGACCTTACTAAATCGAGGACAAAGTTTCTTCAAGAAAGGAAGAGATGGATGACCCAATCTACAACGTGGCTCAAGCGAGAGGTTACACTGTAGCAGTGAAACGCATTTTGGTATCCGTGTCAAGAATATGGTGCCTCCGTGACCTACGCCCTTTACCAATAGTCTTCTTGTCATAAGATCCTAAATAAGCAACGATCAGAAAAATGAGATACAATGGGGCTTAAGATCGAGTAATCCGACTTACGATATCAAATTAAAAGATAAGCTAGGTAAATGTAAGACAGACGACAAAGGAAGCAAAGCGAGTTGAAGTAATCAGGTTTAATTCAAGAACACAAGATATGGCACCCATCCGCTAAGGTAACAAGAGAGGTAAAAGCAGAACGAAGAGTAAAAGAGATTAGAATTACTCATACATGATCCGTGGCACCGTAATCAATAACCCATTTGGAAGATGTGAAGAAATGAGACACGCATTTGATTTACTCCGAATCAAGAACAAGACAGCGATGGTGCGATAAGACCTTAGCGATTCCTGACATCGTGAGTAACTTGGTAAATTCATCTCACAGAGATAAGAACCGATTTTTCGTATCGTTAAGCGATGCACATTGTTTGTTTAATGACCTTTCTCGATGTTTGTACCGAAGCTTTCTACATTCATGTTTCGTATGTCCTGGCTCAGACAATAGTGACATACAATACCTTCGAGGTCCTCGTGGGTCGAAGTTTCAAACCCGTGCGAGCGCCTTTATTTATGCTTTCATATAAGCTGACCGTCCACGTCTATAATTATTACTTGGCTGACCAAAGCACCGTTTAATTGAGCAGCTGGAGGCGAAAGTTGCCTTCTCGCACGAAGTACTCGACTAAACACCTCAGAAACAGGAGATCTCGTAATCAGAAAGAACTGGGACTTAGCCTCAAAAGTGTAGGAAGACTGCAAGAAAACTCATGACCGCCATTTGTTCCCGCTGACTTTATCAACCTCGACATCAGTGGCTAAAAGGCATCAAACTATCGAGCTCCTCATAAGTCCTTTTAAATTCCATAAAATAATTCTCAGAGTTGACTGATCTTGTTTGGTTCGCATCGGTAAAATGCTTTGCATACCTCATATACGCGAGAAAGATTTCCTTACCGTAATATAAGAAATCCAAATAATCCATTAATTCCTTAACGAATTCATGTTGATTGATCAAGTCAAATACATTGCTTTCAATAGTAGTTCCGAATCAAGGTAAAATGTCGAGCATCGCCTCTAAGCCATGTTTGCTTTGAATCATCTTTGGTGAGGATCATTAGTCAAACGAGTATCTTTTTCGATACTTTTCAAATAAATCCGAATAGTCTTGCTCCAAGCCAAATAATTCGAGCCATATCGAAGCGATGACCGTGATTTTAGACATCACAGTAACCATATCCGTTACAACATTAGATTTCTTTTTCACCATAACTCTTACAAACGACAAGACAACAGCAAACGAACAAACAAAATCCAACAACAAGAATAATTGCCAAACATGCAAATGATTTAAACACGGAGTGAACAAGAACACAAAATTGGAAAAACGCAAACCTCGAACAATCACAAGCAATGAGCTAAACCACCATAGATATGACGCAGGGAACGGAGGAGAAATGCAAGACGTGGTCCGGCCGGGAGAAGAATTCTACACGGACACTGTCACGCACGGCCGGCGCTGAATTTAACGTAAAGTCGCGATGGCGCACGTGGCCCACTCGCGCTCGTCTCGGTGACCGGACTGGGGCTTGTCTGCCGGCGATCATTCTTCTTCCTCCGTCTGGAAGCGAGACGCGTGGAAATTTTGACGTAAAGTCATGCGTGGCGCGCGTGGCCCACTCGCGGCCGTACGGTGGCTCTGACGTCGGGTTTGTCAGTTCTGCCACGTTTTTCCTCCCTCTCAGGCCGACTGTGAGAAAAAATGTGCACTCCAAAAGGGTGTTTCGAGTTGGAACTCAAAAATGCACCAAATCCTAATTTGTGTTTACCCAAATTCTGCCCCAAATTTGAACGGGAAAAAAAAAATTTCTCAAATTTTGTAACCCAAATGCTCTGATACCATGTAAAATCAGAATTCTTTCTTCTTATTATCATTCAAAGACACTATCTATTTATATACAAAGATAGAAACAATCTTAGGTGACATACACCTAATACACCACTAAGACACCTAATACACAACTCACACCACTAAGATACCTAGTGTTAGACACTTAATACACACACTCATAAATCATCTTTAACAATCTGGATATACAAAATGAGTTATAACTAATTTCACGCCTAGATTGATTTCCTATACTCCCTCAAGTTAGGCAATATATGTTCTTCAAACCAAGTACTTCACTTAACTTAGTGAAATTAGGTCTAAACAAAGCTTTGGTTAAGATATCTGCTGCTTGTTGTCTAGATGGAACATAGTTGAGGGAGATCGTCTTGTCTTCAATTTTTTTACAGATGAAGTGTCTATCAATTTCCACATGTTTAGTTCGATCATAGTGGATTGGATTTTTGACAATTGCAATTGTTGACTGGTTGTCACACATGATCCTAATAGAATTTGAATTTTCAACCTTGAGTTCGTTTAGCAATCATTTTAGCCAAATTTCTTCAGAGATGCCAAAAGCTAATGCACGGAACTCGGTCTTGACACTGCTACTTGCTACCACTGCCTGTTTTTTGCTATGTCATGTCACCAAATTTTCCCAAATAAATGAACAATATCTAGATGTGGATTTTCGGTCACTAGGAGACCCAGCCCAATCAGCGTCAGTATAAACTTCTAATATCCAATTAATTGTTTTCCGGAACATGAGCCCCTTTTCAGGATACTTCTTCAAGTATCTTAGAATATGGTTTACTGCTTCCAAGTGATCTACTGATGGGTTGCTAAGAAACTGGCTAACAACATTGACTACAAAACTTATATCTGGACGTGTATGAGTCAGATATATTAACTTACCCACCAAACGTTGATATCGCCCCTTGTCAGCTGCTAATTTATCAGTTCTAGGCATTAGTTTGGTGTTAAGATCCATGGATGTTTCAACAGGTATACACCCACTTATGCCGGCCTCATGTAAGAGATCTAGAACATACTTGCGTTGAGAGACTAAAATTCCTTTGTTGCTACATGTCACCTTCATCCCAAGAAATATTTCAAATGTTGGAAGTCTTTAACCTCAAATTCCTTGGATAATAGCATCTTAATTCTTTTCATCTCTCCTTCATGATTCCTTCCCTGTAAGAATTATATCATCAACATATACAATCAAAATTGTGATTCTTCCATTTGTGAAGTGTTTGACAAATAGAGTTTGGTCTGCTTGTGTCTGAGAGTATTCATCCTATTTGAGGACCTTGGGGAACCTGTCAAACCATGCTCTAGGTGGCTGTTTAAGTCCATATAATGTCTTTTTCAATTTGCACACCTTCCCTTGTGTATCCTTAGTCTCAAAGCCAGAAAGTATATCCATGTAAACTTCCTCGATCAAATCTCCATTTAAGAATGCGTTCTTGACATCAAGTTGAAGCAATGGTCAATCTTCATTAACTGTAATAGACAGCAAGACTCGAATTGTATTAAGTTTTGCTATAGGTGCAAAAGTCTCCTGATAATCAATTCCATATGATTGGGTGAACCCTTTAACCACTAGTCGGGCTTTGTATCTGTCCACATTTCCATCTGCCTTCTGTTTGACGGAGAATATCCATTTATAGCCCATGGTTTTCTTTTCAGGTGGTAGCTCTGTTAACATCCATGTATCATTCTTTTTAAGTGCAGTGTATTCTTCTAAGGTTGCCTTGTGCCATTCAGGGACCTTTACAGCCTCATTGACAGAATTAAGAGTCTTGATTTTGCATAGAGATGTCACAGATGCCTGAAATTTTGGGGACATATTTGCGTAAGAGGATGTTGAGTACATGATCAAACACATTTTCTTTGCGCAATAGAAAGATCTAACTTAGGGTTAGAACCTAGTTGTGGACCAGAATTTGCTTCATCTTGTAATCTTTCAGGTTCAGCTTGGCTCGGGAGAGTTTCTTGGCTTTGTTGATTCCGTATGGACAAATAAGGGTTTTTCTTTCTTCCATAGACTTTTATGGCATCATTAGAAAGATGTCTAAGATAGATAATGGGAGATTGATCAGGCTTGGTTTTAGATGGAGAAGTTTGTTGAGTCATTGGCTTTTGTGTTTGCAAATTTGAAATTGGAACCAGATTGGAAGAGGACAAAGTAGTGGAAGACAAATGAGATGGTGAATTCGGTTCAATGAGTGATGACCAATCCCAATTTTGCAATTCATTTGTGTAATTCTCCCTTTGAATTGCAGAATTAGAGTAGAATGGAGTTTTTTCAAAGAAAGTAACGTCCATGGAATTGTAAAACTTGCGGGTGATGGTAGGAACATTTGTAGCCCTTTTGGTTGATTGAGTATCCAAGGAAGATACATTTAATGGCACGGGCATCACGTTTACCCCGAAATTGTGAATGGATATGGACAAAGACAATGCAACCAAAGAACAAAGGAATTTGTGACACAAGTCATGAGGTAGGATATTCACGCTGAAACGTTTGCAAAGGTGAGTGAAATTTGAGAACTCGAGAAAGTTTTCGCTTGATCGGATATGTTGCAGTAAGAATGGATTCACCCCAGTACTATTTTGAAACATTGGCTTGAAAAAGCAAAGATCGTGCAACCTTGATATATGACGGTTTTTACGTTTGGTTACACCATTTTGTTATTGTGTGTCAACACGAGTTTTGTTAGACAATACCATGTGATTTAAGATATCCACAAAGATTGGAATTAAAAAAATCTCTATCATTATCAGTTTTTAGGATTTGAATATTAGCGTTGAACTGAGTTTGGACCATGGTATGAAAAAGTGAACATATGTGCTTGGTTTTAGATTTTTCTTTCATAAGAAATGTCAAACACAATCGAGTATGATCATCAATTAACAAGAAAAACCATCAAGCACCAGTAATATTGGGAATACGACATGACCCCCAATTGTCACCGTGAATGAGAGAAAAATGGTGACTTAGTTTGTATGTGCATGGTGAAAACGTGTTTCGAGTATATTTTTCCAATTGACAAATTCACACCGAAATAAATTGGGATTTTTATTAATGAATAAGGATGAAAACAAACGTGTCAAGTACAAACAATTTGGATGATCTAGACGAAAGTACCACATCATGATTTCACTGTCCTTATTAATATGACTATCAGACTTAAGATTATGAATCAATTGACTATGATGACTAACATAATGAATTGAAGGAGTGCAGACATCAAGAACATAGAGACCCGCACCAAAATTAGCATTGCCAATCATCCTCCCCAAGCTCAGGTCTTGAAAAACACAAGATTTAGCATGGAATTTAGTTTCACAATTAAGGTCACGATTTAGTCTACTAATTGATATAAGATTTTAGTCAAAATCAGGCACAAATAACACAGATTTGAGGATAAGGGTATTTGAGAGACAAATGGTTCCCGTTTCGACCACTGTAATGCGTGTACCATTGGCAATATGTATTGTTTGAAGTCTTTTACAAGGCAAGTAGGTTGTGAAAAAGGGATTGGTCATCTGTCATGTGATTAGAGGCGCATGAGTCTACTATCCAAGATGAGTAGGGGAATTTGGATGCATGCATTGCTGAATTACTGAGACCATTGAAGGTAGTTGTGGTCATTAAGTTTGTGGGTGGTGATAGGGATGAGGTTATTTTTTATGGTGACTGGTGTTAGTCGAGTAGCAATAGGAATATTAAATGAGGAATTAGAGGTAGATAAATTCCTAGATGTTTGCTCGGGGTTTGCCATGATAGAAGAGAAGGCTATGAGTAGCGGTTTTTGAGCCTAAGAAACTATTCAGTGAGAAAACTAAGAATAAAATGAAAGTTAAGGGACTTGGACACTCCTAAGGTTCCTTAAGAACAAGAAGAAATCTGATGGAAGTGATGTCAAAGTACAATATGAGAAATCAATTTTTCATTCAGTCACTGCTAATAGGTTTGAGGATTTTCTCTCACCTTCTGTAGAATCTCGGCAAAAAGAAAATGAACTTGTGTTAAAAGCTTTTTGTTAGATGCAGCTTTTGCTCGATTCAAAGAATTTGAAACTGGATTTCCTTGTAAGGCTTTTAAAGAACTAATTGAGCTATCTTAAAAGTATTACTTGGAAGTTGCTCTGATAACATGAAGTTTTATGAGATTTTTCTGAAATCAATTAGATTTTTCTGAAATCACTTCATTTTTATTTCTTGAAATTGGATACATAGATGTACGGATGACAATTGGTTCTTATGACCTTAATATTCTTCTATAAATTAGGATCTATATAAAATGGGTTACATCTAATCTCAACTAATATAGATACAAAACGAGTTAGTGTTAATCTCAACTAATATACAACTGGATAAACAAAATGGGTTAGCCTAGTCTGATTTCTTACAAGACTGTCTAAAAAATAACAAAAGAAAATCTCCTATTTATGGCTAAAAATATTCAAGAATAAAAAACCCCTAATAAGGTAAGAATTATTTTAATAAAGTCCATAATCTTCTAATCAATGTACAATCAGATCAAATTATCTACATTTATATTTGAGATTTCAACACTCCCCCTCAAGTTGAATTGTAAAAGTTGTATCATACTTAACTTCTAAATAAGGTTATCAAAGTTCTATCGAAGAAATCTTTAGCAATCTATATCTCAATTTGAATGTAAAGAGGAGGAAATGTTCATTTAAGAATTGATTATTACAACAATGATTCTATTACCGTATTTGTGTGTAAAAGAAACAAGAACAACTATACTTGATGAGCACGTTAACACCTTTTTTCTTTTGTAAAAAACTAATGCCAACTTAGCAATAATCTATTAGCACACTAACATACACCAAATACAAACTTGCATAATAGCAATGCTCAATACTCCCTTTCAAATGGTGGTGGAACAACCATTAGTTTAGTACGAAAAGAACAGAACCGAGGCTTTGGAAGTGCCTTGGTTAGTGCATTAGCAACTTGGTCTTCAGAAGAGGCATACCTCACATCTAGATTTGCAATATTTAATCACACAAAAAATGCCAATCAATCGCAATATGTTTATGTTGATCGAGGTATAACATTAAAGCTTTTCTAGTAATCTCAAGACCAAGAAAAAAATTAAGATCACCAGTCTTTGAGAGAAAAATGATTGTTGAGTAACAGAGTAAGGTGCTTGAGATAGGATCACTTCCAGTTGGGATGATATCATCCACATACATAGGTTCAACCAAAGACTCATTCTCATTTGAAGAAAAGGAAGAAAGGTTAGAAGGTATGGACTCACAACATGAAAAGGAAGGTGAAAGAAATTCAGTGGTAGCTACATCGAAAGTGGAGTTTAAGGACTTAAAAGGGAAACTGATCTTCATAAAATTGAACATGTCTTGAATTATAAAGTTAGTGGACAAATCAAGACATAAATAACCACATTTTTAAGGGATTTACTACCTTAGTAGTATCATAATTTCATTTTTAGTATCTTTTATACCCTTATTATTAATTGGATCTTTAGTGATGCCCATATTTAAAAAAAGGCATCAATCTAGTGCAAAATTAAAAATAAAATTGAGAATTTTGGCATGTGCACGATATGTGATTTTTTTATAGGGTATTTTTGTCTTTTAATATTATTATCTCTTCTTAACCTCTATTTCTGTTAAACCTCCTTTCTTTATATGTTTCCTCTCGCTTATTGTTCTTTCATATCTCTCTCCATTTCAAGATCAAGCTTATATAAAAGATGGATTCGTTTTTCTTTCATAAAAACAGCTTTTATGGATGTTGTGTTTCCTTTTGTTTCTATATTAGTTGTAACTCGTTTATTTAATTTGGATATCTGGACATTATATAGTAGTTGTTATTTTTATGTGTTGAATTACATCCACTGTTGCAAAAAAGCTTGTAGTTTTTGAAATTCAATTTCTTAATAGTAAGTTGTCAATTATTTGTACAGATAATCTTTAAATTAAGAAGAGGTTGAAGATGAGATAGAACGAGTCAAAAAGTATTAAAATTTGCATTTAAGGTCTCAAAAATGGCCAAAATAATTGTTTCTGTTGCAAGGGTAGGAAGAGACAGAAATACCAAAAATATCCTTCAATAAAATTGCATATGTTTGTCACATGGAAAATTTACACCAAATTTGAACTTTTTTAAATGTGTGTAAGGTACCGATTAATAATAAGGGTAAAAAAGAATACCAAGAATAGAATTAGGATACTACTAAAGTAATGAGCCTTTTTTGAGGTGCATAACTTAGGAAGACACAATTTGTAAATCTAAGTTGGAGCATATGTTGATTAAAGGACTTGAGACAAGGGAAACATATGGAGCCAAAAACTCGGAGAAACTCATATTCAGGAGTTCTACCATAACGAGTAAGGAGTTTGGAAGTCTAGAACTTTGGAAGGAAGTTTATTAATGGTGAAAACAGAAGTACTAAAGGCATGTACCTACATAGACAAAGGTACAACATTTTGCAAGAAAAGAGCAAGGCCTTTTTTTACTATTCAATGATTTCTAGTTTCCACCATGCTATTCTGCTAAGATGTGTAAGGGCATGTAACACAATGCAACAACTCCAATTCACTCAATTTATTTGGAGAAACTAAAACTCACTACCTCTATTAGTTTGGATCTCTTTAAGCTTTGTCTTTCCACCATAGCAAGAAAGAGTATGAAGGTTGACTCATATTTATTTTTAGAGGAAAGAAAATAGATCCACATAAAATGACTATAATCATCCACAATAAGTTAGAAGTGTTGAATTCAACAAACACTGCAAACACAATTCAACAATCACTGCACCGACGCCAAACATTTTTTCCAATATACACTCAGCGCTACCAATCAAGTCAGAATCATACAATTCAATCATGGGTCAGAAATAGTAATTAGTATTTGTCTATATAAAGAATGTAAATATGCGATACAAATCAAGAAAATATATGAATGAAACGTTTATTTCTTCCTCTGATTATTTCTTCAAACATTGATTTCTTCATAAGATCGAGCCAAGTCGTTGCTTTATACAAATTTGAAACTCTTGTTCTCTAAAAACAGAGATTTCTTTCTCTCGAAAATATTTTTTTTCTACGGAAAAAATTTTCATTCAAACACCCTTACAAATATTAATTACAAACATCAATTTTTAAGCAAAGATTTCGCCCACCTAATTTTACCATTACTCTAAACACAATTGAACATTTTGGTAAAAACAGAGTAGCGTAAAATCCTTCCACGCGCCTTCACGCGCCGTTTGCGAGTGGTAAGTTTTTCCACGCCCCACGCGCCGGCTTCTGAGGTCAAGATGATGACGACGTGTCATCCGCCGGTTGCTCGTCGCCGGTTCTGGCTGCAGCGGGCTTCTGGCCCGCCTCGAGTAGCGTCCGCGCCTCGTTTCTGGCCAGTCACTCCTTGCTCACCTCGTGTTGGTCCTGGGCCAATGGGTTCTTGCATTGAACCCTGCTTTCTGTTGTTCACAAGCTTCCATATTTTTGGCTTTCTTGGTTATTTTAAAGGTCCGAACCGGTTTTTTTCCTGCTCGATTTCTAACACCCGTCCTGCTCATGTTTTCAAGTTTTTTAAACCAAATTTGAATCTGCTTTATGGTTTTTATCCTATTAGTATAAATATATATTAAAAACACAAAAAAAAAAATTCTTTAGCCCCAAAATTATTACACCATTTTCTAGTTCGTTACCATAATATCATGACAGTAGTATAATTTCATTACCCATAGAAAGCAATCAAATCCGGGCCATTGTGACAACTGCTCACCGAAGCGTGTTTAATGTCGAATTGTTCTTAACAGACTAATTATGATGTTTGTCTCAAATAATAGAAATGCATATTGCAGAGAGAAAAACTCTCTTATATTCATGACAAAAATTTGCAACCCTAAAAAACATCAAACAATTATAACAAAGTGGTATGCGTAAAATCAAAAAGTGAAGAGATGGCTACTTATGTCACCTAGTCTAGAAATCACGTAAGTCGATATTTACGCATACCTACTCCTCTTGAAATTGGGGTGCTTTGGCGAAAGCATTCTACGACGTGAAGTGATTTAATTACGTGTATTTGCCTTAAACCAAAAGCCTTTACTTTCTAGACAAAATGGAAAATCACTTTCGTGAGTATTATGAGAGTTAATCAAATTTTCCAAGAGTTAGACCATCGTGATAAGCGGTCAGCGAAAGACCTCATGATCTAATATCATATCAAGAGTCCGTTGAAAGATTAAGGATACATATTTTCCTCATTGATTAGATGATGAGTTTGAGCAGGTTCGTGGGCGAAATTTTGCTAAAAGAAACTATCCTAGATTTAAGGTTGTTATTCCTTGATTCGACGAGGTAGTACGTCAATCTCATCAAGGAAAAATCTAGAGATGTTGACGCTCCGTCACGATGATATCTAAAAATCGTTCTTTTTCCAATCAAAGAAGAACGAAAGCGTGATCGATAAATCATCATTTAAATGTACCCATTGTCATCAAAAGTGGTCATACAAAAGAATCCATGTTTTGAACTCCGCTGGGATATCTCGATCAAAGGGATCACAACCGTGACTCTGAAGAAAAATCCACCTACGTATGTCTACCGCCACTATCATTTAAACAACAAAGGATCATGTTGCAACCTCCTCAAAGACATTGCAAGATGCTTAAAGTTTTTTCTCCTCGTTTTAATAATACATGGATAATTGATTCGGTGCAAGAACTGATCATATAACATTCGATTCTAGACAAATCTCAAAACCATCCTCACACAAAACCTGTTGCACCGCTACGGTAACACAACCCCACCATTGGGAAAGATTTTGTCTCTCACTAGTACTTTGAATTTAGACTCGCATTTACTAGTTTTCCTCTTTAGAGTATAACCTTATATCTATTTCTCAAATAACCACCGCTTTATCTTGTTTTGTTATTTTTTGGCCCGACTTTGTGTGTTCAAGGACATTCAAACAAAGCAAACGATTGGGTCGTGGTGTTAGAAGTAGGAAACCCGTATTATTTGGACTTGGATTCAACAAATCACATTGGAAGAATCGGATCTAACAAGGATGAATCAAATATATGGCTATGGCATGAGATTGGGTCAATACGCTTCTTTTGGATATTTGAAAAATTATTTCCAAGTTTATTTTTGAGCTTAGATCTTTCTACTTTAAAGTGTGATGTCTGTGAACTAGCAAAAAGTCATCGTTCCTCATTTCCCGTAACCTTAAATAAAAGTCCATCTCCGTTTACGGTTATACATTCTCGATGTACGGGTCCTTCCAAAGTCTCTACGTTGGGAGGATCACGTTGGTTTGTTACATTTATCGATGATTTTAGTAGAACGACTGTCAAGTTAATGAAATCTAAAAGCGAGGTAAACTTCTTATTTAAAAAATTTCATAAAATGGTTGACTAATATAAAACACAGATCCAAGTTCTAAGTGATAAATTATGAGAATATAAAAGTTCGAGCTTCAAGAATATCTTCAATCGAAGGCATTATTCATCAAACTACTTCAGGTTGATACACCTCAACAAAATGGAGTTGCGTAAAAGAAAAATCGACACTTGGTTGGAAGTCGTCTCGCTCCTCATTGATCGTAAGCTAATATGTCATTATCTTATCGGGGAGAAGCAATTACTTCGCCGCATATTTAATCAATCGGTACCTTCCAGCCCCATTAACTTCCAAACACCACTACAAGCCATCGAAGCAAATTGTTGCACCAAATGTTCCCAATCTACCTCCTCGTGTCTTTGGTCACAAGGGCATTTGTACACCTACATAAACAAAGAACGTAGCAAGTCGATCCACGAGCAATACGTTGGTTTTTACGGGATATGCCATACAACAAAAAGTGGTATCTGTTACCATCCTCCTACAAAACAAATGATTACTACTATGGATGTTATTTTTCATGAAGATACAATGCATTTCTCCTCTACACCGAATTTCGTGGAGTACAACCATGCTGAATTAGACCCTTACATATAAATTGCTTCCTTACGAAGAAAGACAAATTATATGTGAGAAAATACAAATAACTTGAATTCAGGATGGTAATAACTCTCAATATAGAAAAGACTCAAGGAAATGGAATCAAGTCCTCATCAACTTCAAGATCATCAAGGAAGTTCCTTACCACCACTAAATGAGTACGAGATTCCTTCTCCAAAAGTCATTGATATACCTAACCAATCGCTTGCGCATGATGTTCCAACTATTGAACCAACCGTAAAATACTTCCATCACGTCCCCAACAGTAGGTATTCCTAAAGCCATGTATTTAACCCCGAGATTTCTAGTAAAGTCAAATATCCCATGGTAGTAACTATATGTCTAAACACCGTTTGTCAAAATCAAACGTATCATTTGTGGAATCAATTATCTCAGTATCTATTCCTAACAAGGTATGCGTGAAGCTTTAGCCGACAAAAAATGGAAAGATGCTATGAATGGAGAACTAAAATCTTTATAAATAAATAGAACTCAGCTTGTCGATTGTCCATCAACAAAGAAAATTGTTGGATGTCGATGGATTTTTCAAGAAAATATCAAGGATGGTACGATTGAACGATATAAAGCAAGATTGGTGGCAAAAGGATACACTCAAACATACGGGATCGACTATACGTAAAACATTTGCACCCGTAGCCAAAATTAACACTGCTCGGGTCTTGGTATTCTAGTCGCAAATTTAGATTGGCCATTATATCGATTGATGTAAAAAATGCCTTTCTACACGGAGATTTAATTGTTAAGTCTACATGGATTTACCACCAGAATCAAGAAATCCACAATCCATGGAGAAAAGGTGTGCAAATTAAAAAATCATCAGATGGATTGAAACAATCCTCAAGAGCATGATTTGGCAGTTCACAAGGTCAATGAAGGCATTTGGCTACAAGCAAGCAATTCAGACCATACTTTATTTCTAAAAAAGTGGTATGGTAAGATCACCTGCACTTATCAGATATATGTTGATGATATGATAGTAAGAATGAAATGATCTCGAAGAAAGGAAAGCCGCTACAAACTTACTTGTCCAAAGAATTTGAAATGAAAGACCTTCGTTCCTTAAAATATTTTCTCGATCGAGGTTTTCGATCAACGTATGAATCTTCTTATCTCAAAGAAAGTATGCCTTAGATTTATTAAAAGAAACCTAGATGTCAAAGATGTCAACCACCTAATACACCAAGAGGAAGGATTAAAGCATGTGATCAAGGTTGATCAAGTTCCAACAAATAAAGAAAGATACCAAAGGCTTGTTGGAAGGTTGATGTATTTGCACACACAAGACCAAACCTTGCCTTACGCTTAAGTATTGTCACCAATTTATGCATAATCCCTGAGAACAACATATGAATGCAGCTTATTCGTATTTTGAGATATTTAAAGTCCTGCCTCCTGGAAAAGGAGTATTGTTCACTAAGAACTCGTAGTTTTCTAGAATTGAAGTATATACCGATGCTGATGGATCAATAAATGATAGACGATCTACATCAAAGCTACTTCACTTTGTAAGTGGGAAATCTTGTAACATGGGTAAGTAAGAAACAACATGTTGTACTGCTCAAGCGCAGGTACGAATACAGAGGAATGGCACTTGGGCTTTTTGAGGCCTTGTGGTTACAATCTCTTTAAAAGATTTGACATATCCCGCGAAAGAATCAATTAAGTTATTTTGTGACAATAAAGCAAAGATGTGATATCGATAATCCATTTCAACACGATCGTACAAAACATGTTGAAGTTGACAGATTTTTTATTAAAGAAAAGTTAGAAGAAAATTCATTGGAATTGCTAAAAATCAAGTCAGAAGATCAATTGGCTAACATCCTCACTAAAGCAGTCTCATATCGAGTATTCACAGAAGTTTTCGCAAGTCAAGGCATGAAAGACATCTATGCACCAACTTGAGTGAGGTTGAATTCAACAAACACTGCAAACACAATTCAACAATCACTGCACCGACGCCAAACATTTTTTCCAATATACACGGCGCCTACCAATCAAGCTGTAAATCATACAATTCAATCATGGTGGTTGGTGAAATAGTAATTAGTATTTGTCTATATAAACAATGTAAATATCCGATACAAATCAAGAAAATATATGAATGAAACATTTATTTCTTCCTCTGATTATTTCTTCAAACATTGATTTCTTCAAGAAGTTCTTAGCGCTAGTAGTGGAAACTATAGAAGATGTCCGTACGTCCATATAGATAAAATAAAAAGCATTAGCAGTAGGAATATGCTTGGGAACAAAAGAAAGTTTGTGATTTGGCCAAAGGACACACTGTACAAGACTCCTATTCAACTTTGTACAGTTCACCAATAAGGATTGTTGAACAAATTTATATAACCCAACAGTAGAAGGGTGAGCAAGTATCATATGCTAAACATCACATCCTAAAGTATTATAAAAAAACAGTAGGTACAGATGAGAACCGAGGGGAGATATATGATGTGTTGTAGAGCATGGAAAGTGTCAGGTGTACCTTCAAGGCTGTAAAGACCATCACTAGCCTGCCCTTGGATGAGTACGTGTTGTGTTTGCTCCTTCTTAACACAATAGGAGTCAGCATGAGATTCAACAGCCACATCATTATCAAGGCACAATTGTTGAACAGAAATCAAGTTGTTGGAAACTTGTGGTGTGTGAAGCACATTGTGAAGTTCCAAAGGCACACCATAAACATGTACTATACTATCTCCATGATGATGAATAGGTAAGTAAGAGCCTTTACCCGCAGTCACTAGTTCTGAACCAAAAAGTGGTTGAATATGCTGAAGATTAGAAGCATTCCCTGTAAGGTGATGAGTGGCATTTGAATCAAGCAGCCACTGGTGTGGAATCTTCAACTGAAGCAGTGAAAGCTAAAGGTCCTACAACTTTTCCAGCCAGAATGTCAAGCAACTTAAAACAATGATGTGCAGAATGACCTTGTTCGTGATATATTTGACACCGAACCTTAGGGCTAGGACTTGAAGTAGAATGCTTGCTATGATTGGAATTCCTAGAGGAAGGAAGGAATAGGAGCTGATTTTTGAGCATTCTTACTCAGAAAATCATGAATATTCCATGTAGGCTTATTAGCTGGCTTATGTGCAAGAGTACTGCTAATAGAAGGTCTTTTTAGAGTCATTGTAGCCATAGCAGCCATGTTAGACTGCACGAGATTACTAGAATAAAAAAAAATGTGATTGGTGATCTAGCATCGCTCATGAGATTGCAAAATGTTTTGATGAATTAAATTCAGAGATCTAGATCTCGTTGAAAGAGATGAAATAAAAGAAAGATATTGAGGATCAAGACCACGTGTGGCACACATAATTAAATCCTGATTAGGAGCAATTTCTCCTATAATAGCTAGATGATGATTGGCTTGATTTTGAAAATGTAATCTTCTATTGAAGAATTATCTTCCCGTGCTATTTGTAATTGTATTCATAACTTGATTTTGAAAATGTAATCTTCTATTGAAGAATTATCTTTTGGTGCTATTTGTAATTGTAAGTGTAAATCCATAACACGAGCAAGAGAAAAACATAAGTGGGCTAACTCTAAGGGATCCGAATATTGTGTTGTAGATCCAGGCTTCACAAGATGAGTTGAAGCACTCAAAGGAATAGATACAAACAACCAGCTCTTCACAATTCCATTCAGCAATGGATTAGGAATTTGAGTTCCAAACATAAATCATGAAGGAATAACACATGTAGGATCAATTATTCTCTCAAGTCCATAAGTTGAGATTAATGATAGCAATTTTTCACGCCACAACTAAAATTACTACCATCTAATTTGATTGAAAAATTCATATTCAGAGGAGGAAGAGTAAGTAGAAGCAGAAACAAAATTAATATTTAGTTCAAAATGAGAGGATTGATTATCCTGAGCAACATTTGTTTTTCCTAATGCATTAGCATTGTGAGTGATTTGAGGTGTCACCATTAGAGCTCCTTTGTAAGAGTTTTGATTTGGCTTTGATAACATATCAAACTATAGCTCATTGTGAATGTAAAGAGGAGAAATTGTTCATTTAAGAATTGATGATTATAAGAATAATTCTATTACAATATTTATGTAAAAGAAACAAGAATAACTATACTTGATGAGCACGTTAACAACTTTATTCTTTTATAACAAATTAATGCCAACTCAGCAACAATCTGTTAGCACACCAACATACACCAAATACAAGCATGTATAATAGCAATGCTTAATAGTTCTTTGTTGAATCAACAGTTTGTTCTTTTGTTAGGGTTTAAGTCATGCAAATTGTTCGATCTTTAACTTTTTCTTTGGTAAAGTGTCTATCTATTTTCACATGATTTGTTCTGTCATGTTAAACCAGATTTAGAAAAATGTTGATGGTAATCTTCATGCTACAATATAGTTTGACCGGAGATGTTACAGTTTGAAGTTTCATCAATAGTTTACTTAACAACAATGCCTCATAGATTTCTTGTGTGACTACCTTAAATTTTGCTTTGGCACTACTTTTGGCTTCTTATTTCTTCATGTCCCTAAGTTTCCAAAAACTAAAGTGCAATATCCATAAGTGAATTGTCTATCCTTTACTGAGATAACCCAATCTGCATCAGTGTATTACCTTTAAGTTCTTGATTTCATTTTTCTTAAAAAATAATCCTCCACCAGGTGACCTTACGAGATATATGTGAATTTTATATATTGCTTCCAGAGGAGTTTCCTTAGAAGAATGCATATGTTGACCAATTACAATGACAAAAAATACTATGTCAGGTCTAATGTGAGATAAGTAGATTAGTTTTCTTTCCCATGAGTCTCTGAAATCTTTCTCCGTCCATTGTTTACCTAAGTCTTTAGATTTCTTTCCAACCTCAATTGGAGTGTCATTTGGTTTGTAGCCTTGCATCCATATTTCAGTGAAGAGATCAATAACATATTTATGTTGGGAGACATCAATCTCATTTTTTATCTTGTAACTTCCATTCTTAAGAAGTATCGCATTTGTCTTAGATCCTTAACTTCAAATTTTTCTCTAGACTCGATTTTTTCTAAGTTGTCACTAGAGGGAAAAATAGAATAGGATGGGGTAGTAGGCTCATGATTTTTACTATTTTGGTCTAACTTAGGATGTTGGTTGTTTGGATTAGGTTCATTGTTTGAGTTATCAGGGAGCTCATAATGATATAGATTTATGTCTGAGTGTTGATCAAATGAACTAACTTCACTCAACTTCTCCCCCTTAAGATGGGGCTTTTGGTAGTATGAATTATTTTCTAAGAAAATGACATCACAGCTAACAATGACTATTTTCTTTGAGAGTTTATAGCACTTGTATCTTTTTGAGTGAGTAAATACCCAATGAAAACACATTTACTTGCTCTGGGATCAAACTTGGATCTATTATGTGAGTGAATGTGAGCAAAAAAATATAACAAAATAATCTAAGGGAAAGGTCAAAATGACAAAAAAACTTTTGGAATCTTTGGAGTGGAGTTTTGAAAGAGAGAATTTGGCAGACATTCGTTTAATGAGATATGTGGCAATTAAAACGAAATCTCCCAGAAATTTTGGGTATGTTTGTGGTAAACATTAAGGCTTGGGCTACTTCAAGGAGATATCGATTTTTCTGTTCAACTACCCTATCTTGTTGGGCAGTGTGAATACTAACTTTGGTAGATTATCTCATATTTTTTGAGGTAGTTCCCTAAGGCATGGTTGAAGTATTTTGTGCCATTATCTATTCTAAGGATTTTAATTTGCATTTGAAATTAGATTTGGATCATGAGGTGAAAGTTAATGAAAATATCATGGATTTTGACTTTTTATTTTAGCAAATACACCCAACGTACTCAGGTATGATCATTATTAAATGTAACACATCATTCAGCCATGTACGATTAAGGAAACAAAAAGGTCCTTATAATTAAGGTTTTTGGCTTGGATGGTTTTTACAAAGTATTTAGAAAGGAAGTACGCTCGTGTTTTGCTAGTTCATAACTTTCATATTGAAAATTGATCATAGATAGAAATAAATGTTTTAAATATTTGAAATTAGGGTGTTTCATTCTGTAGTGGCATAACAAAAGTTCATTATTCGTAGAAGTAAATATTGAATTACAAATTGCATTTTGACTATTTACTCACATTGACCTCATTAAAGTAGTACTCCTTCATACTTTTCAGCACTGGCAATTGTCTTCTCTGATGATAGTTTTTAAAAGACCAATGAGATAGAAGGAATTTAGCAGAGCAATTTGAATATTTTGTTGGTTGATTGATTGATATTAAATTACAAGGAAAGTTTGGGACATGAAGAATAGATTGAAGTGGTAGAGTTGGAAATTTTAGATACTCCATTTTCCTACATTGGGCGAGAGAGATCTATCTGCTATTATAACTTTAATATTAATAGGACACAATGAGTAAGATATGGATAGGTAATGGACATTAGTCATGTGATCAGATGCACCAGAATCAATGTTTCAAGAAATTATAGACTAGGAAGTGGTAACTAGGGAAATTAAAATTTTCCTTTATAGGGTAAAGAAGCTGAGGAAATATTTGAACATAATTGACTAGAATTGTTCTTACTATAAAAAAGTTTGTAGAGTTGATCTAGTTGTTCTAGATTAAATTATGCCCTTGAGCTTAAACCATCCTAGGACTGTTGGTAACCAATTAAAACTTGATAATTTCGAGCTTTATTTTGTTTTGGCTTCTAATCTATTGGTTTTTCCAAACAAGTATTCTCTGTGTGACTTGGCTTACGAAAAGGATCACAATAATTTCTCTTTGTGTTGAGTTTGGGCCAGTTCTTGATCGATTCTCATGGAGGTTGTGTGAAAAATGGGTTGAGGGCTCAAGCCCAAATTTGGTTCCATGAAAGTAGCAAGATCCACTCGCATTAGAATAACCAAGCCCATTAGACTTTTAAAAAAAATTTCCATTAGGATTCTTAAAACTCGACCCATTGGAATCAAAGTTAGGCCCAATTAAGTTAACAAACTCAAGCTCATGTGAATTAGGCCCGTAAGACTCCCTTTTCCTATATCCGCCAGACCTAGCTTTATCTTTCATTCATGCAAGGACTAGGGTTGAAAAATCTTGAGAATTGTTGCCATTGAGGAGTTATTTGCATTACTACCTCCAACGTCGCTAAGGGTCTCATTCAACATCACTCATCGTCGGCTCTCTTCTCTTTTCACTTAAGCAAATACTTCTCAAATGTTACTTCGTACATTAAGCATGGTATATCGCCCAAGCATTCTACTTCGTACATTGTCAAGGTTTAGGCTTAATTTGGCAAGGAGTTCGAATACTCTACTTCGTACATTGAATAGGGCATATCGGCTAAGCACTCTACTTTGTACATTGTCAAGGCCTAGGTTTAATCTAGCAAGGAATTCGAATTCTCATTCTTTTTCTACCTTTTTCTGGTATCAAGTTGCATCACCAGCACATTCTTAGTTGTCCTTTGAACTCATATCGAGTTCTTGTCAGAGATTTAAATCTTCATATAATAATCGATCTCCTCTTTCTCCCTATTTAATTCCTTGTAGATGGGTTTTTAACTCAAATATTCTTGAGGAATTCTCACCATTAGAATAAGTTTCTCTAATAGCATCTCACACCTCTTTTGCTGTAGGTTGGAAAATATATGCTTTTTCGATTGTAGGTATCATGGAATTGATGAACCACATAGTCATCATAGTCTTTTAAACTCGATCGTTGCATTGTACCGGCATTGGTTAAGTTGGGTTTTTCATTTTTCTTGTTCAATATCTCATTTTATTTTTCCCAACGATGAGCTTTATTGATTGAGTCCATTGTTGAAAATAGTATCCTTCGAATTTTTCAATAGAATATTGAAGTTGAGAATCATCAAATCTACTAAAACTCATAGTAGATGTGGCTTTTGTTTCAAATTGGGTATTTTTTGATATTTTTCCGACTCTTGATTCAAAGTTGAATCTGTCATAGCTTAGGTTACCTCAACCTAAGCTCTAATACCATAAAAAAGAGAATTATTTGTAAAATGTATTTTTATATATTTGTACATGAAATTGTTTTGGTATTTATAGGAAGGACTATGTGTAGAAAATAAAGGAAGGAAATCTCCTCATTACTACTGAAAATATTCAAGAATAAGAAACTCCTAATAATGTAAGAATTATTCTAATAAAGTCCATAATCTTCTAATCAATATAGAATCAGATCAAATCAATTGCATTTACATTTAAGATTTCAAGATTTTGAAATGTGATTACATTGATGATTCTAGGAAACATCTGGCAGCTTTCAAATAAAAAAGCTTTTCTTTTGAATGATTTACTTTGGGGTTTGGTTGAATCTAGTTTATGTGCTACGTCTGTTTGACTAAATACATTTTGCTTGTTTTCTTGCTTGGAAGTTGGAATTTTGTTCTTTTGCAAGTGGAATCATTTTGCATTGTAGTCATTGGTATTTTCTTGCATAAGGTTTATATATTTTTCAGGTAACTTCTTTAGAATACGCAGTGCATTTGCATTTGGAGCTAAAAGGCTGGCTAGGTTGCTTGTTTGCCCCAAAGAGGATCTATTTTTTGAAGTAAACCAGTTTTTTATGAATACTTGGGAGAGATATGGCAGTGGGCATCGACCTGATGCTCCAAGGAATGATTTGTGGAATGCGAGAGCATCAAATCCTGAACCTTTACCTGGGTCTGAAACTCTCAGGAACAACATGAGCAGCAAGAAGATTGACAATCTCTCCAATCTTGATACTCAAGGAGATGGGACACAGGGTAACATTTCAGTGGAAAGTGCATCCAGAGCTGGTGATGTGTCAACTTTGTCACATCTTCAAAATGATATGAGTCTTGGGAACCAAAATAACTCCAGGATCTCTGATCAGGGTGCTTGCATGGATAGAGACCAAGGTTTTAAATCTGAGAGATTGGTGAATGATATTCAGGGAAGGTTTCTTTTTGCTAGAACGCGCTCAAGCCCTGAGCTTACTGACACATATGGTGAAGCTCCTTTCCAAGGCAGACAGAATGGAGTATCAGAGATTGGAAAAGGCCAAACTTCCACAACAAGGTTGAATTCAAGCTGGAGGAAGAACCAGGAATATGAAACTTCAGCAAGCCATGTAATTAAATCAACTGATGATCCTTCATCTGTTGGACACATCTCCTCCAGGCAAAATCTTGATGCTGTTGATTCTAAGACTGCTTCAAATGACTTTCTAGATGAGTCAGGCTCGGGAGGCATGGCTGATGATTTTGCATCTGCTTCGGACACCCATGGGATGCAGCAAGAGGAACAAGATCTTGTACACATGATGGCATCTGCTACTGCTCATGTTTACAATGGACTGGTGCATCTTCCACTGAATTTGGCTTCGGGTCATCTACCACTACCAATCCCTCCTTACATTTTAACTTCAATGGGATACACGCAGAGAAATATGGGTGGAATGATTCCCACAAACATTGCACAAGGGGTTCTCCCGACTCCTTTAAGTCATTACTATTCTGGTATGGGATTGTACTATAATGCTGAAGATGGTGTTGAACCTGTCAATGAAAGTTTTGGTTCAGCAGAGATCAATTCAGGAGAGACTGATAATGAGTTCTGGCATGAGCAGGATATGGGTTCTTCAGCTGCCTTTGACTTGGATGATGGAAGTTTTGAAAATTCAGATGATAAGCAAGAGTCAACTTCAGTGGGTTATAACTATCTTCCTTCATCCCAGGTAGGCATCTCTGGAAGTTTACGAGTGCAGCAAAAGTTCAGCAAAGACAACCAAACTCCAGTGAGGGACGACCATGCAGATGAATTCCAATATCAGGATAGCCGAGAAAGTGAAATTTACTTTGACGAAATGAATTCTTCACTGCCTGCTTTCCATGCTAATTCTCTAAGTAAAACCTCCTCAGAGAGTTCATGGGAAGGATCTTCAATAAAGCTCTCAAAATCAAGAAGCCGTGTTAGGAAAACTGCTCCATCTGGTGCTTATGGGAAAGGGAAAAGTGTATCCGAACATACTTCAACACAAGCAGATGATGCTAACAGAGATTGGAGTTCCTCTTCAACTATGGGCACTGAAAAGGTTGAAAGAAACACAGAACCTCAATCTGCTGCTTTATTCCTTGTGTCCAGGCATCAATTACCTGGATTTGAACCAGCTCAGACAAGTGGAACAGATTCTTTGACACCTTTTGCACCGGTGCTGTTGCTTCCTGGCTCTCGTCAGAGAGCCGTAGATAATTCGGGTGTTGCTCCCTTTACATTTTATCCCACGGGACCTCCAGTTCCATTTTTTACAATGCTTCCTGTGTACAATATCCCAGCAGAGACACAAACTTCAGAGGCATTGACAAGGCATTTTGGAGTGGAGGTGGCACTGGATAGTAGCGACTCCCGTCAGAATTTTGATTCATCTGAGGGGCTTGATCAACCAGAAACGTCAAGTACTTTAGATTCTATGAGAATGGCTACTTATGTTGTTCCATCAGAGCATAAGTGTGACATTCTTCACAGTGACTTTGCTAGCCATTGGCAAAATTTACAATATGGACGGCTTTGCCAAAATCCACCATATCCTGCACCTCTGATTTATCCTCCACCTGTCATGGTGCCCCCTGCCTATTTACAGGGCCGTATTCCATGGGATGGCCCCAGAAGACCTCTTTCAGCTAATATGAATCTTTTAACTCAGTTTATGAGTCAGGTACAACATTTTGCTCCTGTTGCTGCACATCTTCAGTCTTTACCTAATAGACCTACTGGTGTATATCGTTGTTATGTTGATGAAATGCCAAGACATCGTAGTGGGACTGGGACCTACCTGCCGAATCCTGTAAGTTAAATTTTGTTTAAGCTTAGTGCATTTTTGGTACAGATGTGGATCGGAAAATAAATAAAATTGGGGAAAAAGAGAAGAAATTAGGGCTAAAAATTGTGGAAGAAATATTTAATTCATATTCATTGTTGGAAAATAAACGAACAAGCCTAAATAGGACTTTTACAATAACAAAATCAAATCTAAATATAATTTAAATTCCTAATTATCAAATATGATAAATAAAATCCTAAAAATTATTTCAACTTTTAAAATCTTAACAATATCCAATTATATCAACTACTGAACTCCATTCTTATACCACCATATTTAAAAGAGGGAAACAAGAACAAAAGAATGGGGTATGGGGTCGAAAGGTTGTGTAACTATAGTGAAACTAGACATTGGTAGTGTAACTATTAAGGTGAATCCCTGGTTTTGTAATTTAAAATTTGAGTCCCAAATTTTTTTTTTAAAATGAGATTACAAAAAAAAAAAACCCTAAAATTTATTACATAAAAAATAATACCTCAAAAGTACAACATTTAATGGGTCTAAATGATTGTAGTTTAATTTAAATGACTTCTAATTTGACGGTGTTCAAAATGAAATGATATGCCATACTTTTTGTAAATAATAAAAATATATGAAATGGACATAAGTGGTGTTATTTTTATGGTTATACTTACAGTTCTCTCCTTCTCAATTTGTCTCTCCTCTCTTTGCTTATCTCATTTATATAGTTACGAATTTACGATAAGGCCAATCATCGATCAAAACTAGTTTTGTTCCTTCCGGTGCCTATGACAATAAGCACATATTTTAGATAGGATGAGAAGGAGAGCGTGAGAGGGATAGCGAATTTGTTAAATTTTGAATTTTTTTGGTTTTAATTAAAAAAGAATTTCAATTTTATCCCTAAAAATACTACTTTTAAAAAATTGGACTTGATTTAATTTTTTGATTTTAATTAAAAAAATTCAATTTTTTTTAAATTACTAAAAAAAAAATTCAATTTATCCCTAAAAATACTATTTTTTAAAAATTGGACTCGATTGGCTCAAATTTTAAATCACATGATTAAATGACTCCTTAATAGTTACCATATGTGTAATTTTGTTATAGTTACAGGACCTTTTCGACTCCAAGCCCATGGAAATAGATTTAGGTATCAATTTAAGTCTCCATAAAGAAATGCCAATAAAAGTGTTTTTTAATATTTTATATTCAAATGCCATATGTTCATGGATTTTTTCCCATCTGTGTAAAGCAAGTTAAATTTAGATCATTAGCGCCCCCCAACCACATGTGCACAGAGAGATTGTTAACCACACAGTACTATCCATTGAATTTAACGATGTGACTATATTTAGTAACTCTGATTGCTTTATTCATTGTAATCACTTCAGAAGATTTCTGTTAGAGATCGTCATTCTACAAATACAAGATGGGGAAATTACAATTATGATAGAAATGACCATGTTGATAGAGAAGGGAACTGGAATGTCAATTCAAAGGCTTGGACTTCTGGTCATAGCCATAATCGCAGCCACACTGAGAAACCAAACTCATGGTTACACTGCATGACCACTGATACCCGAGCTGAAAGAACATGGGGCTCTCATAGACATGATTCATCAACTTCATACCAGTCTCATAATGGTCCTATTCACTCCAACTTTGCTCAGAGTGTGTCTCCCAATGGGACTTATAAAATGTATTCCCTACCAGCCACGAACTCCAGTGGTTTATCATCGAATGGGCCTACCCTTCCATCTGTTGTCATGTTGTATCCTTATGATCACAATGCTGGTTACGGTCCTCCTGTTGAGCAGCTTGAGTTTGGCTCTCTTGGATCAGTGGGTTTTTCAAGTGTAAATGATGTATCACAACTTGGTGAACGAAACCAGATGAGTGGGACATTCGACGAACATAGGTTTCATGTCAGCTCTATTCAACGGTCTTCACCTGATCAGCCATCTTCACCCCACATCCAGAGGTAGTTGGTTGATTTCTGCTCCAATTGAGCTAGAGGCTTGGAAGTTGCAAGAGAAATGCATCAATCCTTTAAGAACTATCTATGCATACAATTGTATGGCTGCCAGTTTTTGGGTACAGTATCTCCTGGGCCAAACCTTTTGAGATTTATTTCGAAGCTGTTTCCATGTGGGGATTACTACTTAACCCTCTCTCCTTTCTGTCACTGGGGGTAAACTCAACAAACTTTTTCATATTATCTCACCTGTCCGTAATAATGCTAGTCTAAATTTATTATAGCAGAATACTAGAATATTCTCTTCATTTTATTCTACTTTCTGTATTTACTCTTATGTGAACCTTACTGGGTTTGGTTCACTGGTGCTGTCAATTTAATTTTCTTAACAGGAGGGAGATAGTGATTATTTGCAAGATTAGTGGCCCTGAGGAATTATTAGTCAAAAGAAGAGGATTTTCTGCCACATTTTTTTTAACCATGAAGAGAATGCTGGAGGGAGGTAAAACCCTTGCATTTTCAGACAATCTAGTTCTCGGAGAAATCTAAAATGGATGAATTGAGTTTGCTTAACTTTTAGGGGCTTTAAACTAATTATTGAGATGTCATTTTCATGCTTGTTGGTCCTTGTATGTACACTACAAAATGTTATCTGATGTCATGGTCATGGTGGATGAAGGGAGATTCAGAACTGGGTAATATGTCGTTCTATTGTAGGTAAATTAGAACTCATAGAAACTAGTAACTTGCTTAGGTCCAAAAGTAGTACTTTGTTATAAAATTTCTCCCTTCAGGATTCTCTTTCATCCAATGTAATAGATTTTTTGTTCTTAATCCTCACCATACTGAATACTGATTCTGTTTGCACAGATATCAAATTGTCAAGGTCTTCTGCCGACCTACTTTTGTTTCTTATTTTCTTTTTTCCCTTGTGGAAATTTTTTTTTCTTTCTTAACTGCTGGTTTATAATAATTTCCTTCGTATAGAATTCATCTGTTTACTATAAGTGATTTATACGAGTTTATATATACACACATATATATATATATATTTTGGGGTCAATTATACGAGTTTATATATGTATATATTTGTTCATTTATATGAGTTTATATGATAATGGTCATTTTCTTATGCAATTATTAGAGAACATCTCCTTAGATGAGAACTGCTGGGCTAATATCATAAATGATTTATATCTGGCAGTTGCATCTCCAGAATGGTTGATATTTTCAATTGAGATTTAGTGGAATATCATATCCATTACATATTGGATTAGGTGTGAAGTTGTGATGTTTAATGTTGAAGTAATTGTATGACTACTTAGTAATAGAGGTCAATTATATTGTGCAATGTGGATTGATACTTGCATTAAGTTGATAAACAAATTATTATCCAGCATTAGTCAGAATTTTTTTAACGAGACAAGAAACTTTCCAAGGGCTGCCTCAGAAATAATCATAAATGTAATTGTTGCAAATGGTGCAATTCCGTTCCCATTTATTTTCGGTTAAACACTATAGTCCCATTTTTATAAACAAGCAACTTTATCTTTTATGCAGATGAACAGATGAGGACATGCCAAAGAGTACTTTTTACATAATTTCATGATTAAACTTAGTGACAGATGAAAACAAACTGAAACAATTGCTGAACTGCACCTTTTGCTACACATGGAGACCCAAGTGACTTATCTGCACATTTGCAACAACTAAGGACTTGTAGAGACTTCACCAATATTTATTCATAAACTATCCTTATTTAGAGCATTTATTATATGTCATAGTATGTACCAAAGATATCAGTGTATTATTACTTTCTTGTTTGTTTAGCAGTTTAGAGGTACACTTTAGGGGCTATAACCTCGTTCTTTTAAGCTTTTACTGTTCTACACATAAAAAGTTGATTGCAATTTCAGAGAAGAGATGCTTGGTTCTACATCTCCGGTATCTTTTATGTTTAACTGGGTGTTTGTAGTTTGTTTATAGCATTTGCTGAAAGCAGGGAAATAGTTCTTTTGAAATCTAACATCATACAATAGGATAGTGACATTTATTCACATTGTTAGTGGCTATGTTGTGAAATGTATATATACATATGTGAGTGGTGTGTAGATATACATGAATTGAATGATCCATATTGACATGCAATATCATAACTTTGTTAATAGTTTTCATACTACTGTCATGATCTCTTGGCTACCTAATCTCCTATTCTCCATATTACTTTCATGTGTCCAAGAGTGTGGAGATTGTGCGGCCAGCAATGGCCAGAATTGATTCCTCTCCTTAATAGCTTCCCTAACAATTGTTTTCGTATGTCGTCTTAAGACTCCATTTACAGCCTTGAGATAGTTGCTTGAGTCATGGTCTCTTAATATTGTACCTTTTGAACCGTATGCACTTGGATCACTAAGGGTTTCTAGTGGATGGGGGTTATTTAGGAAGACTTTTAGCACACCTTGTGAAAATCCACACCGAGTCTTGTCTAGTGCATACAATTCACTTCCTGGAGGGAGCAAAGGGTGTGGAGGAGAGGACTTGTGATCAGGTTGGATAATTAATAGTTTACCGAGAGGGGAGTAGAGTAGTTTCTACATTTAATAGAGCCAAATTAGATTTGAATCAATGAATATTTAAAAAAAATTGTAATCCATTGTGTACTTACATTTTTGTTTAGGCAGGAATGAGTTCGGAATGAACTATTTAGGCGTTTTAAGACAATGGCAACGTGGTTAGGATAATTGCAGGCGAAGGCTCTGGGCACAATATCTCTATGCATGATCACAGAATGAATATGGTTTTCATCCAAACCCAATTCTTCAACTATCTTTTGGCCTCCACAGAACACAAAAGGAGAGCCAAAAGTAACAACTGGCCTTAGAGTAGAAGGCTTAACAACCTTCCTTATTAGTAACATCAAGTGAACTAAAAGGGAGAGACTTCCTCCTAGAGAATGGCCAGTAAATTGAAACTTTGTTCGCTTCCCATGTTTATATAAATGTTCCATTATCTCTGGCATGAATTGCTGATAGATACCCTTTGCAGCTTCATAAATTCCTCTATGGACAAGTACATCTAAATTCTACAAATTAAACACTTTAGATTGTCAATGGTTTTTGGGATCTATTCTCTTTCAAGGTAGATAGATACATTCAAGTTGAAAAATAAGGTTGTTTTGTCCCACGGTGTACGTTTTTGAACAAATTTGAACTTAGGATGTATCTCTCTCTCCCTCTCCCTTTCTCTCTTCAAATTATCATATTAGTGTGCCAAGATTTTTTTTCCTTGTAGTCACAAGTGTTTTTATAAGGCATTTTTAAAAGCGTACAAGTTGTCTATTTAACTCACCTCAAATTTGGTGGGTTCAAAGAAAAGGTTTGCCTACCAAGATGCGAGAAAATCTGAATCCTGCAAGCCAAATCAAACTTACGCATGTCATGCCATCTTTTAATTAATTTGTATTATGTGAATTCCCTAAACATCAAATGCTAATATGATTAAGGTTTATAAACAATGCTTATACCTGAATTACAAAGCAACGAGTGTACGTGCTCGAATCATCGCATATAAACCATTCACAAGGTGAGGAGTGGAGTGACTGAAGGTCTTTTGCTGCCTCAAGCCTTTTTTTTTCTCCTGCAGCAACGATTGATGTCATTGTTGTTGCAGCCATATAAGCAGCCATCTTCAATTTAGGAACGTAGGTTGAACTTTCTCCTTCCTTTTGGGTTTTTTCTTCTCCAAATTCCCATAAATTATGTTTGTTAATATTTTCCTCTGGTGGATAGGGTATGGATGTGGAATTAAAGGATAACATGTTCTTAGTGCAAGATTGAACATAAGATGCAGCTGAAGCAGCAATTTTATAAGCAATGGATATGCGAGATGGATGCGTTTCTGAGCACTTAGGTTTTTCCAAATTTGATTTGCAATCTATTAAGGAAACAACTTCTTCATGTGTGGTCATGTCCTGATTAAGTTTCTTTAATTTGATTGCATCTACCTCCGCTTTCTTTTCTAAGGAAGATGTCACAAATTGTAGACCGAAATACTTCTTCAAATCCTTTGCCTGAATAGCAAAAGAACAAGAAGACGATGAGTTTCACTATTATATTTTTTATAATTATACATAAGTAAAAATAACAAAGTATAAGGTATTGGATCACACGTATCTGAATATTTGGTATCATGTAAGCTATGTTGCATAAAAAGGTTAACTCGGAGAAGAGTTTAATAGTAGACCATGGTACTTCTATTAAAAACCTTGAAAATGATTCTATGTCGTATGTCACTTCCTTATCTTCGTCTTCTGAACTATAACTCACTTCACAATTACTAACCTCATCTCTACAATAATCACATTCACTAGTGTCTTTATCATCAAAATTAGCTTCATCATCATCATCCAAACCAACATTATAATGTTGTCTATTCTTCCAATGACTTCTTATTTCCAAAAGCCTTTCAACCCAATTTGCTTTATTTTTATTCTTCTCTTTGTTGCACTCTTCAACATTACTATTTGTTTCCTTGATTTCATTATTACCCTTTTCGACCATACTCGTATCCCCACTTGTTTTAGGATCAAATAGAAATGATTTGAGTGAATTTGAGAGAATTGATCCTGATAACTGAAATGGAAAAATACTCATTGAATGATTGCTCTTTAGTTTTGGTTGTGTAGATGTTGCTTGGAAAGGATTGACACAATAACAAATTGGGTTATCTAAAGAAGACTGATGCATACTAACATGTTTGTAGAGATCGTTGCTAGATCTCGATCGATGTAAGTCATTATGCTTTTTGAAGGTGTATTTTGTTGTTGAAGCAATCGTGGATGTAGGAATGCTTAATGAAGTGCAAGCCATAGTTGTGCCTAAACAACAATTGCCTTAATTAACTTCTTTGCTTGAGAAAAAAAAAATCAAATTTTGTCAATATTGGAAATGCATAATGCTTTGTTGAAGAAAACTAGAGGAGTTCGTAACCAAGAATCTTAGAATTTTAATTGGATTCAAATCTTGGAAACAAATTTACGTGAAGTTATTGATGTTATAAGCAACATACAAGTATCTATCTACCTCTTGTTATCAACCAGAAAAATTAGATTAGAACGTTTTTAACTAAGCAAAATACAAGAATATTAGGTACTCTACTTGTGGACTTTGGGGTTGAATGTTATTACTCCAAGAAATAGACAAAGCATGGTTAGATTATTAAAAAGGTATAAGACATGAACATAGATGTATTTGAGAACATGTTCTCCTTAGTTTAATAATTTTGATGGAATTTAAACAATTGAAACCAGTGTATATTCTACTTTTTACTTTGATTTTATTGTTTTATTACGTGATTTTAGATTGTCAAAACCTATGAAACATGTATGCCTAAAACTATTAACCTTTAATTTGGTTTGTGTTTATAACAATTTTGTTTTGTTTTATTATTTTTTATTAACTTTAATCATGTTTGATAATGTTTTTCTATCATAATATTTAGGGCATCACATAAAAATGTCTGATTAAATAGTATTTGTGAAATAAGTTTTTTTTATTATCATATTTCTCATTGTGATTTTCTTTTCTTTTTGTCATTTCAACGTTTTTCTGAATAAACTAAGTTAGATGACTTTTGTACTGACAAACATTGGAAGAAAATAATTAGAATCATAAAACTTATAGATAATAAGAATTTTTTTTCCTTCTTAATTTCATTTGTTTTTGAGAAAGAAATTAGAAAGAAAAAACATTATCAAATAACTTGTAAATTTTTTGAGTAATCTTAAATTTTTTAAATCGTTGATGCTATTTTTAAACTTCTATGATTATAAAAAAATCAAAATTTACAAAAATAAATATGTAATCAGAAATCAAAAATAAGAAAAATTATTGTTCAAGATTATTATAAGCATGGCCTTGGTTTTTCTATATTTAACCTAAAAATAAGATAATAAAATCTTAGTTTTTACTCGATACTCCTTATTGAGCAGCTTCTTATTTTCAAGTAAGGTACCAAGGAAAGAGAATTTTTTTTTATAATTTATATATTTATTTTTGACTAAGAGAAATGGAAAGATGAACTCTGCCCAAATAATTATTATTTTTTGTTAATTTAGATAATTTATTTATTTTTTCTAGTGAAATTCCTAGTTGATGAAATATCACTTTATAAAGTAGTTGATGACAGGGAATATCATTACTTTGGCAGAAAAATAATTTCTTTTTCTGCTTCTTGAAATTGGCAGCTAAACAATTTATATATTTAAAGTTTAACGGATGAAGTATACAAATGTTTCTTATATTTTATATATACTACACTTTAATCCTCTTATTATCTTTTATTATGATTTGATTTATTTAATTTTTAATTTTCACATTTTATTCCTTTTAATGAAATTAAAGTGACGAAATCAAAATAAAAAATAATAAAAGTACCAAACTGTATGATATAGAGTAATTTAAGGACTATTTGTGCACTTTTAATCTTAAAAAAATCAAAATCAAAATCAAAACGTAAATATTAAAAAATAATTGGATTAAATTGTAAGAAAAAGAAATAAGGGGACCAAAACATAGAACATTTAAAAATCATGAATGAAAATAATCTAAATAAGACTTCATTTATATGAAAATATTAAGGATATTATCAATATTAATAGATATTTTTTAAAAAATAAAAATTGTGAAATTTATAACAGTTTTTAAAATTTAGTATGAAATTTTTAAAAATATTAGATAATAATATATTAATTAAATTTATTTTTTTAATTTAATCATTATAAATGTGACTCAAATATGACAAAAAAATAATATATAATGTTAAAATATTATGATTAATATTACTTTTCATGGGGAAAAATTATTATTTTTAATTTTGTGATATCTATATAAAATTATATTAATTAATAAAAAAGTGAATAATACATGTACAAAATTATTTTAAAAATAATAATTAAGTTGTTTATAAATAATATAAGAAAGAATGGAAGGAAGATAATTAAAAATAAATGAATGATTCATAATTTAATAAGTTATAAGTTATAATTAAATATTTATTATTTAAACAATTGCGAAAATTTTCAAAAAATTAAAATCCATTTCTTTTTTCTAAAAAAATAACTTAATTCATAATACAAATAATAAGTTAAGTATATCTTTTAATTTGAAAAAAATAAAAATATAAAACTAATATTTTACTATATATCCATATCCATATTTTTGATATTTTTATTGAAATTTTATAAAATTACGAAATAAGTTATAGAAATATAGAAAAAAATTTAATATTTTTTTTCAATATTTTCAAGAAATTATTGAAAAATTTAAGAATATTTTGAAAGATATTTTGAAATATCACCAAACTAACGCACTTATAAGAACAAAAATAACAACTCTTAATAATTCATACACCTCTCAATTTAAATTAATAGTGTTATTTTTATTTTTATAAGTATTAAGGATGTTATTTTAGGTAATTTTTCAAGACATTTTGAAAACAACATATTCATATTATCTACCTTCATTTTACTGAAATTTCCATAAAAATATCGAAATATTTTCATTCATAAAAATATAAATATCATTTGTGTAGTTCACCAAAATTTAATCGTAACAATTAATTGAATTTTAAATCTCACTCCAAAATTAAGTTAAGGTCCATTACTCAAATTTCAACCTCTAGTAATTCTCACACTTAAATGGGTGGTTATGTTTGAAAAAAATAAAAAATTAAAACTTATTCCCTTATATCTTTACCTTGCCTCATCTAATAAATAAACATGTTTGTTGTACATAAGTTCAACTAACATTTAAAAATATGATCACGTCGAAGATTGATTAAAAAAAATTATTTTAAGTTCTTTTTAAATAATATTTACACATCCATATATATATATATATATATAAAAGAAATATATACTATAGTATTAAAAGGCAATTGATGTATGTTTATTTTAAGATTCAAAAGTAAATAAATATATTATTTTTCTAGGGTTTCTTTTTGAAATGAAATTAAAAACACATATTATTTTAACACTAGCTAGTTAATGAAAATATCGTGTCTAAGATCTAAGTCATGCCCGATACGTCTTAAATATTAAAAATAGTGAGTACATATCGACGTAATATACTATATTTATAATTTAATTACCTTTTACAAATTAATATTAGGAGACCCTTCTCATAAAAATTTAGTAAGTAGAGTCTTTAATACTAATTTGTTACAATCAAATTAGCAAATAGTTTTACTGTTATTATTAAAAAAAAAAGTAGTAAAAAGTTGAAATAATAAGATGAGGATATGAACACATTTGTTTTTTTAAAATATAATGGTTTTTGAAGTATAATTAATGTATAATTATAATATATATTTTTATAATAATAATAATATCTGTTATATAGATGTATGCTACTAATTATGGTAGTATGTGTATAATAGTAGTGTGTTAAGGTATCTGAGAGGTAATCTTATGTTAGAGATTATTGTTATAAAGCTACTTAATTTAAGGAGCAAAACATGGAACAAAACAAGGAGTAAAACATGGAACAAAACAAGGAGTAAAACATGGAGCTTAATTCTAGGAGCTTAATTCTAGGAGCAATTCAAGGAACCATTAATTTAAGGAGTAATTCAAGGAGTGAATTTTCCTATAAATAGATGTGTAATTGTAATGAATTAACCATCCAAAGTGTTCATTCCAATTGAGAGAAAATCTTAGAGAGAAAAGCTTTTGTGAGAGAAAATTGAGAGTAATTTTCTTGGGTGTAATTGGGTTGTGAGTTGTGAGTGTTGTAAACACCTTGTGTAATTTCTCCCTTTTCAGTAAAAAGATTTGCAGCAGGTCCGGAGACGTAAGCAAGATTGGCCGAACTCCGTTATCAAATTTTGTGTTATTTTTCTATTCTTGCTTTCTCATAAATCTGGCTTATCGAGAATTTGCGTTATTTCCCAACAACTGGTATCAGAGCTTTTGGTGGTGATTTCTGTCAATTTCTTGCAAGGTTACTATTCACGTGAATAGTGAAATTTTGTTGACGATATTTGTTCGTTGACGGAGTTGTTCTAATACACGGTGGTTTGTAGAAATAGTCAGAAACGATCCGAAGAAAAGTCAGATCTGAGTGGGAGCAATGGCCGCAGATGAAGGAAGGGTGAAACTCGAGAAATTTGATGGCACAGATTTCGGGTTTTGGAAAATGCAGATAGAGGATTATCTGTATCAAAGAAATCTATATCAACCTCTCTCAGGGAAGAAGCCGGTGAGGCTATGAAGGCGAAGAAGATTGGAATCTTCTAGACAGACAAGCCACTGGAGTTATTCGATTGACGTTATCCGTAATGTTGCTTTCAACATAGCAAAAGGAAAAGACCACGAAGGGTCTTAACATGGCAACTCTCTCCAATATGTATGAGAAGCCATCACCTGAACAAAGTGCACTTGACGAGGCGCTTTTGTTCAATTGTGGATGACGGAAGGCGCGTGGTAGCTGACATCTCAACGAACTCAACACAATTACAACCCGGTTGAGTTCGGTGGAAATTGAATTCGATGAAGAAGTACGAGCATTGATACTTTTGTCTTCTCTAGAGAAAGCCGGAATGCTACTCACTACTGAAGTAGCTCGTCGGGAAGCAATAAGTTGAAATTGACGATGTTCGCGATTTGGTTCTCGGTGAAGAGATCCGAGCGTAGAGAGAGATGAATCGTCAACCTCTTCGCTTTGCATACAGAGTCGAGGAAGAAATTCAACCAAAGGAAATGGACGTGGTAGAACCGACTACCGAGGTAGATCAAAGGACGAAGGTCCAAATCTAGGAATCCTAATAATTCCCATAGCTTGAAGACTATCAGGTGTTGGAATTGTGGAAGAACCGGCACCTTGCAAAAATCGAGCAAGAATGCACCGAAGGACAAACAAGTGAAGGCAGTAGGCAAATGTTACTTCCACCTCGGGAGGAGATGATGCATTGATATGCTCTTTGGAGAGCAAGGAAGAATCTTGAGTGCTAGACTACGGAGCATCGTTCCATGCTACTTCCTGAGAAAAGAATTCTTCGAGAAATATGTCCCAGGAAACCTTGGAAAGGTATATCTTGGTGATGATCAACCATGTGCTATTATTGGCAAAGGTGTAGTGAAGATTAAGTTAAACGGGTCTGTTTGGGAGTCAAGGATGTCGGGCATATTCCCGACCTCAAGGAAGGAACTTAATCTCGGTGGGGCGGATTGGCTAGTGAAGGTTACACTACGATCTTCCACATGGTGATGATTGGAAGATTTCAAAGGGTGCATAATGATTGCTCGAGGCAAGAAAAGTGGAACTCTTTACATGATAGCGGAAACACGTTGTTCGATCACAATTGTAGTAGGCAATGAAACACCAAACCTGTGGCACCAGGATTAGGCCATGGTGAGAAGGGGATGAAGATTATGACTCGAAAGGAAAACTTCCAGTGTCTGATCAGAGATGGACACGGCGAAGATTGTATACTTGGAAAGCAAAAGAGAGTCAACTTTTCAGACAAGTAGTGGTAGAACCGAAAGAAGGAAAAGCTATAGCTTATTCACTCGGATGTTTGGGGACCCGACAACCGTCTCATCCGTTGGTGGGAAACAATACTTCGTAACTTTCATCGATGATCATTCTCGGAAGGTATGGGTTTACTTTCTAAAGCATAAGTCTGAAGTATTTGAGGCTTTCAGAAGATGGAAAGCTATGGTGGAAAATGAGACGGGGTTGAAGATCAAAAGCTCAGATCCGATGTGGTGGTGAATATGAAGACACGGATTCAAAAATTTTTGCTATGAGCGTGGATCGAATGGAAAGAGCCTGTGCCGGGCACGCCTCAACACAATGGTGTAGGCGGCGTATGAACCGAACGCTGACGGAAAGAGCCCGGAAGCATTCGTATGCAGATACAAATGTCTACCAAAGCAGTTCGGCGAAGCGGTCGAACACGGCGGCTACTTCGATCAACCGAGGCCCATCTGTTCCGTTGGAGCACAGAATACTAGATGAGGTATGGAGCGGAAAAGAGGTGAAACTATCACATCTAAAAGTTTTCGGCTGTATAGTATTTGTGCATATTAGTGATCAAGGTAGGAATAAGCTTGATCCCAAATCCAAGAAATGCACATTCATCGATTATGGTGAGGATGAGTTTGGCTACCGTATTTGGGATGACGAAACAAAGAGAAAGTTATCCGTAGCGGAGATGTGATTTTCAACGAAAGGGTGATGTATGACATGTACGTAAAATAGACGCCAATGAATCGGTAACGAATGAGTCGATTTGTAGATCTGAGATGATGTCCCGGATAGTTCCTTGAGAACCAATTGTAACAAGTCCTCAACCAGGAGGAACTTGTTGGACGCAGTAGTACACGGCGAATCCGACACATCACAACCTCTACTCTCCTCAGTATTGAGAAGGTCTTCTCGACCTCGTATGCGCCAACAGGGAGATACATGAACTATATGTTGCTAATCGATGGAGGGGAGCTTTGAATCTTATACTAAGCTTGTCGGACTCGAGATTCCAATAAGTGGGAGTCACATGAAAGAAGAAATGAAATCTCTCATCTCCAACCGCATGGGAACTGAGTTACCTATGGGAAAGAAGGCACTTCCTGATAAATGGGTGTCTTAGGGTGAAAGAAGAAGCTGATAGTTCCAAGAGATACAAAGCACGCCTAGTTGTTAAAGGGTTTCAACGAGAAGGAAGGAGTTGACTACACCGACATTTTCGCTCCATTGTGGAAGCTCAATACCATCGAGATCGGTATTGAGTATTGTAGCCATTGAAGATCTTCATCTTGAGCAGGTTGGATGTGAAGATCGCATTCCTTCAATGGAGATTTAGATGAAGAGATATACATGTACCCGAAGGTTTCTCAGAAAGAGGGAAGAAGAACATGGTGTCAGACTTAAGAAGACTTTGTATGGCCCTAAACAAGCCGAGACAATGGTACGAAAGTTTGATACACTGAGGAAGGTTTCCCGGAAGTGCAATCTTGACCATTGTTGCTACTCAAGAGATATAGGTCCGGGCTTATATCATTTTACTACTTTATGTTGATGCTATGTTAGTAGCGAGGTTCGGATATGTGGATGATATCGGAAGATTGAAGCATCAATTGTCAAAGGAGTTTGACATGAAAGACTTGGGTCCAGGTAAAAGATTCTTGGAATGCAAATCACAAGAAATAAGAAGAAAATATCCTTGCGGTTATCTCGGTAGAGTTAATCAATCGTGTTTTGCATAGATTCAATGGCGTCGAGCCAATTAGCACACCCTTGCTAGTCATTTTCTCCTATCCAAGGATCACCCCTCGAGACGTAAGAAGAGAGAGAATTCATGGCTAAGGTTCCTTATGCCTTAGCCATTAGAAGTTTGATGTATGCAATGGTTCATACAAGACCGGACATTGTACATGCGTAGGAGTTGTTAGTGCATTTATGTCGAATCCGTGGAAAACTCATTGGGAAGCCGGTCAAGTGGATTTTGAGGTATTTGCGAGGCACGAGAAAAGTGTTTGTACTTTAGTAAAGGAGAGTTAAAAGTACAAGGATACGTAGATGCAGACTTTGGAGGTGAAGTTGATCATAGAAGAAGCACCACCGGTTATATATTTACTTGTTGGAACTACAACAATTTGGTTGGATGTCACAAATACTGAGAAAATTGTCACTCTATCCACTTCTGGTGAGGCTTAGTATGTAGCGATGGCGAAGCTAGTAAAGAGATGATATGGCTTCGAGGTTTGTTAAGCGAGTTGCAGATTCAAACAAGAAGAATGTTCGCATAGTGATACCGATATTCAAAGTGCAATACCTTGGCTAAGAATTGACATTTCATTCTAGAACCAAACATATTGGACTTCGTTATCACTTCATCAGATCTCTATTAGAAGATGATGTGTTAATACCCGAAAAGATTCAAGGAAGCAAAAATCCAGCAGATATGTTAACAAAGGTGGTGATTATTGACAAACTGAAGTTGTGCTCAACTTAGGTTGAGGAGTTCTTCAGAGTAACAAAGACTAGAAAATTTCTTTGCATTGATTGAGGTGTTAAGAAAGATTGAAATCAGTCTTCAAGTGGGAGATTGTTAGAGATTATTGTTATAAAGCTCCTTAATTTAAGGAGCAAATTAAGGAGCAAAACATGGAACAAAACAAGGAGTAAAATATGGAGCAAAACATGGAACAAAACAAGGAGTAAAACATGGAGCTTAATTCTAGGAGAAATTCAAGGAACCATTAATTCAAGGAGTAATTCAAGGAGTGAATTTTCCTATAAATAGATGTGTAATTGTAATGAATTAACCATCCAAAGTGTTCATTCCAATTGAGAGAAAAGCTTAGAGAGAAAAGCTTTTGTGAGAGAAAATTGAGAGTAATTTTCTTGGGTATAATTGGGTTGTGAGTTGTGAGTGTTGTAAACACCTTGTGTAATTTCTCCCTTTTCGGTAAAAGATCTATGGCCAGTGGAGACGTAAGCAAGATTGGCCGAACTCCGTTATCAAATTTTGTGTTATTTTTCTATTCTTGCTTTCTCATAAATCTGACTTATCGGGAATTTGCGTTATTTTCCAACATCTTACTCATGCGTTGTTGTTGTGAAAGAGTTCAGGTTGGCTTCTCATATGTTGATTGGGCTTCAAATGTAAATTATAGAATAAGCATTGGTGCATACTGTATCTTATTTGGTGATAATTTGATCTCATGATCATCTAGCAATTACAAGGTAGTGTCTTGATCGTCAATCAAGTTAGAATACGGCCTCAATTAGTACAAAAATCATTTGGCTCAAGTCCTTGTCAATAGAATTGAGAGTGAAGATAAGTAAAGTTCTAGCTTTTGTATTGTGACAATGTGAGCAACAACATTTTTCCAAAAATCTAGTAATGAATGAAGGACAAAACATATAGAGATAGACTTTGGTTTTGTTAGAAAACAAGTGGCAGTTCAACAACTTGATGTTAAGTATATCAGTACAGAAGATCGAGTTGCAGATATGTTAATCAAGTTAATGTTAAATTGTAGATTTTAAGAAGCAAACTTCTAATAACTAGAGTTTGAGAGGAGATAGTACAATGGATGTGTCTATATACTACCAATTGTGATAGTGTAACCTATATAACTGTGTAACTTAATTGGCTTTAGGAAGAGTCTCGCTAGGCTCTTCACATGTGCAGACTATCACTAGTTTCATTAATATAAGTATTGAGTTTGTACATAATTGTTAATTTAATAAATTCATCTTATTAATTAAGAACTCAAGATTATACTCTCTCAGTTTATACATTTTTTTATTAATATTGATACAACAATTTTTAATATTATTATAATAAAAAAGGATTGTTATTTTAATGATATAGCAATTTCATTTTAAATATCATTTTTTTATCAATATTTTTCAGGTGATACCTACATTTAATAAAATGTATTAATTTAATGTAATTTTTTTATTGGATATTTTTCACACATGTACACCACATGTGCATTTAATAGAGAACATTTATGGTATTTTTTAATATTTTCCCATACTTATAAGTGCATAGTGCTTATTGATATTAATCCAAATTTTCTGCAGTTTATTCAAGTTTTATTTTAATGAATATAATATACAATTTGTGTATTTTGTTTACCTAAAAACATGAAAACAATATACAGTATGCAATTTGTATTAAAAAAATTAAATTGAACCAATAGAAAAAATAATTTGTATGCTCAACTCAATATATAATCATATATATAAAACTTGTAACCCTATTATTATAAACAATATTAATATCATAAAGATCATTGAGTGAGTATTTTGTTTAAAATTTGAATAAATCTCAACCTTTTATCATCCTTAGAATTGTATAAAATGCTTAAAAAAAATTAACATTAGGGAAAAAATCTTAATTTAAATTGTTTAGTAAAGGAAAAATATAATATAAGAGAAGTTTTTGAGTTCTTAGATGATAGACAAAGAATAGAGGTTGAAGGGACTATAAAATGAGTTAAAAATATTAAGACATGTATTTAAATACTCAAAAATGGATCAAAAAAAGTTCTTAGTGTTATATCGGAAGAAATAAAAAAAAAATATCACAAATATCCTTCTTTAAATACACATATAATGCATATGGGTGAAAAATCCCTAATAAAATGAAATATTACCTAAATAGGCACCTTTTATTAAATCTTGGTATCATTAAAGTACCATCTGAAAAATACGGGTAAAAAAATATACCTAAACATGAAATATCAATTTTATCAAGGTTAGATCTATCAATTGTTTAGAAGGACCATGTGTTCTAGGTCGTTTCTTGACAATATCCTTTTAGGTGTAATATCTATAGAATTATATAAAAAAAACTATACATAAAATAGAATATGTCCTCTTAAATTTTACATTTTAGGTTTTTAGCATTTAAAAACTCATTCAAATTCAATAATTTAAATATATTTATACTCAAATAAAATATGTATATCATATTTATTTAATAAGAAGAAAATATTAATTATGAGATAAGTTGTACTATTTTATCTTCTTTTAGGGTGACTCTTTTATTATCCTAAATTTATCATTACATTTTACCTATAGTATTAATTACACTTTAATTATATAGCAATTAGATAATATTGATAAAATATTTTGGTGAGAATAATAATAATAATCATATTATATATAAAAGTTTAATATCTCGTTATAAAATTTTGAAGAAAATTGAATATATATTTTAAAGTAATTATTATTATTAAACACCAATAAATTATTTTATAATTTATTTAAAATTTTATTGTTTGATTGATTAAGTAATAAATTATTAGTAAATAATATTTTGAATATTATCTAAATTGTAGTTATTATATAATATTATTTATCTAAAATAATATTAATAATAATTATTTTTTAGTTGATTATATTAAATCGTATTTTTTATAAATTAACTAATATAAATTAAATAATTAATTATTAAAATATTATAATTTTTTTTTATTTTAAGTGATACAAATAATTTTTTATTAATTATTTTAATTTTTAATTTTTATCAATTAAATAAAAAATTAATTTTAGTAATAAAAAAAGTTGAATAGTGAAGGTTGAATGGTGTACTGTATCGAGGCCCGTGATCTGATTGCATGTGTGGCACGTGGAGTCAGAGGGCACAACATAATTTAACAGTCATCCCTCCCTTTTAAAATATCATTAAATTCATCGCCCGACCCAATTTTTCATCTTTATATCAATATTTTATAAATATAGTTATTCTCACATTTAATTTTATTATTTTTATAATTAATTTAAAAGTATTAAAAATATTCTTTTACTTTTAATATAATTATTCTATATCAATTAAATATATTATAAAAATAATAAAATATGATATGAAAATAATTCTATCTTTTATAAAATATATAGAGAAAAATTATTTATATTTTTCACTTTTAAAAAGACATTGGATCTATAAGTGTGTGAGGATTGAAAAAAATCGTCGAACAATATTACCACCATTCACACACCCATAAGAAAAAATAGTTACAGAATATACTTATCTAGCTTATTTGTGTATTTTTTTTTTTGGTAAATTAATTTGTGTATCAACTTCTATCAATCTTGGATTTAGAAATTTATTTTCTCATTTTTGTTTTTTAATCATTTATTTATTTTTTAATTTTAAAATTATATATGTTATAATTCAATTTCATTTACTATTTTGAAAGTTTTGAAACTTAGTTTTAGAAATAACCAATATTTAAAAATTTTAAAAAAGTCCAATGTAAACTTAAATTACACACATATATATTCAATAAAAATATAATTTATATGAAACATGCAATTGTGTTCCTCATTTTTGGTTTCTAAGTAAACTTTTAATATTTTTAAAATTTGAAATTATATAAGTTCAATAACTCATTTGATTTCTAAATTTTGAAACTTGATTTACAATTTGATCAAATTTTGAAATATTAACAAAGTTAATTTTGAAATTAAATTTATATTTTTTTTAATCTATGAACACTCAAACTAATAACCTAAACAATTTAAAATCAAAAATAAAAATTGATTATCAAACAAATTTTTTTTTATATAAAATTTAAAAAATAAAAGATATAATTACAAAATTAGAATAGTTATTATTGACATAATTATTCACAAAAAAAAAATTGATTTTTTTGTCGTTTGCCGATAAAAAGAAGGCTGAAAAATGTTGGTTTAATTTAGATATTTTTTTGGGAAACTCATTACTCTTATATATATACAGAGAGAGAGCAAAACATGTTAGATACTCAATTCAATCCAGAAACATTCATAAAACCATATGAACTCATAATTTAAATGCAGCGGAAACAAAATTGGATTGAAAACATACCTCCTGCCATTGATTAAATTTCAAGACTTACAGAATTCCAATGGATTTTACATTCGATACTTTCACTTCGGTTTCTCACACTTATTCTTCACAGATTGATGGTGTAATACTGAATTATTATGCGATTAATAGTGAGAGGATCCGATACTTTATTGGGCGTTCTTCCATCGTTAACCTTGTTGATTCAGGCAAACTGTCTGATTCGAAGCGAACCGTACCTGATTCGCTAACTAACGTTGCACCACTTTGATTTACATTCTCCCACTCGTACAAACGTTAGCGAAATTCTCTTGAGTAACAAAACACATGAATCAAATACGATAGTCATACAAATGAGTATTATCTTCCATGTATTACAATGTATTTAGTTTCTTATGTGGTAACTAAACTTAATGAATAAATCCTATATTTATTCTTGGTCCAATATATATATTTTCTCAAATAAATTAAGGTGCACATGAATATGAGAAAATATCACAATATATAAGAGTTTCATTAATTAATTGTATATATACATTTACAAAGTGGAACCAATTCCCATTTTCTCTACATGATCCTTGAATTTCATTGGTGGCATGCCTTTAGTCAAAGGATCAGCAATCATCAACTCAGTGCTTACGTACTCAATGACCACTTTCTTTTCCTTAACACGTTCTCTTATGGCCAAGTACTTGATGTCAATGTGCTTACTATGACTACCACTTTTGTTGTTCTTAGCCATAAATACAACAGCTGGGTTGTCACAATATAATCTTAATGGCCTAGAAATAGAGTCAACTACTCTAAGCCCGGAAATGAAACTCTTTAACCATACACCATGCGATGTGGCCTCAAAACATGATACGAACTCGGCCTCCATAGTGGAAGTAGCGATCGATACCTGTTTCACACTCCTCCAAGACACACTTCCACGGCAAGCAAGTAGAAAATGTAACCGAGATGTTGATTTTCGTGAATCAATACGACGGCCAAAGTGCAGACGGAGTAGCCAATTACTTCGATTCATCGGTTCGTCTATACACGAGCATATAATCCTTGGTTCCTTGTAGGTACCTCATCACTTTCTTTGCGGCTTTCCAATGGTCAACACTTGGATTACTCGATATCTCACAGCATCCAACAACAAATGCAATGTCGTGCAGTGCGGAACTTGAGCATACATCGGCCCAACAATCAAGCATATGGAATGGTTTTCATCTCATTCTCTTTCAAAATCATTCTTTGGGCATATCGGTCCAAAATTGAACTTATCACCCTATGATGAGAACACTTCAGCGGTGAACAATCCTTCATCAAATCTCTAAAACTTTATTGATATAGGTTTCCCTGAGACAAACCCAAGACACCTCGAAGTCTATCTCTATGGATCTTAATGCCAAATACAGATGCCTACCCATATCCTTCATATCAAAATTTTTAGAGAGGAATTGTTTTACCTCGTGTAGCAAACCCCTATCATTTACCGCAAGCAAAATATCATCCACATATAGCACCAAGAAACAAATCTTCTCAATTAACTTTCTGGTATATACATTGATCCATGACATTCTCTTCAAAACCAAATGAAGTGATGACGTTATGGAATTTCAAATACCATTGACGGAGGCTTGCTTTAATCCATATATGGATTTATTAAGCTTACAAACCAAATGCTCACCATTACTAGAGAAGAATCCTTCGGGTTGTTTCATATAAACCTCTTCCTCTAGGTTACCATTAAGGAAAGCCGTTTTCACATCCATTTGTTGCAAATCCAAATCAAAATGGGCAACCAATGCCATGACCACAAGTGAATCTTTCTTAGATACGGGAGAAAATGTCTCCGTGTAGTCGATTCCTTCCCTTTGAGTGAATCCTTTGCAACGAGTCTTGCCTTATGTCTCTCAATGTTGCCCACAGGTCTTTCTTTTGTTTCAAGACCCATTTACATCCAATGGCTTTCACACCATCAGGCAACTTGACGAGATCCCAGGACTCGGTTAGACGCCGTAGAATCCATCTCTTCTTTCATGGCATTGTACCATAAGCTCGAAACCTCGTAACTCACGGCCCGTGGAAAACGTCTCGGGATCATTTTCGGCTCCAATATTATAGTCACATTCTTGTAGATACACAACATAATCATTAGGTATCGCCGATTTCCTTACTCTAGTAGATCTTCTTAATGTTGCATCGACATTCTCCCGAGAGAAGGATCACGTGTTGTTCAAACTAGTTGTTCCAACAGGTTGTAGGCATACGTTAAACTTCAACATCTACTAGATCGGTGATCACCACTGTGGTACTTCCAAGGCCGGTTCTTCAACACGTGTTTGTACTCGGCGTGTTGTTAACAATAATGATCAGTTCATTACTTGAAATGGTACATTGAGCATCCAATGATCTTTCTCGAGAACCAATGCCCTGGGATCGATCGCCCCCACTTAATCAAGTAATTCTCAAGAAATTTTGCATTTCTTGATTCCACAAATCTAGTGTTGTGAGATGAACAAGGTAAAATCTATAACCTTTGACCGTTCGGCATATCCAATGAAATACCCACTGTGGTCCTTGGGTCCGACTTTTTCTCTTGTGGATTATATATCCTCGCTACGGATACGGGCATCCCCAAACGCGCATATGTTGCAAACTCGGTTTTCCAACCTTTCCATAATTCAAATGGTGTCTTTGGGAGGCCTTGGTTGGAACTCGGTTTAATATATACACGGCCGTCTTTAAAGCTTCAATCCACAAGGATTTAGGAAGATTGGGTTCTTCAGCATACTCCGCACCATGTCCAAAAGTGTTCGGTTTCTTCTTTCTGCTACACCATTCTGGTGGTGAACCAGGCGTAGTGTATTGGGCAAGTATCCCACGTGTTCGAAGAAATTTAGCAAACACGTGCCAGTCATTCATTCGCGGTGTATCTACCATAATATTCACCACTCATTCGATCTCACGATCTTTATTTGCTTTCCACATTGTTTCTCTACTTCAACCCCTTAAAGCTTTTGAAGGCATCCAATGCTTCGCTTCTTATTATGAAGCATATAGAGATACATATATCGAGAAAAGTCATCAATAAAGGTGATAAAATATTTTTGACCTTGAATGTCCATGCCTGCGGACAACATATATCTGTATGTATGATTTCTAATATGTTTGAACTTCTATTGGCACCTTTCTTTGACTTGTTAGTCCGCTTTCCTTAACGCACCACACATGTCTCAAAAATCGAAAATCTGAGTACTAAGTACCCCATCTTTAACTAATCTTTTAATTCTTTCTACGGAGATATGTCCTAATCTCCTATGCCATAATGTAGAAGAGTCATCATCAATAATACACCTTTTAATGCCGGCTTGAACATGCATGGCGTTATGAGTGGCATTATTTTGTAAATTAATGCGATGAACCATCAGAGAAAATCCCATTCCCAACACAATCAGATCTATTAAATAAATTGAAAGATGTTTTTGAAAAGTGATAGGAATATCCATAAGGTACAACTCTTGAAATTGAACTCAAGTTTCTAGAGAAACTTGGAACATAAAAGGTCTTTTCTAATTCTAAAATAAAACCACTTTACTTAAAATCAAACTACATATCCTACGGCCTCCACATGTGAGCCCATCTTGTTCTTTCACGGATAAGATGTATTGCTCACTTCTCAACTTCCTTAGATTTTGCATACCCTGTAAGAATTTGCAACATGGATTGTAGATCCGTAATCAATCCACCAGGTGTTAATATTAACATTAACCATATTAGATTCATAACAAACAAACGAGGTTGGATTACCTTTATTCTCGAAGCCATTTACGAATTTGATACAATCCTTCTTCATGTGTCCTTCTTTTTACAAAAGAAACACTTGGATTCTTTCTTAATATCGACACGAGGTGGAATTATCCCCTTTCCTTTATGCTTGTATTGAGATTTTCCTTTACGGTACGTTGCCAGCCAACATTGCACTTTCACCAAATTCCATAACAAGCCTCGGCTTCTCTTGAACACCGTGGTCATTAGTTCATTGATTGACCATTTATCTTTATGTGTATTGTCGAGATTTTGAATGGCCCATATCTTGATGTGGGAGAGTGTTAAGGATATAGTGCACTAGGAAGGATTCCGACATCTCAACCTCGAGATGTTTAAGTTGAGCCGCATGATGTCCCTCATTTGCATAATGTGCTTTCATTACACCTTTCACACTTGTAGTCTTAAAGAAGAGAACTTTATAATAAGGGTGCTTGCTAAAGCCTTATCCGAAGTGGACGAATTGATCATCAATGGCCTTTAGCAAGTCTTGAACATTGGTATCTTTGATCAATGAACTACGAATACCAAATGGAGATTTTAGTCTTAATGAAACATCATACTAAGGCGATTAGATCGTTCACGTTGTTCTCATAAAGCATGATATTCTCGAGTCGGTTTGAGTAATTTTAGGTGGTTCGATTTTTTCCTAATAGCATAATCAATATCCATCCACCTAATTGAAGGAGAATTCTTTCCTTCCATATTTTATAGTTATCCCTTTCGGACGGGAATATCACGAATGATCGAGAAAAATTCTGGTGAGAAATTTTGTAATTAAAGATTATATGCTTATTAAAATTTGAGGCATAAACTGTAGTCATTATTTACCAATGTAAATCATGAATAATATGAATCTAGTGACATAAAACTTGCACGTAGACTAAAGTTTTAATTCAATTAAATTCATCCTAACTTTCACGATAAAGCTATCAAATTATGTTCCTTTTCCTAATCCCTGTGGGTAAATTAGAAAATATAATTTGATATTATATCCTAATTAATCACACGAAAATATAATAAAAATTCCTGTGGGATAAGATTTATTATATCACATATGATTAATTACAATTAATATTTATTTTCTAAATGTGATCCTAAACAAACTTTATTATAGTTTTAATTAATTAAAGATGCTGTGACTACTCCCTAATTAATCAAACTATATGAATCACTTAAATATTAATTAAATTCTTATGCTAAATTATTACATAAAATCATAAGCAATATTAATTTAATATCAAATGTACAAATATTATTTATCTTAAATTGCATATATGACAATAAATTATACAAGAAAAATTAAATAATATAAGCACTAATTAAATCAATAAGAGTCATTAAAAAATTTCATTAATTTAATTATGCATAAATTATTTAACTAAATTTTATATGTATAATCAATTGCAAAATTTATACATATAAATACACAAAACAAATAATTTAAGCATAATGTATTTAAATAAAATTTTAATGTGTCCAAAAATTATTTAAATAAATATAACATGTATAATAAATATTATACATATGATAAACATAAATTAAAATTATATTCAGAATTATTTTATATATATATATTTGTTTTGTTTTAATAAAAATTAAATATTTAATATATATAAAATATTATACATTAATAACATATATTTTGCTGTAGCCTGTTGGTTTGGTTTGTGAATTCATTGTCTTGAGACCAAGGTTCAAGTCCCAGACAATCCAAATGTTTGATTTTTTAATAAAACTAACTTTTGATTCTATAAATATATTCTGTTACATAAAATAATAGATCGGCCTCAGAAGTCAAGTGGATAGTTTATTAAAAACTTATTGATGTAAAATGGGTTCGATTCTCAGGCAAAGCAAAAATTTTTTTTTATTTTTATTTTTAAAACTTCATCTTGACCTTTGGCCAGATTAATCTGGCGTTTTTACACTAACGGATCTACCACCGTATCTCTATGTTGACGAATCCCGTTCTTTTTATCAAAATTCTCAGAATTCAATTTCTGAGTGATTCATGATCTTAATTTTAAGTAAAAACTTCATTTTAAACAAAAAGTTAATTAATGAAGAAAATAAATACCCACGGCAAATTGGATTTATTTTCTTCATTGTTTTTCAAGTTTAATTTTACAGAATCACTCAAAAATCAATATTGAAACACTTTATAATTTCCATATGCATCAAAAACAATCAAAATAAAAAACCCAAAATTTCAGTTCTCGTGAAACAGAGCAAAACAGAGTTGTTTTCAAACGGCTCTGATACCAAATGTTAGATACTCAATTCAATCCAGAAACATTCATAAAACCATATGAACTCATAATTTAAATGCAGCGGAAACAAAATTGGATTGAAAACATACCTCCTGCCATTGATTAAATTTCGACTTACCACAATTCCAATGGATTTTCTATTCGATACTTTCGGTTTCTCACACTTATTCTGCGCGTATTGATGGTGTAATCTGAATTATTATGGTTAATAGTGAGAGGACCCGATACTTTATTAAGGTTCTTCCATCGAAGAACCTTGTTGGCTGAACCGATGTACTGCTTCGACAGCTTAAACCGAATCGCTATGATTCACTAACGTTGCACCACTTTGATTTACAACTTATCGATGTAAACTGGGTTCGATTCCCAGGCAAAGCAAAAATTTTTTATTTTTATTTTTAAAACTTCATCTTCAACCTTCATGTCAGTAGATTTACACATTTTTTACACTAACGGATACCCGCCCAGTATCTCTATTGTGGCAACGGAATCCAAGCGTTCTTTTATCAAAATTCTCAATTCAATTTCCAGTGATTCATGATCTTAATTTTAAGTAAAAACTTCATTTTAAACAAAAAGTTAATTAATGAAGAAAATAAATATCCACGAAATTGATTTATTTTCTTCATTGTTTTTCAAGTTTAATTTCTGAGAATCACTCAAAAATCAATATTGAAACACTTTATAATTTCCATATGCATCAAAAACAATCAAAATAAAAAACCCAAAATTTCAGTTCTCGTGAAACAAAGCAAAACAGAGTTGTTTTCAAACGGTTCTGATACCAAATGTTAGATACTCAATTCAATCCAGAAACATTCATAAAACCATATGAACTCATAATTTAAATGCAGCGGAAACAAAATTGGATAGAAAACATACCTCCTGCCATTGATTAAATTTCAGCCTTACACGGAATTCCAATGGATTTTCTGTTCGATGCTTTCACTGGTTTCTCACACTTATTCTCTGCGTATTGATGGTGTAATCTGAATTATTATGCAGTTAATAGTGAGAGGACCCGATACTTTATTAAGGTTCTTCCATCAAGAACCTTGTTCGGTTCAGGCAAGCGACGATTCCGACGAACCGAATGCATTACTGATTCACTAACGTTGCACCACTTTGATTTACAAAACAAGGATGAAAGGAAAAAGAATAAAAAGTAATTGAAAGTAACAAAGCAACTGAATCAAAATACCAAAGATTAAAATTAAAAAATATTAACCATGGCCAAGTCGTCGTACCTCAAATCTTTCGAAGTAGTGGAACAGTATAATAATGAATTATATCAACAAGGCCTTCCATGTCAATCTTTCAGAAAGCAAAATTCGTTCGGCCAAGATCAACTAAGAATGGATTATTATAAATACCCTTAGGTTTTATATTTCTTTTAAATTATTCATTAACTTTATTTAATATCAAATTTGTCCTTAAATATCATCAACGTTATATCTTCGTTTAACATTAGAAACAAAATATTAATCTCACTCCTATACATATATAACTTATCTTCACTCTGCTTTGCATCACTCTTCTTCTTCATGCAAAAACCCTAAGTGTATATGTCTCTACAAAATTATACGAATATAAAGGCTGTGGTGGGAAGATTGCAAATCTCAAACACTGCTGATTCACTTGGGGATCTAGGTATTCAAAGGTTAGTTCTCTCTTCAGAATTAAATTTCTTATGTTATTTTCCTTCCTTAGAATATAAGATTCTAGAAATGCAATTAGAATGGGACGACAAAATCAAATTAAGTGTAACCTAGGTATGGTTACAGAACAAGAGTTTTAGCATTCCTATGATTTCGTTAGGACCAAAGTGTCTATTGTGAACCTTGCAATTAAGATAATACCTCACTAGCACCTTGTGACTTTATTATTGGTCATTGTAGCTTTATTAAGTGCATAGAATAAATAGAGGTTTGAACTTCAAGGTTCACAAATATATATCAAACTAGGATGAAATACAAATAGGTGTCGATTTTTTTTAACTAATAGTCCGAACTTCAAGGTTCACAAATATATACCAAACTAGGATGAAATACAAATAGGTGTTATTTTTTTAGCTAATAGTCCGAACTTCAAGGTTCATAAATATATACCAAACTAGGATGAAATACAATAGGTGATGATTATTTTTTAGCTAATAACTAATTAAAAAGTTTGAAAGCATAATACACCAGAAAATGTTGATAAAAATAAAGTCTGCGTAAAAAATATTCACACATCAAAGGTAAATCTAAATGGACAATCATATCTAATTTGAGGTTTATTGTACAAATAAAATGATCTTTTCTCAACAAATTTCATGACATCCTGCAATTTTACATCCTCACAGTAGAGGAACCCATCTGAGGATTTTTTGAAACAATGCTGAAATGTTGTAGTCCTAGGATTTTGGGATGCAGTTTTGATGCTTTGTTTTGTATCAAGTTCATGATAATATGTTTGATGTTGTGTGTTAATGTTCATGAGTAACAGATTTTTTGAAAATACTTTTGTTTGTTAAATAGGGCTATAAAAATGAGTGAATGGGCCAGTGTGTATGTTCATCTATTTGGTGAAGTTAGATGGGTTGGTCATATACCTGCTGATGAATATAGTTTTATTTGTTACTTCCATGATGCTAAAAGGGCTATTATGAATGAGGGGTTGACGCTTAAAAAATAAGACTTTAGGATTGAAGCAAATAAAATTGATAGCGATGAACGAAGTGTATTAAAAACCAATAATGAATTACAGGAATTGATGAAGTATTATAGGGATAATCAAAATCAAAGGCTAGACTTGTTTATAGAATTTAATCCTTTGGAAGTGGTTTTCTCACCTCCCATGTTAGAATATCAAAGTTTCAAGGAAACATAAGCTATATTACCAAACCAATCACAAAATGAACCACCTTGTGAACCAACAAATGAAATGCTAAAAGGGCTATTATGAATGAGGGGTTGATGCTTAAAAAATAAGACTTTAGGATTGAAGCAAATAAAATTGATAGCGATGAACGAAGTGTATTAAAAACCAATAATGAATTACAGGAATTGATGAAGTATTATAGGGATAATCAAAAGGAAAGGCTAGACTTGTTTATAGAATTTAATCCTTTGGAAGTGGTTTTCTCACCTCCCATGTTAGAATATCAAAGTTTCAAGGAAACACAAGCTATATTACCAAATCAATCACAAAATGAACCACCTTGTGAACCAACAAATGAAATGCTAAAAGGGCTATTATGAATGAGGGGTTGACGCTTAAAAAAGAAGACTTTAGGATTGAAGCAAATAAAATTGATAGCGATGAACGAAGTGTATTAAAAACCAATAATGAATTACAGGAATTGATGAAGTATTGTAGGGATAATCAAAAGCAAAGGCTAGACTTGTTTATAGAATTTAATCCTTTGGAAGTGGTTTTCTCACCTCCCATGTTAGAATATCAAAGTATCAAGGAAACACAAGCTATATTACCAAACCAATCACAAAATGAACCACCTTGTGAACCAACAAATGAACCACCTTTTGAACCAACAAATGAACCACCTCACTTTGACATTGATGAACTTAAACTTGATTCATTTGAGCCATTTCCAACTAGTAATATCCAAAACGATGGTGAACCTTCAAGGAATTGTGAAAGGTTGAAAAAATATAAAGCAAGAATAGTTGTTGAAGTTGAAGATGAACATTACGATAGAGATGAGAAATTTGTTTGGAGCAGTGATGAGGAGGATCCTGATTGACATGATGAATTTGCAAGAAATGATGAAGATGATGATGAAATTTATGATATTGATGATAGTCTTCAATACTTAGGGGATGAAAATGTCCATCATATCAATGATACTGACTCAGAAGATTGTTGAGGAAAAAGTGCTAAAAAAGTCAGCTATCGGTATGAAAATAGGGAATTTAAGAGAAGAAGTGATGGTAGCATTGAATTCAAAGTCAGAGATACATTTAAGGATGATAAAGAATTTAAAGCTATCTTACAAGAATACATTGTTCAAGTTGGGTTCCAGTGTGAGAAGGTTAAAATTGATAAAACCTGAGTATCTACAAGGTGTAAAGCACCTGATTGTGGTTGGAGGATACACGCTTCTGTTGGAACTGATAAGAAAACATTTATGGTTAAGACACTTAAGCCAGTAGACAATAAAAGGGAGACATAGCTTTCAAAAAGTTGAAAAATAAAGATCTGCAACATCCTCTTGGTTAGCTTCTCAATTAAAGGACTTAGTTATGGGAAACCCTAATATAAGTATCCATATATTGGCTAAAGAGTGTAAAATAAGATGGGGTATATCTATACCTGACTTGACATTGTATAGAGCAAGAAACATTGCTTTTGATGGAGAATTGGGTGACCATATTGGTAGTTTTTCAAAAATAAGGCAATATTGTCATACGGTTTTAAGAACCAACCCAAGATCAATGGCAATTGTTGATACTCATATTCCAATACCAAATGCCAGCCTTTTTTTAGGAGATGTTTCATTAGCTTATCCGCTTCAAAATAAGGGTATTTAAGTGGATGCAAACCTTTCCTTGGTTTGGATGAATGTTTTTTAAATGGTCTATATAAAGGTGTCTTGATGGTTGCTGTTGAATTGGATGCTAATGAAGGTTTGTTTCCAATTGCCCTTGCTTGGGCTAAATCCAAAAATAGTGAAACTTGGATGTGGTTCATATCTTTATTAGACCAACATATTGGGGAGTTTGAAAAAAGAAGGATGTGCTTCATGTCTGATAGACAAAAAGGTCTCGTTGTAGCAATCAATAAGTTTTTCCCAACTTCACATGTCAAATTTTATGCTAGGCATATTTATGCCAACTTGAAATGTAAGCATCCAAGTATGAAAATGAGATCATTGTTTTGGGCAGCATCTAAAGCAATTAGAACAACTGAATTTAATGATGTGATGAATGCAATTAAGAAAGAAGAGCCTCAAGCACATAAATATTTAAGTAAGATTCAAGCTTCACATTAGAGTAGACATGTTTTTGATGATGATGTAAAGGTTTAGCATGTGACCAATAACATGACTGAAAGTTTTAACAATTGGTTGAAAAGAGTGAGGTCTAGCCCTATTGTGAATTTATTTGAAGAGGTCTAAAGAAAATTGATGCGGCTAATAGTAAAGAGGAATGAAGAGGCTTTGAAGTGGACTACTCATTTTCCACCAAATGTAATGAAATACATTCTTCAAAGACAAGAGAGAATAAGAGTTTTAAAGGTCTTGTATGCTGGAATGAGACTTTGGTTTGTTCTATAATTTTATTTTATTTTAAAATATGTAAGTAAATGGGACAATGAGAGGAAATCTTTTGTAACTCAAAGTTCATGTATACATAAGGTTTTGGGGGATATGACATGAACTTTGTAGCTTTTTGTGTATTTAAACTCATTTATGGTGTCCCCTCTCCTTGGATATTGTAAGAATTTAGATTGTAATATAGACTGTAAATGTGGATGTGAACTATTATTGAACAGGTTAGTATGGAATGTGAATGTGAATGAGAATATTTATAGCTTATTATTGATAAGGAGTGCTTTTGATGATTATTTATAACAAGTTATTGAGAAGTAGGAGTATTTTTGAAAAATATTTTATATCGTGTTATTGAGAAACAGAGGTATATTTGATGAAGATAAATTAAATATTGTAGCAGAGACATTTTTGATGAAGTTAAATTAATTATTGTAGCAGGAGTATTTTTTATGAAATTAAATTAATTATTATAGCAAGGGTATTTTTGAAGAAAAGCAAAACCTCAAGGGTATTTGCGATAATATTCTCAACGACGATATTCAAAAAGCTATATAAGCAAGGGTAGAAAAAACTTTTTAGATATGGATGTGATTTTTTACAACTTTTTGATGCTTCGGTTAAATAATAAGGATATTTTTGAGGATACTTTAAACTTCAAGGTTATTGTAGCTTCTTTTTTTTAAACATTAAGGATATTTTTGAAGATATTAAAAATCTTGTAGGTATTTTTGATTTTTTTCCGATAAGTACTACCAGATATCTTAATTTTAATATAATTCAAATTAATACAATATATGTACAAATAATAATAATAATAATAATTATTATTATTATTATTATTATTATTATTATTATTATTATTATTATTCCGAGAACTAACAAATATTACATTGTATCTTGCCAACATACAAAGTACACTAATCCAATGTCTTTAATTAAGTTTGGATTGAGATTAAATGGGTTGAGTCATAATCGAATTGACTTATTTTAACCAATAATTTATTAATTTTCCTTTAGTTCGTATTAATAATGGGGTTAAGAATTGATCAAAGACACTTCTCAGAATGTTGATTATCAAAGAGTAAGTTGAAAATTTATAAATAATTGAGATTGAATACATTAAGGTTAAACTAGTTAGTTTTAAATGGGTCGACTTGAATCTAAAAGAATTCATCCATTTGACATCCCTAGCTAGTTTTAATGAATTAGAATTTTTCTTTATTTTTAGTTGCATAATTTAATAATATATATTTCATTTTATGTGTCAAGTGATTCAAACCATTATATAAATTATATGATATATTAATAATCATCAACTTAGAATTCATATAAAGTTGAGATGAAGAAAAAAGAGAGTCCGAATTTTTTTTTAACAAAATTTGCTTCTTGTGCATATTTTTTTTTCACTTATAAATTTGAATTTACTTTTACACCAATATCATTTATATTATGATATATGTAAATATTATTGAAAAAGTAAACAATTTTTTTAATTTTTAAAATAATTATGAATTATGAGACTATAAAAATATATGAATATAAAAATAAATGATATTAATATTTTTTCTTATCAAACTTTATAATTTATAAAACTTAAAAGTAAGTGAATTTGGCTAATAATAAAGATGAAAGACCATATATTCACAAATACATTGTAATTTAACTTCATGTGTAATCCGTTAGTATTTAGAAAAAAGAGTAAATATATATTTGAAAAATTACAAAAAATATAATTTTTAAAATTTATAACAATAAAAATAATATTTTAATAATATTAAATGAAGTTTAAATTAAATATTATTTAATCTTGAACGATGACCTAGTTTAATTTTAATGGTGTTCAAAATAAAATTATGTATCAACCATTTTTTTAATAGATAAAATGTATGGATTAAATATAAATTGTGTTATTTTTGTAATTATAAGTTTTAAGAGTTTTGTTTTTTTCTTCATATTTTTATACTATCAAATTTTAAGTGTTCTTACAAAAATAGTATCGAATTTTATTTTGTTACTTTTATATCATTAAATTTTGTAAATATTATAAAAATACAATCAATTTTTTTCTTATTATTTTCTTACTATTTAACTTTATAAATGTTATAAAAATATAATTGATGTCAATTATATAACATAAGTTATCAGTAAATACATGTATCGATGATATTTTTATAATATTTACAAAATTTAATTTTATGATATTAAGGACAATAGTTTGATTATATTTTGTTACCGTCGTCTTCAGAATTCGGTGATAAAAAATTTATTTTAAAAAAAAAATGTTATGTATCTAAAATTTAAGGTGGAATTTAAATAATATGAAATATTATTATCGGTAATTATTGTAATAATTATTAAATTTTATAAAATCATAAATTATTATTTTAATTAAAATAACTATATATTTATAATAAATAATAATATTCTAATTATTATTAGTAATTACCCACCCACGAGGACGAGGACGAGGACGAGGACGAGGGGAGTGACTTAAATTATATTGGGGGTTGTAGATATTTTTAGCATAGAATGATTGGTTTGTTCCCCCTAAAAAAATCCAAGAATCAGGGTTGTGCAGTCGTAAGGGTATATGCGTAATATATATATTTGTATGAAGTTGATAATAAGGGTATATGCGTAATATATATTGTGTAAGAAGTTTAGAATAAGGGTATATGCGTACTTTGAAATGATTGGTTTATTCCCCCTAAAAAAATCCAAGAATCAGGGTTGTGCAGTCGTAAGGGTATATGCGTAATATATATAATTTTGTATGAAGTTGATAATAAGGGTATATGCGTAATATATATAATTTTGTATGAAGTTGATAATAAGGGTATATGCGTAATATATATTTTGTAAGAAGTAGAGAATAAGGGTATATGTGTACTTTGAAAAGCAGTTTTTTCGCACGTTTAAATAAGGAAAAAAGGTTCGAAACGCACAAAGGAAGTACGAGGCATAAATAAGGCTTATAAAAGGAAAGTGCATGGTTGCATCACTTTCATGGACTTTCACATTTCGTTGAGTTCATGTACACATATTTATACTTTGAATACAAACTATTTATTATTATTTTTACTATATGATAAATGATACTACATCTTAATAAAATTTAAAGTTAATATAATTTTATTTAAAAAAATATTTAATAATTAATAGAAAGAAAAAATAATATCGTATATATTTCAAAAATAATGAATAAAAAAAAAGATTTCTTTTTCTCTAAAATCGCAATTCAAGTATTAAAATTTAATAGAATTATAAAAATAGAATCAATTAAAATTTTATCTTAAATTAAAGTAAGACTTTTTATTAGAAAATTTATAAGTGATAATGAAGTAAATAATTATTTAATACTCAAATTAATAAGAACTAATATTTATTTAATTATTTTTTATAAAAATATAAGTATTTAACGTTATAAAAGAATATTATTAGTGAGACTCAATATCTTATAGAGAGAGATTAGAGAAAAATTATTGCAAATAACTGAATGTGTGGATCCTCATGAGGGGTCCATTTATTTATAACACATTTATGGATACAAATATTAGTTATATAATGTGTATATGTAATTACGTGTCAGGAGGGCATAATTAGCATAAAGTATAATAAGTCAGAGATCCAGGTCGAGTTTACTCGTGCTGTACTCGAACGTAAGTTGCCATTGGGCTTGGTCTGTACCATAGGTGGGATATCTAGGATACTTCATCTTCCATCTTGAACTGAACTTGGCTTGGATAGTTTACAAGGTCCGATCTTTGGGTCGATCAATATGTCTAAACAATTATTATATAGAAAAAGTTATTGTCATCACAACTAACATATTAATTTTTTATTAAAAAATAAGTTCATATTTTATATCTAAAATTTATCCATCTTCCTTAAATGAGTGGAATGAAACCAAAGTTTCATATTTGATTTTGAATTAGAGAAGTTTTAAATTTACTACCCCTTTTTGAAAAATCTACCATTGAATTTTATAAAAGTGTTACAAATCTACTATTATTGTTATATATTTCGATAGTAGATTTGTATCACTAATAAGAATTTTGATAGTAAATTTTTCACAAAGAGGTAGACATGTAACATTAGTAAGAATTTGGTGATACATATTTTATAGTTCAAACTTCAGTGGTAGATTTATATAAATCTTTTACCTTTCAATAAAATATTCAAGGAAGAACATATATTCTCGTGATTTGTATCGAATAGTCAATTAGAAAGTGAAAAAATTGGACTATAAAATTATAAAAAACAATTTTTTTGAATTAGATTAATATTTCAAATTGGATGAGTATGAGTACGGGATCCATACATAAAGATAGAAAGTTTATGTTGAATTGTAACTAAATCCTTTTTTTTTTGTTGTTGAAAAAATTGAAGTAAAATAACTATAAAACAATGACTTTAGTTTATTAGAATCATTGACAAATAAATTGTCATAATCTCTTTTTTTTCTATAAGGATCATCAAGAAAACATGTTGTTTGATTGCATTCATATTGAAATTTCAACATAGACGTTATGAATCAAATTTTGAATTTTGTTCATATTTTACATCTGAAAATTTATCATCTTTCATAAAGGAACCGAATGAAACCAAAATTTCATGTTAGGTTTTGAGTTAGAGACATTCAAATTATAAACTAAATTTGGTCCTAATTTTATTAGGTTATTTTTTGTTTATATATATACCTTCAATAATATGTTATTTTATTGTATTTGTTTTTGTTTAGGTTAAATAATTTTCATAATAAATTGTAACGAAGCTTCAATGTAAAAGTTTTTTTTAATTATAGTACTGCATAGAAAATTTAAAATTCAACGCCACATGTAAATTGCCGGGCTTTGTCGCCCCTGAAAGCTGACATATGTTTATGAAAAAATTTCTTACTGAAGACCATGTAAGATATATATTAATTTTTTTTTATTGTTATTAGTTAAAAATATGTATCTTGCAAGTGAATTACTATGCTTCTTTTAATTATTTTTGTTAATTTTTATAGTATATTTTAAATAAATGAAAAATTAATTTTTTTAAGCTTTTAAATTAATTATGGAAGTAAGATACATGAAGAATGAATTTTTTTTTTGTCTTTTTAATAGTAACCCAAAATTGCATTAACTTTCATATTGATAGTAATAACGTATATCCTAGATGAATCACTTTGCGTCTAGTTTCTAGATTTAAAGAACTACATTTATCTGGATGATATGTGACTTCCAACTACGTGAATTTTAAACGGTCAATCAATGGTAATCAATCTTAGCTGGCTAACCAACTGAGGTTGAAAATTATTGAATATTAATCTTTAATTCATAGAATAAAACAAGGAGTTTAATCCATGGAATAAAACAAGGAGTTTAATTCAAAGAATAAAACAAGTAATACTTAATTCAATAAGTAAAACAAGGAATCCTTAATTCAAGCAAGGAATCCTTAATTCAATGAGTAAAACAAGGAGTTTATGTTGTATCTTCAAAGTAAGACATGAGGAGCTAGAATTGACTGTGTGGATAGCATAGAAGAAAGAAACTCGACAACATTGTTAGGCAAGTTTGCGGGTTTCTTGGCATATACAAAACTCATACCACAAGAGGACATGCAAGGTATCATAAAAGCCTTTAAAACTGCTCTTAAAATAAATATGTTGCATGATTTTTGGGTTGTAGATTCAGGTGCCATAGATCATATGACAAACCATGTGTCAAAGTCTCATAAGTTTGAAAAATTAGCAAATCCTTCTCAAGTTTCAATTGCAAATGGTGAGAATGTAAAGGTTTTAGGAAAGGAAAAAATAAAATTAATGTCAGATGAAATCGAGTAGGTGGTTTTATATGTACCTTCCTTTCCCTTCTAACTTCTATCTGTAGGAAAAATCACAAATACCTTGAATTTCTTAGCCATTTTTTCTCCTCACAATGTCATTTTTCAGGATTTTGCCACCAAAAAGACGATTGGTGAAAGGTTTTACTTAGATGGTCTCTATTACATATCCAAGAGCAATCCCAGAGGGTTTCAAGCCAAGTTTAACCCTATCTAAGATAATCAATTGTGGCATCAATGTTTAGCTCACCCTTCTCTACTAATTTTGTCAACTTTATTTCCAAAATTTGGAAATGATGCAATTGCATGTGAAACTTGCCACTTGTCTAAGGCCACTAAATTGCCTTTTAATTCTTCCTTGCCTAGGGCTAGTAAGTGTTTTGAACTAGTTCATTCAGATGTATGGAGACCAACTGATGAATCTTTTGATGGTTATAAGTATTTTGTGATTTTTGTTGATGATTTCTCTCGAGTCACATGGTTATATCTTTTAAAGTCTAAGAATGAAGTTATGGAAATATTTAAGGACTTTTATAACCTTGTTAAAAATCACTTCTCCTCTAAAATTCAAACCTTAAGGTCTGACAATGGCACCGAATACATATCCCATCTCATGAAACAATATTTGAGCATTCATGGCATTATGCATCAAACAAGTTGTGTTGGCACACCTCAACAAAATAGTGTAGCTGAACACAAAAACCGGGACTTACTTGAAAAAACTAGAGCATTAATGCTACAAATGAATGTACCAAAGAGATTCTGGTCCCAAGGGGTTATGGTAGCTGTTTACATCATCAATAGATTACCCAGCTGAGTCTTGGATTTCAAGTCTCTCCTAGAGGTCATGAAAGGAAGGAAAATTAACCTCCCACACATTAGAGTCTTTGGCTGCATTTGTTTTGTACATATTCAATCTCATCATCGAGATAAATTGGATCCTAGAGTTGTTAAATGTATTTTTCTTGGTTATTCATCTGCACAAAAGGGATATAAGTGTTATGATCCCCAACTTAGGAGATTAATTGTGTCTAAAGATGTTCGATTTTATGAAACTAACCCTTTTTTTAGCAAGTCAAATGAAATCACAATTCAAGGGGATGGCATCTTGGATGTGTTTCCATTACCAAGAATCAAACTTGAGGCTCAACAACAACAAGATCCCAACCATGTCAACATTGATGCATCTCTCACTAAAAGTAACAATGAAGGGTCTCATCTTAATGGTACACTGCATGAAGATGCTAATAATCAAGATGATCCTCACAATATGGTACAAGATGTGAAAGAGTGTGAGATAACTCCTCCTGCTCCACGACGTAATCCAATGTGTGTTAGGAAACCTCCCACAAGACTTCAAGACTTTGTCACCTACAAACCCACACATCCCATCTCAAATTATGTGTCATATAAGAGAGTGACACCAGCTCATGCCGTATTCCTCAGCACTATTTCGAGTTACAGTGAGCCTCAAAACTTTCATGAGGCCAACAACCAAGAGGTGTGAAAGGAAGCCATGCAAGAAGAACTTAAAGCCCTAGATCAACACAACACATGGAGCATCACCAAATTTCCAAAAGGCAAGAAAATTGTGGGTTGCAAATGGATCTATAAGCTCAAATTCAAGTCATATGGATCAATTGAAAGGTATAAAGCAAGATTGGTGGCTCGAGGATTCACTCAAAAGTTCGAGGTGGATTACAAAGAAACATTTGCACCTGTTGCAAAAATGAACACAATAAGAGTGATACTATCTGTGGCTGTAAACAAGAGGTGGTCCATGTACCAAATGGATGTGAAGAATGCATTCTTGCATGGTGATCTCAAAGAAGAAGTCTATATGAAATTACCACTCGGGCATCCTTAAAGCAATGAACTGGATTTAGTGTGAAAATTGCATAAATCCATTTATGGTTTGAAATAGTCCCCACGAGCTTGGTATGCCAAGCTAAGCTCAGTTCTCACTAGTGTTGGTTTCAAAAGCAGCAATGCCAATTCCTCACTATTTGTTCGCACAGGAGCTATGGGCAAATAGGTTGTGCTGATTTATATAAATGATCTGATAATTACAGGTGATAATGCTGACGGGATTTTCAACCTCATACAGTCCCTCAGACAAAGGTTTGCAATTAAAGACCTTGGGATATTGAAGTACTTTCTTGGTATAGAAATGGCCACCTCACACAAGGGACTCTTTCTTAACCAAAGGAAATATGTCCTAGATTTTCTCAAGGAAGCTAACATGAGCGATGTTAAACCATCCATTAACCCTCTTGACACTTGAGCATTTGACCCTTGTTAAAAGGATCTTACACTACTTAAAAGGATCAGTGGGTCATGGTATCATCATGAAGAAGAATGACAACACACAAATCATGGGGTATTATAATGCTGATTGGATAGGGAATGCAATCGATCGCAAGTCCATCACTGGCTACTGTACATTTGTCGGTGGAAACTTGATCACATGGAAGAGTAAGAAGAAAATTGTCATCGCCATATCAAGTGCCGAAGCTGAGTATCATGCAATGGCTTCAACTGTGTGTGAGTTGATATGGCTTAAAGGTCTTCTGTGTGATTTAGGTGTTCCTACAACTCTTCCTATGTCCTTATTTTGTGACAATCAGGCATCCATGCATATAGCATCAAACCCAGTGTTTCACGAGAGGACGAAACACATTGAAGTTGATTTTCATTACGTTCATAAACAAGTTCAATCACAGGTGATTCAGACACATTGTACAAGAAGCTTCGACCAACTGGCTAACATCTTCACCAAGCCCTTGGCTTCTCATCAGTTTCAACGACTTTTGTCCAAGCTTGGATCCATAAACCTTCTGGATCCAACTTGAGGGGGAGTATTGGATATTAGTCCTTAATTTAAGGAATAAAACAATGACCTTAATTCAAGGAATAAAACAAGGACCTTAATTCAAGGAATAAAACAAGAACCTTAATTCAAGGAATAAAACAAGGAATCCTTAATTTAAGGAGTAAAACAAGGAATCCTTAATTCAAGGAGTAAATCAAGGAATGATTAATTTAAAGAGTAATTGAAGGAGTAAAATTTTCTTATAAATAGCTATACAATTGTAATGAAAATATGAAGAAAATAATACAAACTAGAAAGCTCTTTTGTGTAGAGTTGTTTCTTATTTTTTTCAACAGAAATGAAAGTAGTTATAAAAGTTGACAATTTTATTTATCATATTTTGTGATATTTTGAAGAAAGAAGTTTTTAACAATTCAAAAGTGTTATATATATTGAAATGAAAAATGAGATTTTCTTTACAATACAAGACTAAGAAATCTTCATATGTATTTTTATGGGTGAGTAGCGGGTAAAAATTATGTCTTTGATTAATTCGAATCTGATTCGATTCGATCTAAATCGTCTTTAAAGATTTTCAATCTGAATCCGATCTTATGATGTAATCAATCATAACTAATCTGAATTCGAACAAATAGGATTTTTTTGGATTATATAAGGTTAAATTGAAGTTGACATTTATTTATTGTCATATATAAAACATGACATACATAACATTTAAATTTTAAATTAGTACATTTCTAGCTTATTTAACATTTATATTTATTAAATTATTATAGAAATTTACATATATATTTATTTTAAAATTATAATATTAATATAATATTATTTAAATATAACACACTATAAAATAAAATATGTTATATTTATAATTTAATAGTTATTCGGTTTCGATAGGTGGATTATAAAATATGTCAATCCAAATCTAATCTGCATCCAAATAGATTGTATATTTTTCAATCTAAATTTGATCCGATTATAAAACTTGTCAATTCAATTCAATCTGAATCCAACAAATAAGATCAAAATTTTCAATTTAAATAGATTGATAAGATTATTTACTCGCCCCTATATATTCATAAGGTGTTGTTCCTTTTTGTATTTTTTTAGCCCAAATTTACACATTCTTAATATTATAAAAATAAATAGCTTTTAGCCAAACTATTTATTTATATCGCTAATTAATAGATAAATCTTTACAAACATAAAAAACTAATAGTTAATTTTAAATAAAAAATAATACTCTTTGATTTTTATATGACTCAATTCAAATAGTTTCACTATAAAACCCTAAAACACATTATTTTTATGTTATAAAAAGTATATGTGCATTATATTTTTAAATATGCATAAATTATATTCTTTATGTTATAAGAAATATATATATATATATATATATTGCATTAAGGATGGTTAAAAAATAAAATTCTATTTATAAAATTATACAATGCAATTAATATAAAACAATTATGTCACGGTGGTACATGTGTTATGTGATATAACACAATTTGTTTTTTGTCACAATGTTATAGCACAAATTGACCCCTCCATAGTTTATCACCAGAGAGAATTCTGCTCTTCAAAATTGAGATTGGAAGTTGTGAAATGATGAATGAGAGTGTGGGAAGCTAGTATATATAGAGAATAGGACGCGATCATGTTCAATTATAGATTATCATCTGTTGATACAAGTACGTTAAAACAATGTTGGAACAATATTATCGATGGTGTTTGAAATGAACTGCTTGGGTTGAGTCGCGGACTAAGTCGCTCTTTTTAAGACATTTCGTGGCTCTGCCTAATTTTGTGCAAGCAAACACAGCTCCATCATCCCCAGGATAGAACAGCCCAGAATCTTTTTCTTTGTCTCGAAACTTCATTGCACTAATGAAGATCAGAATACTACACCTAAAAATTTTGTTGCTTGGAAAACTAAAAGTAATTTAGAATTGCTAAGAGAGTTTTTTTTTCTTAATAAGATGAGTTTTTAGATTGTTGTGTTGAAATTGAGAGTTGAGGCCCTCTATTTATAGGTTTCAGAAACCGTGTGGCCATTATGATAATAACGATAATGTCTGGGGATGGAGAGTGTAACAACCATTCTGAGTAATGAAGAATAATGACCATTTTCTGAGTAAAGACGAGTAACAACCTTTTTCTGAGTAAAGACGAGTAACAGCCATTTTCTGAGTAAAGATGAGTAACGACCATTTTCTTAATAAAGAAGAGAACAGCCATTTAATAGTCATATTTTGAGTAAAAGAAAATAACGGTTGTTTTTCTAAGAAAAAATGTAACAACCATTTTCTGAGTGGAAAAGTTTTTTAAAAGAAAATTTTCCAAATAATAAAATGCCACCTTACCACACACACACACACGCACACACACTCAGACTCGGCTTGGCACGACACGGCAACAACGGCGGCACGCGCGCGCACACGGTATCACATTTGCCTAGGTCTTCTCCCCTTCCACAAAATTGGGTACCCTTTGGGGCCCAATCCCAATAGCCAACTTTTTACTATATATACATCTTTTAAGTAGAGTAAAAAGGCAATGTGGGATAAGGCTATACTAGTTTGTTAATAAACATTCATCTTTTTCCAACAATCCCCCACTTGAAATTTATATAAAAATAATTTTCATCGAGCAACCGATCAATTAAAAATATAAGATTGGGCATAAGCAAAAAGTGTCTATTGACTTGAACCTTTGCATAGTATTGATGCTTTATAATATACTAGAGTAACTTGTAGTTTTGAATTCTATCTCTAACAATCATCACACACACAACCTTTCCAAGGTGTAGTTCAAAAACCCCGTGCTTTACGACCATGCACGTGTATCCCAGTATAGTGAACGCTCTAGTAAATTTTGCCCCAAAAATTTCCATAGGAAGCGGCCACACTTCCACATTCACATAGGTGAGTCTATCAAGAGCACTCATGTAGCTATGTACTCTACTCCATATAGAGTATAGAACTCATTAAGAGTCTAACAATTAACTCATCATTTTCTATCACTTCAGGACTTCATGCTTCTAACAATATAGAATGGGATTTGAAAATAGCATGATTCATCTCATATCACTTCATGATTTGTTATTACCCTTTGAACTTATTTCTTGGGATCTCCAGTCTATAAGTTGGGTTACCATCACGAGTGACTCTTCATTCTAAGGGCATTAGTCCCCTTCCCTGCCAAATTTTCATCAGAACGTACATGATCCACTCTTACAGCTCCCGTAGAGAGAAAATCTCTAACAATACTATGCTTACGGCGTATCTGTCGTCTCTTGTCATTGTAGTAATGGTTTTGAATCTTTGCAATAGTGATGAGCAGAATCGGGATTGCCAAAAACTTTGATTCCATCCCCGGCAACGGAGTCATCTCCGACAGCGGCGCCAAAAACTTGATGAGCGAAAACCGGCATCGCCGATCCTGCCAATATTTTGGTTTTATATTTATAAAACTCTCGCAAGTGCACGAATCATTTCGTAGAAAATGATAAGTATACTCCCAAGGTCGATCTAAGGAAGGAATGTATGTGGTTTTTAATTTATTATTCAAACTTTTAAAAACGAAATTAAATCCTAAACATCCTGTCACGATATTTTGGGTTTTTTGTGTTTTAATCTAATTACAGAAAATTAAACATAGATTCAATAAACATTCATGCAAATTTTATCTTTTATAATGGTGGAGTATTTATGGATATAATAACTAAGTTAATTATGCTTGCTCGTATTATTTAGGTTATTAAAGATATGAATTGATATTTATTGATTCTCCCTTTTTTGTATGAATACCACCTTTGGTGGGGTTAGATATTCTTTGTTAACTAAACAAATCAATTAACACCTATGGGTGGGGTTGATAACTAATTTGGTTAATTAAATTAATTCCTTTTTCTAAGAGATTGAAAATGAACCATTTAAATGCCACGCTTTGGTGAGTTAGACGATTTAAACTTTATTCAAGGTGTCCAAATTAAACCTAAGAATTTAGTTATCCGAGTACTAACTTTCAAGTTTTTAAAACCACTACTTGAAAACATGTTGTCAATACATTTTCGAGATAATAATTCTTATAAAAACTTTTTGAAATAGAGCTTCACTCTAACTACCCAGGGCGATTGTACCAACAAATAAAAAGCTACTCTAAATTAGGCCAGGATAACTAAACCTTAAAATCTAATTTCGATTTAAGTTTGTAATGAAAAATAATATATTTCTCTCTAACATTCTTAATATAAAATCTTGAATAAAAATAAAATCAATTCATTTTAGAGATTTTTTACCTATTTAATATTTATGCAAGCATAACAACGTTATTATTATATCATGTTTACAAATAGCTAGCACAGTTAAATTTAATCACGGACAAATTAAATATAACATGTAAGAATAAAGCATAAAAAATAGCGCAAAGAAAATAAAATCCTTACATACATTGATGCTTTATTCAGCTTTAGAAAACCTCCAATGAATTTGCAATCCCATTTATTGAATCAAAAAGCTAATAAATTACAAAAAAAAAAAAAACTAGTTCTTCCCAAAAAAGGAACAACTCTAAAACTAAGAGAAACTAGCTAAAACATAAGAAAAACTAGCTAAAACATAAGAAAAACTAAAAAAAACTAAAAACTAAGAAATGGAGAGAAAGAAAGAAGAGAGAAGTGTGTTTTGAGGTGTGTTTTTGAAGTGAAGGGAAGTGGGGTATTTATAGGTGAGGATGGAGAGTAAAAATGAGTAAAAAAATGTTAAAAAATTAAAAAACGTGTAATGGAAATGCTGAGGTCATCAATGACGTCAGCATGACGCCATGGGCGGTGCCGTGGAAAATGGGGCAAAACGCGTTGGGCGCGCGGAGAAATTGTTGGGAGCACCGCGCGCAGCGGATGAACGATACTCGGCCGCGCAGGCGCGATGAAAAAATAACCCGCGCGCGCCTTCCGGTGGCGTATGAAACGATATCGCGTGCGCCTTCAGTCTTGCCGGGTCTTGCTGCAGCGGGATGGTGCACTCCGGTAGCGATTTTCTCTTTTTTGACATTTTTGACCTTTTCGACCCATTTTTTCCAATTTTTCTATATTTGTTGACCTTTTCCCACTTATTTATTAATATATTTGTGATGTATTGCTTCAAGTATTCCTCTTTGAGTCTTTAAATTGCGTTTTTAAGCCAAAATACCTGAAAAACAATAAAAATACCCGTGATTCTGAAAAAAGACAAATTTATATAAATATATGATAAAACATATAAATATATATATTTTTAATCAATTAATGTACATAAAATCATGGTTATTTTAGTGCTTTTTGAGCACTCATCAAATAGCCACGGTACTATCGCTGTGGATCAAGACAACTGGTATCGATTTTTCTCATAAAGGGATCTTAGCTAACAAACTTCTTAACCAGCCTGCTACTTCACTAGCAATGGCTAGTGCTATCATTTCAGACTCCATTGTAGATTAAGCCAATATTGTCTATTTCTTAGACTTCCAAGAAATAGCTCCACTAGCTATGTTAAATATATAGCCGCTAGTTGCTTTGGAATCTTCTAATAAAGTGTTCCAATCTGCATAATTGTATCCTTCTAGAACATCGAGAAACTTTTTATAATGTAATCCAAGGTATATAGTTCTCTTAAGGTATCTCTTAACCCTTTCAATAGCATTCTAATGCTCTACACTAGGTCTACTAGTAAATCTACATAGTAGTCCCGCAACATAAGCTATGTCTGGTCTAGTGCAATTAGTAGCATAACGTAAGCTACCAATGATTCTCGCATACTCAGTTTGTCTAACACCATCTCCGGTGTTCTTGAACAACTTTACACTAGGATCATAAGGAGTACATGCAGGTTTGTAGTTAAAGTAATTATATTTCTTTAAGATCTTCTCAATGTAATGAGATTGATCTAGAGAAATTCCCTTTTCAGACCTAGTAATCTTTATACCAAGAATTACACTATCTTCTTTGAGATCTTTCATATCAAAGTTAGCACTTAACAAAGTTTTAACATTATTCACAACATGAATATATGATCCAAAAATAAGCATGTCATCCACATATAAACATATAATAGTGCAAATGTTATCTTCTAATTTATAATAAATGCATTTGTCACTTTCATTTATTTTGAATCCATGTGAGATATCTAGATTATCAAATTTTTCATCCCATTGCTTAGGTGCTTATTTTAGACCATAAAAGGGATTTATCTAGTTTTCAAACTTTATTTTCTTGACCTGGGATAACAAATCCTTCAGGTTGATCCATCATATAAATTTCTTCTTCTAAGTCACCATTTAAGAAAGCAGTTTTAACATCCATTTGGTGTACTACTAAATCATGGATAGCTGCAAGAGAAAAAAGTACACGTATGGAAGTTATTCATGTGACTGGTGAAAAGGTATCAAAGAAATCTACATTTTCCCTTTTCCTATACCCTTTAACTACAAGACGAGTTTTGTACTTTTCAATAGTACCATCAGGTTTTAATTTCTTCTTTAGTATCCATTTACATCTAATGGTTTTGCAACCAGGAGGTAAGCCAACTAAATGCCAAGTCTTATTATACTCAAGAGAGTCCATTTTATCATTTATAACTTCTTCCCATAAGTTGGAATCTAAAGATGATAATGCTTCTTTAAGGGTTTAGGGATCTTCCTCTAAGGTATAAACATAAAAATTAGACCCAAAATCCTTAAGGGTTCGGGCTTGTTTACTTATCCTAATTTCATTGTTTAATTCCTCATTTTGTTCACTAGTTCTACTTATGGGTAAACTACTAGAAGACGAGCCCCCACTATTTTTCAATTTAAAGAGAAACCTATGTGCATAGAAGTCAACATCATTTTATTCTATAACTACATGATCATTTAAGTCATAGAATTTATAAGTTTTACTATTCCCAGCATATCCTATAAATACACATTCATATGTTCTACTAGGAAGTTTATTTCTTTTAGGATCAAGGATCCTAACATAGGCTAAACAACCCCAAGGTTTAAAATAAGTTAAATTAGGTTTCTTATTTTTCAAAATTTCTTATGGTGAAATTTTACTTATAGATTTAGGCACTCTATTTAGCACATAGCAAATAGTCAATAAAATTTCTCCCCACCAATGGGAAGCAGCACCAAAGTTTAATAAAATTGCAACAATTGATTTAGTAAAAGTTCTATTTTTTCTTTCAGCTTTGCCATTCATTTCAGGAGAATAAGGTGCAGTTTTTTCATGAATGATTCCATGAGTTTTATAAAAATCATTGAAAATATTGGAATCATATTCAATGCCTCTATCAGTTCGAAACCTTTTCATTTTTCTATTAAGTTGATTCTCAATCTTAGTCATAAATATCTTAAACATGTCAAACGCTTCACTTTTATTTTTCATTAGATATACATAAGTATAATCTAAATAATCATCTATAAAAGTTATAAAATAGCATTTCCCATTTCTTGTTAAATTTTCATCAAGTTCACATATGTCAGAATGTATTAATTCTAAAGGTTCAGATTCTCTAACTATTGATTTATGTGAAGTTTTAGTTATTTTAGCTTGACTACAAAAATCACATTTTTCAAAATCATTCAAAGATAGTTTAGGAATTAGTTATAAGGTACTCATGTTCTTGATTATGCGTTTATTAACATGACAAAGTCTAGCATGGCAAATATTAAAAGAACTCAACATATAAGTAGAAGAAGAGGTTTTATTGATTTCAACATTTGATTTAAACATGCCATCAGTGGCGTACTTTTTCCCAACAAATATATTATTTTTAGTTATAGTATATAAATCAACACTTATAGTTTGAGTAAACTCAGCTTTGTTAATAAGATAGCCTGAAACTAAGTTCTTTCTCATCTTTGGAGTATGCAGGACATTCTTCAAGATGACAGTCTTTCCAAAGGTAAACTTTAATACCACCTCACCAGTACCTGCAACTTTAGTGGAGTGGGAGTCGCCCAATAGCACTTTCTTATCCTCAAAATCAGAATAGGACTTGAACATGTCTCGATCATAGCAAACATGGAAAGAAGCACCAGTGTCCACCCACTACCCCTCAGATCCACCAACAAAATTGACTTCATATATCATAGCTATAAGTTGATCTATGGTAAAGTTCATCTATAGGGCAGGACGATTCCTGTTCTCGTAGTTCCTAGCCAAATGGTTAGGTCTGTTACAACTATAACACATGAATGTGTTATTCCTTAAGGGGGTTGAGGTCTATTCTAGGGACGATAGTTTCTATTTCTATTTTGGTGGTTGCGATTTTCATTATTATTATGATTCTGAGTTTTCATATTTCTACCTTTAGGTTTCGGAATTGCAGGGGAGGGTTTCTTATTGGTACTGTTGTTTCAAACTACAAGTACTTCATCTCTTTGGTCTTGTTTTCGGGATTCTTCTTCTATTCTTAAAAGGGTAATAAGACTTTCTAAAGAAAATTCCTTAGTTTTATGCCTAAGTGTATTCTTAAAATCTTTCCAAGCATGGGGTAATTTATCTATAATAACATCTACTTGAAATTGTTCATCTAAAGTCATACCTTTAGAAGTTATTTCGTGTGCTATCTTCTACAGTTTGTGTGATTGAGCTTCCACTGATTTGCCATCAATCATTTGAAACTTCATGTATCTACTGACATCATACTTCTTAGTTCCAGCTTCCTCAATATCATACTTCTTTTGAAGTGCTTCCCAAATTTCCTTAGTAGACTTATCAGAGTTATAATAATTATAGAAGTCATCAACTAAACTATTAAGAATATAATTTTTGCACAAAAAATAATTTTCCATCCAAGTGTCTAAATCCTTAGTTGCAGCTTCAGTAGGATGATTAGATTGTATTGCGTTTTTAGTAGTAAGAGCATAACAACTTTTTTCATGGTTAAGAAAAATAAATTTTTTTGTCTTCATCTTTCAAAAGTGTAGTCCCTCAAAATGGAATGGTTTGTTGAGATCAGTAGTTAACATTTTAGTAGACATGGTAGATAGAATTCGTCTTAAAATTATTGATACAAGTACGTTAAAACAGTGTTGGAACAATATTACCGATAACTTGAAATGAACTGCTTGGGTTAAGTCACGGACTAAGTTGCTCTCTTTAAGACGTTTTGCGGCTCTGCTTAATTTTGTGCAAGCAAACACAACCCCGTCGTCCTCAGGATAAAACAACCCATAATCTTTTTCTCTATCTTGGAACTTCACTGCATTGATGAAGACCGGAATGCTACACCTAAAAAATTTGTTACTCGGAAAACTAAAAGTAATTTAGAATTGTTGAGAGAATTTTTTTCTTAATGAGATGAGTTTGCAGATTGTTGTATTGAAATTGAGAGTTGAAACCCTCTATTTATAGGTTTCAAAAACCATGTGGCCATTATGATAATAACGATAATTTTTGGGGATGGAGAGCATAACATCCATTCTGAGTAATGAATAATAATGATCATTTTCTGAGTAAAGATGAGTAACGGCCTTTTTCTGAGTAAAGATGAGTAACGACCTTTTTATGAGTAAAGACGAGTAACGACCATTTTCTGAGTAAAGATGAGTAACATCCATTTTCTGAATAAAGAAGAACAATTACCATTTAACGGTCATGTTCTGAGTAAAAGAAAACAACAGGCCTATTCTGAGTAAAAGAAAACAACAGGCATATTCTGAGTAAAAGAAAATAACAGTTGTTTTCTGAGAAAAAATGTAACAACCATTTTCTGAGTGGAAAAGTTTATTTTTTTTAAAAGAAATTTTTCCAAAAAATAAAATGCCACCTCACACATACGCACACGCACTCGGCTCAGCTCGACACAGCACAACGACGGTGGCGGCGCGTATGCATGTGGTATCACATTTGCCTAGGTTCTCTCCCCTTCCACAAAAGTGAGTACCCTTTGGGGCCCAATCCCAATAGCCAACTCTTTACTATTTATACATCTTTTAAGTAGAGTAAAAAGGCAATGTGGGACAAGGCTATACTAGTTTTTTTAATAAACATTCATCTTTTTCCAACATCATCTAATAGTCAAGATGAAAAAGGAGCCCATGGCTCAAAACCAAAATTACAAAATTTGGAATTTCCCTCGAAAGTGAATAGTGTTTGACTTTTTGTTGACAACATTGACTTTGATGTAATTTTTTCACCAAAAGTTTGATTATAAATTCAAATATACTAACAACAATAGAAAACTATCGTGTACATTTTAACAGTTGAGAAGAGTTTAAATTTCACCAACGATATGGACAGAATAGCACATAAGGTTGACCAAGATTCGACGACATGATTGGAAGGGCCAAATGCCCTAATATCGATGGAGCTACAAGCAGACAACCTCGCCTATGTGTTCAATACTCCAAGTCAATAAGGCCTAGGGATGATGATGTATTTAAATAAATATGTACCACATGAGTACGAGAGGTCCTGGTTAGCAGAGATGACTCACAAATCAACCAAATAAGCGGTGAGTTATCATATATGTATATGCCCTAGATATTCTTTTAAGGGATAACGAACTAGTATTATATGCAATTGTTAGATAAGAGATAAACACAAAGATATAATCACATTGTTACAATGAATCTATATAAACGAGTAAGGTGTTATAATATGAAGGCATTAGAAATTTTTGGAATAGAAGATGAAACAAGGTAATTTGGTAGAAGAGGAGAATTGCTCTTAATCCTCAAATTTTTTTCTTTATTCAAAATGTGCAAGGCTATCTCTATTTATATTAAAGGCTCATCTTAACTAATGGTTAGGATTGTGCCAATACACTTTTCATTGAAGGGCCACAATTAACCTAATAGAACTATCCATTAAAATATCTTCTAACTAGAACTCTATACTATTTTATCTTCTTAAAATAATTAGATATTTATCTTAGATAACTCTAGAGAAAGTTTCTAGAACTTGAGTTTATTGGACTCTAATATATATAATGAATGCTTAAATTAGACTTTTACAATACCTAAATAAGTATATCCCAAGTCCAATATTATATGGACTAAATCAATTTTATTTCTAACACTCCCTTAAATTTGATTTGTCATTCCAAATAAGCTTCTTAATATGATAAAGTCTTCATATGCTAGAGTGACGTGGTGAAGATGTCAAAAACTTGATCTTGATCTTAATCCTTAAATTTTTTGCTTGATACAAAATGTGCAAGGCTACCCCTATTTATATTAAAGGCTACTCCTAACCAATGGCTTGGATTGTACCAACACACTTTTCATCGAATGGTCATAATTGACCTACTCTCTATTATTTTCTCTTCTTGAAATAACTAGATAATTCTAAAATAAGTTTCTAGAACTTGAGTTTAAATATATATATATATATATATATATATATATATATATATATGGACTCTTAAATTAGATTTTTACAACACCTAAATATGCATATCTCAAGTCTAATGTTATTTGGACTAAATGAAGTTTATTTTCAACATAGGAGATGTGTTAAGGAAAATCTAAATCCCTATGTATATTCACTTCACTCACCTCAAACAAGATAAACCGCTTGAATCATAATTACACACTTTTATTTTGTAATAATAAAAAAGAAACTCTATTCTTCTTCATATATTCTACATATACCTATATTAAACTATGTATCAGAAAGTCAAGATTACCACCCCAAGGTGATTTGAGATCCTAATGAGTTATCTTTGGTTGCATGACTACAAGAAGGAGAAATACGCCCCCTTTTAATGTGGAAAAAAGCGTACATTGTCAATAGATAAAATAATTTTTTTAATAATATCAAGCATCTCTCAATTTACTAGGTGATAAAAGAATAGTCTATTTTAGAATCAATTTACTAGGTGATAAAAGAATAGTCTATTTTAGAATCTTATTCATAAGCAATGCATTAAAGATATTTCTTTCTTTCTTTCTTACTATGGTCTATTTTATAATTTTGAATTATTTTTAATTGTGTTATGGATATTTACTATCCTAATAGGTATTTTGGTATACCTATTGATTCATGTATGTTCAAAAAATGGAAATTTTGGGTTTGTAAGTTGCTTATAGTTTTCACCCATCAGATTCTATTGGGGTGGATAGATTACACTGCAAAATGGTAATAATTCTAGAAGTATATGGATCATTCGAGTAAATAAAGTGTGTCAAGTATGAATATCATCTCAAAAAGAAGGATTGTATTTTATAAATAAATACCAATACATATAAATCACAATACTATCTAGGCAAGTAACAAGGGAAAATAATCTAAACTATGAATTAAACCTAAAAATTGATTCAAAGCATGAAATAATGACTTTGTAAACAATGTTTTAGGAATTGGGACCTATGAATCCCTTAACCACTCCACGTGTAATATCAAATATTGTTGAACAATTTCTCTACGTAATTGATTGGCTATATGCTCTTATATCTCTATGAATCTTTGTCAGACATTTTTTAACTATGTGCAAACAATCATATTATCATGTTATTTCATTCACACATCAATTATGGTCACGTGTAACATGCCATACATTCATCAATCACATTATCATATTATTTCAATTCATGTGATAATAATTCCATGATTAATTCAAAAACCTACTTTGTTACGTTAAAACATGAATCTTAAATCATATAATTATTTGCTTAACAATTAAAACATTAAAATCAAAATTATTATATCAGTTGATAATATAAAAATTTATTCAACTAAAAAAAATCAATCACATAGTTTCTGGCTAGTTTTATCAAAAATCTCAAATAAAAACCTAGTCACTCAATAACATTAAATAACTATTTTATCTATTTTAATTCAAAAAGTAATTGACATTAATCAATGGTTACAATAATTTTTAATTTAAAATTTTTCAACTATGCTTGATTAGGTTGGTTCTTGATGATTATGGTTTCTTTGAGCCTTTTAAAATGAAGAGTGCGATGAAGTTTTTGATCTATTTTGATTCTTTGTAATATGTATAGCATGGTGGGTAAAAATTAATAATGATGCATCTTGGGTGTGCTTTTGCGCAATACCTATGGGAACTTCATACAAGCTAGAATTGTTAAGGCATTACTCATGGGTTTCAAGCCTTAAAAACACAAGAAGATGAGGATGACTTTAGAAAACTTTCCTCTTTAGTATGTGTAAAGACTATGAGTGTTGGTTATTTTTGTGGACAAAATATTTACTTGTAAACTAGTTTGTAGGTCTGTTATCAAGTCTATCAAGAAAAGCCCAACAGATACTCAAGTTTCAGATAATCGTATTTCACGTATATCTTTTATAATTACGACATATAGAATTTCATTTATACATTCAATAGTACATGTTCATAAATCTAAAATTATTTTTGATGCTTAAATATTTTTTATGTGTCTTAATATTTTTTAAGATGTGATTTAAAAATATAAATATTTTTTTATTAAGGTTTTGAATGGGCTTTGAAAAATTAAGTCCAAAATGTATTTAAACCTAATACTATTAGGTATTATATTTATCTATAAAAAGATGCATTAGGGTTGATAAGTGGATGCAGAACAAAAATATATTTGCTGAACAAAAAAAATATTGCGGCTGCCGATTTCATCCAAAGGAACAATCAAAATCTGGTTGAATTAAAAAAAAAACACTACCAAATCCATTGAAGGAGTCGCAATCTACTGAAGAATAAAACAAAACAAAAAACAAAAAGCAGAACGGTGCAAAAATTGTCAATCTGGGGTGAGTTCTTCCTTTGGCGGCAGCAAAGTTACAAATTCAGTTTATATATATATATATATATACATTACAGGAGGCTTTGAAGTAAGTATGATATAATTAATATATATATATATATTGAAAGGTACGTAGGAACTTGAAAAGAAACGTAATTAATATATATTAATTTTCTTAATTAATTTAATTCTTTTGGATTAGATGTTTAGATATTTAGATTAAATAATTTTACGTGTAATCGTGATTATTTAATTTGAGTATTAAATTTTAAGAAAGTTATTTTTATTGAATCTGTACTTAATCTTTTTGCTCTAGAATTTTCTAGTTGATTTGATTTAAGTGATATATGTTTTGAATCATCTAGTTAGGATTATTCATTGTTAAATCCGTTCTAGAAAACACACGGGCACTTGTGTTTCTTTTTGTACTAACCTTTTTGTACTAACCTTTTTGTAGTTGATTTGTAAACGATCTGATTTGCGGGGAGTTTATTGGAACGTTGGTCTAGAAATCGTTCACGCTAATATTGGAAACTGTGAAAATAGAGCAGGGGCTCGTAAGTAAAGTACATTGGGGCAGTATCCTAGGGAGGGTAGCATAAGACCGAGTTTGTACTTGAACATTTGATTTTTATAGTGGAAAGTTAGGTGATCCGGTGGACCGGTGGTTTTCCGCTTAGGTCATTGTTATGACCTAGGTTGTTTCCATCTAAAAATATCGCGTGTTATTATTTTATTTTCGTACTTTATTCTTACACGCGATTTCATGTATGGCCGCTTTGTTTAGGTTATCAAGTTATAAATTAATAAAAAAATTAAGAATAACCTATTCACCCCCCTCTAGGTTAATCACGTCCATAAATTATAAACTTTCAATTGGTATTAGAGCAGACACTAGACACACTTAGTGAGATTGATCTTTAGGGACACACACACTTACTTATGGACCAAATGAAAGAAGGTGGGTCATCTGTTAGACCACCACTCTTTCATGGGTTTAATTACCCTTATTGGAAGGCTCGCATGCAAGCCTTTCTCAGACAAGATGAAAAAGTCTAGGATGCTATTCTTGATGGTTGGGAACCAACTTCTGTAACGAAATATGGTGTAAAAATCATAAAGCCAATAAGAGACTGGACCACTGAAGAACGCACCCTTAGTGGGGCAAACCAAAAAGGTCTAAGCTCAATATTCGCTGCAGTGTCGATGGATGAGTTTCGTCGCATCTCCGACTGTGAGACTGCTAAAGATGCATGGAATGCACTTGCACTTGCTCTTGCTCATGAAGGAACTTCCCAAGTAAAACAAACAAAATTGAGATTGCTAACATCTGAGTTTGATTCTATTAAAATGAGCAACAATGAAACTTTTGGTCAATTCTATGCTCGCTTCTGTGATATCACTAATGCTTGTTCTAACCTTGGTGAGAAAATTCCACAACCTATACAAGTGCGCAAACTCCTAAGCTCTTTAACAACTGACTATAAGATGAAAGTTACAACGATAGAGGAAAGCAAGAATATAGACACACTAAAAATTGATGAACTTGTTGGGTCAATCCAAACCTATAAGCTTTCCCTTGATCCACCCAAGAAAAATAAGGATGTGGCATTCAAAAGCTCCAAAAAGGATATCTCTTATAGTGATGATGATATGAATGATGAATCACTAGTCTTGTTAGCATGAAAATTTAAGAAGTTCATGAAGAAGAAGGGTCAACAGAATAATCATTCCAACAAGGGACAATCTAGTCGTTCGAATGATCGAAAGTCAAGGGAAAACAAGTCTCCTAGCCTTGATGGTAAGAAAAGTAAGCCCACTAATCCTCAATGCTTTACTTGTGGGAGATTTGGTCATATTTCTACAGATTGTGCTAACAATAAAAAGAAATTTGGAAAAGCCTTTAATGCTACACTCAGTGACACAGAAAGTGAGCAGGACAATGCTAGTAACTCAGAGGATGATGACACTAATTATTGTGCCTTCACCGCAACTGTCAATGCACATCACAATGACTCCGACCTTAGCTCGGATGAAGAAAATGAGGAAATAAACTCTTCTCTCTTACTGTCTAAGTTTAATGTATCAAATTATGAGGAACTATTCATGGATTGTCTAGGTGCTAGGGAAGAGAGAGATAAATTGCTTGTGGAAGTAACTAAACTTAATGATATCATCAATGTTCACAAAACAAATTCCTCTAACCTAGAGAAAGATAAAAAGGAATTGTCTGATCATATTAATGCTTTGAATTTGAGACTTGCAGAAACCATTGAGGAAAACAAAAATCTCAAGCAAGAGAGGTCTTGGATACATAGATGAACAATCAACACCTTCATCTTCCAAAACTCAATTTGTAAAACCCACTATTGCTCAGGCAGGGAAGGTAGTTTTTGCACCTTATCATTCTAAGAAAATTCAGTTTGTTCCCATCTGTCATCATTGTGGTAGGAAAGGACATATAAGACCTAAGTGTAGATTTCTTTATGCTTATGATTCTATCACGAATACAAATGTTTCTAAAACACCTCAAAAAAATTTCAAAATGTAAAGTTTTTACTACAAGAACTACACAAAAAGATAAATATAAGAAACCAGTAACTCAAATGTCCAAAATTAAAAAAAGGATGGGTTAAGAAATCTGAGTTGCACTGCTTTGTGGCCCATATAGCATTTAAAGTTAAATCAAATACCGCTTGGTATTTTGATAGTGGATGCTCTAGACACATGACAGGGAATCGTTCTTTGTTTAAAACCTTTAAGGAATACAATGAAGGGACAGTTACCTTTGGTGATGGTAAAACATCTAGAATTATTGGAAAAGGCTCTGTTCAAATAGAGGGTATCCCTAAACTTGATGAAGTTTTATATGTGGAAGGACTTAAGGCAAACTTGATTAGCATAAGTCAAATATGTGATAGTGATTTTAATGTGCAATTTACAAACAATCACTGCATTGTAACAAATCAAAATGGTGAATGTGTGATTAAGGGAATCAGATCACATGACAATTGTTATTGTATTGATACATCACCCACAGTAACATGTAACCTAGCTAGCAATGACTCAACTATCTTGTAGCATGAAAAGCTAGGTTATATGAATTTTAAAGATCTGGTTACATTAAGCAAAATTAAGACTGTGCATGGTTTACCTATTCTTTCAAAAATTGAAACACCTGTATGTGGACCATGTCAATTGGGTAAACAAACTAGGATTGCTCATAAGAAGATCAAGAGTATAAATACAAACAGAGTATTGGAATTGATAGATATTGACCTTATGGGTCCTATGAGAAAAGAAAGTATTGGAGGTAAGAAATATATCATAGTTGTAGTAGATGACTTTTCTCGCTACACGTGGGTAGACTTTCTTAGAGACAAGTCAGATGCTTTTGAGTTTTTCATCTCATATTGTACAAGAGTGCAGGTTGAAGTAGGTGACAAAATAGTAACCATAAAGAGACTGAGAACAGAACATGGAAAAGAGTTTGAAAATACCAAGTATGCTGACTTCTGTAAAGAACATGGTATCTTTCATGAATTCTCTGCTCCTATCACACCTCAACAAAATGGGGTAGTTGAACGAAAAAATAGGATACTTCAAGAGATGGCAAGAGTAATGATGCAAGCCAAGGGAGTCTTCAAAAGGTTTTGGGCTGAAGCTATAAACACTGCATGTCACATTATAAATCGTGTATATCTTCGCCCAGGTACAAACCAAACTCCCTATGAGATATGGAGAGGTAAAAAACCCAATCTGAAATTTATGCATGTTTTTGGAAGTAAATGCTACATACTTAGAGATCGTGAACAATTGGGTAAGTTTGATTCAAGAAGTGATGAAGGTATATTTCTTGGGTATTCTCTAAATAGTAGAGCTTATAGAGTCTTCAACTGTAGAACTAATGTAGTTATGGAATCCATAAATGTTGTTATAGATGATGGAGGTAAGAAGATTACAAGTGAAGAAGTTGGAAATGAAGAAAATTTCACAACACCTCAATTAACAATGACCAGTGACACAATTGGAATAAAAGAAGAAGAGTTAGAGGAAAGAGAAGAAAATAAAGAAGAAGCATCAACCTCATCAATGATAAATCCAACTCGAACTTCAAAAAATCATCCTATTAAGAATATAATTGGAGATCCTAATGCAAGCATGGTAACAAGAAGAAGACAAATAAGTGAGGTAACCCATTTATGCTATATTTCTCAATTTGAACCAAAAAATGTGAATGAAGCCCTTAGGGATGAATTTTGGATAAATGCCATGCAGGATGAGTTAGCTCAATTTGAAAGAAATCATGTATGGGTATTAGTACCTAAGCCTAAAAACAAAAATGTTATTGGAACAAAATGGGTGTTCAAAAATAAATCTGATGAGCATGACATTGTTGTTAGAAATAAGGCTAGGTTAGTAGCTCAAGGCTACACGCAAGTAGAAGGAGTTGACTTTGATGAAACATTTGCACCCGTAGCTAGACTAGAGTCAATTAGGATTTTACTTGCCATTTCCTGTCATATGAAGTTCAAATTATATCAAATGGATGTTAAGTCTGCCTTTTTGAATGGTTTTTTGAATGAGGAAGTGTACGTGGAACAACCAAAAGGATTTGTTGATCCGAAATTTCCAAATCATGTTTACAAACTCAAAAAGGCTCTTTATGGTTTAAAACAAGCTCCACGAGCATGGTATGAGAGACTTACCAACTATCTTTTGAACAAGGGATTTATTCGAGGGGGAGTTGATAAGACTTTATTCATTAAAAGGAGTAGTGATGAGATCTTTATTGCTCAAATTTATGTGGATGACATAGTTTTTGGATCCACATCTAGTACACTAGTGGATGATTTTGTGCATGTTATGACAAATGAATTTGAAATGTCCATGGTAGGTGAAATGAATTTCTTCCTTGGTTTACAAATCAAACAATCTCATAATAATATATTTATTTCTCAAACCAAGTACGCTTGTAACCTTGTTAAAAGATTTGGTCTTGAAACTAGCAAGCCATTACGAACTCCTTTGGTACCAACACAAAAATTACAAAGGACACTCAAGGTAAAAGTGTTGATCAAACCCTTTATAGGAGTATGATAGGTAGTTTACTTTACCTCACTGAAAGTATACCTGACATATGCTTTAGTGTTGGTGTGTGTGCCCGTTATCAAGCTGACCTTAGGGAATCACACTTAGAGAATGTAAAGAGAATCATTAGGTATATCTCAGGAACAAGTAATTATGGTTTATATTTTACTACTGACATTACTTGTGAAGTAAGTGGTTTTACAGATGCCGACTGGGTAGGCAACTAGGATGATAGGAAGATCACATCAGGTGGTTGTTTCTACATTGGAAACAACTTAGTATCATGGCATAGTAAAAAAGCAGAACTCTATCTCACTCTCTACAGCTGAAGCGGAATACATTGCTGCAGGAAGCTCTTGCACACAAATGCTTTGGATGAAAAACATGCTCAAGGACTACGGTCAACCACAAGGTATGATGCCCTTATATTGTGATAACACTAGTGCTATATGTATTTCTAAGAACCCAGTTCAACATTCTAGAACTAAGCACATTGACATAAGGCATCACTTTATTCGAGAACTAGTTGAAGAGAAATTAGTAACACTTGAGTTTGTACCTACTGAGAGACAACTAGCTGATATATTCACTAAAGCCATAGACACTCAAAGATTTGAGTATCTCAGAAGTGCCTTGGGAATTTCTCCCTCAAATTGAATTTCAAATTTTATTACCCAAAAAAAACATCCTTGTTTGGCCAACATAGTATTCAACTTATTTAATATTTCCATACACATAATCTCATTTTTAGTGACTCAACTCATTTTGATATTTATTGTATAAATTATTCTACAATTTTGGCTTGTGCATACATATATATTCTTATACATGTGATGATCGATGTTGACATAAACTTCTTCACACATTCACGAACACACATATATGTTATGCTTGAAGTTTATGAATTTTCTTGAAAGACTCTAGGACTTTAACTAATATTGATTGTAAAATTGTGTTGAGTTCTACTTTTGCTTACTAAAATTTTACCGTATGGAGGCACCTAGTATTGAGAGGGCTACCTACTGTGATGTGTGAAGCTACCGCAATGAACGGAGAGGGCTACCTCACAACTAGTGTGAAAGTCATCGTGCTAGGTTTATGGCTCGTACAAAAAAAAAAAACAAGAAAAAAAAAACAAAAACAAAAAAGGGAAAGATTATGCAAAAACTAATTGCTTATAAATCTTGTACTTGGAATGCACAAAAAGAAAGAGCTAATAGAGGTTAATATATATATATATATATATATATATATATATATCATTTACCTCATTTATAAGAAGAAAAAAAAATTTAAGTCCTCTTTTAGTAAATATATTTTATTTTGTAAGATTGAAGACTCGATTATATTTTTATATGATAGGTGATATTTTTTCTTTTGAGTCTTTCTTGATAGATCATAAATGAATTAATCGACATATTTATGAAGTTTAAACATGTATACTATTTTAAGTAAATGTCAATATGTCATTATATGTGCGAAGTGTGCGTGTGCACCTATTTTATTCTACTTATTTATTTATATGATAAATAATCAAAATTAGAGTTAAAAAAATGATGAGTTCTCTATTGGTTGTGTGCTTGTGTGTAATTAAATGAGTTTAACACCTTATGTGGCTATGTATGCAAATTTAAAAAAATAAAATAAATAAATAAATAAAATCTTTTTCATTTATTACTTTTTTAATTGGTTTCTAAGTTAGAGAGTCATAGAACTTAGGGGGAGTTTAAAGCATATTGCACTTTTGCATTATTCTGATTTTACACTGTTATATCATTAAGAGGAGTTTAGCTTCATTTCTTTGTCTAATGCTTTGTCCTTCTCCTATGTCAAAAAGGGGGAGAGAATATTTACTTCCATGTTTTTATTTTGTTATGCATATAAGGGGAGAACATATTTTTATTAAGCTTAATTGATATGAATGCATACTACATGACTATTATTTATACTTCGCTTATTTCTATGTAAACTGAACTAATATACAATGAGGCTTTCATGCCAAGTTGTCCTATACTTTGTCAATGTTGTTTCAGTTACTTACAATCTTGTCAAGTTGCAGCGAAGATGGATCTACCGGACCATAGGATAGTTCCACTATGGAGTCTGGGACATCATTGTATTTTTATCTTATTTTTATAAGTGTCATATAGTAAGTGAGAGGTTTTGCCACACGAAAATGCCAACATTTCTTCATTCAACAAAATTAAACTACTTAATTTTTCTATTCTTTATTCAAACAAGGTTAGGCACATTCATCTTTGACAATATGGTAAGGCACATTCATCTTTAACAATATGTTAAACCACCTTTCATGAATTTTCTTCTAAATTAATCACCTCCTATTTTGACTAATAAATCTAATATTATTTTAATCAATCATAACAAAAGAAAACATCAAAAATTAAAGTCGAATATTATAATTAGTTTTCCTCGTATATTCAAGAGCTTCAATTTTAAAGGGAACTATAAAAAGAATTAAAAAATAAATAAAGATAAATTAGCTACTTTCATTTAGGAATATTAATTTCAGCAATTTCATTTCTCTATTGGAGATAAGAGGATATCCACACAGACAAATGAGGTGTGAAGCAGCCGTGCTGGTGACTGGTGTGTCTACTAATGAGCCTACAATTATCGTGTGCGTGTGCGTGTGCTGTGTGCTCGAGCAAAGAGTACTAGCAAGGCTAATAGGCTCAGTTTGTTTAGTGTTGTACTGTCATTTACTCAGTTTAGAAATGTAGTTAAAATTTAGTACAATATGCATGCAATACAATATTTAATTTAGAGTACAATTCCACTAAAAATGTTATAAATGTGTTGTACAATTTTGCATTGAATTGAATAACAAATCCCTAAATTACAGTACATATGCAGTATATTTAGTTTAGAGTACAGGTTTACTATAAAACACTTTTAAACTAATATTTTTTTAAATAATAACAAATCTAGTCACACATAAACATCAACCATAGATTCTCAATTAGGTGTCACGTCAGACACAATCTACTGACGTGAAATTTTATACATTTTTTCTTTCATTTTTCATTTATTATAATTTTCTCTTTTCCTTCTACACATGATATTTGTTTTTTCATTTTTTTACTTGTTAATAAATTTTTTTAATTAAATTCATTATCAAATGAAAAACATATAAATTTAAATAAATAATATGTTGCATTTAATTAATAAATTACTCTATATATCTTAATTTAGAATTTAAATCTCTCTAATTCTTTATATTTTATTTTTTTTATCTTGTTGGAGTAATCCAAATGCTACCCATTTATAATTCTATTAATTTATATACTTGCTATTTTTTCTTACCATTTGTGAAAAATTCTTAAAAGACTCTCCTGATGTTATTTTTCTTAAACTAAATAATGGTAAGTTGTTCTTAGATTATAGAAACAATAACTAGAGAAGTCAACTCTAATCAATAGATCAAAAGATGAAACTTTACTCAAATTAATTTTTCAACTAAGTATATCTCATAAAACTCATAAAACTAAAAATTTAGATTTTATACATACATCAAGTAATAATTATTTCAAAAGGATATTAAAATGCAACTTACTAATATCTTACATATTAGTTGTATTTTAATCTCTTTATGTAAATAAAAAACATTAAAATATAATTTACCTATACCTTGTAGGTAAGTTAGTTTTATAATCTCTATACGCATATAAGAAATATTAAAATATAACTAACTTGTACCCACGCAAAACTTATATTTTAATCTTTTTGTAAATGTAGAATATTAAAATACGACTTACACATATTCTATACGTAATTTATTTATAAAATCTCTATATGTAAATAATGAATATTAAAATATAACTTATTCGTACACTACACATAAATTGTATTTTAATCTCTTCATATAAATAAAAATATTAAAATATAACTTATGCGTATGCATAAATTAATTTTTTATTCTCTATATATAAATAAGGAATATTAAAATACATTTTACTAGTACTCTAAGAATAAGTTAATTTTAAAATCTCTATATGTAATTAAGGAACATTAATGTATGTACATAAATAAAGAGTATTAAAATAAGGAATATTAAAATACAACTAACTCATACCCTAAGCAAAAGTTGTATTTTAATTTCTTTATATAAATAAGCAATAATAATAGACAATTTTCGCGTACCCTACATATAAATTAGTTTTATAATCTTTATATGTAAATAAAGAATATTAAAATACAACTTACTTGTACCCTCTACATATAAATTAGTTTTATAATCTTTATATGTAAATAAAGAATATTAAAATACAACTTACTTGTACCTTATGAGTGAGTTGTATTTAATTTTTTTTTATTTAAATAAAGAATATTGAAATGCAATTTACACTAAGTTAATTTTCTAGTCTCTATATGTAAATAAAAAATATTAAAATATAATTTACTCTTACACTACTACAAAATTGGTAATAAGTTGAGATTTAAGGTTAGTTTTTGATGAAAAGTGACTTATAATGAATTTTACGTTGGTACGCTGAAAAGCTGACTTAAAAAATTAAAAAATAGCTTCGATTCTATGTGTCAACTAATGCTACACCTAGGACGTAACGTCGATTGTCACGTGAAACCGACACGTAGGACATAGCATGGGTCATACGTGTTAACCAACGCTACATGTAAGACGTAGTGTCGGTCCGTGTCAATCGACACTATCCATGTGTAGCGTCAATTGACACGTTGAACCGGTACTACGTCCTACATGTAGCGTCGGTTGATATATGGAACTGACGTTATCCATGTTTTCTTTTCCTTTTCTCTTCTTTCTCCCCTTTTTCCAGACAGAACGTGATATCCCAGCTGTTGCTACCTAAAAAACTGATAATTTCCTCTACTCTTTCTCATTTTTTGGCCACCTCCGACCATCAATTCTGGCACCATTTAATAGGTTTTCTTCCTCTCCAATTTTTCTTCTAGATCCCCTATTTTGTTTAGCATAATACTTAAATTTGTTTACCCATTTTCTTTTACTTTCTCACTTACAAAATACAATTTTTTCTTTATTTTCTCACTTCATTTACTTTTGTAAGTATTTCTATGAATTATTTTACACTTCATATTTCTTTATTTTTTTTGTATATTATGTGTTATTATTTATGTGTATAAATTTTTGTGTTATATAGGTTTTGTATTTTTATTCAAGCTTAAAAGAAAAGAAGGTATTTTTATTCATTTATTTATTTTAATAATTTTATGTATTTTGGTGTTTGATATATACTAATTTATTTTAAACTTAAATTTTTTGAAAATTATTTATGTGTACATGAAATATATATATATTTCATGTACACGTAAATAATTTTCAAATATATATATAATATAAAATATATTTTTATATGTATATAATGTATAATGAATTTATTAATATTTATTATTATTATATATTGTATATTGTTAATATTATATATTTTTTAATGTTATTATGAGTTTGTATTAATTGTTTGGTTTTTATGTATTTATTTTTATATGATTTTTGATAGATATTCTAATAATTAGGGAATTCATATATAATAATATCTAAAATATATTGGTTGGATACATATTTAATATTCTTAATGTCGTTAATAGAAAATGGAAAAATCTTGGATATCAAAGTGTAGAATTGAGCAGGACTACATTTCTAGAGTTGAAAGTTTCTTGAAATTTGCTTATAAAAATAGTAATAATAAAATTAATATGATTTGATACCCATGTGTTAAATGTAAAAATGAGAAATTTCATGATGTTGATGAGGTTAAGACCTTATCCATAGTGGTATTCTTTTGAGTTATACATGTTGGTATTATCATGGAGAAAATATTGATAATACTCATAGGGAAAAGATAAATAAGAATGTGAGTGGATTATATACATTTTATCATAATGTATAGATAGAAAATATGTTTCATTGTGTTGAAGATGAACTATATGATGATGATCTCGAAACCTTTAAAAAACTTCTAGAAGATGCTGAAAAAATGTTGTATCCAAAGTGCAAGAAATACACTAAAATGTTGGGATTGATTCATTTGTACAATGTGAAGGCAAAAAATGGTTTTTCTGACAAGTGATTCACAAAATTACTAAATGTACTAATAGATATGTTTCTTGAGGGTATTGAATTTCCATCTTCAATGTATGAAGTAATGAAATTTCTTAGTTGATTTGGCATGGAATATCATAAGATTTATATTTGTCCAAATGATTGCATTCTTTATAGAAAAGAAAATAAGACATTAGATGATTATCTGATGTGTAAAAAATCGATATGAAAGCATGCTACAAATGAGACAACACCTAAGAAAGGCATGCCTGTAAAGGTTCTTTGTACTTTCTTTTGATTCCTCACTTTCAAAGGTTGTTCAAAAGTAAAGAGACATCAAAGATGTTGATTTGGCATTCAGATAATCGATCTGATGATGGGATGCTATGTTATCCTTGTGATTCTCCAAATTGGAAAGTAGTAGATAATTTATCCCCTCAATTTGCATTTGATCAGTGAAATCTTGGTCTTTCCATTACTGCTGATGGAATTAATCCATACAGTTCCCTTAGTAGTAGATATAGTTGTAGGCTAGTAATTATGGTAACATACAACCTTCCTCCCTGGTTACGTATGAAAAGAAAATTCATAATGTTAGCATTCTTGATCTTAGGATTGAAACAACTCGGAGTTGATATTGATGTATATTTGCAACCTCTGATAGATGATTTAAAGATGTTATGGAATAATGGTGTAAATGTTTATGATGCACATAAAGAAGAATACTTTAACTTAAGGGGGATCCTTTTATGGATAATTAATGATTTTCCTGCCTAAAGGAACTTATCTGGACATGCAACAAAAGGTTATATGGTATGCCCTATTTGTAGTGATGACACTTCTACAAATTATTTTGTTCACGAATGAAAGATGTCTTATATAAGACAGATAATTTTTGCCATCTGGACATAAGTTTAGATACCAAAAGAAACCGTTCGATAGTGAAGAAGATCATGAACTTCTACTAAGACCTTTGTGAGGTGTTGAGATATTAAGGCAATTGAATGGTATGACATTCAAACGATATAAAGGATGAAAAAAATAATACTCACTGATGGAGGGAAATGAAAGAGGTCAACTAATAAAAGAGGTGAAAAGGAAAGTGTTACCGAATCTGTAGATCATGGTTGTTGGAATAAAAAATAAATATTTTGGGAATTACCTTATTAGAAAGACCTACACATTCATCACATCTTAGATGTCATGCATATTGAAAAAAATGTATGTGAAAGCTTGATTGGTACATTACTTAATATACCTGAAAAAACAAAGGATGGAGTTAACGTAAGATTGAATTTAAAGAAACTAGGCATACGACCTGAATTGGCACCAAGGATGGAAAGTGATGAGAATTGAACATACTTGCCATCAGCATCATATACAATGTCAACAAAAGAGAAGGATGTGTTTTGTAAATATTTGGTGGGTGTGAAAGTTCCTGATGGTTACTCATCCAACTTAAAAAATTTTATATCTACCATCGATAAGAAACTTTATAGATTGAAATCACATGACTATCATATCTTAATGCAATAGTTATTACCAATTCCAATTAGGTAAATTCTTCGAAAACTTGTTCTATTATCAATAATTCATCTTTGTTCATTCTTCAATAAAATATGCAAAAAATCTACATCAATTGGCGAGCTAAACTCTTTACAAAAAAATGTTGTTGAGAATTTATGTCTACTTGAAAAATATTTTTCTCCTTCTTTTTTCAATATAATGATTCATTTGTGTGTTCATTTAGTTCGAGAGATTCAATTGTGTGGTCCTACTTACTTAAGATGGATGCATCCTTTTGAGAGATACATGAAAGTCCTTAAAGGATATGTAAATAATAGAAATCATTCTGAATGATGCATGGTGGAACGTTACATTGAAATTGTGAATCCTACGCATAAGTTGTTCTTAGAATGTCGTATGATCCAAGTAGGTAACCCTATGCTTGGTAGAAGTAAGAATTTGTTTATTGATCGTACTCGATGGGAAAAAGCACACCGATTCATTTTGGTAAATAATAATGAGGCATAACTATACATAAAGTAAGTGATTATAGGTTCAACCTTTTCATTTAAGTATAATTCAAGTGTGAACAAGGTGAGTCCTCAATCAGTAAATAACTTTCATGTATGTAGAACATATAATTATATTTATATTATTTAATTATTTATATATATTTCTTTTATATAGGGAATGTTATTATCGATTTCAAACTAATCACATTTAGCAATGTTCTATGATTCTTCATTTGTCAATAAATATCAAGAGAAGGATGTTAGCATCAGAGCTAAACCATTATGTGATAAGGCATTAACACTTAACAGAAATCAAAAGTTGATAACCCCTTGGCCACTAAAGTTTGAACAAGGCCAAGATCATTGGATGTTGATAATCCTTGATCTATATGGCAATTATGTTTGGTACTGTGACTCAGCTTCCATAGAATTGAGTAAAAATACAAAAAAAGTTGTTAAATATTTAATAATATTCTATTTTTCTTTGTAATATTTAATAAAAAAATAACGGTTTTAAACTTTGATAAGGCATGGAAGATGTGGAACAAGAGTAGGGGCATTGCCTTTAAAAAATCCCATAAGCTTATATCGAACAAAGTTATGGTATGTACAAGCAAATATTAATAAATTAATTAATTTTCCTATTGAATAATAAAGATGTTCGAATATGGTAAACCATGTACACTTATTTTTTGTAGGCTCCACAAAAAAATGGAGTCATGTGTGGTTACTTTGTCATGCAATTTATGAGCGAAATCATCTCAAATATCAATATTCCAATTAAAGATGTGGTAATCTATTTTACTAATATACTTTTCAATATATATAAGTTATTTTTTGTGAATTCATGATATTACATTCTTATTTTGAATTTAAATACATGTAGTTCTTTGTTTGGAATAAATCGGGCTATGATATGCAAATTTTTGATGATTTACGAGAAGAATGGGAAGAACACATGGTTCAAATTATAACAACACAAAAATAATCAGGAGAAGAATATGATGATGTTGAATAGCATACAAAAATACCATGGTAAGTTTTATAATGCTTTAATTTCTCTATTCCTATGTCTTTGAAGTTTGGGTAGATTGTTTGATGAATGTTTATGTACTCATGTATTTAGGGGAATGAATTGTTATATGGACCTATTTTTATGCCTAAACTCCATCTCATCTCTCTTGCCTAGTTCCCCTAGTCACTATGAATGGGACATTGCTGGTGATTCTAAGCAAACCGACTTTAAATGAAATGACTTAAAATTTAAAGTCAGTTCAATGCGTGAACCGACTTTACGTTTAAAGTTGGTTCACCGAGTGAACCGACTTTAATTTTTTTATTTTTATTTTTAAAATGTACTCATTTTCTATTATACTCAAATAAAAACCTGTATTCGAGCAGAAAAAAACCAAAATCAATTTAGCAAATAGTTCAAATAATACAAATATTTGAAAAATAAAATATTAATTAATAGTAGAAAAATTACCATGGTTTTGTTCTATTTTATTCAAGATCATCGTATTTTTCTCTCGATGTTATAATACAAACATACATATAATACAAAAATTTATACACATAAATAATAACACATAATAACAAAAGAAAAATATGAATAATAAGTGCGTAAAATTAATAGAAATACTTACAAAAGTAAATGAAGTGACAAAATGAAGGAAATGAAGAAAAGATGATGCTTTGTAAGTGAGAAATGAGTATAAAAAATTTGAGTCTTTTGCTCAAAAAAATAGGGGATCTAAAAGATTAGTTAGAGAGGAAGAAAACCTACTAACTGACGTTGGAATTGGTAGTCATAGGTGGCCAGAAAATGAGAAAGAGTGGAGGAGAAGTGGATGAGGTTTTGGGTTTTTGAGAGTTATGCAATGCTTGGAATAGTTTCTGTCTGGGGAAGAAAGAAGAGAAAATAATTTATCCACGTATGTAGCGTCGGTTCCACGTGTCAACCGATGTTATGCTATGTGGATAGCGTCTATTCTAGGTGTCAACCGATGTTACGCTATGTGGATAGCATCAGTTCCAGGTGTCAATCGATGCTATGCTACGTGGATAGTGTCGATTCTATACCAAACTGACTTTAAATTCATTATAAGTCGGTTTTTTACAAAAACCGACTTTACATATCGACTTAAATACCCATTTTTGTAGTAGTTCCCCATGCTCAACCTTAACAACAAGTACCTTATTATACATTATATACTCCTTAAATTTATTCTTCTTCATATCTACCTAGTACTTTCCCAAACAGCTACATACCACAATTTTCTTCCGAACCTCAATGGTATCCAAACATATGAGCAAACCACCATGTGAAAAATGATGTGACTAATCATGGTAAAGTAATAGTATATAATGGACATGACAAAGTGATGATAGGAAACTATAAGAACTTTGCAATTTCACATATAGGAACTGTTATACATCAAGAAAAGTCTTCAATTCTGTATAATATATTACATGTTCCACAGATAGCAAGAAATTTTCTCAATGTCTCACAATTTGTTAGAGAAATAAGGTTTTCCTTGAGTTTCATCCTTACAATTTCTATATAAAGGACTAGGTGATATAAACTGTTATACTTAAAGGTGAATTAAAAAATCAATTATATGACTTGATCCCAATCTATCAGAGTCTCGAGCTTCTTATGCTGCAATTTCCAATAAAGTTGATGTCTCAAAGGATGCTTATAAATCAAGTTATCTTTCATATGCTTTTGATGCAACCACAGTTGCACTATTAACTCTTTGGTATCAAAGAATAGGGTATGCCTCGTTTCCAATGGTAAAGAAAGTTCTTTCTCACTGTAACATTTCCTTTTCGAATGATAATACTACAACTACATATATATAGCCTATGAAATAAGCAAAATTAATAAACAGTTTTATCATGATAGAACTTGGTATGCACTTATTCTTTTTCATGTTATGCACTCAAATGTATGGGTAGCACCTACTATGTTTAAGAATGGATTTTAATATTGTGTTAATATTTTGGATGAATATATTTGGTTTACTTAGATATATTTTTGAAAGCTAAGTCATCAGTTTTACAATATATTGAGCTTTAAACTAACCACAAGATTAAAATTTTACAAAGTGATTGGGGGGTGAATTTAGGGGACTCACTTCTACCCTAGCTTTTTATGGCATTGTTCATCAAGCCTCTTATCTCCATGCATATGAATAGAATAGACTTTCTGAGAGGAAGCATAGGCACATTATTGAGCTAGGCATGCACATTATTCTATTCCACTTCTTTTATGGGATAAAGCATTCTACACTAGTACATTTCTCATTAATTGTTTACCATATTCACTTTTACATGCTAAATCATCATATGAACCTCTTTACTCACAAAAATCAGATTACTCTATCCTTGTGGTGTTTAATAGCCTTTGTTTTCCATGGCTAAGAGTTTATAATGCACAAAATATTCTTCCAAAGTATGTGCCTTGCACATTTGTAGGATATAGTCCTAGACAAAAAGGTTTCAAATGTTTGTTATCTAAAGGAAGGTTACACATCAGTCATGATATTTTCTTTGATGAACATCAATTTCCCTATACTAAACATCCAACTATTTCCTCTCATGTGTCATCTACACTGCCTCGTAGAACTATTTTTCCTATTATTCACACTCGTATTCTTAATAATGCTATTTCCAATCATACACCATTGTCACCTTCTTCATCTACTCCTATTTTTTTCTCTCATACCAATTTTTCATACTTCCACCTCTTTATTGCCAAGAAATACTTAAGTCTCCTTACATGTTCCTTCCTTAGCTTCTTCAATTTTGTCCACTAAGCATGTCGACTTATTACTATAAATGCTTATACTATGGTCAAAAGATCAAAGGTAGGGATTTACAAGCCTAAAACATATATGCCTTTGCAAGCTGAATTTAATTTCACAAAACCTAGTTCAACCAAACAAGCCTTATCAAATCCTCTATGGAAAGCTGTTATGCAAGATGAGTTTAATGCACTTATATAAGACTCGAACATTGGTTCTTGCTCCAAAAGATAGAGAAATCATTGGTAATAAATGAATATTTAGAGTCAAGAGGAAATCAATATTTATGGCTTCAGTCCTTACTTATAGAGTTACATGTTTTTTTCCTTCTCTTATTATTTGGGGTGATAACTTAAGCATTGTGTGTTTGAATTCCAATCTAGTTCGTCATACACATAGAAAGCATTTCAAACTTAATTTTTCATTTTGTGCGAGAAAGAGATGTTGTAAATAAATTAGTTGTGTAGCACATTCCCTTCGTTCGCCAACTAGTTGATCTCTTTACAAAGCATCTCTCCATTCAATGATTTTAGTTTCACAGAAGTAAACTTGGTGTCATTTGCATTCAATTGAGCTTGAGGGGTAGATATTGGAGATAAGAGGATATCAACACAGCCAAATGAGGTGTCATGTAATTGTGTTGGTGTGTCTACTAATGAGCCTACAAGTATCATATGTACAAGTGATATTTGAGCAAAGAGTAGTAACAGCTCAAGTGTAGTAGAATAGGACAAGGCTAATACCCTAAATTCAGTTTGTAACGAAATCAACTTAGCTTGTTTAGTGTTGCATTATCATTTAATAAGTTTAGAAATGTAGTTAAAGTTACAGCAAGCAGAAGACTTTGGTATCATAAATTATGTCATCCCTTTGATATAATATTAAACAAATTTACTATAGAAGTTCTTCATTCTCCTACTGATGTGTATGGTTCCATTTTATATACCTTTTGTCCTATTGGTAAGGCACACAAGCTACCATTTATTTCAACTCATAAGAAAAGTACTATACCTTTTTCAACTGCCATTTATTTTAACTCATAGGAAAAGTGCTATAACTTTTTCACCTATTCATAGCAATCATATGGGAAAAATATTATCTACTAATTGTTGATGATTGTTCTCGTTATGTGTGGATTTAATTTTTAGCTACCAAAGATCAATCCAAAATTTCTTTATCAATGTTTAAAAAAATGATAGAAACTCAATTTCAATTCAAAATTCAGTCTATACACACAAATGGTGGTGGTGAATTTCATTCTCTTAGTAAAGATTAGGAAGCTTTTGGTATTGATCATTGAGTTACTTGTCCTCATACAAATGAACAAAATGGGACAGTTGAGAGTCAACATAGAAGAGTTATTGAAAGTGTTGTCATGCTCTTACAACATACTTATATACCTGTTAGGTATTGGACATATGCTCGTAGAACTGTGATCTACACCAAGAATAGTTTCCTAGCCAAGAGTTTAAATTTTATGACTCCATATCAGATGCTCTACAATAGGTCACCTGATTCTTATTTCTTTAAGGTTTTTGGCTACTTATGCTTTCCTTACATGAGGCCCTTTAACAAAAACATACCAGACCCTCATTCCATCCCTTGTTTTTTTCTTGGATATACAGCTCAACATAGAGGCTATTTGTGTCTAGATGTCAAAACATAAAAGATATATACCAATCGTTGTGTTACATTTCATGAAACATCCCTTCTTTTTTCCTTACATAATAATGATCAATCATCAACTAATAGTATTGATGGTGCCTTATCTCTTTTGACACTGCCTATTCTTATCACTCCACTAGTGTTGTCTTCTTTTAGTTCCTCTGAGTCAATTCTTGTTCCACTTCTCAGTAACTCTACCTTATCTATCAATCCCTTTACTAGAACATCCTTCTCAAATTATTTTTCCTTCTATACTTGCACCTACTTCGATAGTTTCCACACCCTTATCTCATTATACCATTGATAATTCTACATTTAACTCCACCACATCTTCAAGTCAAATACATGTTTATCTACCTATTATTTTGTCAAAGCTCCTTCTTTCTACTCAGATATAGCACTTTTACCACACACACTGCTCACTAGAGAAAAGACAGATGATCTACGTACTAAAAGTGTGTTTCAAGCCTCATCAACTCTTTAATATGATATTATAGAACCTAGGAATTATAAGGATGCTCTCTAACATCATGGATAATTAAAATAAATGGAAGATAAGTATAATAACTTGTTAGACAATGGTACTTTGGAACTTGTTTCTTTTCAAAAAGGTATGAAGATTATTATATGTAAATGGGTCTTCAAAATTAAAAAATTACCAACTGGTTCGCTTGAAGAGTTGAAAGCATGTTTGGTTGCTAAGGGCTTCCACCATACTAAAGGCATAGATTTCTCCGAAACTTTCATCAATGTGGTCATGCATACCACTATACATTTGGTGATATCTTTGGCACTATTTAAGGGTTGGGAACTGTGATAATTGGATGTCAATAATATCTTATTGAATGACAATTTTTAAGAGTAGGTTTACATGGTTTAGCCACCAAGTTTTGAGAAGGAAAAGGGACTTATGTGTAAGCTGCACAGCGCTCCATATGGCTTAAAACAATCCCTTAGAGCATGGTTTCAAAAACTCAGCTCTTATCTTCGTTAATAGGGTTTCGAGAAATCAAAGTCACATGTTTCTATGCTTTTAAAGCACTCCACTAATTATGTTCTTATTATTCTAATTTATGTTGATGATATTTTAATCACAGGGAAAGATTCAAACAAATTTGGTGAGCTAATAAGCCAACTCAATAAAACATTTGCACTTAAATATTTAGGCCAACTTTCCTACTTTCTTGGGATTGAAATTCTTAGGATAGATACTTGCCTACATTTGTGTTAAAGGAAATACATCTGTGACCTTTTAAATAGGTATAACATGGTTGATGTTAAACCATTATCTACACCTATTTCCTTAAGATAGTTCTTGTTCAAATATGATGGTACTACTTTTCCCTATACAGTGCAATACAAAAGTGTGATAGGTGCTCTTCAATATTGCATTATCACTAGACTAGAAATTTCGTTTATTGTTAACAAGCTCTTTCAATTTCTAGCTTAACCTATAAACCATTATTGAAAGGCAGAAAAGAAAGCTCTATGTTACCTTAAAGTATCATATGGTTATGGTATCCTTATGCCAAAGTCAAATCATGTAGACATAGTGGCATTCTCTAATGTAGACTGGGGAGGCAATCCTAATGATAGAAGAAGCACTAGCTATTATTATGTTTACTTTAGTGATTCACTAATCTCATGGATGTCAGGGGAGTAAAAAGTAGTGTCACGCTCCTCGAGTGAGTTAGAATATTGAGCTATGGCATTGTGTACTGCATATGTTCTTTGGTTACTATCCATTTTGAAAGAACCAAGGGTGTTACTTAATCAAGTCTCAACTATATTTTGTGACATTGTAAGTACACAATACTTGGTAAAGAATCCAATCATGCATGCTAGAAATGAACATGTGGAAATTGATTTCCAGTTTACGAGAAAACAAGTGTGAAAGTTGGATATCAAGCACATTGGCATAAATTATTAGGTAACAACTGTTCTCACCAAATCATTTATCTCCAAAAAATTCAACATTCTACGTAGCAAACTCATAGTCTATAATAAACCTAAGTTTGAATGGGAGTAAAAGATAATATAGTAATTACATTAAAGGATAATATAATAATTGTACATTTAATAAATCATAATAGAAAAGCATACACATGAGATGCTTGTACAGGCCACTAAACATAATATTTTTATAATTACTTCTCCCATATGGTAATAATCACTCACACTTTTCAATCATTGAATACATTTCTAGCAATAAAATTTTTTCCTCCATTGTGAAGGCAAAACATTAGAAGAAGGAACCAAAAACACATGCGAAGGATTGGAATGATTAGAAAGAGATAAAGAGGAAGCAAGAATATGTGATGGATTAGCAAAAGGAATATGAAGCCACACTAGTGAAAGAGAATCAGTAGAAGCCCTCGTTAAAAAAATCAAGTCTACTAATTTACACACATTTAGTGAGGATCAAGAAAAATGTAACCATTTTGCTTAGAAGTATATCCCAAAACATACATGATACTAACCTATCTTGCAATTTGGAACTTATAGGGGATGAGATCATTAATCCACTAAGAGTATATGACTCATCCTCACTTTTTCCTTGAGAAAAAGCCTTCTTCGTAGATTGGTCCATAACAAAAAAGAAAATTGGAGTGGAATTCTATAAATCTCATTACCGAAACATAATCACTGAACATAAAGTAAGTTTGTAGTAGTAGAAGGAGTATGCATGGAGTAAATGAGACAAAGAAGTTGCATGTTTATTATTAGGAAATAAAAGTACTCAAGCCAATTCAAGAAATAGAACGTTTATTATCATTTCCAAGAAGTACACCTTATGTTCCATTGTAAAGATCGGAATTGATAACACTAGCAACCTTATAAGTAAAGGCACTATGAGCTTGCTTGTTATAAATTTGAAAAATAGGTCTTTCATGCTTGTTACCTACATATGAAGCATTTGCTCAAACTGTTGAATTCTTAGGAATTTATGGACCACTAAAAGTGTCAATGACAAACTGTTGAATACTCCAAGAAGAGGTTTGGTCCTGGAACCACAAAACCTCTAGAAGAATTCTTAGAATTATTAGAAAAATGAGCCTGTGAAATGCAAAAAAAGAAAAGAAAAGGAATATATTGATTCAAGCCATTGTTCTCGATCTATAGGAAAACAACAAATTCAAGAAGAAATGCATTCAATAATCGTACTATAGAACCAACCTTTGATAAGATTGTTAAATCTATTCTAGTTAACAAACTCGTGATTCAAAGTTGTAAAACCTAGATCCAGAGATTGATGTTGAACACCAATAGGACCATTAATAAGACCTTTGATTTCATAAGAAGTTATGTGCATATGCTCCTTCCAAACAAGCATGATGAACAAAAATAAAGCTCAATTACACTAAAATACTAAGTAAAATTTCAATTGTAGTTAAAAAGTACACGATGAACAAAAAGAAAGCTATGGTGTGAAAAGAGCCTAAATGTCTTCATTTATCGACCCTCACCTAAGCCTTACATTACAAGCATGTAAAGTCCTTATTTATCTTTAGCTAAGTGCATATTTATATTTGTGGAGAGGGATATGAAAAATAGACTTATGAGACTTGTTCTAAGATTGAATTGATTAGAATACTCGTATAGGTTGATTTCATGAGTGCATTGGATGATATCTTGTACAACATACATACACAAACTAATTTGTAAAAAACCTTGCATATCTTTGTATTGATGGAATGTTGATTGATAAATATATGAACCTTCAGGGAAAATAAAGAGTTAAGTTTAGAGGTGTGAATACTCTATGAAAGTAGAGTTATTAACGCACTTTTTTACTTAATATTTTCTTTTTTATTCGATAAATTGTATTTTTAGGGCCAAAAATATTAAAATATAATTTTTTAATGAAAAGGGGGGAAAATAGAAATTTTTATGGATTTTATTTGGAATTGCTTGCATGGCTTGCCCAATCAACTAATCTACTTGCGTGGTAGGTCACGTGTCAGCTCTTGATTGGTCTTGCGTTAAAAATTCTTAAAAAATCCATAAAAATTCTAAAAGTTATATTTTCACCATTTTCACAAAATAAAATTATATTTTAATATTTTTGGCCCTAAAATTACTATTTATTGAATAAAAATAAGTATTAAGTAAAAGAGTGCGCTAATGACTCTACTTTCATAGAGTCATCACACCCCCAAACTTAAATATTTGCTTGTCCTCAAGTAAAGCCAAGTATAACTAAATAAAATAACATGGGTAATATATTCATAAATATACTTCTATGAGTATATGGATATTTCACAAAAACTATCCCTCTCAAAAGTCGTATAATTCTATGATAAGGAGGTTTACATATTCATCAATCAACATTCCATTAATACAAGGATATGTAAGGTTTTTCACAAATTAATTCATGTGTGTGTGCTGCATATGATATCATCCAATATATTTATGAAATCAATCTATACGAGCATGCTAGTCAATTCAATCTTAGAACAAGTCTCATATGTAGATTTTTAAAATCCCTCTCCATTAATATAAATATGTACTTAGCACATGATTAATAAGGACTTTACATGGTTGTAATGCAACGTTTATGTGGGGGGTCAATAAATGAAGACACTTAGTCTCTTTCCACACCTTAGCTTTTTTTTTCATCATACACTTTTTAATTGCAATTGTTCTTTACTTAATATTTTAGTGCACCCTCTTTTATCATTCTTTTCATATTCTTTTATTCCATATCTCTTTTCTCTTTTTTTTATTGTAACTTTACAACACCCCTAAACTTATTTTTAATTATATTTTCTTTTTCTTTAGAGGGATAATTATGTTATGAGTTTCTCTTTCTTTTTTCTCTCTCTTTTTTAGGTTGCATTACATTTTACCTTACTCTATAGCATAACACATGATTGCATTTTTTTTCTTTTCATACAAGTTAAAGGTGCAAGGATAAATGTAATGCTTATGAGTTAGGCATAAAATGTGGCTTAAAAATATGAATGGTCTTTGTTAGGCTCAAATGGGTGACTAAAGATATCAACAACGGCTAGCTTGAAAGACTCAATTGATCGAAATACGGCTTAAATCATTTCTCTTGCTAAATACTAATAAGAATTTTGTCTCAAGAGATGAACAAATAAATTCTAAAACCTAGTAGATCTCATCAACTCGGATAACTCACTACAAATTTTATTTCAATAAGAACACCAAAATATATCATGAACATGTGCATAAAAATTAGAATCAATTCAATCAAAACTAGCAACCATATCACATGATTAATGTTACTATCTTAACAAATATGTTAAATTCCTTATCCTAGTTATGACAACCAATTTTTATCATTGAGTTCATATGTTTCATATCAAGCATGCATGCATTTAGTTTCTATATATTTAACAATTTCTACCCAAATCATGATTAAAAACATCCTAATAAAAAAAATTCCCTAAAACAAAATTTCTAAAAATTTAAAATGCATAGTAAAAAAAATTAATGTAGAGAATGAAGTTACCTCCTCCAAAACTTAAATTACACATTGTCCCCAATGTGCACATATAAATATGAAAATGTGAAAGGAAAGAAAAATTCTTTAGTCTTGGCATACAACATCTGTCGTTAAAATGCTCAATCTTGTTGTGTCATTGCTCTCCATATTTATTAACCTACAAAACAAAAAAATGAAATATAAGTTAAATAATTTTGGGTTGCCTCCCAACAAGTGTCAAGTTTAACGTCCTTGAGTAAACGGTCATATCTAGCCCTAAGGTACATCCACTAAGGTTATCATATATGTTTCATTTGATAATTGATCTTCATAATAGTGCTTCACCCTATGCCCATTAACCATAAATCACTCTTTATTTTTTTTCCTAATTCAATGGCTCCATGGTTGGTTACCTTTATGACGATGAATGGACTTGATCATCTACTCTTTAATTTTCATGGAAACAATTTGAGTCTTGAGTTGTACAGTACCACTTTCTGACTCATTTTAAAGATACATTGCAAAATTTTCTTGTCATGCAATCTTTTTGTCTTTTCTTTTTAAAGCTTGGAATTTTCATAAGCATTCTATCATAATTCATCCAATTCATTTATTTAAATTATTCTTTTCTCACCATCTACATCTATGGATATATTCAACTATTTCAATGCCCAATATGCTTTGTGCTTCAATTCTAATGGTAAGTGACAAGTCTTTCCATAAACTAAATTATATGGGGTGGTACCAATTGGTGTTTTAAATGCAATTATGTATGCTTGTAAAGCATAATCTAACTTAGATTACTAATCCTTCCTAGAGATGTTCATAGTTTTCTCCAAAATTCTTTTCACATCTCAATTAGATACCTCTACTTGTACACTTGTTTAGGGATGGTAGGGGGAGACACTTTATGCTTAATCCCATACTTAGACAATAAGGAATTAAATTCTTTTATTGTAAAAGTGACTTCCTCCATCACTAATAATGATCCTAGGAGTTCCAAACCTAGTTAAAATTTTTTTCTTCAGAAATTTCATGACAACTTTGGCATCACATGTGTTGCTAGCAATGGCTTCTAATCACTTTGACACATAATATACTCCTACAAGTATGTATTGTTTACCAAAGAATGGAGGGAATGGTCCCATAAAGTCGATGCCCAAAACATCAAATAGTTCCACTTGAAGTATACTATTAATAAGCATCTCATATCTTTTTGAAATATTATCTATCCTTTGACATCTATCGCATATCTTTACATAATTGTAGGCATCTTTAAACAGTGTGGACCAAAAATAACTGGATTGAAGTACCTTAGCTTCTATTTTTGTGCTCCCAAATTGACCTCTATAGTCTAAGCTATGGCAATGGTAAAGAATACTTTCAACTTCATAATTAGGGACACACCTTCTCAAAATACCATCATCACATTCTTTATAGAGGTAAGAGTCATCCCAAAAATATTGTTTAATTTCATGGAATAACTTCTTCTTTTGTTTCCATGTGAGGTTTGATGGAAGAGTGTTGGTAACAAGGAAATTTGTAATGTCTCCATACAATGGGACTTCTATTTGAGCTACAAAAAATAGTTTCTCATTTGGAAAATATTCCCCAATCACCATATTATCATCCATTTTTTCTTCCCTCTCTATTATAGACAGATGGTCTGCTTGATTTTCTATTCCTTTTTTATCACGAATTTCTAGTCAAATTCTTATAGAAAGAGAACCCATCTTATCAATATTAGTTTGGCATATTTCTTCGTCATGAGATACTTTATTGCCGAATGATCCGTGTAGACAATCACTTTGGTGACAACCAAATTAGATCTGAATTTCTCAAAGGCATATACAATGGCAATGAGCTCTTTCTCTATAGTAGCATAATTTATTTGAGCCTCATTCAATGCCTTTCTTGCATAATATATGGCACTTAAATTTGTATCTCTTCATTGTCTAAGAAAAGATCCAATAGCAAAATTACTTGCGTTACACATAAATTCAAAGAGCTTGTTACAATATGGCGTGACTATAAATGGTGCTAACACTAGTCTTTCTTTAAGAACTTGAAATGCTATTAAACATTTATCATTAAACTTGAAAGGAAAGTCCTTTTCCAAATGATTACACAAGGGTTCGGAGATTTGGGAAAATATTTTATGAGTCTACAATAAAAAAATGCATGTCTAAGAAAACTCCTTACTCCTCGTACATTGGTAGGTGGTGGTGGTTTCTCAATCACTTCTATCTTAGCTTTATCCATCTCAATACCATTTGTTGAGATTTTGTGGCCCAAGATTATACTTTCATGTAACATGAAATGACATTTCTCCCAATTTAAAACCAAATTTGCTTCTTCACATCTTTGTAGCACTAAAGAGTGGTAGTGTAGACATTAATCAAATGAGTTTCCAAAGACCAAAAATCATCCCTGATGATTTCTAGATGCTTCTCCACCATGTCTGAGAAAATAGCCATCATGTAGCATTGAAATGTAACAGGTGCCCATATCTAGCCACTTGATAATTTCCTTCTTCACCACCTCTTTCATAATGGGATTTAAGCGATGTTGTGTATTCCTGATGGGTTAGCTCTATCCTCTAGCAAGAATTTGTGCATGCATATAGATGGGTGTATGCCTTTGATGTCGAAAATAGACCAACCTAGAGATCTTTTGAAGTTCCTTAGCACCTTCAATAGTGCTTATACTTGCTCCTCACTTAGATTAGCAGAGATTATGACTAGATGTGTTTCGTTATCACCCAAAAATGTATGACAAAGATGAGATGGTAAAGGTTTAAGCTCTAATTTGGGTGCCTCATCAACGGATGGTTTCAACCGTGAGCTTATTTCAAGACATTCCACATATGCATTTGATACACACATGAGAGATATGTCCTCCAAAAAGTTCACACAATTCACAATATCAACCTTTGATTCCATATTTTCAAAATTAAAATAGGTTGAGTTGTTTTCTGGTGAGTTAATGTCCCTGTTCATAGCATCATGTGTTAAAGTCATAAGTGTGGGTGATTCAACAAGTTTTCTTAAGCTACTGACATTAATTTGTGTGCCTACATGAGTGTCATGGTATTCATTAGTATGTGTGTTTACAGAATTAAAAAACACAGAATCTAAAGCATCAATATGGCACATGTCATAAAACACATCAGTGGTTAACTCATCGGTACTATCTATTTGAAAGAAATCACTACCATTGTCAACATCAGAAAATTTAATTACTTTAAACACATTAAATGTCACTTGCTCATCCTGTACCCTTATTGTAAGCTCACCTTTTTGTACATCAATGAGTGCTTTTCTGGTTGCTAAGAAAGGACAACAAAATATGATAGGAATATCATTTTCCTTCTCCATATCTAGCACAATGAAGTATGCTAGGAAGATGATTTTGTCTACTTTTACTAGCACATCTTATACCACACCCCAGGGTCTTTTAATTGACCTTTCTACCATTTGTAATGTTATTGAAATGGGTTTAGCTTTACCAATCCCTATCTCTGGAAGACTAATAATGGCATGAGGTTAATGCTAGAACCCAAATCACATAGTGCCTTGCCAAAACGAATGTTTCCAATAGTGCAAGGGATATCAAAACTACCTGGATCTTTCAGTTTTGTGGTATTTTTCTATCAACGATGGCACTGCAAACTTCAGTCAATGTTATTGTTTCATAATCTCCAAGCCTTCTTTTCTTTGAATATATCCTTCATGAATTTGGCATAAGACGACATTTGTTCAAGTGCCTCTACAAATGGTATGTTTATGTGCAGCTTCTTGAAGACTTCCAGAAATTTTGAAAATTATGTATCTAACTTTTTCTTTTGTAATCTTTGAGGGAAAGGAATAGTGAGTATGTAAAGGTTATTTTTCTTTGGCTGAATTATTTCCTTTTTAGTGCTTTCTTTATCCAGTAGTTCCTCCTTATCCTTGTTAATTTCATATTTCTCCTCATCCTTTTCTGTTTTATGTTCTTGTTCTAATGTTTTACCACTCCTCAAGGTTAATGATGTACAATGGTCCTCACCTTCTCTTTATAGGTTTTCAATTGTATCACTTGGAAGGTTACCTTGAGGCCTTTGACTTATAGCCTGAGCAAGTTGCCTCAATTGGATCTCCAAATTTTGAATTGAACCCTCTTGAGTTGACACTTTTGCACTAAATGATTGGATGAAGTCTTTATCATCCCCATTAAGGCATTTGTATTGTCCTCAGTAGGTGGCTTCTTCGCTTAGGCTTATGATTGATGTGGTTCTTGGAAACTAAGTGGTGAAAATGATTGATAGTTGAATTGGTTACCACCTTGATTGTTGTTATTATTCTAAGAGAGATTTAGATATTGTTCCCATTTTGGGTTATATATGTTTGAGTATGGATTACTGTTTCGGTTCACATTATCAACATAGAATATTCATTCACGATTATTTGGGAAATTATCAAACATATAGGCTTTACCACAAAACACACACGACACCCTTGAATCTTGGACTTGGTTTATACTCATTGGTGAGTTCTGAACCTTCAAAAAGTTTACCAAAGATGAAACTTGAGTTGTAAGTGTCATGATATCATTTATCTCATGCATTCTGTCTACTCTTCTTGTGGTTATCATTCTGTCCATTGACCATTGATAATTATTGTTAGTCATTTTCTATTCTTTGCTTCTAATAGCTCTAAAAGATGTGTCTAAATTAAAAATAAATAAAAATTAAATTAATAAACAACTAAATAAATAAATTAAAGTTAAAATAAATAAATAAGTCAGTAAAAGAAAAGAAGTAAATTAAAATTAAAATTAAGTTAAAGAAAAATAAATTAAGAAAAATAAGTAAAATAAAAAATAATAAAAAATTAATTTCTAATATTTATAATCCCTCGCAAAGGCACCAAAAACTTGATCGTCGCACAAATTGTGTGTGCAATGAATACCCAAGTATATGTATCGCAACAAGTAATATAATGATAAGAAAATATCTTTCCCTTTTGGGATTATTTTATTATAAACTAATTTTTAAAACTAAAAACAATAAAAATTAATTTTTTTGTGTTTTTATATTTTAAGGAAGCAAAATTAAAATATCAAAAAATAAATAGTAATAATTAATTAAATCAGATTTGGTAACTAATAAAATATAGGAGAAAATATATAAGAATATTTAATCCCTCAATTTTCTAAACATGTGAATCGCTAAAAGTCCCGCAATATAATTATCAATTAATTACATGATCACTTGAATATAACCTAGCATGTATTCATTTCTTAAGTAAACTATAAATCATATAGTAATTAATTTAATCATACTCTCATTCCAATTAAATTGCATACTACTCATTAAGTTCATCAATTATGAATCACATACATCTCTACCTAGAAAATATGTATGTTACAAACAATTAAATAATTCTTTTAAATCTATTTAATTGTCTTTGTAGATAAATTGTTTACCAAATAATTAATAGCATACAAATCAAATTAAATAATATAATTAAATTATAATTATAATTGGGGTAAAATATTAGATCATCACAAGGTGAAAATTGGGTTCATAAGATGCATCGATTAATAAATTAATTACACATAATTGTGTTCATAAAGCTTATATTTTTCATAAAGAAAGACATAAAAATTGATAAAGAAAAAAGTAGAAGAAAAAATACAATCAATCTCTTGAATTGTAGTGCTATTTTTCCCTTGAATCTCCACCAAAATTGTATCTCCTTTTTAATTTTTCTATATTTTTAGCTTCAAAAACTGATCAAAATTATGCTAATGGTAGCTTATTGGGGTTTATAGGGTGATTAAGGGCTGAAATATAGCTCAGGTGCAATCTGGACCATCATATTAAGGGTTGAGATCAAAACAAGAAAACTGAACATCGCCAGCCAATCATAGTGCGATACGCGGCACACAAAATTCACCAGGTGAATCAAAGTGCCATGCATGGTAGGAGAGACCATTCTAAGTCAACGCATACCAAGTCAACGCTACATGGCGCAATGTGATTTGCAGTAACTGATGGCATGGCACATAGGTTAAACGTGGAGAGTAATCTCGTGGTGACATGTGACGATGTTGTTTGATTGATCTCCGAACTGGGATTAAACGTTGTGTTGACATATGGCACGCATTTCGTCCTCCACATACGAGACGATCTACGATTCATTGTCCCTATTTGTGTGGCGGTCTGCATGGCTTGCCTAGTTAGCTCCTCTACTTGCGTGTTAGGCCACGTGGTAGCTCTTTATTGGTGTTGCATTAAAAATTCCAAAAAAATCTCAAAAAATTCTAAAACTCATAATTTTACCCCTTTTCACTAAAAAGATTATATTTTATAATTTTTGGCCTAAAAAATATTATTTGTTGAATAAAACAGGTAAGTCTTAAGTAAAAAAGTGCGCTAATGACATACTTTCATAAAATCGTCAATAATATGTTATTATATTTTAAAAATCAGACATAAATTAATTTCATCATAATGTTATTTTATGGTAACTCATAAAATAGTACTTATTATATTATAAAGATTAGACATAAATAACTTTCATCATAATGCTATTTCATTATAACTCATAAAATAGTACATTATTATATTTTAAAAATTAGATAGAAATCATTTTCATCATAATTAATGTTATTTCATGGCACCTCATAAGATAGTAAATTCTTATATTCTAAAGATCATACATAAATAATTTGCATTAGAATTTTATTTAATGGTAACTCATAAGATAGAAAATCGCTATATTCTAAATATTAGACACATATCATTTTTATTAGCATGTTATTTCATAGTAAGTTTTATGCATTTCATTCATAGTTTTTAAGCTTACAATTATAAATATTTATCGAACTCATCCACTCACTGAGCTTTCAAGCTCACCTTTTATATTTTCCTCTCTCATGTAGCAACTTTGTAACAACATAGCATGACAATAAGTTTGAAGCATATAATCAATCTTTTGTTGTGCAGTTTGAATTTCCTTGATCTCTTTACTCTTTTGTATAGAAAATTCTAGTTGGTGTGCATGTAAACTAGTAGCCAAGGCTGGAAAACCTTATGAATTGTTATATAGAATGTATATCACAACGTATAACCATGTTTATGAACATGAGTTACCTTATGATTATGTACAAGAATATTATATCTATTAGTTTTTGAAAAAGTATAATATGAGAATTGTTGTCATTGATGGTTAGTCCCAATTTTTGGGGAAACTCTACTAAAGGTTTGTAGAATTTTATCCAATTATGGTTTTAACACAACATATAATTAGAGAAGGAAATAAGTTAGTGAGTTAGTATGTTCTTCAGGATGTGTCCCACGCTATCAGGGTAGACTTGACGTGGGCCTTAACAGGTGATCCTATTTATGAAAGAGATCTTGTGCATTTTGTTGTTGGAGGACTCATTTCCAATCCCAAGTACATTATATTTGTTACTTCTCTCAATGTCAAAGAAATAAAACCTTTGTTTCAATTTTGATAAGTATGCTTGACTCTTATGATAGAATGTTGATTAGGAATGGATGACTTAAGTTTAATCGAGTCTAAGAGGCAATTGTTGCTGGATTCCACAACGGAAATTTCAATAATCCTAATAAGAACAATCGAGGTTCATAGAATAATAACTGAAATGAAAGAAGTGAGAGGACTTCTTGGAATTTGCACGAATATTTGAAACAAACTCAGTGAGGATAGTACTAAGGACAAGAACGATACATTTTATTGAGGTCCTAAGAAATACTATAATGAATGATTTGAGAGGCCTGTTTTATAGTTGTGTGAAAAACTTGGTGATGTGACTAACATCTATTTTGTTCTATGTGATTTTCTTACTAATAATAATCCATGAGTTTCTAGGTTTTCTAAAGCCTTTTCTATAAATGCATGTTACTTCTTCTTGTAATGGAGATGATATAAATAAGGCTTGGCTCATTGATTCTTGTGCAAGTCACCACCACATAGCATACAGTTTTTAAATTACACACTATCTACCTTACTCTGGTAATTAAGATGGATTTATTATAGGTAATAATGGTTATAATCTATCTATTTCTCATATAGGTAAAGGTGCTTTGTGTACTAGTGATAATCAATGTATGTTTTCATTGAATTATTTATTGCATACTCTTCGTACCTCTACTAATTTATTATCTGTTTTAATAATTATGTCATGACACAAACATTTTTCTTTTAATTCTACCTTAATACCTTCTATGCGAGGGGTCAACTTTCAAAGAGGGTCATTCTTTAGGGTCCATGTGAAGGAGGTCTTTACAAGCTCCATATAGTGGTATCTAGATCAGGAACTGGTGTTGCTTGTTCTTCTCATGATTTTACATTTTCTACTGTTATGACCAAGTTGCATGAGCACTTTGGACATCCTTTTTTCTTTACTTTAAATAAGGTTCTTGTTAATACTTCTACAATAGTAGTGGATTGTAAAATAAGGCATCTCAATGTTGTGATGTCACGAATTGCAAGCCTTTTAAGCTTTTGTGTCTAGATCTATGTACATCTTATGCTATGTCTTTAACTAGTGAACATACTTCTTATCAATTGTTGATAATTGCACTGGATCCATTTGGCTTATTCCACTTTAAAGTAAAGATCAAACACATTCTATATTTCTTCAGTTTCTTGCTATGATTTAAAAGTAGTTTTTTTGTTCAATCAATTCTATTCAGAATGATGGTGGTGGTGAATTTAAACAACTTTTGATTGATCTTAAAAGGACTACTGTAATTCATAGATGTACTTGTCACACTAGTGAAAAAAATGGCACCCTCCAATCAACGCAAAAAATAATTATTGAACAAGGTCTTACTAAGAGGTTTCAAGCTCATTTACCTATATCATATTGGGTTCTTAGAGTTAAATATGATATTTGTTTTAGGTCTCTAACCTTAAATGCAAAGAAATTTGTATTTAAATTATTCTGAAATTACAATAAATAAAAATAACATTTCATAATATTTTCCAATTTAGTTAATTATGTAATGCGTTATTTAGGTGGCTTACAAAACCTAAATTTAGTAAAGGGCATTAATGTAATTTCAACTTTAATTAATATATATCTTGAAAATATGAAAAAAATCTGAAATGGAGATATCATTATAAGCCATCTGTGAGAAGCCAAGAGCTTATATATATGAAATCGAAACCACGGTGTAATTCCTATACTCCTTTGCAAGTGAACTTGTGGATAGCGAGTTTCTTTAGGGTTCTCACTAACATAGGTTCTACATTATTCTTTGTGTTCCAAGGTATTTAGTACTGTTGGAAGATTAGTTATTTTATCTTACTTTCTTAATATGGATTTTTATTTTCAATATAGTTTTGAATGTATTTGTAATTTCGTATTTAGAGTGGTTTTTTTTGGATATTAGCATATGTACTCCTCATTTAGATTTTATGGTAGATTTTCATCAATTTTCCATCTTAGTTAGATTAGTTTTTTTACATTAAAAAATTGAAATATTTAAATCTTTATATGTCATTTTTTTGTTACTTTATCGTTATCCATAAATATTTATTTGTGTAACTAATTAGACCCAAACATTGTTTTTACTAATGTTAATTTATAATAAATTGGTATGAGATTTTTGAAGTTATACTGTTATTTATTTGAACTGATCATATTTAATCTTTTGGATTTATTTTGCACTTTTAGTTATCAAATTAGTTTCATATTTTTTTAGATTGTGCTTCTATTTATTTAATAGTTTTATCATGGCGTTAAAATATGAAATTGAGAAATTTAGCGATAGAAATTATTTTAGTCTTTGACAAATGAAGATATGAGCCATAGTAGTTAAATAATTGATCATTAAGACATTTGAAGGAAATAATAAATTGTTCAAAACATTGATTGATGAAGAAAAATATGCATTGATGAAAAATACTTTCGATTCAATTTAGTTGTCTTTGTTTGATGAATTACTACGCGATGTTAGTGATGAAAAATCTCTCGTTGGATTATGGCTTAAGTTGGAGAGTTTTTATATAGCCAAATTTTTCATAAGTTGGTTGTATTTCAAGCAACACTTGTTTACTTTTAGAATGTAAGAAGGAACCATTTTACATGATCATCTTGATGAATTTACTACAATTATTCATAATCTGAAAAATAGTAGGGTTAAAGTTGATGATGAGGACCAAGTTTTAGTTCCATTATGTTCTTCACCTTATTTGTTTGAACATTTTGTTGACACCATGCTATATGGACGAGACATTATTTCTTTGAAAGATGTCAAAGTAGCTATGAATTCTATATAATTGTAGAAAAAGGTGCCTACTACCAACAATGATAGTAGAAATGGTTTTTTTTAGAGGTAGAACTTAAGAAAAAATCTCAAGCAACAATAGAGAAAAATCTAGATCCAAATACAAAAAGAGAAAACATAAATTTAATTATTATAGTCAAGAAGGGCATTGGAAAGCTAATTGTTTGAAACTCAAAGTTAAAGGGAAATTTGGCACATCATCTTCTAGTATTAATGATGTTTCTCGTGTTGCAAATAGTTTGGGTTTCAATCATTACAAGGTTCTATAAGAATTTTTTAGTTCTTTTGAAAATGTTTGGATTCTTGATTTAGATTGTACATACCATATGTGCCCCAATAGAGGATGGTTTTCTTCTTATCAATCTATTGATGATGGTGTTGTCTTGATGAAAAATAATATATTCTATAAGATTGTTAGTATTAGTACTATGTAGATTAAGATGCATAATGGTATTGTTAGGATTTTGAAGGATGTTCATGATAATTCTAATTTATTAGAGTTAATATTAGCTTCACTATCTTAATAACTTGCTTGATTAGTTGAGAATATCTACATAGTGTACTTAAATAGAATTTTATTGTCTTTTTGGAATTGAGTGTGCTTTTAGGTATAAAATATGAATTTAGCTTTTATTTTATTGAAATAAACTAATATTTTAAAGCTTATTAATGGAAATTATATTTTCTTATTTTGTAGGGAATAAAGAGAGTAAAAACTAAAGTAGTTCACATTTTGCTATAACTTTGCTGCATCATACTTTCCTAGAATTTGAGCAGCATATTAATAAAAATACAAAGCAAGGGAAGTTGGATTTGGGTCGGTTAAAGGACAACTGAACACTCATTTTTAAAGGGCATATTTGGGAGTTAGCATAAGAATGTCACCTCACTTTGCTTAAATCTAAAACCAAGCTCTAAATAGAAGGGAAATTGAATGAGTTGAAATAAGAAAGAGAGTATAATAATGGTGATTCTTTGAGGAAGAGACAAAACAACATAGAGGAAGAACAACAAGCTCGATAAGGAAATTCATAGAGGAGTTCAATTAGATCGAGGAAAAGGGGAGCCAAGAGGCTACTTAATTGTTTTCTCAACTCTTTTTTTCTTAGATTCATTTTCTATAATTTGTAGATTTGGAATTAAATATCTTTTAGTTAGGATTGTGGATGAATAAGTTAATATAGTGTTTGTTTTTATGAAATCTATGCTATGCTTTGTTTAAATGTTTGATTCCTACTTGTTGCTTGATCATTAGCTAATAGTGAAAGTTTAAAGCTACATATCTAATTAACTTAGAGGAGGCGAATAGGTAATTTTTGAATTGTCTAATTAATAACTCACAAGCATCCAAACATTCAATCATACGTAAATAATATAATGTTAAAATAAATAAGTACTTGATACATGATATTTTAGACGAAAACAACCTAGGTCATAACAATGATATGAGAGGAAAACTACGGGTCCACTAGACCACTTAACCATCTACTATGAAAATTAATTTGATTCCAAAGCTAGGTCTAAAACTACCCTTCACAAATAAAGCTCCCAAAGTAATATACTTACAATCCCTCTTCTTAGTCTCTATATGATAAGCATACAAATATGAACTAAGATTTTGATATCTTAGGTCGTATGACCAATCGAACCCATTCAGCAAGCAGTTATAAATTTATGACAAATACCACAAGTGCAAAGTGTGTTCTAGAGTAGATTTAATAATGAAAAACCCTAGCTAAAAGATTCAGGCATAAATCAATTAAATTAAATCATATAGCAAACCCTAGAATAAAAGTTGAAATCATAGTATAAAGCAAATGGGATTATTAATCAATTAAACATAACCACACAATATGTGATAAATCAATTCAAGAAAAGGCCTAATAAAATATGATTCAGTTTTTATAAAACAGTTTGAGAGATAAAACACAAACAATTAGAAGACTAAAATAAGTGTTGTTGTTTAAAACAAGAAGCATTAGATTGTTTATATAGAGGAGATGAAACCTTAATGCTAGGTTAAAGAGAAATTATCATCCATTAAACAAACCATAGAGCAATAACTAATAAGCATAACGTGGAAAAAATACTTTGGATTTAGTACAAAAATAGGTTTTAGGTTGAAACCCTAGTTGCTCGATCGTTCTAATTTTGGCTCGATCGATCAAACCAAAAAGATCAATCGATCAAACCCTTTTTTATTGATCTAGCAACAATTCAAGACCAGGTATATTAAACACAATAGATACTTGATCAATACAATCTCTCGATCAATTAAACATAACTTATATCAATCAACCCTAATTTGCAAATCACCTAAGGGGACATAGATCATACATGATCGATTGTCGATCAACCTATCACTTCAATCAATCAAACTACCACTTTGGTCAATCAACCCATATATATACCAAAGTTCTTAAGTATATAATATGTATTTTAACATGTTTAAGAACAAGAATATACCTAAAACATGTTAACTTGAAGCTCAAAAGTTTCTTCGACTTGAATACTAGACATGAAAATGCACCTAAAATATAGTTTACATTTAAACATTTTGTTTAAGAATATTTTCAACTATCATAAACCTTTCACATAGGATATTAGACTAAGATTAATTCTAAAAGGCTTAGTTGGAGTTTTTTTAAGCTTTAATAATGTAGGTTTAGCTTAGGTCTAAATATTTAAGTTAATTTTGCAACAATTATAGGAATATATAATTGTCCCATATTACCCAAAATAATTGGTGCATGTAATGACAACTTTAAGATCTAGTTTACATAAGAAAATGTTTAATCAAATCTTAGGAAGTACAAAATAGTAGAATCAGAAGAATCCCTTGCAATTTCATGAATTCTGGTTACTAGTATACTTTGCCATAACATTATCGTCGCATTTCTATAGCAATTTTGGACCGACTATGACAACTTGTTTCATTCGCAATCCTAGCTATCTAAATCACTTTAATTATTTATTATTTCTCTTGCTAAGCCAAATTTGATTGTTATTTAGTTGTCTCAACTTGTTACTTGCTATTTTACTTGTAGTTCTTTTATTTTTGATTACTCAACACACATAAAATTGATATTTAGTTGTTAATTTATAAAATATTTGTAGAAACGATCTTTTCTTATCATTGTAGTAATCGTTAGCGATAAGTATAATTTCATAATAACCATTGCACACTTTTTAAGCAACAAGTTTTTGGCACCATTTTTAGGGATAATAAACATCAAACATTATTTTTTTTCCTTTTTCTTTAATTTTCATTTTATTTGATATCTCCTTTGTGATCTTGGGCATGTATTTGATTCTATTGCATGAGCAACTTTCATAAGGGATATTTCTTACCAATATACACTAAAATCGAGCATACTTTTAGACTAACAAGAAGTTTTTGCCCAAGTGGAAGAAATGACGAATCTAGGGGAAAGAAAAATAATAAGATGAATTTTAACAACCAAATACCTCTAATGGATGATGAAGATAGAGCTATAAATGAATATGCATTGTGGATGTTAAAAGGCCAGAATCCAAGTAGTACAAGGCCAAATATTCAAGCTCTTCAGTTTGAACTAAAACTATGATGTTTCAAATGTTACAAATAGTTGGACAATTCAGCGGGTTACCTACAAAGGATCCTTATTTGCATCTTAGATTTTTTATTGAAGTTAGCGATTCATTCAAGTTTGGAGTGTGACTGAGGAGGATTTTAGGTTCAAATTGTTCACTTATTTTTTGCAAGACCGTCAAGCTTGGCTTAATTCTTTGTCACCTAATTCTATTACTATTTAGAATGATTTGGTAGATAAATTTCTTGATGAAACAGTTCCTAGGAACAAAGAATGCCAAGCTTAGAAATGATATTACCTCTTACCAAAAAAATGATGGGGAATATCTATATAAAGCATGGGAAAGATTGAAAGAGTTGCTAAGGAAGTGTCTTCACCTTGGTATCCCTCGTTGGATCTAAATAGAGACATTCTACAATGGTCTCAATGCTCAAACAAGAACCATTGTTGATTCATCTACTAATGGAGCTCTCTTAGCCAAGTCTTACAATTAAGCTTATGATTTTCTTGAGAAAATAGCTAGCAATTGTAAGGACTATGATTGTTGGCTATTTTTATGGATAAATTATTTGCATGTAAAATTGTTTTTAAGCTCGCCATCAAGTCTATCAAGAAAATTTGAAGAAACTTTAGAATTTCATATAGTCATACTTCAGGTATATATTTTATAATTATGACACATAGGATTACGCTCATTCTTTCATTAGCATATGTTCACAATATTTAAATTATTTTTGTTGATAAAATATTTTTGTTGAAATTATCAATTAGCTTTTTTATAAATATGTTTCAATATTTTTAGGATGTATACTTAAAATGAGTTTTTATAATATTAAGGATTTTAATGAGCTTTGAATAATTAAGCCCTAAAAAAATTAACCCTAATATTCTATATATTAGCATTATGTGTGTTTTTGTTAAAGCAGGTTTTAGTTAATATATACATTCATATATTTTAGAATGGTGGTAGAATAGATATATTAGAATGGAAGTAGGTTATATATATAGAGTGCGTTAAGGGAATAGTTACTATCAATAATAAATTCACAAAAGAGACTTATTAGAGCACAAGGGATTAACTAGGTTAGTTAATACCAAATTGATATCATACCAGAGGTATTTATTAGTAAATTTGTTTAGTATTTTTATCTTTATATAAATTTTTCTTGATTATATTTTTACATGTTTAGATTAAATAATTTTATATATGATTATAATTATTTGATTTGATTATTAAATTTCAAAGAAGCTATTTTTATTGAACTTGGGCTTAATCTTTGTACTGTAGAATTTACTAGTTTATTTGATTTAAGTGACATATGTTTTGAATCATCTAGTTAGGATTATTCATTATTAAATCCATTCTAGAACACATACGGGCACTTGTGTTTCTATGCTAACCCTTTTATAGTTTATCCGTGAAGAAATCTGATTGGTGGGAAGCTTATTGGAATATTGGTTTGGATATCTTTCACGCTAATATTAGAAACTATGAAAACATAGTAGGGGCTCATAAGTAAGGTACATTGGGATAGTATCCTAGAGAGGGTAACATAAGACTGAGTTTGTACTTGAACATTTAGTTTTAATAATGGAAAGTTAGGTGGTCCAGTGGATAGGTAGTTTTCCTTTTAGATCATGATTATGCCCTAGGTTGTTTCTATCGAAAAATATCATGTGTTATTCTGTTTTCCACTCTTTATTTTTACACACTATTGCTTGCCTAGCAGATTTATTTAGGTTATTAAATTATAAATTGATAAAAATTCAAAATAACCTATTCACCCATATAAGTTAATTAGGTCTATATTTTATAAACTTTCAACAATAATCATCCATGGCCAATGGATAGAGTAGTAGCAGTAAGAAAAGTAGTTGGAGTGCCTGAGATAAATGATGTCACAGCCCTTACAACTCAAGTTTCATCTTTAGTGAATCTTTTGAAGGTTAAAACTTGACATTGATGTAAATTTATTCCAAGATGGAGGGGTTTCTTGTGTTTTTTATGGAAGAGCTTATATATTTGACAATTTTCCTAATAATCCTAAATTAGCATGTTTTGTGGATAATGTGAACATAAACCATAATCTATACTCGAACACATATGCCCAGAATGGAGGTAAGATCCAAATTTTTCTTAGGAAAATCAAGGTACTAGTCAAGAAAGCTCTTCCATAGTTAATTGACCTATATATCCACCTAGATTTCTATAGCAACAAAGAAGCCAACCTAAAGAATTCATGGCCAAGAATGATGCAATGATTCATAGCAAATTTTCATTAGTTAGGAACATGGAAAATTAATTGGGTCATCTAGCTAATAAGCTTAAAAATCATACTTAAGGAACCCTTCCAAGTGATATTGAAACCCCAAGGAGTAAAGGGAATGAATTTTGCAATGCTATTACTCTTCCAAGTAGAAAGGAATTAGACACACCAATGGGTCATGAAAAAAGTCAGAAATTTCCAATTTTAATCCAAGATAAAGAGTAGGAAATGCATGAGTAAATTGATCAAAATCTAAAAAATGCAGAAATGCTCATATTACTATAACTTTGTCGTAGTGAAATTTGTAGTAGAATAGGCCATTTGCACCATTTCCTCTACCATTTTAGAAATAGTAACAAGATCTTCAATTCAAGAGATTTCTTGGTGTTCTTAAGCAACTCCATATCAACATTCCATTAGTGAAAACTTTGGAATAAATGCCCAATTATGTGAAGTTCATGAAAGATATCTTGACAAAGAAGAGAAGATTTAGTGAATTTGAGATGGTTGCTTTGATAGGGGATATTAATGCTATATTGCAAAACAACCTTCCTCCTAAGGTCAAAGATATAGGAAGTTTCACAATTCCATGCTCTATTGGCATATATAATTTGGCAAGTCTTTATGTGATTTGGGAGCAAGTATAAATTTGATGCCTATGTCGATTTTCAAGAAGTTAAGGATTGGTGAAGCAAGGACTAGAACTATCTTTGTAATTGGTGGGTTGATTCATTGCTTATCCAAAAGGAAAAATTGAAGATATCTTAGTAAAAGTGGATAAATTCATCTTTTCGATGGATTTTATTATGCTTGACTATGAGGCAGATTAAGAAGTGCATATTATATTGGAAAGGAAATTTCTTTCTACATACCACACTTTTATTGATATTCAAAAAGTGAATTGACTATGAGAGTTCAAGATGAACAAGTTACTTTCAATGTGTTCAAGGCCACGTAATTCGTAGATGAGGTTGAAGAGTGCTCATCCATCTCAATTGTGGATTTCTTGGCACCTATAAGACTTAAGAGATGTTGCTATGATAATACTCTCAAAATATTATTGCTATATGATTTTGATTTGGAAGAGGAAGATGAAGAACAATTAGCTCTATTGGAAGAAAATTTGAATATATACAGGTTGAGAAATAAATTTGAGTCCTTAGACATATCATCTCAAGATTTTATGCTTCCTAAGCCTTTGGTTGAAGAGTCACCTATATTGGAATTGAAGCCTTTTACTTCTCACTTGAGATATGATTATTAGGGTTGTGCTTCCACTCTTTCGGTAATCATTTTAGCTTATTTGTTTGAAGAATAAATAAAACAATTACTTGAGATGTTAACGACTTACAAGAAAGTTATTGGCTAGACTATGGCTAATAAAAGGGTATTAGTCCCTTATTTTGTAAGCATAAAATCTTATCGAAGAGGATAATGAGAAAGGAACCTTAGAAGCACAAAGAAGACTTAACCCAATTATGAAAGAAGTTGAGAAAAATAGATCAATAAGTGGCTTATTGTAGGCATTATTTATCCTATTTTTGACAATTCTTGGGTTAGCCCGGTCCAATGTGTTCCTAAGAAAGGTGGGACCGTAGTGAAGAATGAAAATAATGAGTAGATTCCTACGAGAAGTGTCCCTGGTTGGAGAATTTGCATAGACTATAGAATGATGAACAAAGCCACCCAAAAAGATCATTTCACTCTTCCTTTCATTGATTGAATGTTGGATCAACTTATGTAAAAAGAGTTTTACTGCTTTTAAGATGGGTATTTTGGGTATAATCAAATTACTATAGCACCTAAGGATCAACATAAGACAACTTTCACCTGTCTTTATGGTACATTTGCATTTTGGAGGATGCCATTTATGCTTTGCAATGCACCTACCACATTTAAGAGGTGTATGATGGAAATTTTTACTAATATAGTGGAGCATTTTGTAAAGGTATTCATATACGACTTCTAAGTTTTTAGAGATTCATAGGATTCATGCTTGAATAATTTAGCTAAATTCTTGCAAAGGTGTTAAGAAATAAACCTAGCCCTAAATTAGGAAAAATTCCACTTTATTGTAAAGAAAGGGATTGTTTAGGGACATAAAGTGTCTAAGAATAGGCTTGAAGTTGATAAAGCTTATATTGACACTATAGAAAAGCTACCACTACCAAATTTGTGAAAAGGAATTTGAAGATTTCTTGGGAATTTGGGCTTTTATATATTATTTATTAAAGACATCATGAAAATCTCAAAACCTTTTTGTAATTTTCTCGAGAAAGATAAGCCATGCTACTTTTATGAACCTTGTTTGAAAGCTTTCTTGGAGATGAAGAATAAACTTATTTTGGTTCTTATAATTGTAGCTCCTGATTCATCCTCACTTTTTAAACTTATGTGTAATACTAGTGATGTGGAGATAGGGGCTATTTTGAAATAATGGAAAGACAAGGTATTTCATTTTATATATTATTCTAGTAGAACCTTGGAAGGAGCTCAAATCAATTATTCTATCATAGAAAAAGAGTTACTAGCTATTGTCTTTGCATTTGACAATTGTTTTGATCCTACTTGGTTAGAGCTAAAGTCATTGTTTACACTGACCACTTAGCCATCAAATATCTTCTAGATAAGAAGCATGCCAAGCCAAGACTTCTTCGATGGGTAATAGTATTGCAATAATTTGATTTAGAAATCGAGGATCAAAAAGGGATTGAGAATCAAGTAGCTGACCATTTTTCTAGATTGGAGCAACAATGAGAGAATTAGCTTCTAATTAATGAAATTTTTTCTTATTAATATCTCTTTACAATTTTTCAAGTTCAAGTCCCTTAGTATGTAGATTTTGTCAATTTCTTGGTTAGTAGATTGTTGCCACCTTATTTAAATTCTAGCAGAAAAAGAAATTCTTCCCCAATGTGAAGTCCTACTATTGGGATGAGCCATTCTTATTTACACAATATGATAACCAAATTATTAGAAGGTGTATTCCTGAATGGAAGATGGTGAATATCTTGCAATGATGTCATTCTTCACTTTATGGAGGCCACTTTGGAAAAATTAAAACTGCCTCCATAGTTTTGCAATTTGGATTTTATTGTAAGGATGCTCATAATATTTTGCTTCAATGTGATTGATTCAATGGGTTTTAAACATCTAAAGGAAGCATGAAATGCCTCTAACTAGCATCTTGGAGATGAATTATTTGATGTATAAGGTATGAACTTTACGAGGCTGTTTTCTTCAAGCTTTTCTTATCAATATATCTTAGTGGTTGTTGATTATGTTGAAAAGTGAGTAGAAGCCACTGTACTTCCTACCAATGATGCTAAGGTGGTGGTGAGATTCCTCAAGAAAAATATCTTCACATGTTTTGGTTCTTCTAGTGCCAATATAAGTAATGGATGAACTCATTTTTGCAACACAAAATTCGAGGTATTATTGGAAAAATATGAAGTCAAGCATAAGGTTGTAACACCTTACCATCCCTACAAAAATGGCCAAGTTGAAATCTTTAATCAAGAAATCAAGGGGATCATAGAGAAAGCTGTTGGTCCAACCCATAAAGATTGGTCTACAAAGTTAGATGACACATATAGGTCTATAGGACGACATTCAAAACATCTTTGGGAATGTCTCCTAACAAGCTTATGTTTGGAAAAGCTTATCATTTACTTACTAGCTTGAGCACCATGTTTATTGAGCTATCAAAAACTTTAATTTTGATTTACTAGCTATTGGAGAAAAAAATGTTGTTGCTACTAAATGAATTAGATGAGTTTTAAAACCAAGCATATGAAAATGCTAAGCTTTACAAAGAGAAAACCAGATAATGGAATGATAAGAGGATAACTCCTAAAAATTTTGAAGTTGGACAATAGTTTCTTTTATTCAACTAAAGATTGAAACTATTTCTTGGCAAGCTTAAGCCACATCAATCAGGTCAATTTCATATAACTTGGATTTTTTTCATTTGTGGTTGTGGAATTAATGGAAGAAAAGTTAAGGATAATTTTCATAGTCAATGGCCAATAAATCAAGCAATAAAACGTAACACATATAATGGATTGCCTTTCTCAATTGTCATTCCTTTACCAAGGAATGACAATTGAGAAAGTCAAGCTATTGACCCTAAAGCAAGTGCTTATAGAACGTAACACATATATTCTAATAAAATTTGTTTCAATTCAATTTGCATTTGTTTCTTGTTATTTTGAATTTTCTTAATGTAGTTAGTTTATGAATTTTTATATGTTATTGTAAAACATCACAACATCAAAAGATTCAAGAAATGGTAAATTAAACAACATTGTAAAACATTGTTGCAACAATTCTACAACAAAGCTATAGCTAAATGTCTCCATCTTTTCTTGTTAAAACAATAATTTTAATTTGGGTTGAAAAAGAGCCATGTAAATGATATTTTGGGTTAAATTGGAAAAACCCAATATTGAGACAAATAAGGCCCATGTTGAAGCATTCCTTTTTGTAATCCTACCCACCCATAGGCTTGCTTGGTAAAAAAAAACATCATAAGCTTTTTTGTAGTTTCTTTCTTTAAGTTATGTTAAGAGAGTTTGAACATTAAAAAAATCAATAGAGGTTTGGTAGTAGGCTTTGATGATGAAAGGGAATTGGAGAAAATTTTGGGGTGTTAAACTATGTTGTATTGAAAGCTCTAAAGAGTTCCTTGATTGATTCTAGTGCTTATGGATTATTGAACCTAAACATATATTATATCCAACCTTATCCCAAGCCTTATATTACAAGCTTAGCAAAGTCTTTTGTTCTTTGGCTAATTGATTATTTACATTTGTAAAGATGGGACCAAAAAACCAACCTATGGAGACATGAATTTAGGCTTAAGGATTATAGTATAGCTTGATTTGGGGGATCTCAAATGACTAACTATGAGAATCACACACACATGGGGCAATATTTTGCATGAGTTTGAGATGGGTTGAACTAACACTTGAGAAAATTTGATTTGGATCATTAATGGGAGGTTTTTTTTAACTTTTAGAAAACAAGTTTCTTTTGTCCATTGTTTTACATTTTAATTTTTGGTTAGCATTTTTAGTTGCTTAAAATTTTGTTGTTTTTTTGTGGTATTTAGATAAGTATTTTAAGTTAACTTGCTTTGGGACAAGCAAGATGCTAAGTTTGGGGGAGTTTATAACTCTAATTTAACATGGTCAATATTAGCTTCACTATTTCAATAACATGCTTGATTAGTTGACAAAATCTACATAATATGCTTAAATAGATTTTAATTGTGCCTTTTTGAAATTGATTGTGCTCTTAAGTATAAAATATGAAGTTAGCTTGTTTTTCATTGAAATAATTAATATTTTAAAGCTTATTCATAGAAATTACAATTGGTTATTTCGTAAGGAATAAAGAGAACAAAATTAAAGTGATTAACATCTTACTATAGCTTTGCTACAACAAACGTGCTTAGAATTTGAGTAGTGAATTAATAAAAACATAAAAGTAAGAGACAATTGGATTTGGGTCAACTAAAGGAATAAAATGGATAGTTGATAGCTCATTTTTAAAGGGTATATTTGAGAGTTAACATAAGAAGGCCACCTCACTTTGTTTAAACCTAAAACCAAGCTATAAATAGAAGTGAAATGAAGAGCTTAAATGAGATAGAAAGTGGAATAGAAGTGATGACTCTGACTTTGAAATTTACATAATATTTTTTTCTTTGAAGAAGAGTCAAAAAAATGTAGAGAAATAACAACAAGACCAAGCTCGGCAAGGAAATTCAAAGAGGAGTTCAATTCAACCAAGAAAAAGAGGAGACAAGAGGATACTTAGCTGAAGTTTTCTCAACTCCTTCTTTTCTTAAATTCATTCTCCTGAATTTGCAAATTTTGACATGGATATTTCTATCTTTGAATTTGTAACTATCTTAGAGAGGATGACAAGCTAAATATCTTTTAGTTAGAATTATGGATGAATAATTTAATGTAGTCTTTATTTTTATCAAGTCTATGCTTTGCTTTGATGAAGTTTTGTTAGTTATTCTAGCTTTTTTTAGTGTTTGATTCCTATTTATTGCTTGATTATCAATTAATAGGATGATAGACTAAAATTACTTTTGGAAAGGTGGTTTGAAGTTGATTTAAGCTTGAATAAATGGGTTCAACTTGGGTATAAGGATTTAAGTTAATTGTGCAACTATTATAAAAATATATAGTCATGTCACCCAATCCAAAAGAATTGGTGCATGTAATGGCGTTTTTAAGGTCAAGTTTACATAGGCATATGTTTAATCGAACCTTAGGAAGTTTAAACATGGTAAATTCAAAAGAATCCCTTGAAATTTCACAAATTTTGGTTATTGGTATACTTTTCTATAGCATTGCCATAGCATTTCTGTAGCAATTGTGCACTTATTGGAACAACTTGTTTCATTTGCAATCCTAGCTATCTAAATCACTTCAATTCTTTGTTTTTTTTTATTTTTTGAGCTAAATTTGATTGTTACTTAGTTGTCTTAACTTGTTATTTGCTATTTTAATTTTAGTTCTTTTATTTTGATTACTCAACACCCACAAAATTTATATTTACTTGTTAATTTTTACATTCGTTTCTAATATTACAATGTCCATAAGTATAATATTTTCTTATCATTATATTACTTGTTTGTGCTATGTATACTTCCGTAGAACCCATTGCATACTTTTTAAGTAACATCTCACTATATTCTTGATTTAAAAAAGAATTTGATATCTTTGGATACTCTTGATTCACAAGGCTACTAGTACATAGTTGAAGATGAGGTTTTAAGGTTAGTAAGGGTTCTCTAGTTTTTATTAAAGGGAAATTGTAAAATGGCCTCTATGTGCTTCAAGGTAATGCTATCATTGGTATTCAATTTCATCTTCGTCAGATCCAGATTTAAATAATACTCACTTACGGCATATATGATTCAAGCATATGATGGAGGCCTAGATGTCTATTTTGAGTAAGTGGGGTTTGCTTGATGGTTAGAAAACTGAGAACTTTGATTTCTATGAGCATTGTGTCTTTGGAAAGTATCGCAAAGTCAAGTTCATTACATCCATCCCTAAAATGAAAGGCATAGTTGATTATATTCATTGAGACCTTTGGGGTCCTTATAGTGTAGTGTGTACGGGTGGTGCTTGGTATATGTTTACTTTTTTATGACTTATTTCGTCATGCGTGGGTATATATTTTGAAAAAAAAGTTTCATATGTTTTCAAAATTTGTAAAGTTTAAGGCTTGTATAGAAAAAAAAACATATAAGAAGATCAAATACCTGAGGACCAATAATAGCTTGGAATTTTGTGAGGATAAATTTAATGAGTTATACGAAAGAAATGGCACAATGAGACACCACACTATGCTTAATACACCATAGCAAAATATTGTTGCAGAGCATATGAATATAACTCTTTTGGAAAGACCTCGTTGTATGCACTTTCAAACTAGTTTGGATAAATCCTTTTGGATTGAAGCTTGTAATCATTCTTCCTATTTGATCAATCGGTCTCCATCAACTATAATTGAGTTGAAAAACTTTGATACTAATTGAATATTTTTATGTTACTGATCTAATTAAACTAGAGGAGGGATAAATAGTTAGTCAATTGAATTATGTCAAATTAAAATTTTACAAGCGACCAAACATACAATCATATGTAAATAAAAAATGCAGAAATAAATAAAGAGTTCACACTTGATATTTTAGGTGAAAACAACCTAAGCTACAACAATGTCCTAAGAGAAAAATCACAGGTCTATTGAACCACCTAACTATCCACTATTAAAATATTGTTCAATTACAGCCAAGACTTGAACTACTCGTCACAGATAATACCCCTAAGTAATCTACAAGTTGTTTCTTCTTTCACAGTATCCACAAGCAAGGTATATGGATTTTGACAAACATTCCCATAAACTCAAGTTACGTGAGCTATTAAACCCATTTAGCTAGCACTTGAAAAGTTAACATAATAATACAAGTGCAAAGTATGTCTTAGAGAAGATTCAATAATGAAAAACTTTAGTTAGAGAATTCAAAAATAAATCAGTTAAGTTAAATCATCTAATAAACCCAAGAATAATCTGATTAAGCAATATTAAATAAAAATAGTTTCTTTAAATTTAAATAATTAAATCAAATAATTATGATCACACAAAATTATTTGATCAAAACATTCAAGAATCTAATTAAAATAAAGCTATATGAATATAAAAATATGAAATAAATATGCTTACAAATATGAATGTGTAGACTTAAAGAAATCCACAAAATGATATGAATCAATATGCTTTAAACCCCTTATGAATACCAAATACTATTAGCACTTACAACAGACTTGGTCGTAGCCTCTATTTGTTAATAAATGGTTTATTGAATGGCTATACTTGGACAAGTGTGGAGGTAGAGATTCAAAGATTGATATTGATCTTTCAATATTAATTTAGAAGCTTTTTTCTTCTCTCTAATTATTTTTTAACTTAATTACCTGGATCCTATAAAAAGTCTCAATAAAATAATGAGTTTTGGGACATATTTTTAAAAAACATTGAAGCACATTTAAGAGAAGGTAAAGTGATAATTTCGTAAGTTGGTTAAATAAATATTTTAAGTTAAAAATCTACTCACTCAGTTAATCAAAATAATAATGTTGATCGATCGAAATCCTTTTTGATCGATCCAGGAAACTATTAATAAAAACCCAAGACCAAGTAGATCGAATACGATCGATTCTCTTTTGATCCAGTCCCTTGATTGATTGAACCCAAAACTTTGATCAATCTACTCCAATTTTAATTTCTCCCGAGAGAATTTAGATCATACATGATCGATATTCGATTGATTGGACATTACTCACTCAATCAAGTAACCTAAGAAAAACATTATACCTGAAATATATTTTGTTTAAAATGCTTTCAAGAATAAATTTGAGATTCATAAACTAAAGTCACAGATTAATGGTGAATTTAAGATGAAAGATTTAGGTGTAACAAAGAAAATTTTGGGCATGAAAATTTACATGGATAGATAAGGGGCAAACTTTATGTGTCTGAGATAAAAATTTCTTCAATGCTTTGATATGAAAGAGTTTAAATCTGTGAGTACACATTTAGATGCGCGTTGAAGCTTTCTTTGGATTTTTGACCACATTCAAAAGAAGAAAAGTAATGCATGTCTCAGGTTCCATATGCTAGTTACATTGATAGTTTGATATACGGTATGGTTATTCTAGTCCATAAATTTTATAATAGTGAGAGTGCGATATATTTTACTAAGAATACTATATATCATGAGAAGTCTAAACATATTGATTATAGATATCACTTGATTCGTGAAATTATATCTCAAAGGTGTTAGTATTTATAATAAGTGATAGCTCTTTGAGGTTTTGGGTGGTGACCATTTAATCATCCAAAGAATTTTGTATTTAAAAAACTTGATCCCATTTTAAGCCAAGATAAAGATTTCTTATTTAAATAGCTTACTAGACATAAATTTAATAAAAAGAATTTATGTAATTTCAATTTTAATTAATACTACCTATTACATGAATCCTAAATCATTAAGTAAATATTATTCCTTATTTCTCCCGCCATGAGAACACGTAGAAGAAGAAAAAGCCACCATCAAAGAAACCAACGTGGAGATATCATTATAAGCCACCATCTGAGAGAAGCCAAAAGCTTCTTTATATCAAATTGAAGCGGTAATATTTTTTATTCTATTTTTGTTATAAATCAAATAATGTAATTCTGTTAATCTAATCAAATATTAAAATAATAACATTATTTTCTCTACATTCAATCCCATTTCATTATCATTTCTATTATTTTTCATTTTGTGAATTAAACTTGTGTTACTCTTTTATAAGTGAGCTAGTGGATAACGACTTTCTTTTTAGTTCTTACCAACATATGTTTTGCATTATTCCTCGTGGGATACAGTATTAATTATTATGATTAGATTATTTTTTTGTTGAAATTATTATTTTTTTTTGTGTGATTCCGTATTATAAACTTTTTTAAAAAATCACAAAACAATAATTTACAATTTGAGGTAGTTAGACTAACGAGAGACAAGTACATAAGTATTCAATTATTATTTAATCTTATATTTTTCATTATAAATACAAAATATCACCTAAAATTTAATTTGCATTTTATTTCTCTATAACTTAATAGCATGATACACTTTATAATTAAGTTATAAGTCATAAATTTAATTTTGGGTTAACATTACATTTCAAAATAAAAAAATTGAGATTTTATACATTAATTATCTTAAAATCTAACCACAACTTCTAAATTTAAGTTGACCCAAAACTTACGTGTATCATTATACTTTCAAGAAAACAAATACACCCATACTATACAGTGTAATTTATATATATATATAGTAAAATCTCATTTGTGCCATCAAAACGTACCATTAAAATTTGGAACAAAATGTGAAAAAGAGATTTAAAATTGTATTTTAAATCATTATTTAATAACAATTATTATTCTGTTCATTTTTTTATTATGTTCAAATAATAAAAAATGATCCAAGTCTACGCAAATAAGGTTTTTTTTTAACAATAAACATGGAAAAAGACAAAAAAAAACAAAAACAAAAACACAAAACAACAATAATAATAGTGCAAACAGTAACTGTACCAGGTTTTTTTTGGGGAAAATTTCGGTTTCACTCTCCTGGATATAGATTGTATGACACGCGCTTTATCTACTTCAACTCCAGATGGGTACGGTTTACAGAAATCCGGTATATAACCGGACCCAATCGATTTTTTAACATCCGGTCACTGAAAATAGACAAATTATATATCAAAACGATCAGAAAAATAAAATTTTGAAAACACCCAAAATTAGGGTTCGCGATTCTTGCCCAAATAACCCCAAATCTGCCAGGAAAATATATCACATGGATGTTGAATAACGTATAAAATGACAATGGCTTTAATTTTGGCTGAAAACGATTTTTTCACAAATACCCAAAAACAAATTATGCCACAGAGTATTTTATATATATATATATATAGCAATAACCATGCCCATGCACATTTCAATATCAGAATCGATAGAAAACTTCTTTGTTTAGATTCAACAATTCTAACGTATTAATCTACAACAATAAAATTTTGATATCTTTCATACCAGAAACTGGCTCACAAAATTAATAAGTTTTAGATATAATTAAATATCTCAATGATATTTTATTATTTGAAAAGGTTGGTTATACCGATAAAAAAATTAATTAAACTCATGAAGAATGTAATTTAATTCATCTTTTTGTATAATAGATTGATACATTTAATTATTTGTTTTATAGTACAGAAGAATCGATTAATTTAAATTACTCTAACATCAAATTAAATAACATGTTTTTACGTGCATTTGATGGTTGTTATTTCTTAATATTTGTACTAATGATTCTAACATGAATGAAATAAGAAGAATTTATTAAGAACACCATATTAGTTTCCTATGTGTTTATTTTCTCTTATTTTTGTTGAGAGAGTTATTGAATTGAATTTGGCTTAATATCTAATATTATATTTATACATTAAAATGAAGAAACTAGCCGTTATTAAACTAGCCGTTAAACTAGTCGTTATTAAACTAACCGTTACTAAACTAGTCGTTATTAAACTAGCCGTTATTAAACTAATTATTTTCAACACTCCCCCTCAAGTTAGGTGTGTAGATATCGGTCAACCCTAACTTGCTTAAATTTTCTTCAAATGATTTTAAATCTAAACCTTTGGTGAAGATGTCCACCAATTATTTTTCACTTCTCACAAATGGAGTTTCAATTTCCTTTGCTTGAATTTTTTCTCGAATGAAGTGGCAATCCACTTCGATGTGTTTTGTTCTCTCGTGAAACACCGGTTTTGATGCTATATGTTGCGCCGCTTGGTTATCACAAAACATCTTCATTGGTTCTTGAATTTTAATTCCGATATCCAAAAGAAGTTGTTTGATCCAAGTTAGCTCGCTTGAGATTGATGCCATGGCTCGATATTCTGCCTCCGCACTTGATCGTGCCACAACATTTTGTTTCTTGCTTTTCCATGTGACTAAATTTCCGCCTACAAACGTGCAAAAACCAGTGGTTGATTTTCTATCAAAGCTACCAGCCCAATCTGCATCAGAGTAGCCACACACTTCATTAGAATTATTAAATTTCATGAGAATTCCTTTACTAGGTGTCTCTTTTAAATATTTTAAAATTCTATGTATAGCCTTTAAATGTGGTGTTCTAGGTGTATGCATAAATTTACTAATTTGGCTTACTGAAAAAGAAATGTCTGGTTGAGTTACCGTTAAATAAATTAATTTTCCTACAAGTCTTTGAAATTGGCTTATGTCTTCTAAGGGTTCTCCATCCTCAATATTTAATTTGCATTTACTATCTATTGGTGTAGATGTTGGTTTACTCCCTAATTTACCAGTTTCTTTCAATAGGTCAAGTGTATATTTTCTTTGTGAAATAAAGAGTCCCTTAGGTGAATGTGCTATTTCTATTCCTAGAAAATATTTTAATAAACCTAAGTCTTTGATATCAAAATTCTCCTTTAATTTCATTTTCACTTTTTTAATTTCTTCCAAATTATTTCCGGTAATTATTATATCATCTACATATACTAGAATTATGGTTGTGAATGTACCATAATTTTTGGAAAATAATGAGTGATCGGAATTACTAATTTTAAAATCACAAGAAATTAAATAAGAGCTTAGTTTTACATACCATGCTCGTGGAGATTGCTTTAGTCCGTAAATAGATTTTTTAACCTACACACTAGACTAGAATTGTTTTCTTTTTTATGACCAGGTGGAAGTGTGATATATACCTCTTCTTCAAGTGTTCCTTGGAGAAAAGCATTCTTGACATGCATTTGATTTAAGGTCCAATTTTGGTTTACCGCTATGGAAAGTAAAATCCTAACGGTATTCATTTTGGCCACGGGTGCAAATGTTTCTTGATAATCTACACCATAGGTTTGAGTGTAACCTTTTGCCACTAATCGTGCTTTGTACCTTTCAATAGTACCATCACTATTAAACTTAATCTTATAGACCCATTTGCATCCTACGGGTTTCTTTCCTTCGGGTAGTTGTACGACTACCCATGTTTCATTTTTTTCAAGTGCTCGAAGTTCTTCTTCCATTTCTTTGCACCATACCAGTTGGCCTATTGCTTCCTCATAGTTATTTGGCTCATTTTCTTTGGAAATCGAGGTCAAATAAGTCCTATATTATGGTGTAACATTTTCATAAGATAAATAATTTTGGATAGGATATTTTACCTCATATGTTACAAAATCACGTAATCTAGTTGTAGGTTGTGGAGTCCGATTAGACCTTCTCAATGGTATTATTTCGGTAGTACCATCTTCCCCCTCACTTTGAGAAGTTTCTTCCTCTTCAATCTCATTGATTATTTCATTTTCATTTTCTACTACTATATTTCCTTCTTCAGAATAAAAAAATGGAAATGTAAATTCATTTGGTTCCTCTTGGTTATTAGTATCCTTTTCTAGTGTTTTGTAATATGGCTCATTTTCTTGGAATGTCACATCTCTTGAAATGTAATGTTTTTTGTTAATCGGATCATAGCATTTATAACTCTTTTTTTGAGATGAATACCCCAAGCAAATAGCTTTGATTGATGTATAATCTAACTTATGTTGTTTATTTTTATGCACATAACATGTACATCCAAATACTCTTAAATGATAGATATTGAGTTTTTCTTGGTAGAGGATTTCTAATGGGCTTTTGAAATTCAAATTGGCACTTGGCAATCTATTAATTAAATATGTTGCGGTGAGAACAGCATCCGACCAAAAAATTATTGGAACATTATTTTGAAACAAAAGTACTCTTGTTACTTCAAGTAAATGTCGATTTTTTCTTTCTGACACACCATTTTATTGGGGTGTGTAAATACAAGTTGTTTGATGTTGTTAAAGATGATTTATGAGTGTGTGTATTAGGTGTCTAACACTAGGTGTCTTAGTGGTGTGAGTTGTGTATTAGGTGTCTTAGTGGTGTGAGTTGTGTATTAGGTGTCTTAGTGGTGTGAGTTGTGTATTAGGTGTCTTAGTGGTGTATTAGGTGTATGTCACCTAAGATTGTTTCTATCTTTATATATAAATAGGTAGTATCTTTGAATGATAATAATAAGAGAGAATTTTGATTTTACATGGTATCAGAGCATTTGGGTTACAAAATTTGAGAATTTTTTTCCCGTTCAAATTTGGGGCAGATTTTGGGTAAAAAGAAATTAGGATTTGGTGCATTTTTGAGTTCCAACTCGGAACACCCTTTTGGAGTGCTCATTTTTTCTCACCGTGACTTTCTGTCAAAATTTTTGAGTTCCAACTCGGAACAGCAGCAGGCCAGCCAAACCCCGACGTCCGGCCACCATACGAGCCGCGAGTGGGCCACACGCACCACCGCGACTTTCTATCAAAATTTCCACACGTCTCACCACCGACATAGGGGGGAAGAACAGCCGTCGACTGACCAAACCCCAAAGTACGGTCACCATACGAGCCGCGAGTGGGCCACACGCGCCACCGCGAATTTCTATCAAATTCCACGCGCCGCCGCGTGACAGCGCGTCCGTGTAGAATTATTCTCCGGCAGACACCATGCCACTCTCCTCCGTCCCCCTGCTTCATCTGTGGTGGTTTGGCACTCATCGTTTGTGATTGTTCAGGTTTGCGTTTTTCCAATTTTGTGTTCTTGTTCGCTGCGTGTTTCATCGCTGCTGTTGTTGGATTTTGTTTGTTCTTTTGCTCGTTGTCTTGTCGTTTGTAAAAGTTATGGCTGAAAAGAAATATAATGTTGTAACAGATATGGTGCCTGTGATGTCTAAAATCACGGACCATAAGTTCAATGGCTCGAATTATTTGGCTTGGAGCAAGACTATTCGAATTTATTTGAGAAGTATCGAAAAAGATACTCATTTGACTAATGATCCTCCTAAAGATGATTCAAAGCAGATATGGCTTAGAGACTATGCTCGCTTATTTCTGCAGATTCGGAATTCTATTGAAAGCAATGTAATTGACTTGATCAATCAGTGTGAATTCATTAAGGAATTAATGGATTATTTGGATTTCTTATATTCTGGTAAGGGAAATCTTTCTCGCATATATGAGGTATGCAAAGCATTTTAAAGTGCAGACAAACAAGATCAGTCACTCACAAATTATTTTATGGAATTTAAAAGGACTTATGAGGAGCTCAATAGTTTGATGCCTTTTAGCCCTGATGTCAAGGTTCAACAAAGTCAAACGGAACAAATGGCGGTCATGAGTTTTCTTGTCAGTCTTCCCTCTACTTTTGAGACTGCTAAGTCCCAGGTTCTTTCTGGTTCTGAGATCTTCTCTTTACAAGAGGTGTTTAGTCAAGTACTTCGTACAGAAGGCACTCCACCTCCACCTGCTCAATGAAACGGTGCTTTGGTTAGCCAAAGCAATAATTATGAGCATGGACGGTCAACTTATATGAACAGAAATAAAGGAGGTGGTTCGCACGGATTTGAAACTCGACCACAGGACCTCGGAGGTATTGTATGTCACTATTGTCACAAACTAGGACATACGAAACATGAATGTAGAAAGCTTCAGTACAAACATCAGAAAGGTCACTCAGCTCATATTGCATCCACTTCTGATACTTCTGAAAAATCGGTTCTTATCTCTGCAGATGAATTTACCAAGTTCTCACAGTATCAAGAATCACTAAGGTCTTCATCACCCTCTATCACTACTATTACTGATTCATGTAAATCAAATGCGTGTCTCATTTCTTCATCTTCCAAATGGGTTATTGATTCTGGTGCCATAGATCATATGACAGGTAATTCTAATCTCTTTTCTACTCTTCAGTCACACACTTCTACCTCTACTGTTACCTTAGCCGATGGGTCACCATCTCGTGTTCTTGGGTATGGCACAATTACTCCCACTCCTTTGCTTCCTTTGTCGTATGTCTTACATTTACCTAGCCTATCCTTTAATTTGATATCTATAAGTCAGCTTACTCGCAATCTTAACTGTTGTATCTCATTTTTTTCTGATCGTTGCTTATTTTAGGATCTTATGATGAAGAAGACTATTGGTAAAGGACATGAGTCTAGAGGCCTCTATATTCTTGACACACCGATACCGAAATCTGTCGCTTGCTCTAGTGTAACCTCTCCCTTCGAGGCACATTGTAGATTGGGTCATCCATCTCTTCCTTTACTAAAGAAACTTTGTCCTCAATTTAGTAAGGTGTCTTCATTAGATTGTGAGTCTTGTCAGTTTGCAAAACATCATCGTCTTAGTTCAAATCCAAGAGTTAATAAACATGCTAGTGTTCCTTTTGAATTAGTTCATTCTGATGTTTGGAGTCCTTGTCCTATTTTGTCTAAACCTGGATTTAAGTATTTTGTTACTTTTGTGGATGATTATTCTTGTGTAACTTGGTTATATTTAATGAAGAGTTGTTCTGAATTGTTTTCTATTTTTTGTGCATTTTGTGTTGAGATTAAAACTCAATTTAATGTTTCAATTCGTACTTTACGAAGTGATAATGCCAAAGAATATACATTAGCTTTGTTTCAATCTTATATGGTTCAAAATGGCATGCTTCATGAAACTTCGTGTGTTGATACTCCATCTCAAAATGGAGTGGCCGAACGTAAGAACAGACATCTTCTCAAAACTGCACGTGCCTTATTATTTCAAATGAATGTTTCTAAACCTTTTTGGGCCGATGCAGTTTCAACCGTATGTTTTCTTATTAATCGCATGCCCTCATCTGTTCTTTATGGTAAGATTCCTTACAAAATTTTGTTTCCTAATAAGTCACTATTTCCGGTTGACCCTAGGATATTTGGTATCATTTGTTTTGTTCGGGATGTTTGTCCACATGTTACTAAATTAGATCCCAAGTCTTTGAAGTGTATCTTCCTTGGTTATTCTCGTCTCCAAAAAGGTTATAGATGTTATTGTCCTAGTCTTAACAAATATCTTGTCTCCATTGATGTTACCTTCATGGAAGACATACCCTATTTTTCGTCTTCTCCTCCTCCTGTATGTTAGGGGGAGGATGACGATTTGTTAGTCTATTCTATCACATCATCTGAGCCTGTCTCTGATCCAGTTCCTATTAGGCCTCCTATAACTCAAGTATACTCCAGACATAGACCTTCTAATTCATGTCCTGCACCTGCTCCTTCGTCATTAGATCCTGTCCTGAACGATGATCTTCCTATTGCATTACGCAAAGGTAAACGTCAATGTACTTATCCTATTTCTTCTTTTGTTTCATATAATTGCTTGTCGTCTTCCTCTTGCTCTTTTATTGCTTCTCTTGATTCTATTTCTATCCCTAAAACTGTTCATGAAGCCATATCTCATCATGGTTGGCATAATGCAATGATCGAGGAAATGAATGCGTTGGATGACAATGGTACTTGGGACTTGGTTGATTTACCTTCAGGGAAACGGGCTATCGGATGCAAATGGGTGTTCACAGTTAAGGTCAATCCAGATGGGTCAGTTGCTCGATTAAAGGCCCGTCTTGTTGCTAAGGGATATGCTCAAACCTATGGAGTGGACTATTCTGACACTTTCTCTCCTGTTGCTAAATTGACATCTGTTCGGTTGTTTATTTCTATGGCAGCTACTCACCATTGGCCTTTGCATCAACTAGATATCAAGAATGCTTTTCTTCATGGTGATCTTCAAGAGGAGGTGTTTATGGAGCAACCTCTTGGTTTTATTTCTCAGGGGGAGTCTAGGCACGTTTGTTGTCTCCGTAAATCTTTGTATGGTTTGAAACAGAGTCCTCGTGCTTGGTTTGGAAAATTTAGTCAAGCTATAGAAACGTTTGGTATGATGAAAAGCAAGTCTGACCATTCTGTGTTCTATAAACAATCAGATGCTAGTATCATTCTTTTAGTTGTGTATGTAGATGACATTGTTATTACTGAAAGTGATACTAAGGGAATATCATCTCTTAATTCTTTCCTACATACTCAGTTTCACACGAAGGATTTGGGGATGCTAAAGTATTTCTTGGGTGTTGAAGTCACAAGGAGTAAAAAAGGTATATTTCTATCTCAAAGAAAATATGTCCTGGACTTATTAACTGAGACAGGAAAATTAGGAGCAAAACCTTGTAGTGCTCCAATGACTCCGAACATCCACCTTACAGGAGATGGAGAACCCTTTAAAGATTTTGAGAGATATTGAAGGGTGGTTGGAAAGCTGAATTACCTTACCGTGACTCGTCCAGATATTGCATATTCAGTCAGTGTTGTTAGCCAATTTATGTCATCCTCAACAGTTCATCATTGGGCAGTGTTAGAGCAAATTTTGTGTTACTTAAAAGGAGCACCTGGACATGGCATCTTGTATGCAAATCATGGACATACTCATATTGAATGTTTTTCAGATGCAGATTGGGCAGGTTCCAAAGTGGATAGAAGATCCACATCAGGCTATTGTATTTTCATTGGAGGAAATTTGGTCTCATGGAAAAGTAAGAAGCAGAATGTTGTGTCACGATCGAGTGCAGAGTCAGAATATAGGGCTATGGCACAATCTGCGTCTGAGATAATATGGATATATCAGCTCTTGGATGAAGTAGGTCTTAAAACTTCAGTACCAGCGAAATTGTGGTGTGATAACCAAGCTGCTCTTCATATTGCTTCTAACCCTGTGTTTCATGAGCGAACTAAACACATTGAAATTGATTGTCATTTTGTTCGCGAGAAAATTCAGCAAGGGTTGATTTCTACAAGATATATGAAGACTGGAGAACAACTAGGAGATATCTTCACGAAAGCTTTAAGTGGGGTTCGGGTTGATTATCTTTGTAACAAGTTGGGCATGATTAATATCTATGCTACAACTTGAGGGGGAGTGTTAAAGATGATTTATGAGTGTGTATTAGGTGTCTAACACTAGGTGTCTTAGTGGTGTGAGTTGTGTATTAGGTGTCTTAGTGGTGTATTAGGTGTATGTAACCTAAGATTGTTTCTATCTTTGTATATAAATAGGTAGTGTCTTTGAATGATAATAATAAGAGAGAATTCTGATTTTACAGATGTAAGATTCCTTTTTGCTTGAAAAAATTTGTAAAATTTTGATTTACAAATTCTGTTCCATTATAACTTCTAAAATTTTTAATCTTAGCATCATATTGATTTTCTACAAAATTATAAAATTCTTGAAATTGAGAAAACACTTCACTTTTATTTTTTAACAAGTGTAACCATGTGGTTCTTGAAAAATCATCTATAAATATAACAAAGTATTTATAACCATTAAATGGCCCAATTGGAGCAGGGCCCCAAACATCAGAATGTATTATCTCAAAAGTTTTTTTGCTTTTACAATTGGATAAACTAATTGGTAACCTTGTGTGCTTTCCTAATTTGCAAATTTCACAACTATTACAATCTAGTTGTTTGAAATAAAAAATACATTTTAAAATCTTATCGGAAGGATGTCCAATTTTCTTATGCCAAAGAGTGCCTAATTCTTCTTCTTTTTTAATATTGAAGTTCCATTTTTCTTCACTTAGAATATAAAGTCCATTTTCTAGAAAACCTTCACCAATGATATTCTTCGTTATCAATTCCTAAAAAATCACATTTTTGGATGTAAATGTAATTTTACAATTTAAGTCTCATGTGATTTTACTAATGGATAACAAGTTAGATGTACAATTATTCACATGCAAAACATTTGAAATTTTTCTTGAAAGGAGACTAATTGAACCATTTCCTAAAATTTCCATTTTTTCACCATTTGCAACGATTACAAATTGTTTAGTCTCAAATTTTTTGTAATTATTGAGTAAGTTTTTATTTCCAGTTATGTGATCAGTTGAACCTAAATCAAGAATCCATTTGGAATTTAAAGAATTTTGAGTAAGGTTTGTAATCATACTAGAGATTTTTTGAGATTTTCCTTGAAACATCACAGATAATTGTGTATACAGCTGCCTCATTTGATCCATATCCACCTCACCTTTTATTTCTTTTTTAGCCTCATTTGTACTCATATCCTCTTTTTCCTTTTGTGCAGAGTAACCCATTTTCTCTCTACTCTCTACCCAATTGTGTCGCTGATCTCCCCCTCTAACGAAGCCTCCACCTCGCCTTCCCTTTTGTCGGAGATGAGGGTTGAGACACCAGCATTCCTCGCACTTGTGTCCTTCCTTCTTACAATAATCGCAGCTAGTAAGTGACCAGCATTCCTCGCGCTTATGTCCTTCCTTCTTACAATAATCGCAGTGAGTGAATGTTTGGTCTCCTCGACGTTCTGGCCTAGGGTTAGATCTGGTGATGAAAGTCTTTGCTTCAGGGTTGTCAGGTAGTTGAGTACCCATCACTGTTCTTCTTGTCTCTTCTCTTTCAACCATCCCAACAACCTCATCAACAGATGAAAACTCACCCATGAGAAGAATTTGTGAGTGTACCCCCTCACAGCTTGAATCGAGCTTGGAGAGGAAGGTGAAAATTCCATCCTGCTCCTCTCTTCTTTTGATTTCATCAAGATCGGCTGTGAGAGGTCGATACACTCTAATCTCATCATTCTTTTTTTGGATTTTGCTGAATAGTTCGGTGACAGATTGATTTTGTTGTTGTAACTGTTGAAGTTCTTGCTGAAGTTGATAAATAAGAGAGTAATTTTTCTTCTTTCCGAACATTGTCTCGGCTTTAACCCACATATCTCGAGCTGTATCTAGATATGTCATGAGATCAGAGATATGGGGTTCCATGGTTGCCAGTAACCAACTCATGACTAGATTGTCACTCTTTCTCCATTCTGAAATTTCCTTTCTTTCTTCAACTGTTGGGTTTGTTGGATCTTCGGCTTTTGGTTTTGATTTCTCACCAGTGACATGCTCAAATTTGTCTCTGCCGATTAGACCAAAAGTCACTTGACGTGCCCAAAGATGGTAATTTTTACCATTTAACAGCACACCTGTAAGTCTCTCTATATGTTGTGACATTTTCTAGATTTCTTGAACTTATACAGTTCTTGTTTGTGGGATTGATTTGGAGCAAGATCAAATCTGCTGTGATACCATGTTGATTTTCTCTTATTTTTGTTGAGAGAGTTATTGAATTGAATTTGGCTTAATGTCTAATGTTATATTTATACATTGAAAAGAAGAAACTAGCCGTTATTAAACTAGCCGTTAAACTAGTCGTTATTAAACTAGTCGTTATTAAACTAGCCATTACTAAACTAGCCATTATTAAACTAGCCGTTACTAAACTAGTCGTTATTAAACTAGCCGTTACTAACTAGCCGTTATTAAACTAATTATTCTCAACACTATGTACATATAAATAGTTAAAATAAATTATTCAATTGTGATGGTTATAAAATATTTTTGCTATGTAATAGTTGTCATTGATATGAATAAATGAATATAATAAATTTTTTGAGTTTGTATTATATGACTATAGGATAACATGAAAAATATATTCTACATATTTCTTTGGTCCAAAAAGTAATGTATATAATATATATATATAGATACTTTATGAGTTTGTCATATTGTTATCATATAATGATAGGATGTGAAGTACAATGAATGACATTAAAATGGCTTATAGGTGTTTACCTAGAAACGATGTTTTGTTGGCGTAAGAGCACTGCTTATAATCTATGTAGACTTGTTTTGTGGGAAATGATGGAAGTGTATAAAAGTTCAAAATAAAGCTCTAATGATATTATTGTTGAAGATCGTTATAAAGTTCCTTAATTCAAGGAGCAAAACAAAGAGTAAATTAAAAAGTAAATCAAAGAATGGTCATCATTTATTTGAGAAGCAAATCAATGTTTCATTCAAGGAGTAATTTAAGGAGTGAATTTTCCTATAAATATATGTATAATTGTAATGAATTAATAAAAACCAAGTGTTCATTACAATTGAGAGAAAATCTTTTGTGAGAAAAAATTGAGAGTAATTTTCTTGGGTATAATTGGGTTGTGAGTTGTGAGCGTTGTAAACACCTTGTATAATTTCTCCCCTTTCAGTAAAAAGATCTGCAGTAGATCCGGAGACGTAAGTAAGATTGGCCGAACTCCGTTATCAAATTTGTATGTTATTTTGTCTATTTTACTTTCTCATTTCTTTGGCTTATCGAGAATTTGTGTAATTCCCAACAACTGGTATCAGAGCTTTTTTGGTGATGATTTCTATCAATTTCCTACAAGGTTACTATTCACATGAATAGTGAATTACATTGTGAATAGTGAAATTTTGTTGACGATATTTTTTTTATTTGGGTGTTCTAATACAATGTGGTTTGCAGTGATAGTCAAAAATGATCCAGAGGAAGTCATATTTAAATGGGAGCAATGGTCGCAATGGTCGCAAATGAAGGAAAGGTGAAACTCGAGAAATTCGATAGCACAAATTTCGGGTTTTGGAAAATATAGATAGAAGATTATCTGTATCAAAGAAATCTATATCAACCTCTCTCAGGGAAAAAGCCAGAGGCTATGAAGAAATAAGATTGGAATCTTCTAGAAAGACAAGCCCATGGAGTTATTCGATTGATGCTATCTAGTAATTTTGCTTTCAACATAGCAAAGGAAAAGACCACGGTAGGTCTTATACAGCTATCTCCAATATGTATGAAAAGCCATCAGCCTCAAACAAAGTACACCTGATGAGGAGTTTATTCAATTTGAGGATGACGGAAGGCACATCGGTAGTTCAACATCTCAATGAACTCAACAAAGTCACAACCGAGTTGAGATCAGTTGAAATTGAATTCGATGAGGAAGTACGCACATTGATACTTTTGTCTTCTCTACCAGAAAGCTGGAATGCTATTGTCACGGCTGTGAATAGCTCGTCAAGAAGCAATACGTTAAAATTTGATGATGTTCATGATCTAATTCTTAGTGAAGAGATCTGACGTAGAGAGTTGGGTGAATCGTCAACCTCTTTAGTTTTGCATACAGAGTGAAGAGGAAGAAATCCAACTAGAGGGAATGGACGTGGCAGAATAGACTACCAAGGTAGAACAAAGGATAGGAGGTCCAAATCTAGGAATCCTAATAATTCCCATAGCTAGAAGACTATCGAGTGTTGGAATTGTGGGAGAACCGAGCACTATAAAAATCAGTGCAAGAGTGCACAAAAGGACAAACAAGTGAAGGTAGAGGCAAATGTTACTTCCACCTCAGGAGGAGATGATGCATTGATATGTTCTTTGGAGAGCAAGAAAGAATCTTGGGTGTTAGACTCTGGAGCATTGTTCCATGCTACTTCACAGAAAGAATTCTTTGAGAAATATGTCCCCAAAAACCTTGAAAAGGTATATCTTGGTGATGATCAACCATGTGCTATTATTGGCAAAGGTGTAGTGAAAATTAAGTTGAACGGGTCTGTTTTAGAGCTGAAGGATGTCAGGTATATTCCCGACCTAAGAAAGAACTTAATCTCAATAGGGAAAGTGGCTAGTGAAGGCTACACTATGATCTTCCATGGTGATGATTGGAAGATTTCAAAGGGTGCAATGATGGTTGCTTAAGGCAAGAAGAGTGGCACTCTTTACATGATATCAGGGGCACGTTGTTCAATTGTAGTTGCAGTAGGAAATGAAGCACCAAATATGTGGCACCAGAGACTAGGCCACATGAGTGAGAAAGGGATGAAGATTATGCACTCAAAGGGAAAAGTTCTAGGTTTACAGTCTGCAGAGATAGACATGTGCGAAAATTGCATACTTGGAAAGCAAAAGAGAGTCAACTTTCAGGCAAGTGGTAGAACCCCGAAGAAGGAAAGGCTAGAGCTTATCCACTATGATTTTTGGGGACCAACAACCTTCTCATCCATTGGTGGGAAACACTACTTCATGACTTTCATCGATAATCGCTCTCGAAAGGTATGAGTTTACTTTCTAAAATATAAGTCTGAAGTATTTGAGGCTTACAGAAGATGGAAAGCTATGGTATAAAATGAGATAGATTTGAAGATCAAAAAGCTTAGAATTGATAATGGTGGTGAATATGAAGACACCATATTCAAAAATTTCTTCTATGAGCACGGGATCAGAATGGAAAGAACGGTGCCAAGCATGCCTCAACACAATGGTGTAGTTGAGCATATGAACTGAACGTTGATAAGAAGAGCCAGAAGCATTCATATACAGTCAGGTCTACCGAAGGAATTCTGGGTAGAAGCAGTCAACACCACAGCTTACTTGATCAATCGAGGCCCATCTATTCCATTGTAGCACAGAATACCAGAGGAGGTATAGAGCAGAAAAGAAGTAAAACTATCACATCTAAAATTTTTTTGTTGTGTAGCATTTCTGCATATTAGTGATCAAGGCAGAAATAAGCTTGATCCTAAATCTAAGAAATGCACCTTCATCGGCTATGATGAGGATGAGTTTAGCTACCGCATTTGGGATGATGAAAACAAGAAAGTGATATGTAGAAGAGATGTGCTTTTCAATGAAAGAGTGATGTATAAGGACATGCATAAAATAGACACTAACAACTCAAAGCAGAATGAGTCAGTATTTGTAAATGTAGATGATGTCCTAGATAGTTCTGTGAAGGAACCAATTGTAGCAAGTCCTTATCCATAGGAACTCGTTGGACAGAGCAGTGTGCAGTAGTTCGATACACCATAGCCTCTTACTATAGCTCCTGTATTGAGAAGGTCTTCTCGAGCTCATGTGCCTAACAGGAGATACATGAACTATATGTAACTGACTGATGAAGGAGAGCTTGAATTCTATAATGAATATTTTCAGAATCGAGATACCAGCAAATGGGAGTTTGCCATGAAATTGAAGTTGTGTTCAACTTCAGTTGGTCTGCTAGAGTAACAAGACTAGAAAAGTTACTGCATTGATCGAGGTGTGAAGATAGATTGGAATCAATCTTCAAGTGGGAGATTGTTATAAAGTTCCTTAATTCAAGGAGCAAAACATGGAGCAAAACAAGGAGTGAATCAAGGAGTGGTCATCCTTAATTTGAGAAGCAAATCAATGCTTAATTCAAGAAGAAATTCAAGGAACCCTTAATTTAAGGAGTAATTCAAGGAGTGAATTTTTCTATAAATAGATGTGTAATTGTAATGAATTAATAAAACCAAGTGTTCATTCCAATTGAGAGAAAAACTTTTGTGAGAGAAAATTGAGAGTAATTTCTTGAGTGTAATTGGGTTGTGAGTTATGAGTGTTGTAAACACCTTGTATAATTTCTCCCCTTTCAGTAAAAATATTTGTAGTAGGTCCGGAGACGTAAGCAAGATTGACCAAACTCTGTTATCAAATTTGTGTGTTATTTTGTCTATTTGCTTTCTCATTTATTTGGCTTATCGGGAATTTGTGTAATTTCCCAACAATTATTAAGTGTTTTTTTTTGTGAAAGTTTTTTCATTCCTTTTGAATATCATTTCGAAAAATAGTCTTTTATCACTAAAATGTTGTCTATGGGTGTTTTAAACATTATTTTTTTTATTAAAATGTTACAAAAAATGAATTTTGGTCTAACAAGTATTAAACTTTTGTTATAGCTAGTGTTTTTTTATTCATCTTTTATAAAGTGTTTTTTAAATTAGATGGATGTGTTTTGAGCATTGATAATGCTCATAATAATTATAATTAAATAATTAATTTGTTTAACATTTTTTATGATAAATCCTATGGCCTTTTCCTCTCTTCCTCTAGCAATTAGAGAAGAAACATAGGGTTTCTTTATGCCTTTCTGATCCAATCAATTTCGATACAAAATCTTCATTTCAATTTACAATCTCATTATTCATCATCCTAATTTGATCCTTCTTTCATCCTTTGTCAAGTTTCTAGCGTATTTCATCATTATATTGCCACCATTTTGCCTAATAAACTCACGACTTTTAACATCATTTTCCTAATAGTGTCCTTTGATGGTTTATTAAGGTAGAAAACTCTTTGACTCCTTAAGAAGACTGAAGTAATCATTATAACAATTTTTCAAACATATACTCCATTCACACTAGACAATAACCTAAATCATTATCAGTCTCATTTAATGCTCTCTTAACAAGCCAATCTATCTTCAGCATCTAATATAATTGCTTGATCTTAGCATTGTCATCTAACCACATCTCCAAATCAAGCATACCTAGATTCATTTTTTTTATCTCAAGAACATGAATAGCTCCGTACTTCTGCAGAAAACTCTTGAAGTTTTAAAGAATTCGAAGAATTCGAAACTAAACATGATGAGTATAAATAATGCCTCGGAGATTCACTCTTTCATTACATTCTATCATTCTAAAACCACTTATAAAAAATTCCTCAATTGCCACTATATTAAGAAAACATCCTTTAAACTAATGGGCCCTAAACCATGGTTTATTTCTAACAAAGAAATGGATGACTTAGTAGTTCAAACTAAGCACCTTACCTACAATCTCCCTAAGATAGAATGAGAAGAGGATTTTTCTAAAGCTCTCTGAGCATCCTCAACAATACTGAGGGGTAAAGTCTTAACCAAAAAAATTGTCAAAACATATCAAGTAGTGGTGCTTGTTCACAAGGCTTGGGACATCCAAGAAGAACTGTCGGTGGTGATATCAGAATAATGATTTTTCTTTCATCTTCTCCTCTACCGAAGAGTGAGATTTTTTTTAGGAGAAGCATCTATAGCATGTTAATGGATCCTTGTTAGTGCTAAAGGAATGGGATCATAATCTCACAATTAAAGAAATTGAATTTAATACTGCTAGTTTCTAGGTTCAGTCCCATGGACTACACTTTATAGGCATACGTGTGGTAAATGTCATCAAATTTTCCAAACTCATATGCACTCTTATTCAAGTTGATAGCAATGAATAAGATCAAATTGAAAATAAAAATTATATGCATTTCAAGTTGGATCTAAACTTACATGAGCCTCTCTTGCTTGGCTGCAAAATCCCTCGTAAAACTCTTGCTACTAATCAAGAAAATGGCTTTAAAATTTGGATAGGATTTAAATATAAAAGACTACTTGAATTTTGTCCCAATTGTGTAATCCTATACCATTTCACCAAAGAGTGTAACCTTCACATTTCCATGTTCCATCAAGTATATGATTCAAACTTGGTCCCCATCCATGGAGAATGGCTTTGTGCCAATTACAAAGCTCAAAACCCCATGTCTTTCTTTTGGTACTTGGATAGACCGACCAACAACTCAAATTATTCTCTCTACCGTAATAACCCACCAATTCATAACTTTTTAGAACCCTATTGAGTTAGACCAAATCATGCTGCTCCCATTGGTCATGTGACTATTAATAATACCACTAAACAAATAGACTATGCTTACCCTACTTAAACTAACATGCATGAGAAATTTTTTGAAAAAGATAAGAGAAATCATTCTAAAGTATAGGAAATCATAAAAAGTTTCAAATTCTAGATTTAATTAGCTTTGTTTGTTTTTTCCATGACTCGTATTTTAATATAATAACTCTACTATAGATTTGAACATGTGTTTCAAGATGTTACAAGCTATAGGATTAGAAATCCCTCTTGACATGAAGAAATATAATTCCTTATTTGAAACTACTACCATATTTTTTTATGCCAAGGAGGTACACAATGGAGTATACATGGAAGCACATGATGTTGAAATACAAGTTTTAGGAAGAATTTTTCAGGCACATATGAACTTTCATCAAGCAAACTTGATTACCAAACCCTCACAAGCTCAAGAAAAAATAATAATAACTTGCTTGAAGACAATCTAATACAGGTGCTACCCTATTGCAAAAGAAAATTGGCACTCCTACTTCTAAAACCAGACCTAACTCTAGAAAGAAAAAAGTAGCACTTCTATGAATAAAAGAAAAGGAAACATGTATCTACTAAGAGATACCACAAAAATCTATGGTAGGGGATATTGAAAATAGAAGATCAATCTTAAATTTTGACTCTCTAATCTTCCTAAATGATCACCAGAATGTCAGCGTAGATACTTCAATAGTTGAAGGGGCACAAACTATAGCAAATCTTTATGGTAAAAATCTAATGTGTGAGGAGGCAACCCTTAACTTGCCTCCCAAGGATCCATGATCATCCTAACATAGAATGGTTGAGGTCTTGCCAAACCTTGTACCAAAAGGGTACTACATTATTTGATAAGAAAGAACAAAGTATGTGTGGTTTAGCTAATGGAAACAAAAATTGACTTAATTGCTTTTTATTCTCTACAACAATATTTAGGTTTTGATAATGTGTTTGTTTTACCTACTTTAAACAAGAATGGTGGTTTCATTTTGTTTTGGAAAAGTTCTATTAGCCTTAATTTTCTGTACACTAGTAATAGTTTTGTAGTGTGTGAAACTGATCATCCAATTATTTCTAATGAAACAATAGTTATGTGTTGAATGTACATCTCTCCTTAGTATCATGACAAAAAAAGTACTTGGTTGTCTCTATTAAATATGTTGCAAAATGATCCATGTATTTTAATATGGGATCTTAATGATATAACCTCATAGGAAGCTAAAATAGGTGGTCTTCCTTTCAATTGTGCTTTCAAGAATTTTCTTACTACATTCATCAATTAATCATGAATTATTGATTTAGGCAACACTAGAACTATTTTCACTTAGTGTTCAATTGTGCTTTCGAGAATTTTCTTACTACATTCATCAATTAATCATGAATTATTGATTTAGGAAACACTAGAACTATTTTCACTTAGTGTAATAACATAGCAAAAATTGATAGAATTTATCAAAGGATTGATCAAGCTATTACTTCATCAAATTGGGTATCCTTCTTCCCAAAAGCTACTATTATCAGCCTACTAACATTTCCCTTTGATCACAATCTTATTTTGTTAAAATTCAATAGATTCAGAGAGCCTTTTTATAGAGACCATTTAGATTTATGAAAATGTGGTTTAGATACAATCCATGCCTCGAGCTTATTCACAATAAATGGAGGAAGATTTCAAATAATCAAGAATCCAATCTTCATCAAAATCTAGTTAATTTAGCAAAATAACTCATTTATTGGAATAAAAATCAATTCGGATTCATTCAAAAGAAGTTAAAAAGTTTAGAATTACAAATGAGGTTTGTCTAGTCTAGTAACTAAAACACTAAACAAATTCAACTAGAAGAACTCTCACAAGAGCAAATTAATGAACAACTCTAAAGATAAGAAACTATGTGAAAATAGAAATTAAAAGAACTATGGCTACATGAAGGTGATAGAAATACAAATGTTTTTGTACTTCAACCATTATAAGAAGAACAAACAAAATTCCTATGCTACAAGTTGATGATGGACTGACTATTTGGGACAGAGAAGAGAATGGGAAAACTTTTCTAGAATTCTACTCTCAATTATTCTCATCTCAAAGTCCTATTCCCCATCCTAAAATTGAAGAATAATTTCCATTAGTTATCTCTGAAGAATATAACCATTTCATTGCTAGCACACCTTACCATCTAAAAAAAAGAAGCATTGTGGCGCATGCATTCCCTTAAAGCCCCTAGGCTTGATGGATTTCCTATCATCTTTTTTCAAAAAAAAAGCTAGCCTATTATAGGGAGCAAGTTATCTCTAAAATTCAAAATTTCTTTATCAATGGGGTGATGTAGCCTAATTGGAATCACACTTTCATCACATTAATCTCCAAAGTTAATATTCCACAAGGTGTATTTGACTATAGACCAATCAGATTATGCAATGTAAGTCACAAAATTATTGTTAGAATCTTAGTCAAAAGACTAAGAAATCATCTAAAAGACCATATGTTACCTTATCAAGCTGCTTTCAAAAACAGTTTGTAACCTTATCTACTAATGTATCTGAACTGTATATTTCTCATTATTGATTAATGGTTCCCTTTTTGGAAATTTTTGTCCACAATTGGGCTTAAAATAGGGTGATCCTCTATCTCCTTATCTTTTTCTAATAGTTTCTGAATGTCTCTCAAGACTCATTTCCAAAGCAAAGAGTTTGAATAAGATACATGGAATTATTATGGCTAGATGAGCCTCTTTAATCTCTCATCTTCTATATGTAGATGAAATTATCTTCTTCCTAAGATCAAATCTTCTAGAATCAAATGTCATCAAAGGTATACTGAATAAGTATTGTACTGGGTCTAAAGTGTGTATAAACTTACAGAAATCTACAATTTTTTTCCAACACTTCCCAGAGATGTCAAAATCTCATTACCACAAACATGCAAATTAATTGCTCTACCACTACTATCAAATACCTAGGCCATTCCTCATCCATTGGAAGGAAGAAAAAGGTAGAATTTTATCATATTCTTGAAAAAATCAAACCAAATTGGATAGTTGGAAATACAAATTACTTCCATAAGTTGGCAGACATATAATGATCAATTTTGTTTTACAAACTATGCCATTCTTTTCTATGAGAGTCTTCAAGCTATCAACAAGTTTCTAAAAGAGGTAAATTCTTTGATTATAAAGTTTTAATGGAAAGGTAATATTAACTCCTAAAATATTCACCATCACTTTGCTTCTATGAAATGGGATGCTATATAAAGACCTAAACTTTAAGGGGGTTGGGTTTTCATAAAATTAAATATTTTAACAGAGTACTGTCAGCCAAAGTAGCTTAGGAATTAGTTATCCAATCAAACAACCTATAGATCTAAGTATTCAATAAAAAATCTTAAAAATAGTAACTCCTTAATACTATTAAAAACTCAAATGACTCAAGTATAGGAAAGGAACTACTTTGGACTAGAGAGCTAATTCAACAAGATAGTTGTTTGAAGGTAAGCACATGGAACTTCTAAATTTGGAATGATGCTAGGATACCTAATCTTCTACAAAAAGATCTACCCCAATGCCTACTTGATAGAATAACACACAATATACATTTAAATGTCTTCGATCTTTATATTTAGCATAACCACTATTATTGGGATTTACTTAAAATGAATAGACTTGTTAGGGAAAATATTACTTCTTATAACCTAAAGTTGAGACCTTCTAACCCTTCTATTGATAACCAAATTCACTAGTATGACCAAGGAAGATAGTATTTTACTATTAATGGTGCTTATGAAGTCTTTATATAGAATAGAGCCTTAATGAATTACTCTTTCTTATAAAGGAAATTATTGGAAGCTCCTGCATCCATGAAAGACATAAAATCTTACTCTTGAAAATTGCTAACTACTTATGCACTAAAAAGAAACGAAGTGTTTACATGTCTTTTGAAGATCTAAACTATCCATGACGTGGGAAAGAAACAGAAGATGTGGAGCACATGTTCATAAGATGTGAAATTTTCAAATCTTGATGGTTCATTTGTGAATGGAATATTCTTTTGCATTCTACTCAAAAGTTGGATATTAAATCATACCTTTCTTTCATTCTGAGCCCTTCTAACATATGGTTAACTTCGGAGGTACATAAAATATCATACATCATTACTACAGTTATTATGATAGAATAAATTTGGTGGTTGTAAAATGATGTAATTTATCACAACATGGTGATATATCATCAACTTCAAGTCAATAGAGTTTTTAAAAGAGTGTGGGAGTTCTCTCGATTACTACAAAGTAGAATTCAATCAATGGATACTTCTTCCACTGATGATTGTCACTTCACTCCAAAGCATTAAAGATTTCCCCAAGAAAATTGCATTAAAATAAATTTTGATGCTGCATAGACATAAGATAAAGCAATTTTAGGATTTATTGTAATAGATCATGTTGGAAGAGTACTACACTGTTAGATTGGCTACACTACAAGGCTCTCCAATAAAGAGGAAAAAGCTATGTTTTCTTTAATGCAATTCAACATGCTCCACTTAAAAAAAACCATTTCAATATATATTAAAGGGGATGCTAAAACAGTTATTGATGGTTTCCACTTAGAATATAGGAACCTAGTCGACTGAACACTTAATGTATCCTTCAAGATGCAATAAATATACTTAGCAAGTTCTATATGCTTTCAATGATATGGATACCTTGAGAACTCAACAAGCAGGTACATAGTTTAATCACTTGGGTGACATATACGTGAGTGGCAAGCAAAATCCTTATTCATTCTTTGTCAACCTCTATATTTGAGCTCCAAACAGGATAACAAAACTAGCATAAAATGTTGTATTCTTCAGTGTAGCAAAAAACATTCAATCACTAAAATGGTTTATAAGGTGAATAATATATTCATATATATTTTGGCTTGAAGCTAAACATAATACATTATTTAAAATATTTTTTTATAAAATACATTCTTAGTAGTGTTAGGTGAGTTGGAATAAATGAAAATTTAAAATTTTATTTTTAATATATAGTCAAGTTCAATTTCAAGTTATGGCTTATGGCACCATAGTTTTAAGTCATTTTTATCAAGAAAAAGGATAAAGTTTTGGTCAAGGCTCATTTTTTATGAGTCAAAATTGAATAAATTTCCTTTTATGTTCTACTGCTAATTTGTTTTTGGTGTTTGCCCAACCACAAATTTAACCATATTAAGAATCATATTTGATTGATTAGTGAATGATTGCATAAATATTTTTATTAAAAGAACATATACATAAAAAATATTTGATAACAATATAGTCTATTTTTTGTCAAAGAGATATGTTTATATGTTTAAATTGCTAGTTGATATGTTTTGTTGGTTGCACATGTTTTCTATCATGTAAACATCACTTTTGATAAATATATAAATTTTGAGTGAATGAAGACAAAAATATCTTCATTACTTTTCTTTAATAAGTGTATATATATATAAATACTTATTAAAGAAAATTTTCATTTTTCATTTTTAAAAAGGCTGAAAGAATCTACAACCTTGTACACAATCAGGGTAAGGAAATACATATTTCTAAATGACTCGTCCCCTCTAGCAATAGAAAATAAAATATTATAATAGATGAAAAGATCTTAGGTAAGCACAAAAAGAAGTATTAGATGCAAAACAAAATTAAATAGTTTTCCATTCAAAGTCTTAATCCTATATGTGTTAACATACAATATCAAGACTCATATTTTACTTATAAAATAGTGGATCATTCGAACATAATCAAGTAAAGAGGCAAATCCACATAGAACTTCCATCTATGTGATAACATCCTTGGGTTACTTATAAAAACTACTAGACGGCAAAAAATTCACTAAGAAATAAAAAATATTACATCTCTAATAGAAATAAAATCACCAATACCTCTATCAACTAGGACCTTTATCTGAACTGCCTATTATTGCTCTTGCTTTCTACCTCTGCAATAACCTGGTTTGACACACAAACTCGGATATTCTCCAAAGCCAACACCACCCAATGTGGTATGGTTCATAATCATATATCAATAATATGAAATGAATATAACTAACAAACTTGAGAACCATCCTCAATCACGATCACCCAATAATCACTATAAGAACTATTATCAAACCATGAAGCACAAATCATCAAAGTGTGACACACTGTCAATAACTTATCACACATAACTAATTATTTGAGAATTCAAATAATTCAACTCATTCCACTCTTATAGAGATGTTCTCATAAAATTTGTAAAATAATCACCTATAATATCTTACGCTCACACAGATGTGTCATAATTATTGAAACACTTTCAAGATAATTAATGAAGATGGAATTCAAAATGATAGAAAATTAGTATAGTTTGAGTAGGTTTTTTGAATTAACGACAACAATTAATAGTGGGAATTTATAGACAACCACCAACAGCCAACCAACCTCACCAAGGCCTTGTTGTGCTCTTCGTTGACCACCTTATCGAGGGTCCCATGAGGGGGTCCATCAAGATCCTGTTGAGATATATAAAAATCTCATTTTTTTCATCCAAAAATTCTTGAGTAATTTTTCATAAATAACCACATCCAATTGAAACAAAACCACCACACATAGCCTAACAAGCATACTAAAATGACCAATCCCTTGAAAATTTGCTTTCAACCATAATGTTCATAACTAAGTGCGTATATGCATTATTGATCCACAATAACCAACCTAGTATAGAGGATGAAAAAACACTAAGTAAAATAAATGGACTCTTTGTTTTGCATAAGGGGAGTTAACAAATAGATGCAAAGTACAACAGGACTTACAATCTCTCCCTTCGGCTTTTCATGTCAAAAACTACATAACTAAGTACAGATGCACATCTATCATGAGATAATTGTGAAGATGACCTAAGGATTTTTATTCCAATGAATAAACATCGATGCATACCCAAACCCAAAAAACACCTAAATCAACTGCATCCATCTTATGCCCTCTATCCATCTTCTTTGATCAACTCAAAAACACTTTGATCCATCTTTAATAAAATAATAGAGATAAGTGAGCCTCCGTATAGCTATGTTAGGACGATCACCAATTCCTTGATTCTCATGACACACGCACATGCCCATGAGTTTTCCTTGAGTGCGACACAATTTAATGATAGAAAATATGCACATATAATTGTAGAAAGACTCAGATTTTGTTAAGTGGTTCTTCCTCAATGTGATGCTTACATTCATAAGAACCAATGCAGTTCTAGTGCACTTACAATAATGAGTAATCCTTACAACAAATTTATCCCCTTAGAACCAGATCTTTCTTAACTTTTAACCATGAAAAATGAACATGAACTCTCAACAAATGCTCTCTTTTACAATCCTTTCTCTCTCTAGAATTACATAGCTTATACAACTCGATTTCACAATCTAAAATCATAGGTTATAGTTATATATAGAATAAAAGTGAGTGTATTTTATTTAGAGAAAATAAACCACATTTTATTACGAAATTCAACATATGACCATAGTCATACCCAGTAATGTACATGTTGTATGCATAGTCTTAGTGATATGCTGCGTGCCATGTAGTGTGCATTATTTTCTATGTTGTGTTCCATGCATTGTGCATTGTCTATGCTATAATTTGTCGAGCACTTGTTATCACATGCACATATATTTGTTATCAAATGTCCATAAATCTCCACCTTGATGACAAATAACCCATTTGCTAGTTGAATTGAATCCATCGCTATTTGTTCCATCCATCATCCCTAACCTTCACTAACCCTGAGCAAGTTCATATAATGCCTAAGTTTACTTGTTGTAACCACCTTGGTGAGAAATTTAACCAGCTCACCACTAATGATATCCTTATTGAAATGTAGTCTTACATCAATGTGTTGTGCCCCCTATTGGAACACTAGATTCCTTGATAAGTAGATTGAACTCTAATTATTACACCTGACTATAATAACTTCTTATGACAACCCTAATTTATTGATGAATCCTTCTATCCATAAAGCTTCTTTAACTGCCTTAGTATAAGCGATGTATTCTACCTTAATAGTGGAAAGAACCATAATTGATTGCAAATTGCTCTTCCAACTCATAGTGTTTCCAACTAAGTTGAAGACATAACCAGTAAGTGATCTTCTTTGATCTAGATCTTATACAAAATCAACAACTATGAACCATTCTACATTGACCATTCTAGTTTGGTTTCTTTTGTAAATAAAACTCACCTTTGAAATCCCCTTTAGATACCATAAGATCCACCTTACTCATGCCCAATGTTCCTTCCCAAGTTTTGACATAAACCTACTTACAACACTAATTGAATGAGCTAAGTCTAGTCTTGTTACATAATAAACATAAGATTTCCAACAACACTGGAGGAAGACACACTTGACATTTCTTTTATCTATAGATCAGTTTTAGGAGATTGATCTACAAAAAGTTTAAAATGGGATCCTAGAGGAGTTGTTATTGGTTTTACTGATTCCATTCCAAATTTCTTGAGCATCTTCTCTAGATAACTAGTTTAAGTTATTACCAACTCTCCTTTCTCTCTATTTCTTTAAATCTCCATACCAAGGATCTTCTTACCCTTCCCTAAGTCTTTCATTTTGAACTAAGTTTTCAGAATATGTTTGAAATGCATCAAATCTTTAAGATCCCTGCTTACTAATAACCTGTCATCCACATAGAATAATAGATAGGATGTGTTTTCATTTATTTCCTTTCTAAAATAAACACAAGCATTATACTAACCTCTTTTAAACTTTAAATCAATCATAAAGATATCAAACCTTTCTTCCCTTAACCTTGAAACCCTATGGTTGCTTCATATAAATGGTCTGTTCAAGAGACAAACATCATTCTATCTTCCTTTAACCTTAAAGCCCTCTGGTTGCTTCATGTAAATGGTCTCTTCATGCTCCCTATGTAAGCACACAATCTTCATATCAATTTGATCCAAATAAAGATCGAAATGGGTTACCAAGGAAAGAAGAATTCTAATTGAAGTGTACTTAACAACTGGTGAGAACATCTCATTGCAATAAATACCTTCCTTTTATGAGAAGCCTTGAGTAACCACTCTTTCCTTGTACCTTACTGATTCAACCCCTTCTATTCCTTCTTTAACTTTGAACACCCATTTGTTTTCAACTAATCTTGCTTTTTCTAGTGTCCTTACAAGTACCCAAGTGCCATTGTTTTAGAGTGATTTCATTTATTCCATCATTCCTTCTTCCCACTATCTTGCTTATCTAGTAAAAATAGCTTCTACATAATTACGAGGCTCAATTCTATCAACATCTTCACTAACGGTAAGAGCATAGGTAATTAAGTCAGCATGGCCACATCTCATAATTGGCCTTGTTGCTCTTCTTGGCATATTTATAGCCACTGAATAGTCCTATATACCTTGATTTTCAGCAACTGTAACATCTTCATGTTCTTTGGTAGATGCCTCTCTAAAGTCAATATTGATTAAACCAAACTTATTACCATCAAGTCTCTCTCATACACCTTGATATGATTTAGAGTTCTTAAGATGATTCTCTACCTTAATTTAGATAGGTACCCTTTCTTTTTTAAGCCATTGGTTCAATATTTTTATCATTGTATGTAGCATTCTCAACAAGTTACATTTCTGCTATTAAAACACTTCTTTGCTTTAGGATCCTAAAAAAACAACCCTTTTTACTATTGCTTAAAGCTTCCCTTCATTCACATAAGTGAAGTATAGACATCAAAACACCTAAGATTTTTATAATTAGTATGAATATTACTCCAACTCTCATTTGGAGTTTTAAAGTCAATTGCTAAAGATTGTGATCTATTAATCAAGTGAGTATTAATTTGAGCTTTCTCAACTCTAAATCTTTTAGACAATTTAGCATTAGAGAGCATACACCTTACCTTGTTTAGGATGGTTCTATTCATGCATTCCACTAAACCATTTTTTTGGGGAGTACCTACAATCATTTTCTGCCTCTGAATGCCATAATTTGCACACATCTTCTCAAACTTAGCATTGTAAAATTCCATCCCATTGTAAGTTCTTAGCACCTTGGTTCTTTTTCCTATCTAATTTTTCATTAGAACCTTCTAGAATTTAAACTTAGCAAAACTCTTCAAAATATTGGTCTAAACCTTCCTTGAGTAGTCATAAATTAGGCATAGATAATACCTACTTCCACCTAGTGATGGTGTCAATGAAGGACTAAAGATTTGTGTGTATGTAATCTAAAATGCCCTTTGTTATATGCTTTATAGTGCTGAATTTCACCTTAGTCTTCTTACCATATATGTAATGTTCAGAAATTCCAATTGTTGTAAGCTTCTCTTCTCAATATATGTTGTTTGTAGAGTTTATGAGACCTTTATCATTGATATCCCTAAATCTATTATGCCATAGAGTAGTGAAATGTTCTGATGAAGTTGTCAAAGTATTTCCATGATCAAGAGTTATCTTTCCTTGGAGGATGTAAAGCCCATACTGCTTTAAGCCCTTCATAATGACCAAAGATCCTTTAAGTACCTGCAATGTACATTGTTCTAATCTAATTGAATAGCCTGCGAGATCAACTACTCTATGAAAAATCAGATTTCTTCTTAAATCTAGCACATATCGCACATCAGGTATGATCTTTATTGTGTTATTATTGAGCCTAATCTCAATGCATCCAATGCCTTTCGCTTCATATTCATAATTATTCCTCGGTAACTTTTCCTTGGTAATATTTTTTCAAATTCTTGAACCATTTCTTATTAGGGCACATATGAAGTGTGTAGCCAAAATCCAACACCTACTTATTCACATACTTTTCAGTTATAACAACTAAAACATCCAAGCTTTCATATCTTTCTTCCACAATACTTATATCAATAATACCCCTATTTTTAGAGTCATAATTCTTATCCTTTCATGATAGATAGTTCATCTTGAAATGGAATTCTTTGTGGCATATGAAGGACCTAAATGTTTCTTGTTTTTGGACTTTGATCTGGACTTCCCTCTCCCCTTGCACCTATTAGTTCTCTTCTCTAATCTGCCTCTTGATGAGCGAAAACCGGCATCGCCAATTCTCGCAAATACTTTGGTTTTAATATTTGTAAAACTCTCGCAAGTGCACGAATCATTTCGTAGAAAATGATAAGTATACTCCCAAGGTCGATCTAAGGAAGGAATGTATGTGGTTTTTAATTTATTATTCAAACTTTTAAAAACGAAATTAAATCCTAAACATCCTGTCACGATATTTTGGGTTTTGTGTTTTTAATCTAATTACAGAAAATTAAACATAGATTCAATAAACATTCATGCAAATTTTATCTTTATAAATAAATGGAGTATTTATGGATATAATAACTAAGTTAATTACGCTTGCTCGTATTATTTAGGTTATTAAAGATATGAATTGATATTTATTGATTCTCCCTTTTTGTATGAATACCACCTTTGGGCGGGTTAGATATTCTTTGTTAACTAAACAAATCAATTAACACCTACGGTGGGGTTGATAACTAATTTGGTTAATTAAATTAATTCCTTTTTCTAAGAGATTGAAAATGAACTATTTAAATGCCACCTTTTACAAGGGGTTAGACATACTTTAAACTTTATTCAAGGTGTCCAAATTAAACCCAAGAATTTAGTTATCCGAGTACTAACTTTCAAGTTTTAAAACCACTACCGAAAACATGTTGTCAATACATTTTCGTATAATAATTCTTATAAAAACTTTTGAAATAGAGCTTTCACTCTAACTACCTATCATTGTACCATCAAATAAAAGAGCACTACTCTAAATTAGACCTGATAACTAAACCTTAAAATCTAATTTTCGCATTTAAGTTTTTAGTGAAAAATAATATATTTGTGTCTAATGTTCTTATTATAAAATCTTGAATAAAAGTAAAATCAATTGATTTTAGAGATTTTCACCTATTTAATATTTCGCAAGCTTAACAACGTTATTATTATATCATGATTATGAATAGCAGTATTGTTAAATTTAATCACGTATAAATTAAATATAACATGTAAGAATAAAGCATAAAAATAACTCAGAAAGAAAATAAAATCCTTACGTAACTTCGACGCTATTCCCGCTAGAAAAACCTGCCAAGCGGAATTTGCACTCATTTATTGAATCAATAAGCTAAATTATTTCAAAAACATATCTAGTTCTTCCCTAATAAGGGAAGAACTCTAAAACTAAGAGAAACTAGCTAAAACATAAGAAAAACTAGCTAAAACATAAGAAAAACTAAAAACTAAAAACTAAGAAATGGAGAGAGAAAGAAAGAAGAGAGAAGTGTGGTTTTGAGGTGTGTTTGAAGAATGGAAGGGGGTATTTATAGGTGAGGAATGGAGAGAAAAATGATTAAAAAATGTTAAAAAATATTAAAAAATAAAAACGTGTTTTGACCTCGAGTCATCAATGACGCCAAGATGACGTCACGGGGCGGCCGCACGTGAAAAATGGCTGTCAAAAACGTGGGTTGCTACGACAAGGCCGGCGCCGCTGCGCTCCGCTGGCTCTGGATGGGATGCCTCGGCGCAATGGCGCGTGATAGTGACAGCGCGGCGCTGTGGCCATGAAGCTGCCCGGGCGCGCTTGGCGCTGCGCTGACACAGGCCGCGCGGCAGGCGCTGGGGCTCAATGGCCGCGCGCGTTTTTCCGTTTTGACATTTTTGACCTTTTTCGACCCATTTTGTCCAACTTTTCCATGTTTGCTGACCTTTTTCCACTTATTTATAAATTTATTTGTGATGTATTGCTTCAAGGATTCTTCTTTGAGCGTTTACATTGCGTGTTTAGGACGAAATTCCTGAAAAACAATAGAAATATCCGTGGTTCTAAAAAAGACAAATTTATATAAATATATGATAAAACATATAAATATATATATTTTTAATCAATTAAAGTGCATAAAATCATGGTTATTTTAGGTTTTGAGCACTCATCACAACTCCTCTTTTCTCGCTAGTCCCTAGCAAGAGAAGCGATAAAAACTAAAAATTAAACTATCCTAAATCACTTCCGTGGATTGACACGATTGCATTTAGCCCATGCAACAAGCCTTTAAACCCCTAGGTTGCTCTAAGTGACGAGGCCTGAGTCTCGTGAGTGGTTTTCGCAATGATACCCACAAACATTGTACTAAATGTAAAAACAAAAGAAAAAAACAAACAACTTAAAAATTAAATTTACAACAAAATCACAAATTATCAACATCTCACAAAAATTTCTCATACTTTTTAATCTCCTTTAAGATCATAATTAAAATCTCAAGCATAAGTTATTTTAATCTCTTTAAACAATCATGATTTATTATAATAATTAGTCGAAAATCATTTTCATATTTCATATCAAAAATGTATCAATTTAATTTCACCCAATTTCGTGTCATGAATCGTAATTCGTCTACTCTATTCCTCACAAGTCAATACTCTCAAAACACTGAATCCTATGGGTTCAAACACTCATACTAATTTATATGCGAAAGAGTTGATGTATAGAAATGAACTAATATGTTCGCATATGTATAAAGAATAAAGGCTTCAAAGTGTTATTTTAACATTGATCTCATGAAAGGAATCAAATGTATAAATTATAAAGATATCATATATAAAAATTATTTTCATGCATAAATCAAACTCATTAAGAAAGAATTTCAAGATGTATGCCTTTTACAAATGAAGAAATTACAATGACTTTTTAGGGAATTACTTCTTATATCTTTCTTTTGTAATTAGCCTTTACTCACAACTTTGTAGGCAATGCAAGGGTTATAGATGTAGATGATACTATTTTTATCTCTCTTTTTTTTTTCTCTCGTAGATATTTTTCAATACGTGTATTTTTTAGAGAGTCAACCTACGTATTGCATTGTACATTGTTTTGGATTTTGAAGTAGTGGTTAATTTTGTGGCTTTTCCGTTTTGATCTTGGTTTAGTGTAACCCCATTACATGTCTTTTTGTTTTTGCAGTAGTCATGCATAAATGAGATATAAGCATATACTATCAATTTCTACTCAAATCATTTAATCTAAGCAAAAATAATAATCAAAAAATATATGATACTCTATTAAGATGAAAAAAAATTCATACACATTCAATGCTAATACCTATAGAGATCATCTAAAAATTTGAAGAAATAAGAAATGTGTTTGGAGTAGAAAAATATATATTTCAATTAATAAAGGAAATTAGGCTCAAATTATCTCACAAAGGTAGTCTCCACTAAAAAAAAACTCATAAACACCGATTTTGGGTTTAATATAATTTCTACATCTTATCAAGAAATACTAATTATGACAAAAACTAACTAATTATCAAAAATAATTACAAAATATTTCATGATATGTTTTCAAAAATTAATCTAATGATAAAAGACTTAACTATTTACTTAAATTTGATTTAAAGAAAAGATAAATTTTTGTGAAAATTTTTTTTATTCGAAAAATTACTAAATCACACAAAATAGAAATAAAACCAAACACACAAAAAATGAAAAAGTAAAATTTTTTTTTTTTTTATTTTTAAATTGTTAAAACTTTTTTTTTTTTTTTTTTTAATTAAGCATGGTAACTTTTCACCACCCCCAACCTAGAACTTACATTGTCCTCAATGTAACAACTGGTAAATTAAACATAAAGAGAAAAGAGAAGAAAAGATTACCTATTTCTTGAGAAAGTGCAAGTAGTAATAAAAGGTACATCCATCATTTTCATCATTAAAGTTGCATACACGTATCATTGAACTTCTAACATCTCAACAAATATTTTTAGTTTTAACAATTTAAAAATTATTCACATGTAATTAAATAAATGAAACAAATAAAAGAAAATTACCTAAAATGACGGGTTGCCTCCCATCCAAGGCTTAGTTTAACGCCTTAGCAAGACGTAAATTGGGGATTGCATTTTAAGTAAACTCAATGTCCCCTCATCATCGAGTCAATCAAACCGCAGTAAGACAAGGTTGTCTTCCTATACTTTTTCAAATACGCCTATTGATTTTCGATTTCTTTCTCACTTAAAACTAGAGGCATACTTTGACGCTTTTAGATAACCCACATCTAGTGCACATCAAATAATTAAGTCATTAAAACACAACAGATTTAGATCAAACAAAGCAACTAACCCCTTAGATTGTAATTAAAACATTAAAATTTTGGAGATAGTTCAGATTTTTTTTTTTTTTAAATAACATAATCAAGATAACTAAGAAAGGTTCTGGGAAAGAATGGTGGTGCAAAGGCTCCTTAAAACCATCCTCCTCAGAACAACGCTCCCGCAGGAAAGACTATGGCACAAAGGCTTTCCAAGAACTAGTCCTGTATTTAACTCCCTTAGATTTTTCCTTTTCATGTTATTAAGTTAAGTTAAATAAAAATTTAAGTTAATAAAAATCTAAGTTAATTAAGTTTAAAGAAAAGGTTAATTAAGTTAAGTGAATTAAAAAAATCTAAGTTAATTAAGTTAAGTTAAAAAAAAGTTAAGTTAAGTGAAGTAAAAAATCTAAGTTAATTAAGTTAATGAAAATTTAAGTAAAAACCTAAGTTAATGTTAAAAAAAAATTTAAGTTAATTAAGTTAGTAAAAAGAAACTAAGTTAAGTAAGTTAAATAAAAATCAAGAAGAAAAAAATAGCTAAAGAAAGAAAAAAAATAATAAAATAAAATAAAATTGAAAAAGGTAAAATAAAATAAAATTATGATTTAAAATAAATAAGAAAAAAAATTAAAATTTTGGTTTTTTTTTTTATTTTTTTTATTTTTTTTATTTTTTTTATTTTTTTTATTTTTTTTATTTTTTTTATTTTTTTTATTTTATTTTATTTTATTTTATTTTATTTTTATTTACTTTATTTATTTACTTTATTTATTTTATTTATTTTTTATTTATTTTATTTATTTTTTATTTATTTTTTATTTTTTTATTTTTATTTTAAATTTATTAAAAAAAAATTATTTTTTTATTTTTTTATTATTTCTTATGAAATTAAAAATTTAAAAATTTTTTATTTTTTTTTTTTACAAAAACAAAAAAAAAATCACAATTATTTACAGCACAAAAATATTTTTAAAATTTTGATAAATAAATTAAAAACGATATTCTTCCACTGCAAGAATGCTAAAAACTTGATGAATAAAAACCCAAGATCGCCAATTCTCGCAAATACTTTGGCTTTAATATTTGTAAAACTCTCAAGAAGCAATCTAATCATTTCGTAGAAAATGATAAGTATACTCCTGTCGATCTAAGGAATTAATGTATGTGGTTTTTAATTTATTATTCAAACTTTTAAAAACGAATTAAATCCTAAACATCCGTCACGATATTTTGGGTTTTGTGTTTTTAATCTAATTACGTAAAATTAAACATAGATTCAATAAACATTCATGCAAATTTTATCTTTATAAATAGTGAGTATTTATGGATATAATAACTAAGTTAATTATGCTTGCTCGTATTATTTAGGTTATTAAAGATATTAATCGATATTTATCGATTCTCCCTTTTTTGTATTTAATACCACCTTTCGAGTTAGATATTCTTTGTTAACTAAACAAATCAATTAACACCTACGGGGTTGATAACTAATTTGGTTAATTAAATTAATTCCTTTTTCTAAGAGATTGAAAATGAACCATTTAAATGCCAATTTTTTAGACGATTTTAAACTTTATTCAAGGTGTCCAAATTAAAACCCAAGAATTTAGTTATCCGAGTACTAACTTTCAAGTTTTAAAACCACTACCGAAAACACGTTGTCAATACATTTTCAGATAATAATTCTTATAAAAACTTTTGAAATAGAGCTTCACTTAACTACTCTAATGCATTCTCATCAAATAAAAGAGCACCTTACTCTAAATTAGACCGGATAACTTCAAACCTTAAAATCTAATTTTCAGATTTAAGTTTGTAATGAAAAATAATATATTTTCTAACATTCTTAATATAAAATCTTGAATAAAAATAAAATCAATTCATTTTAGAGATTTTCACCTATTTAATATTTCTACATAACAACGTTATTATTATATCATGACATTTAATACTAAGTACAGCTTAAATTTAATCATGCATAAATTAAATATAACATGTAAGAATAAAGCATAAAATACAGAAAGAAAATAAAATCCTTACAGAACTCGACGCTATTCCCGCTAGAAAAACCTGCCGAATTTGCACTCCCATTTATTGAATCAAAAAGCTAAATTATTACAAAATATAACTAGTTCTTCCCTAAAAAGGGAAGAACTCAAAACTAAGAGAAACTAGCTAAAACATAAGAAAAACTAGCTAAAACATAAGAAAAACTAAAAAAACTAAAAACTAAGAAACGGAGAGAAAGAAAAGAAGAGAGAAGTGTGGTTTTGAGGTGTGTTTTGAAGTGAATGGAATGTGGGTATTTATAGTGAGGACGGGAGAGAAAAATGATTAAAAAATGTTAAAAAAATATTAAAAAAATAAAAACGTGGTTTTTGACTGCCATTGATCATCAATGACGCCATGACGCCGCTGCCGGGCGGCCGCGACGCGGAAAAATGGGTCAAACGCTATTACGCTACCGTCTGGGCCCGATACACAAGGCTATGGGTCGATGCGCTAAAGGCCAGCGCTGCCGCTGAATGATAGTATCAGCACACGCGAAGCAGCATCGCTGCTGCCGCGGGCTGGGCAGCGTATACATAAGGCGCTGCTGCTGCTGGGGTTGCCGTTAAGTATTGGCGCGATTACAAGCCGTTTCTTTGACATTTTTGACCTTTTCGACCCATTTTGTCCAATTTTTCCATGTTTGTTGACCTTTTTCCACTTATTTATCAATTTATTTGTGATGTATTGCTTCAAGTATTCTTCTTTGAGTCTTTACATTGCGTTTTTAGGCCAAAATTCCTGAAAAACAATAAAAATACCCGTGATTCCGAAAAAGACAAATTTATATAAATATATGATAAAACATATAAATATATATATTTTTAATCAATTAAAGTGCATAAAATCATGGTTATTTTAGTGCTTTTTGAGCACTCATCACCTCTTATGAACAAGCCTTCACTATTATCTCCTACTTTCTTGAAGTTCTTTTGATCAACTTCCCAAGTTTTCAAAGACGAGACAACAAAATTGAGGTTCATTTCTTCCCTTCCATACTTGTTTGTTGTTTTAAGCTTACTAAAAGGCTTAGGCATACTATTAAGTAGGATTATTTCTTGCTTCTCTTGATCAACCTTCTTATCTATATTGGATAATTGGGCATTAATCATCTTGAATTGTTCAAGATTGTAATCAATTTTTTTTGTTTGATCAAGCTTGAAACTAAGGAGCCTTTCCTTCAAGATTATCTTTTTCGACAATGTCTTATGATCATGCAAGGTTTTAAGTCTTTCCCAGATCTATTTGGCACTCTTTTAATCTTGAATTTTTTATAGAAAATTATCAAGCAAGCATAGTTCAATGTAGTTATATGCTTTCTTCAACATTCTCTTCTTTTCTTCCTTTTTTTGTTTTAGCAGGAAACACTTCACCAATAGCCAACCCCAACTTTTGTTGTATCAATAAATTCTTCATCTTTCTTTTCCATAATGTAAAGTCACCCATTCCATCAAACCTTTGAACATCATACTTGGTGGTAGCCATCGATATCTTCTAAGTTTTTTACACCTAGAAGAAGATAAACAGTGTCAAGAATTTTTGCGAACTAAAAAACTTACTTTCAAGTACCTTAAGCCGTACTTGATTGCTATAGTTTGTGTCCCTATAAATCAATCTCTTAACCTTCTTGAAACAAGTTCTAATACCACTAATTGTTAAGAAAATCATCGGTTTCTAGAACCCCTTGACACATGCATATGCCTACGAGTTTGCCTTAAGTGGTAGCACAATTTAATGATAGAAAATACACATATAAAATCGTAGAAAAACATATAATTCATTATGTGATTCTTCCTCAATGTGAGGCTTACATCCATGGAAAAAAATGCAATTCCAATCCACTAACAACAATGAGTAATCCTTACGACAAATTTAGCCCCTCATAACTAAATCTTTCTAGCATTTGAACCAAGAAAGATGAACATTAACTCTTAAGAAATGATCCCTTTTATAAGCCTTTCACTCTCTAGAATTCCACAACTTATACAACTCAATTTTACAATCTGTAATCACAGGTTATAGTTATACATAGAATACAAGTGATTTCCTCTTATTTATAGTAGAGAAACCACATACTAGTACGATAATCCACATATGATTATAGCCCTAGTGAGTAATGCACTTGTGGCATGCATAGCCCTAATGACATGCCATGTGCCATGCGCTACACATTGCCTATACTATATGCATGCACGCACGAGGCTACTCTTTACTACAATCTTTCAAGCACTTGTTATCACATGCACACATATTTGTTTTCACATGTCCATAAGCTGCACACAACACGTCTGAAGCTCAAAGACTTCAATCTATATTTGTATCCTAGACATATAAAACAAACACATAGCATATGAATATATCAAGAAAAAATAATGTGTAGTTGATCCAAATACTATTATGTCACCCTTACATAGATACACGATGATTGGTAAAACACGTGCAACGTACACAACTCCCCTATACGTATACAAGTCAAGCAATCCTACATTCATCACTAATGCAACAAACAACATGGTAACAAACACATAGTTGTGTAGACAAACTTCTTCCCCTTTTTGACATAGAAAGTCAAAGAGACACCCCTATATGAGGGAGAGAAGGCATGAAAATATGCAATAGTCCTAACATTCATAATGAGGTAGGTACGGAATAAAAAACATACAATATGAAATGCATGCAAGAACTGGAATCAAGAAGAAAAAAATAACACACAGTTCTTCAGGCTCATAAAAATATAAAGAACACAAGAAGTGGTCTTTCAAGGAGAGATATAAACACCAGTAGCCTTTCTTAGGGATTCAAACCATTGAAATTCTAAAGATTGAGTAAAAGCATTAGCAAGTTGAATATCAATGATGATATACTGCAAGGACAAGGTTCTTGATTCTACAAGATCTATTATGAAATGGTGTTGTATATCAATGTGTTTGGTCCTTAAATGTTGGACAAGATTTTTAGTGACGCAAAATAGAATTGGTGTTGTCACAAAGTAAAAGAAAATTTCTTACCATGATATCATTGTCTAACAACATTTTCTTCATCCAAACTAATAAAGAACAAGATAACTTGGCAATAATATATTCAGCCTCGGTAATGAATAGGTGCATAAAAATCTACTTCTTATTGTGCCAAAAGATCAAAGCATTACCCAAGTAGAAGCAATCCCCTGAAGTACTTTTTCTATCATCATTGTAACCTATCCAGTTGGCAACAAAATACCTAACCAACCTTGTAGTAGTGTCCTAAGGGTACCATATACCAAAATCTAAAGTTCCATTAACATATTTGATCATTTGTTTGTTAGAAACAAGATGTGTATCTTTTGGGCTAGCTAAGAATCTGACACATACTCTTAAATTGAAAGAGATGTATGGACAACTTGCAGTCAAGTAGAGAAAACTCCCATTCATACTCCAATACAAAGTTTCATCTATTTCCTTTCAAAAAGGATCTTGATAAATTTTAAGGGTGGTACTTATAGGTGTATAAGCAAAAGTGGTACTTTCTAAATAAAACTTCTTAACTAATTACTTCATGTACTTTGCTTGAGATAGAAAGATCTCATCTTTCATTTGTTTGATTTGAAATTTGAGGAAGAACTTCAATTCAGCAACTAGGCTCATCTTAGACTCACTTTCCAATGTGGTAATAAACATTTGAGCTAGATCATCCTTACTAGACTCAAAAATAATGGCATCAATATAAACCTGGGCAATAATTACTTTACCTTGAATTCTTGAAACAAATAAAGTTTTGTCATCACCTCCTCTCAAAAATCCACCATTAAGGAGAAACAAGGTAAGATACTCATACCAATCGTAGGGAGTATGCTTCAAACCATACAAAGCTTTCTTCAGTCTTATCACATAATTAGCAAAGTGAGGGTCTTCAAACCATTTAGGTTGTTTCACATAAATCTCTTCTTTGATAAATCCATTCAGAAAAACACTTGTAACATCCATCTAACATAACTTAAACCTAAAGTAATAGGAAAGACCAAGAAGAAGTGTCATAAACTCAAGGTGGGAGACAGGAGTAAAGGTTTCATCAAAGTCTATTTCTTCAATCCTAGTATAGCCTTGAGCAACAAGTGAGACTTGTTTTGAGCAATTATCTCATTTGCATATTTCTTATTTTTGTACAGCTAGTGTGTAACAATAATATGTTTGTCTGTAGGTCTAAGTACCATACATCATTTCTCTAAAGTTTATTAAGTTCCTCTTACATGAAGTTGACCCAATGTACATCCTACAGAGCTGTCTTAACATGTTTAGGAAGAATAGTGAGTGTGAAATACATATAGTTCAAGGTCTCCTATAACTGACATCTTATATTTACACCACCTTCCACGTTACCTATAATGTCATATATAAAGTATGATTTCTTTACCCATTTTAGAAGGTAATAATCTTCTTGCTCAACTTATTATTCATCTTCAAAAGTTCTAGGACGATCAATAGATGTTATAGTAGATGGCATTTATTGGAGTGTCTCAAACACTAAATATATCACTATTATCATATTTACACCACCTTCCACATTACCTATAATGTCATACATAAAGTATGATTTCTTTGCCCATTTTAGAAGGAAATAATCTTCTTGCTCAGGTTAATTACAAAAGAAAGATATAGGAAGTAATTCTCTAAAAAGTCATTGCACTTTCTTCATTTATAAAAGGCATATATCTTGAAATTTTTGCTTAATGAGTTTGATTTATGCATGAAAATAAATTTTATAAATGATATCTTTATAATTTATACATTTGATTCCTTTCATGAGATCAACGTCAAAATAACACTTTGAGCCTTTATTCTTTATACATATGCTAACATATTAGTTCATTTTTATACATCAACTCTTTAGCATATAGATTAGTATGAGTGCTTGAATTCATAGAATTTAGTGCTTTGAGAGTATTGACTAGTGAGGAATAGAGTCGAAGCGAATTGAGATTCCAGACACTGAAATTGGGTGAAATTAAATTGATACATTTTTTATATAAAATATGAAAATGATTTTTGACTAATTATTATAATAAATCATGATTGTTTAAGAAGATTAAAATAACTTATGCTTTAGATTTTAATTATGATCTTAAAGGAGATTAAAAAGTATGAGATATTTTTGTGTTATGTTTCATGTTGTTTTCTTTTATTTTATTCTTAAAAGTTAATTTTTGATTTTTTTGTAATTTTATTTTTTAAGTTGTTATTTTTATTATTTCTATTAATTTTTATATTTAGCTCAATGTTTGTGGGTATCACAACTGAAAAACCCTCACGAAACTCAAACTCGTCCACTAGAGCAACCTAGGGGTTTAAAGGCTTGTTGCAAATGCTAAATGCAACCGTGTCAATCCACGGAAGTGATTTAGGATAATTTAATTTTTAATTTTTATTGCTTTTCTTGCTAAGGAACTAGCAAGAAGCTGGTTGGGGGTTGTGATGAGTGCTCAAAAAGCACTAAAATTACAATGATTTTATGCACTTTAATTGATTAAAAAAGATATATATTATATGGTTTTATCATATTTTTATATAAATCTGTCTTTTCGGCATCACAGGTATTTTTTCTTAAAAAAGTAACTTAAAGACTCGAATAAAAATATTAGAGGCAATACATCACAAATATATTGATAAAATAAATGAGGAAAAAGCCAACAAAGATGGAGAGATTGGATAAAATGGACCAAAAGAGTCAAAATGTCAAAAAGGATGAAATTGCGCACGTAGTTGCTCAACAACGTTGACCAACGCATGCAGCCGCGTACCAATGCCGAGCATCACGCGCACAATGCCCAGTCACACTGAGAAACGCACGCAGTGTGCCACAGCATCATCCAAATCACACTGAAGCCACGCACGCCCGCACCCATCTACGCCCAATCCTTGCGCATTGTTGTGCCCCACCTACCAATGATGTCAGCAATGACATCATCATTCACCTAACACGCGTTTGCTACATTTTTTAATCAATTTCCACCCATTTTTTCTTCCTCTCTTCACCTATAAATACCACCATTCTTTTCACACCAAAATACACCTAAAATCATCTTCTTCTCTCTTTCTTTCTCTCCATTTCTTAGTTTTTAGTTTTCTTAGTTTTAGAGTTCTTCTCTTTTTGAGAAGAACTAATTGTGTTTTTTTAATTTAATAGCTTTTTGATTCAATAAATGGAAATGCAATTCCGTTTGGTGGTTTTCCAACTTGGTAAAGAAGAACTTGTCTCCAGTAATGCATCAAGAACATTCAATATCAAAATACCAACAACTAGATGCTTGAGCCTTCAAAGGGAATGGACCACATTACAATTGAGATTCTAGTCATCTGGAGCATTACCAAGGAAAAACATAAAATCATTGAAAATCATTATTGCTTTAGTCAAAATGACAAAAGGATTCAACAATTCTTCTATATGACTCAACATACCTCTGTCATATTTGGGAGAATCTTTAAGAGAGTTGGAGAAAGAGAAGTAACTAGAATTTTCAGAAACAAAATAGAGAGACAAACTTGGTACACTCAACACATTGATAATGGACTCATCGTTAGAAATCTCAACAACAAGAGAGGATTTTTTAATCTTTTCCTTGGGGTCATACCGCTAAAGGTGAAAGCCCTTAATCATTTCATGTTTTCTAGAAAGTAGGATTTAATATATTTAACTCTTACAATATTGATGTCTGCATGCACTTGAAGCTTAATTAGTTTCGTATCACAATCTTCTAACAAGGACTCATGAAGGGTCTTTTCATCTTCCAAAAGGCAAACATCTTTCTTTAGTTTGCAATAACATCTCAATTACAAGATGAGGACTATGAAGTACATTGAGCTTTGAAGGGTCCTTAGATTATCTATCTTGAAATGAATTTTCATGCTCACTTATACAAGTAAGACACTTTTCATTATCAAGGGGGAGAATTTGAAGAGACTCAATGTAGTTATCCAACTTTAACTTCAAGTTGTTCACTTTTTTTTTCACCATGTAATATAAGATGAGAAATTGACTAGAGATGTTTAAATGCTCTTTATCCTTTTCTATAAGATTGTTGTGGATCTTGAATATAACTTTTTTTAGCATGAGATTATCATACACAAGATGGTTATAGGATTCTTAAAGTGAAAACTTACCATTATTACCAGCATGAATCCAATAAGAAATGCTAAAAGAGGAAGTCTTAGAGTGAGAAGCCATTAGAGTAGAGCAATTAGGAGTGGCAATTGCGATCTTTTGTGGAGTAGAAATACCCATCTGAAAGGAGCATCCATCATATTTCTTTTCCAGGAAGTCCTAAGCTTTCTTGGTAGTAGTAAACTTATAAATAAGAGAGAAATCTCTACGGTAATAGAACTTATGAGAAGATGTAACCCTTGATAATTTTGATTGTTGAGAGAAAGCTTTTCCTTGTTCTAAATAGTAACAAACTTAGGCTCAATAACACATGTCTTTGTAATGTGCATAAGGCAGGTCCAACCATCCTCTATTAAGGAACAAATATCATTGTTTGTAGATCTCAAATATGAATACATTTGAGATCTCTAGTAAAAATAACACAAGCCATTGAACTGAGATGGTCCATCGACCAAACCTCCCATATCATCCATTAAACAAAGAAAGGGGAAGGACTCATTCCCTCTAATTGTGAAAAAGTAAATATTATAAAAAAACATCTCAAGTAAGTAGTTATATAATTAAGACATAAAATATAATCATATGTAGTAAAGAACCAATTATTAGATGCAAAACAAAATTAAACAATTTTCCAAAGTCTTAATCTTATATGTGTTAAAATAAAATATCAAGACTCAGATTGTACTTACAACACAGTGAATCATTCAAACAAAATCAAGTAACAAGGTAAACCTACATAGAACTCCTATTTATGTAGTAAAATCCTTGGGTTGCTTATGGAAACCACTCAATGGCAAATATTTCACTAAACAATAAAATGATTACAACTCCAATTGAAATAAAATCACCAATACCTCTATCATTTGGGACCTTTATCCAAGCTACATATTACTAACCTTGCTTGTTTCCTCTATAACAACCCGATTCAACACATGAACCTAGCTCTCCTCTAAAGCCAACACCACATAATGTGGTTTGATTCGTAACCATAGATCAATAATGTGTAATGAATAGAAATAATAATCTTAAGGACTACCCTCAATCACAGTCACCCAATAATCAATGTAGGAACTACTATCAACCACAAAGCATAAATTGTTAAAGTGAGACATTTTCAATCACTTATCGCACACAACTAATTATATGAAAACTCAAACAGTTTAGCTCAATCCATTCTCATAGAGATGTTCTTGTAAAATTTTTAAAATAGTCACTCATACTATTTTATGCTCATATAGATGTATCACAATTATTGAAACACTTTTAAAATAATTAGTGAAGATAAAATTAAAAATGATAGAAAATTTCACAAAGCTTTTTATATTAACTACACTAATTAATATGGGTATTTATAGACAACCACCAACAGCCAACCAACCTTATTATGACCTTACCTAGTCCTCACTAACCACCTCTCTAAGGGTTCGATGACGGGTCTAATGAGAGGGTCTGATTAAGACCCTATCAAGGTGTGTCATTTTTTATCCAAAAATTATCGAGTAATTTTTCATAAATAACTACATCCTAATCGAAACAAAAAACACCACACACGGCCTAACAAGCATACTATAACAACCAATCCTAAGGTGTGTGAAAATGTGCTTTCAATCCCAGTGTTCCTAACTAAGTATATGTGTGTATTGTTGATTCTCAGTAACTAACTTTACACAGAGAAAGATAGAACATTGAGTAAAATAAATAGATTCCATGTTTTACACATGAAAACCAATAAAAAGACACAAAATACAACATGACTTATAACACCCTTATAATGACTTAAATATTTGTTGTTTACTTGGTTTCTGAAAGTATACTTTTCATTCATAATTTTATAAATGTGAATTTAAATATGTATATAAAGATCATTGTAAGTAAACAATTCTCATTTGATAATGGTGATTTGTATGTAATCATTCTAGGTGTAAGCTTTTATTTGAGACTAGGCATATTAGTTATTAGGCAATTTTAAATCTTGATAAGCCCATAAAAGTTTGAGGTGTTATAGATATCAAGATGTTTATGCCTAGTATATGTCACTTAGCTAAATATGACTTGCTTGCAATACTATTATACAATGAAACCAGTAAATATGGAACTTAATGTCATATATATTTAGAAATTACTAAACATACATATATGGTAACTCAAGTGTGAAGTATACATTTTGAAAATACTAGCAAGTGTTATGATCAGTTTCCACTATGAAAAATTCTTTGAGTTAATTTGGATTGTATTCAATTACTTGTTGCACGAATAATTAGAGATGTTATATATTGTGACCTCGTGTCAATATTAAGTAATTGTAGCTATGTAATGCGACCTTGTGCCATTTGTTTTTTTAGATAATCTAAGGTAGTTTTGGATAATTTCACATTTTGTTAATTGATTATATTATGGTGCCAAATATGTTATGCAATAAAAGAAATGGTCTAATATAAAAAGAATTTTTTCGTTGCAAAGTATAATTCTACACTTAAAATTCCTTTAATAATAAAAGAAAAAAAAATCATATGTTGTGAAGATATATTGGCCAAAATAGATGCAGAATCTAATTTTTTAGAGCAGAGAATTCGATAATTGTAATATGTGATCGCGGGAAAATTTATTGGTGATAATTTTGCAATCAATAGCTTCTACCATGACATAAAGAGTTGCTTGTATATATGGCTATGTGTCTATTTAAGAGAAACATGCTAATGATCTTATTTATGTATGAATATACTCACTTCAAGTTGACTTATATACGTATTTAGAGTGCACATTCCAAGTGAATGATGATACCTATTGATGTATTAAGTGAGCGGGAACTCAATAGTTTTCAATTTTGATCATGTTATTATGCATGTAATGGTCATTTATTTTATCATATTCCGTGTTAAGAACACATGATTAGTTATGACATGACATTATACTCTGAGATTTTTAAGACCCTATTTTTAAAGACTTGAGAATAGAGTAAAATATTTCTTGGCATATGCACAAGTTTTGATGATTTAGGCATGTTTATTTTGTTTGCATGCAATTTATTATGCAGTACTCCTTAATTGTTTCCTTTGTCATTTGGCAAAGAATTTTTATTTGCATAGTAATTTCATCTCGATATTTTACATGGTAGAATAATTTCACGCCTTATTTTTGGATTATGTTATAGTTAGTTTGAATGCTTGCTCATATTTGACATTTGTCTAATCTAATTTCTTTATGATGTCGTCCAAGTGGGAGAAAATTTTGAACTAATCTCATATATGGATTGAAATAAGTGTTCTTTGAAAACTAGATTATTAGTGTAATGTCAAAACGTTATGAAGTATGTTATAACCATATCGGTGAACCAACATTGTGGATATTGTTGGATATAATGATACCGATAATGGAGGCATACTATTAGCATGTTATGAGGAAAATTATTTTAAAATATAGATTATAGAATTATTCTAGGGTTATGAGTTGCTAACAATGTTCTGGAAAACCTTCATAATATATTGTGACCACTCTACAATCACTTTCCGTCAATGGATTGATTGCATGCCTATATACATGAAATGTATTATTAGATTCACTCATTACAATTTAGCTCGATCTTGTTTCAAGAGCATGTTTCTTGAGTTTTTTTTTGTTAACAAACCTATTCTTGTATTGGATTAGTGGGAGTTTTAAGTATATGTGTGATGAATGATCTAGTATTGTGTTATCATATGTTAAATGCTTCATAGTCACTACATATTGTGGTTAAAGGGTGACAAAATATAGAGACATCATGTTTCAATCTCAAGTATGCATTTGTCAATACAAAGACACCTCTTGTGGCCATGCATAAGTAAATTATTGTTGACATGCTTTAAATCTCTAATGCCAAATTACGTGTAGTATATGTACCCTCTTGGTACACATTGAACATAAAATTTTGGCTCAAAATTTTTGAGATGCATCATTTGATATAATTATACTATTGAGTATTCAATGTATGATTGTGATGTCCAAGTACGATAATTGTTGGAATTATTTTATATGCAATAGCATAATCATTGTCAACTTTAAATAAAATCAAACGATTAATAAAGCATGTTAAGATGAAATTGGTGTAATGAGCCAAATATTCAAATAAGCAAGTATTTATTTAGGTCCATAATGGGATGAACTAAACATAGTCACTGCACCCATAAGCTTAAATCGGCCCATTAGGTTTAGGATTTTATATTATTGTTGTATTATAAGTAGAACAATAAGAGCTAGAGTTCAACAATCCAATCAATGACATATATTTGAGTAAGGTCGTTCTCATAGTCCCTAAACTCTAAATCTACAAATATATAATTGGAGCAACAATGGAGATTGATATATTCTATAAACGAGGATTGCATGATCATTTTAGTTTTGTAACCATATGATTTACACACTTTAGTCCTATAACTCTTTAGGTGAGCTCTATTAGTCATGTAATTTAAAAGCATGATCAATTAAGTCATAATTTTCAAAAATAGGGATTTTAAGGGTAAAATGGAAATTAAATGTTTTATTAATAAAAACTTAAAAAAAAGTAGCATATCTCCCTCTCTCTCTCTCTACTATTTCTTTCTTCTTCTTCTTTTCTCTCTCTCACCCTCTCTCACAATTATTTTATTAATAAAAATTAAAATTAAAATTGAGAGAGAGAATGAGTGAGTAGAAGAGACAATGAATGAGAAGGTGTAAAGTTTATATGAGTTTTGACGATATTCGTGAACAAAATATAGAAATATAATTTAGTTTCTAGGTGTGTCCTTTGAGAATTTTTTTTCAAGTCGAACAAACTATCGAGCTCTAATAAGCACACTTCATCTATATCTCTATTCCTATGCACGTTAGATTTCATATTAGATATATGGGAAAATTTTGCATATAGGCTACTTGATTGATCGAGTCATTTCTAGATTGATCGAGCTTAATTAAAACTAGCTGAATTAATTTTTTATATAACTAGATAGATTGAGGTATTAATACTCGATCGATTGAGCACTAGATTGATTGATATTAATGAGTAGGTTGATCTACTTGTTTCAGAAGTAATTATTTGTTTCATTGGATTGATCAAGAATTGAGTAGATCGATCGAACTTTTTACGGTGGATCAATCAAGCTCAACTAGATCAACCGAGTGTCCATGCTCAATCGATTGAGCTTGGTCTAAATTTATCGAGTAGCTAGGATGTTAATTTAAAATATTTATTTAAACTCAATCCAATTTATAAGATTACCAGTTAGTATATTCTTTAATGTGCTTCATTTTTTAAAAAATATGTTCTAAATATTAGGCTAAAATATAGGATAAGATATATGCTAAAATAAAGGATAACATATAAGCTAAAATATATGATAAGATATTTACTAAAATATTGGATAAGATATAACCTAAATTCTACTTTAAAAATAACTCTTCTTTAAATAAGAGTTCTTGATTAATAAGTACTACTAATCTTATTTATAATAGAAAACACATTTATTAGTTACATAGGATTAAGGGTAAATTTCTCCTACAAATAAAATTCATTGCTCGTTATTTCAATCAACCACACAAGAAAATTATTGAACATTATTCTTTTCATCTTATTCTCTATCTTGTTTTGCTAAAACTGTTCAAGTAGGCTTTTTTCATTGAGTTAATTTGTCAAACATTTTTAATTGTGTTTGATGAATTAACAAGCCTACAATATTTGTGATATTGTGCTTTAAACTGATTTTTCTAGTGTTGCTAGTTGATTTTGATTTATTTTGTTAACTTTTTAGGTGCCATCTATATATGTTCAATTAACTCGTGTGACTCGAGTTCATCGGAAAATTGGTCTGGATCCGAACACCTTTTTTGTAGAGACTATGATGAAAGTAGCAGCTTCTAAGTAGATTACTTGATAGGTAATTTGAGATATAGCTTTATTATTGGACCTTATTTTTCATACTAGATAGTTAGGCAGTCTGATAGAATGGTGATTTTTCTCTTAGGTCATTGGTGTGACCTAAGTTGTTTTCATCTGAAAATATCGTGTGTTATCTTTATATTTATGCATTTTTTATTTTCACGTAATTGCATACTTAATTGTTTGTAAAAAATTTAATTTTTTATAATTTTGCTGATATCTATTCAACTCCTTCTAACTAATTAGGTTTGTAACTAAAAAAACTCTCAGAGAAAAAGGGGACAAAAAGGGATAAAAAGAGAGAGAAATAGTGAGAGAGAGGAAGGGAGAGGAAAAGAGAGAATAGAGAGAGAGGAAGAAAGAGAAGAAGAGGTTGTCGTTTTTTCTTTCTTTCTTTTTTAATATTTTTTTATTAATAAAATATATAATTTTCTTTAATTTTTTATAATTTTAACTTATTTGATCATATTATTAAATCAAAATATTAATAGAATTCACTTAATAATCTACGGGACTAAATTGTACAAATCAATTTTTTACGGGACTTAAAAGACTCAATATCCATAAACAAGTATGTATATTATTTTTAATCATTTGTTATATTATTGAAACAATTTTATCTTGCTTTTTTATTATGTTATTTATGATTTAATATTTCAATAATTTTATCTTGCTTTTTTATTTTGGATTTTGATTTGCAATAGAATAGAGTTTTGAATGTATTAAGAATTTGGTATTTTGAGTATTTTTTGGTATTAGTGTTTATATTCTTTAATTGAATTTTGATAATAGATTCTTTTCACGTTAAAAAGTTTAATTATTTAAATTTTGATGTGTTATTTATTTATTTATTATTTTATTATTATTTATAATTATTATTTATTTGTGTAACTAAGTTGAATATGAGTTTTACTTATATTAGTACATAAACCCTATCGTATTTGTGCATAAATAAACCATCTTCATCATTCTTCAAAATCTCTAGTATCTGGTTAGGTTAATATTTACACACTATTGGTATGATATTGTTTGTGCGTAACAATTTAGCTGTTGTATGTTATGTTGTATTAATTACCTAATAATATGAATATATTTATGAGTATTTGATGCATGTTTATGTAATTCAAATGGTAAATTATTTAAATGGATTAGTACTGTCATAATCATAGAAAGTTTTTATTATATCATATATTAATCCGTTAAAATATATTAGGATAACTAATAAGCATATTTTGTTATATCAGAAACCAATAAATTTCACACCTACACGTCTATTCACATATGAAACATGCTAGTTTACAATAATTTTTCTTTTCAATTATTTCGGCACTTACCTCTATGGCTCCTCCATTAATTAAAACTATTAATGCAGCGCTCCAGTGATACAGTATCCTGACATGGTTCGATTTGAAAGGGAGAGCAGAGAGAGTCGTCAGGAAAGAAACAGACATACGTAAGATTTAAAATACCGTGATATAATTTTTTAAAAAATATCAAATATATTACTGATAATTTTGAAAAAAATTAAAAAAAGTACGAAAATATTTTTTTTTATTAAATATTATAAAATCACTAATAAAAATTTTTGTAATAATTAAGTAAGATGTACGAAAATAAATTTAATTAATCATTTGTTTTTAAAAATATTTTTAAAAATATTTTTATATATATAGTAAATATGTTAAAAATGAGATAATGTATTATTTATTATTAAATCATGTTAAAAATGAGATAATGTATTATTTATTATTAAATCGTGAAAAAATGAATTGAAATGATTACTTAAAAATATAAAAAAATATAAAAAATAAATCAAGAATTAATATTTTGTTTAATATTTTAACAATATTTTAACGATAATATGATATTTTAATTAAAAAATATATTTAAACGATATTATAAATATTTTTCGGATAATTTAACTAAAAAATATAAATATTATATTTTAATAATTAGATATACAAAAACTGACATTGTGGCCACAGTAACATTTCCATCTCGGGATATTGGGGAGGGTAAAGAGGGGAAATAATATTTAAAAAAAATTGAAGTAATAAATTACCGTTTAATAATTGGCAAAATCACAAATTATTGTTTAAATTGTGCTTATTTGTTATTTTTTAAAATATATGTATTCTTAAGATATCATCTTGATAATAAAGGTTAAAAAAAGAAGAAGAAAAAGGATAAATTAAATAAAGACATCACAAACACCAAGTGAGATTTTGAAAATTTAGGTTATAATAAGTATTTTAATTCTATATTTTTAAAATATTAATAAAAATTAAGATGTCGGGTTTATAAATAATTGTAAAACTATAAATATCTAACTAAAAATATCTAACTAAAAATAATATGATTTAAATACTCATTTTTATTTTATTAGAGGATTATTAATATCCTTTTCTAGTAAAGTTTTTGGAGTTAATTAGTGTGGCATTAATCTTTTTTGGAGTGTCTATATATGTGTCCTTCCAAACTTTCACCCATGAGTCTTGACCATGACCTAATTCATAAAGCTTGGAATAATTTATGCAATAAAGTCACTCCATAACAAATTTCATCTTTCGAAAAGATCTTTTCTTCCTGAGGAACTCATATTCAAACCTCAGTGCAATGTTTTAAATCAATCACAAACGAAAGAATATTTGACTGTAATATATTATTTTATAAGTATAATATATTATTTATTTTTTTGTCAACGATTTTTTTAAGATTTTATATTTTATAAAATTATTTTGCAATTTTTTGGGTACTTTATCTATTGGCTTTTATTTAGATATCGCGTTTGGGTCAAAAAATTATAATACATAAAAGTGCTTAAAAAAATATAAAATATAAAATTTTAAAAAATAATTTATCAAAAATAGATAACAGAAAATGTTATAATGTTAAAATAAAATAATAATTTTATTTCTTAAATTCATATTTAAGATTTTTTTATTAATAAAATAATATGATATTATTTTATAATTGATTATATTATTTTTGAGATAATAATTTAAATTTATTTTGTGACAAAAAAACAAAAACAAAATAACTTTATAGACCCACCTTAATATTGGTCGATCAAATTTGGACATTTATTTAATAGATATACTGAAGTTGTAATATTTAACGTTAAAACATGATTAAACTGTCAAATTATTCTTTCTGTATTTTTGTATTTCTTTATTCTGATTTCTCTATACACGAGTATATTATTTGTATACTAAGAAAAACAGAAAGGAAACAAATTACAACATTATTAATTTCTACTATTATTCTTGTCTGCCACATTTGCTTGTTATCTGCCATATTTTACTACAGTGTTGTCTGCCACACAACTCAAATGCCAACACTCCTCCTCAAAGTGGTGCATATATGTCTCTTATGCCTAACTTATCAAGTGAGTTGTAAAAGTTCTTTGCCGACACAGATTTTGTGAGTATATCAGCCAATTGATCTTCTGATTTAACAAATGGAAGTTGAATAATTTTTTCTTCAAGATTCTATTTGATAAAGTTCTTCTGATCCACTTCAACATGCTTTGTGCGATCATGTTGGACTCGATTGTGGGAGATGGCAATGGATGCTTTGTTATCACAAAATAAGTTCTGTTAGGAGCAACACCAATCTCAGTTAGAAGTTTTTTCAACCAAAGGAGCTCACATATTCCCTTGACCATTCCTCGAAATTCAGCTTCAGCGCTAGATAAGGCAACTACCTTTTGCTTCTTGCTCCTCCATGTAACCAGATTACCCCCCACAAAAGTAAAGTATCCAGCAGTAGATTTTCTATCCTTGATATTCCCTACCCAGTCTGAATCTGTATATCCAACGACTTCCAATTGACCATTCCTTGAAAACATAAGTCCTTTTCTAGGGGAGGATTTTAAATAACGAAGTATTCGCATGACGGCATCCATATGGTCTTCACTTGGGCAGTGCATGAACTAACTCATGACACTCACAGCATAAGCAATATCAGGTCGAGTATGAGATAAATATATGAGTTTACCTACTAACCGTTGATATCTCTGTTTATCTGCTGGTACTTGGTCCACATATTCTCCGAGTTTATGATTTTGAACCATTGGAATATCAACAGGTTTACAATCTAGTAGTCCTGCCTCTACCAGTAGGTCCAGAGTATATTTCCTTTGGAAAAGACATATGCCTTGTTTTGATCTTGTTACCTCAATACCTAAGAAGTATTTTAGCCTTCCCAAATTCTTCATTTCAAACTCATTTGACAGTTGTTCTTGAAGCTTAGAGATTTCTTCGTTATCATCCCCTGTAATGATCATGTCATCTATATAGACTATAAGGGCTGTTATCTTCCCGGATCGATGTTTTAGGAAAAGAGTATGATCAGAGTTGCTTTGTTGGAAACCATATTTCTTCATTGCTGAACTCAACCTACCAAACCATGCTCGAGGTGATTGTTTTAGTCCATACAATGCTCGTTGTAATCTACATGCAGTTTATTTTCCTGATGTAACAGTATATCCTGGTGGGATATCCATGTAAATATCTTCTTCAAGATCACCATGAAGGAAGGCATTTTTTACGTCAAGTTGGTGCAATGACCAATCTAAATTTTCCGCAAGAGATAACAAAACTCTAATGGTTTTTAGTTTCGCCACTGGTGAGAAGGTTTCTTGATAATCTATCCCGTGTTTCTGTGTATATCCTTTTGCTACAAGCCTTTCCTTGTATCGATCAACTAACCCATCTACTTTATACTTAATGGAGAAAATCCACTTGCATCCTACCATCTTCCTCCCTTGAGGCAACTCGCTTAACACCCATGTGTTATTCTTTTACAATGCCTCAAATTCCTCTTTTATAGCTTGAGCCCATTTTGGATCAGATAAGGCTTCTCCAATGCTACTTGGAATTTGGCACGAGGAGAGTGTTTGTGCAAATTCCCTGATAGGTTCTGATAACCTTTGAGTAGATACATAATTTGCTATTGGATACTTGGATTGTCGTTCTTCTCTTTCTAGGGAGTATCGATTTGGAGGTTTGTCTCGATTGTGTCTGAAAGGTAAAACATAACCAACAAATGTATCTATAGCATTAGTTTGTAAAGGTGTGATAGGATAACTTACCTCAGGAGTATTCTCAGCAAGAGGATCATTGGGTACTAGAGAGTGGAGGGGTACATCAACCACTTCATCTTCTAGAGATTCAATTACTACTTCAGCTTCAGTTCTTGGAAGTTCAAGCTCGGGTCTGGATACTGGCTCCTCCATATTATTGGCATGATTCGAGTATGTTGGATCATTACTAGTGTCTAATATTTCAACATCAAGCCAATTTCATTCTTCACCATAACTCTCCTCCTAAAGAGTGTAATTGGATACCAGTGATGGGAAAAAATATTCTAATTCGAGGAAAGTGACATCCATGGTAATATAGGTTCTTTTAGTAATTGGATCATAGCATCGGTAACCCTTTTTTGTACGCCATACCCCAAGAATACACAGCGGACAGCACATGGATCCAGCTTAGTTCGTTGATTTTTGTGGAGGTGGACAAAAACAACACATCCAAATATGTGGGGCGGAAGCATCAAAATAGTAGGCAGGGGGACATGATCGGATAATACCTTTAATGGAGTCTGAAATTGTAAGGTCTTTGTGGGCATGCGATTCAGTAGATACACAGTTGTAGTAATAGCATCATTCCAGTATCTACTAGGCATATGTGCACTCATTAGTAAGGCTCGGACAGTTTCTAAAATATGTCTATTCTTCCTCTCTGCAGTCCCATTTTGTTGTGGGGTTTGTGAACACGAGGTTTCATGGAGAATACCATGGTTGTCCAAGTATGTTTGAAATTGTTGATTAACATACTCCCCCCCATTATCAGACCGAAGGATCTTAATTTTTGTAGAAAATTGTGTCTGAATCATGGTATGGAATAAGTGAAATGTAGAAAATACTTCATCTTTAGGTTTGAGAAGGTAAAGCCATGTCATTCGTGTACAATCATCAACAAAAATTACAAACCAACGATGACCTGACAATGTAGCTACCGGGGAACGTCCCAAAACATCAGAATGTACTAAAGCAAAAGGAATCATACTTTTATGTTTACTCATAGGATAAGATGCCCTATGACTCTTTGCTAAAATGCAGGTATCACATTTGAAATCTGAGTATGTAATATTTAAAAATAGACTAGGTATTAAATGCCTTAAATACCCAAATGATGGATGCCCAAATCGACGATGACATAACCAAATTTTTTGTTCCTGGGTTACTAACCGTGTGTTGTATGTGATTGACTCTTCCTGAACTGAGGTCATCCACATAATATAAGCCTCCTCTCTTAGTACCACACCCAATGATCTCCTTGGTGAGAATATCATGTAGGAGACAAAAAGTATAATACATCAATACTACACAGTTAAGATCTGCAATGACATGAATTACAGACATTAGTTTGTTTGAAAGAGAGGGTACAAGTAATGTATTAGATAATGATAATGAAGGAGATAAATTCACTATTCCGGCCTCTGTAACTGGATAAGTGACCCCGTTGGTATTGGCAACACGACTCCGTCTCGGCTGAGTTGTATTAGAGAGATCTTTTGGGTCAAATGTCATATGATCCGTAGCTCCAGAGTCTAAAATCCAATCCTCATTATCAATACGAGTATGAAATGCTTTACTTGAAATACCTGAATCTTGGGAAGATTCGGTCTGAGTAATAAGGGATAGTGATGTAGTATTGGTAGCCACAGCAGCTTTCCCAGTGGTTTCCTTCTTCTTCCTTGTTTGAAGATCATTCCACCATTATGGATACCCATGTAGTTTGAAGCAGTTTTCACGGGTGTGTTTGGAGTTTCCACAATGACCACATTTCATGTCAATGGACAGTGGATTTCCCGTGGATTTCTTGCTACCCAAAAAGGTTCCTGGTTTTGGTGGCATCGGATTATGGTGTCCCTTGATCCCTTTGTAAGCCATAACTGCTCCGGGAGTCGTATCTGTACCTGTGATCATCACGATCTGCCTGACCTCTTCCCTACGGATGAATCCATAGGCTTGTTCCACTGTAGAGAATGGTTTGATCTAAAGTACATCACTTTGAGTTTTATCCAATCTATCATCAAGTCCATCGAGGAAGGTATACAATCGATCTTCATGTACGATGGAGTTGTATTTTTGTATATCAATCGCACACTCCATTAGATTAGGACGACAGAAATCAATTTCATGCCAAAACCCTTGAAGGTCATTGTAGTATTTTTCAATGGATCCACCCGCTTGCTTCGTACGAGTAACTTGACGGCGAAGATCATACACTTGAGACGTGTCTGTCCCATCATAGTAAGTGGTAGCAGCAGAATCCCAAACCTGTTTCGCAGTTGGAAATATGATAAAATTTGCAATTAAGGAGGGGTCCATCGAATTGATCAACCATCATTTGACAATGGAATTTTCAGTACACCATCTCCTAAATAAGGGGTCGGTTTCAGCAGGTTGAGGAAAATCCCCATTAATATATCCCAGTTTGTCTTTGCCAGAGATATACATCTCCACCACCTGGGACCATAAGGCATAGTTGGATTCTGCCAACTTGATACTAATGGGAGCAGTCGACGCTTCAGTTAGCGGAGGTTGTGAGCTGATTTGAGCTCTAGTTAGAACTTCCGTCATTTTTGCCGTCAAATCTTCCAATATGAAATTGGTAGATAAATCTCTAGATTCCGCCATGAAATCCAAAAAACAATTTCTTCCTTTTTTTCCTTTTTTTTACAATTCATACACACTATATATAAAAACTTTTGTAACCCTAAAGCATTTTTTTTTACTTCATGTAGCTTCCTCTGCGTAACCCTAATTTTCCCTTTCCAAATTCGCGCAGCTTCCTTAGCACCACTCCTCAGCGCAGCCTCTTCGACTGCATTCCTCAGTGTAGCTTCTTTGACTGCGTTCCTCAGTGCAGCTTCTCTGATTGCATTCCTCAGCACAGCTTCTCTGACTACGTTCTTCAACTGTGTCCGAGCTAGTCATCACTTCCAGCTGGTGTGAAGCCACAACTACTGAAGGCTTGCGGTGGAGCAGCGCCTTCCTTCTTCTGATGGACAATCAAGATGGTCAAACCCTAGCCAACCACAACTTCCAGATGGAGCTTCCACCTTTAGAAGAGCCGTTGGTACAACTTGTGTTCTCTAAACTTGAAAAAATATTCACAGAAAGCAAAGCAACTGAAGCTGCTTGTTTTTTTTGTTTACAAGAACAAATGAGTGCAGATGGTACCACCTTTCATTAGGTTTTTTCCTTCTATTACTTTCAGTTTTTCATTGATCCTTGGAACCATCCTCAGGAAGTTGTTTTGCCCCATTTTTCTTCCCAAAGCTAGAACATCTTTTGAGAATTTGCTTCAACTTTGTTTTTTTTTGTTTTACAAAATTGCAAAGCTGAAGAATAGTACGGTTTCCCCACAGCAGCAGCTAGAATGACTACCCCAAATCCCGGCCAAATAGTCAGCCAAATACTCACAGATTACCACAATCTGTTGAGCATATCACATCAAATCAGCCAAAGGAGAACAGAATCAACGTAGTAGGTAACTTATTCTTTCATTAGGATAACCAATAACTCTGCTCTGATACCATGTCAAATTATTCTTTCTGCATTTTTGTATTTCTCTATTCTAATTTCTCTATACACGAGTATAGTATTTGTATAGTAAGAAAAACGGAAAGGAAACAAATTACAACATTATTAATTTCCACTATTATTCTTATCTGCCACATTTGCTTGTTATATGCCATATTTTACTGCAGTGTTGTCTGCCACACAACTCAAATGCCAACATAAACCACGCCCATTTTTATTTTCAATCATATTTTATCACTAAAGTTTTTATTAAAATAACAAATACACACCCCTTACTCCAATCTACACACACAACACAAAGGTTCAAATTCAAGCTCTCTTAATACTTACAAATTTAAGTATATTTTATCAATAAAATTTTAATGGTTAAAAACTCAGGTTTAACTCAATCTAATAAAATCTCATTGAATTAAAGTTTGTTCAAACTTTATAAGCAACACTACTGTCAAACTTCTGGTTGATGTGGGACTGAAAAAAACTTAACAACCCTTTCTACACAGATAGAGGTGGTCTCACAAAACCATGGTGAGATTCTTAAGGACAAAACCCAAGTCATCGATCAAACTAGGTCCAATTCTGATACCATGTTAGAAACTCAAGTCTAACTTAAACCTAACTCAATCCAATAAGATCTCATTGAATTAAGGGTTGTCCAAACTTATAAGTAACACTGCTATCGAATTCCTAACCGATGTGAAACTGAAGGAAATTTAACACTAACAAGATGGGATATGCCATAAAAATGATTATTATAAATACAAAGTGTTTTTAACAAAAACAAGTTAAACATTAATGTTATGTTTTTCTATATACATTTAATTTCATAATAAACATATATTTAGTATTAAAAAATAACACATTAAATAATTAGATGAAATATCTTTAGTATTATAATTTTTTACTCAAAAAAACATTTGCAATGTATACTGGAATTGGTTTTTCCAATTTATTTATTTCTACAGAATCATTTGTGTAAGATTCCTTTAGATATTGATAAATTTCATCTACTTCTTTTTCAGAGATCTCATTTAGATCTTCTTCAAGCATTCTTACAGAGAATGCTTACTTTTTATTTTAAAATTATTTAGATCTGCTCGTCGAAGTCATAATACCTCGAAGTCTCTTTTAATATCAAGATTATTGAGATTATTTACTATGAACCTACTACTATCTTTTCCAACTTAGATGGCTCTGATACCAAATTGGACCAGGATCTGCTAAGTTAGCGATAAAGAAGATCGATAATATATGAACTGTAATATCTTATTAATATGGATATATTACAGAGAATACTAGCGGAATTTAGAATATGAAAAATATATGAAATTATTCGGATATCTTTCTTAGAAATCTAAGAGCCTTATATAGATAAAGAGGCTCATTTACAAACAAAATACAATAATTCACAAGATAAGTCTAGTAAGACTTTTTCAAAAAGCAGATGCTCTCCCATGTGAAGAGTGGTCCCTTTCTTCTGGTGGTGTGTCCCTATTTGAATTTTGGAGTCGTCTGTCCAGAATGCTTTAGGGGTCACTTTGTTGTCGGCCACTTTCTTTAGTGGGTGGTTGGCTTGACTTTTAGCTCAAGTCGGCCATCTGTAAATCACTTTCAGAAGGCTCTAGGTCTAATTTTTCATTAGAATTTGTGGAGCTCTCTTCTTCTTCTTCAGAACATAATTTCTCTAATTTTTTAGAGATATATTCGTCACTTTTCCCTTTTTCTTTTAGGGTTTCTATAACAATTTCTACTTTAGTTTTACCCTTAAGTGGTTTAGGGTCAGTAGTTTCTTTCACTTTGAGTGCTTGGAATAATTCAATAATTTTAATATTATCAAATTGTTCTAGTGGAGTTTTATCCCACCATCTTCCCCATGATCGTCTTATAAGACAATAGATTTCATCCCAATTGGATACTGCATAATCCCATTTCCATATCCATGGGACTTTATATAATGCAAAGAAAAACATTAATGAATGGTCTTCATTTTTAGTAGAGTTTAAGTTAAACTCTTCAAATAATATAAAAACTTCTAAAACCTTTTGAGGAAATATATCTTTTGTTGGTCCGAAAAATGAGAACCAATCCCTGAACCAAGTAGGAAAATCATTAAATGTATAATAATCTCCTGTTAAGAACTGGATAAACCACGTATGTGTTTTCTTTGAACTTTGATAAAAAAGCGTGTTTTCCCACGCCTGTATGTAATCAAAATAGTCATATGAGATTGGATTCATTCGTTTGTTTTTAAATCTTTCTCTAACAAATAAGTTAGAGTTCCAATCTGATTTAGATAAAATATTTTTTACTTTAAAGGTTGAATAAGCGATTTCATGAAAATTTCTCATGTTATGGATTATGTCAACTGAATTAATTTCTTTTAAGATTAATTCATAATATTCTCTAGATTTAGGGGTAGTATTTGCTTGTAAATTATTTTTAAGATATATATTAGCTAACTGTTCAGGTGACTTGGCCATATCTTCATCTTCTACTAATATTGATGAAACATAATGGAAAGGAAAAAAATACTTTTATAGGATAATATAAATATTAAAATCTAATTAATGATATTAATATAATAAATATTTTATATATTTTCTTTATAACAATAATTAAAATTATTAACAATAAAAAAATACACTCAATTTATGCTTAACATTCATTGAATACTTAACCAATAATATATGATATAGTATTTTATTTTATTTTTTTTAAATGTTATTCATTATTTTTAGAATATATTATTTACTAATTAGATTTTTTATTTTTCAACTCTTTATTAAATATTTGATTTTTTTAAATAAAAAATTATATTAATTTTAAATTTTATTAACTTAAAATACCATGTAATCCTATATTATAAAATTAATAAATAATTTCTTGAATTTGTTAATTATATTGAAAAAAAAGGAAAGAAAGTTACAAGTTTGCTTGGGTTTATGCTACCTTAATTTGTAATTATGTATTGAAAACGGGTTAAAACCCAAGAAAATTTGATAAAGGAACACTAAATTGACAAGAATGGACACATTCATAGCTTCAATTACAAGTTGCTCGAGTGTTAATCGAGGATCTATGGATTGTTATTTGTTTTTTAATTTAGGGGTGGGTATTTGATTTTACCTTCAAACCAACTTAAAAAAATTACAAAAATAAATAATATTTTTAAAATTTATAATAACATAATAATATTTCAATAAAATTTAGTCTACTTAAATGTTTTAATTTTAATTTTAATAATTTTTTTAATAATAAAAATGATAAGTTAGTAAAAAAAAAAAACTATTTTCTGCTCACTAGTTTTAAAACCGCAACTTTTTGTTGTTTTCCACAAACATCTTTTGCTATTAATCTTATAGAAACTACACGCATGAAATAGAAGACAACTACAAGTCAACCAAAAGTTAATTTTGCTTGTTTGGTAAGACCTGTCGTTCCTTTGATTCCTTTTGCGGTAACTATTTATGTCAATTCTTCTTCACCATCATTATCAAAGCAATTTATTGGTTAATAAGCAATTTCACATGCACTGACTCAGGGAGTATTATGGATAATAAACACCGAAGAAAGCAAGCTAAGACAAGCAGTTATTGCTCTCAAGGTTAGATTTCCTCCACATTTGCCCACAAATTTAATATTAATCCCCTTTTTAAGTTACACTAGCATCTATATTTTTGGATTAACTCCTTCAAATTCTTTTAATCTCCAAGTTGGATTCTTTCTATTTTGGTTAAATCTTTAATGGGTTTCTTTCGTTTTCTATTAAATCATTTCTATAACTATGTTACAGGTGCCCTTTTGGGATTTTTTTTCCTCTGCTTTCTCATTCTGTAATCTGCATCATTTTCATCTCTCTGTATATTCCCCTGTTTAACTTGTTATTCATGAATTCCCATAAAATAGAATTTTTTAAAAAAAATCTTGAAATTCATAAATAATGTCACGCATCGTGATCTCTTTCATAAACAAACTCAAAATAAGTAATTAATTTATTTGGTTGCAGAAGTAAGCAGTATTGAGTGGGAATTCATAGACATGTCAGAACAAGAAGAAGATCTTATTTTCAGAATGTATAAGCTCGTTGGAGACAGGTAATTAGTTTATAAGTTCGAATTAAAGTAGATTTTGTTTTTTGACCTATGTATGTATAAGCTCGTAGGACTCATTTCAGTCCTTTTAAAGTATATTTTGTTTTTGACCTATCTTAGTCGGACTCATTTCAGTCCTGGAAAAGGGTACGTGTATTCTAAGACCAAACTTGTAATTTTAAAAGTAATATATATATATATATATATATATATATATTTATGTAATCAATGTTACTAGTTTAAACAGTTTATATTTCATATTAATCGTGATAAGAAAAACTTTCTTTTAAAAAATTGATTTAAATAGATAGCATGAGTTTTACTTTTAATTCTTTATATGTGTGGTTTACATAATTTTTTTTAAAATGTATAAAATATTTTTAACAATACAGTACATATTTTTTTTTATATATTATAAAATATATTTTTTATATGAAAAGTTAGACACTTTTAGTTACTTTTTAAACTATAAAATATTATTTTATATTAAAAAAATTTGAATTAATATTTTATTTTAACACTTTAAAATTAAATTTAAATAGTATAATATTTAATTTTTTTAAATTTTTATGTTAAAACTGTTAAATATATAAGAATTAATATTTAATTAAAGATGGAAACATTGGTACGTATTATAAATTCTCAAGTAGATTAATTAGTTAATTGAAATTTATTTGAAATTATGAAATGCAGGTGGTCTCTTATAGCTGGTAGAGTTCCAGGTAGAAAACCAGAGGAAATAGAGAGATTTTGGATAATGAGACACGAAGAAGTATTTGCAAATAGAAGAAGAAAGCTACCTTGATGGCATGCTAATTGATTGAAGAGCTAAAGTTCGTACTTTGTATTTATTTTGAAGGGGAAGGGTAGGTAAGGTTATATAGCTCTTATAAAAAGAGCATTTTAATTCCATGCTATCAAACGGAATGTTTTAATTTTATAACTTTTAAAAATTTTATACTTTGATTTTAAAATTTCAAAGTTACTAGACTAATGTGTACTATTTTTATAACTAAAATGTATTATTTTAAAATTGAAGTATACATTATTTTAAAATTATAGGATTAAAACGTTGTAGTTAAAAATTAAAAAACTAACTTAATTTTTTTATTATCTAAAATTATAGGATAATTGGTGTCATTCTCCGTTTTAGTGGATAAGGTGCAAAATTAATTTCATTATTTAGCTTATTAATTTTGTCTTGTACCTTAGAATCTATGGTGTAGTTCATCTCATTTTTTTTAAGTACAAGGAAATATCACATGTACCACTTATATATTTATATTATTTTGATAATATAACATATGTACTGAATTAATTTTTAGAAAAAAAAAGTTAACTAAAATTTTAACAGTCTAATATCCACTGTTATATTAGTATCATAATTTTTTATTATTAATTAAAGTATAATAGAGTAAAAAATAATTATTTAATTAAAAATTACTTTTGTAATGAATGAAAAAAATTGAAGTTAACAAATTGAATAATTTATTAATTAAAAATTAATGCATCACATGTATTACTCTCAAAAAATATATACATGCATGTATAACTAGTAATATTTTGTTATATTTAACACAAAATTAAATAAAAAGTTAATTTTATCATTACATGACACATATTTCACAAACAATGGACTAAAAGAAATAATTTCTAAATTACAATACTAAAAAACTTCTGAGACCTAAACAAAGACATTTACGCTACTATAATAAATGATATATAAGTCGAGATTTAAAGTCAATTTTTATTTAAAACTGATTTATAATGAATTTTAAGTCGGTTTTAAATTTCAATTGATATTATTATTTTATTTTTTTGTAATTTTTTAAGTTAGTATTTATGTAGAACCGATTTTATACGTAAGATTTTTAGTCGGTTTTACGTGTCAACTGACGTTACACGTGGCTTAAGTCAATTGACACAGAACTAGCTTAAAATCCTACATGTAGCGTCAGTTCTACGTGTTAACTGATGTTACTATTTTATTTTTTTTACAATTTTTTAAGTCGGTTGACACGTAGAACCGACGCTACACGTGGGATTTTAAGTTAGCTCTACATGTCAACCAACTAAAGCCACATGTAACATTGGTTGACACGTAGAACCGACTTAAGATCCTACATATAGCATCAGTTCTATGTGTTAATCGACGATACTATTTTATTTTTCTATAATTTTTTAAGTCGCCTGACATGTAGAACCGACATTACATATAGAATTTTAAATCGATTCTATATGTCAACCAACTTAAGCCACGTGTAGCATCATAGGACTGTAAAATGGAAATAGTAATATTTTGGACCTGTCATTTACACAGATTAAAAACACAAATTTGATAAGTATATAATAGTATCAATTGTAAATCACTAACTGTTATTAGTTCAAAATTCTATATTTTAGAAAATCAAATTAAAAATAGGTTTTTAAATATAATTTTTCTTTTACATTGATTTATTATAATAAGGTAAAAAATTAATGTTATATTTGTAGAATGATTTGCAAGAATATTCTTAAAACAAATAATTAATTAGTTTGTTAATTTAGTGAATAATAAACATACAATAATATCTATTTGAGAATTTATAAAAAATAAAACACTTAAAACTTATAATAATAAAAATAGTATCCTATTAACATTAAACAGTCTCCAATGTGATTATTTTTAATATTAAACGGGTTTAAATAAATCTAGTTTAATTTGAATGGTATTCAATTGATTAATATTTAATTTGAAATGATGTGACAAACTTTTTTAATAGTGCAAATATATGAGTCTTTCACAATGGATATTATTTCTGTGGTTACATGTTTTAAATATATTATTTTTATCATTTTCTGTAACATTTTATAAGTAGTATGTGTGATAATTTAATAATGACATACAATCTAAGCATAATTGATTTGATACCATATTAGTAAGACTTGCATAATTTTATTTAATGAATAAATAAAATATAGCAGGACAACAAAGATGAACTTGATAGACACAACATAATCGAACTTAATAAATGTTTTAATACTATTTTTGTTAAAAATAATATATGTTAGTTGATTATTTTTTAATTGATATGATACAAGACATAATCTTAACATAAAAATAATTAACTTAACATAAATATATCAATTGATAAATGAATTGATCAAAAATGTCTCATTCAGTAAATGACTAAGCAAGAAACACATAAATTATAATTATAATAATTTAAATAATTATTTAAAAATAATATTATAAATTTAATACACAATAAAATTATCAAAATAATTATACATAATAATTACATTTATTATGAAAATTATGATAAAAAAAAGAAGAAAAAAAGAGAGGAAGAAGACAACGAAAGATACATTACCTATTTTACTAGATTAAGAAAAGATATTGAGATTCAAATTTAATGGGTTTTCTTCTTGGGTAAATATTAGAAACATTTTTAGGATATGTTAAAATACCAATCAATTACTAAATTTAAACTTTATATATGAGATATGGTCCCACGTTATAAAATTGGTGTGCATTAATTATTTAGATTTTAAAATGTGTTTTTTAGTTTCTCCATTTTGTAAAAAATATTATTTACTCTAAACTATTAGTTATGAGTAAATAATATTATTTTAATAATTTATCTATTAATATTTTTACTATTAAGTTATTAAAAAGTGATAAAACATAAGTCATTAATAAGAATAAAAGTGAAATTTAGTATGAAATTATTTAAAAAAAATCAACAATAATAATGGTCTTAGAGAAAATACTTTAACACATGTTTTAAATTTTTAAATTAAAATAATAAAATATTAAAATAAAAATAGTAATAATATCACATATTAAAACACATATTATGTGAAAACATTTCATATTAACTGTCATTTCACACATTGAAGCCAATTTCTATTAGGTTGCTAAACATGTAGACATGCAAACCACTAAAAAACCATATCATAAATTTAAAAGCATTAAGCATGGAAATAAATACTCAACTTGAAAACAATGAACTCATATAACAATAACAAAAGAAATCAGATTTTCTTGATTCAACTACATCATAACCTTAACAGAAACGAATTAGTTCATAATAGAAATAATAACAAACATTATCTTAATTGAATCCATGAATAACAAATCTGAATAAAATACAAAAAATAAAAACTAAGGAGAAGAGATGAAAAACTTTTAAAGATGAAGACTTGGTAGCAACAATGGTGATGATCTTTCAAGCTTCTCCAAACTTTCTCTCCAAAATTGTCTTTTCTCCTCCAAAAATGTTTTAAACCTCCTCCCTCTATCGTGGCCTCTTTCTCCATCATATTGTATATATAGATCTAGGGTTTTGGGGGCAATTTGGGAACAAAACAACATAAAAAATGTGTTTTTGGACGAAACTCGCCGGCAGTGACATTATTCTCACCGCGGCAAGATTTCTGGAAAATTAAAATTTTTGTTCCTCTAATTATTGCCGGCGGCTAGATAATTTGGCCGGTGGCGAGATTTGCATCTGCCAAAATCCATGCTCTCGGGAAGATTTTCGTCGTGCTCTCTATAAGATTTTCGCCGGCGGCGAGATTTCTAAATTTTGAAACTTTGTTTTCTTTTTATTGTCACTCAATCCCGATCATTGAAATTTGTCCCAAACTTCTCCAAAATCATGATTTTACCTGAAATTGTACTTTAAATACGAAATACCCGTGAAATGACATTTGTGGATTAAATAATCAAATAAACACAATTTTCACACAAATATCAACATTTAAATCATAACAAAAATGCAATAATTTGACTCTTATCGACAACCCCCAACCAGCTTCTTGCTAGTCTTTAGCAAGAAAAGCGATCTATGAATAAATTCAAAAGAGACATTAAAAGAAAAATTCAAAGAAAATTTATTCTATTTACAAAATTACATTAAGCATATGCAATAAGCCTTTAAACCCCTAGGCGGCCCTAGTAGGACGAGTTGTAGTCTCGTGAGGGCTTCCAATGATGATACCCACAAACATATTACCTATAACTATCCTAACTCAAAAAAATAAAATCACTCAATAATTAATTTGCACAAATGTCTCAAAAATTGTAAATAACACACAACACATAGAATAATTAAATGTCACCTAAGCTTTAAGAAATCTCAAAAGGCAATTTCACTTTTGTTATTGACTCTTAAACATCCATCAAACCACAAACCAATGGCCATAATGCCCGGATAATATTATGCACAACATTCACAAACAAAAAGGTGAAATCTCAAACTCCATAGGCTCAATTTTCAAAACTCTCTCCACTAATGAAGGAAAATACACCACTTCGGATCAATAGGATTTTATGAGGCTCGTAATGTTAGGCTTAGGTATTTGGTTAAGAAAGAACAGGAAGTGTCAAAATATAAATAATAGCACTTATTAGATTAAACACAACCAATTAAGTAAAAGAGTAATACTATTTAACCCAAATTGTTTCTTCCGATCATAACCCATTTTTCCAAAGATAAACAAAATTATTCCTCAATCTTTCACCTCAGTACATCCATCACTAACACTCTTTTATTTACTAGAATGTGAAGGCCTTTTTTTAGACATAACCCCCAACCAATTTCTTCTAATATTTGTGGAAGATATTTTTTTTTTGTCCTTACTCCAATTGCTCATGAAAAGTCTGTGTTCAAAATTAAGTGCTCTTAACAAATAAGGTAGGAATTATATATATATATATATATATATATATATATATATATATATATATATTGGCTAAATAAAAGGTAGGTTATAGAAGGAAAAAATAAAGAAAAATAAGGCTAACAATATATTTAAATAGGCTCAAAGAGGTAACTAGTGATATAAGGATAACTAGGCTTAAAATGGCACAATCAATCCAAAAATGTCCTACATCATATCCTAAACAATGAAATTCCAAATTATTTCGCCTCAAGAGGTTTTCAAATGAGTTCTAGAGTTTGTTGAGATCACAAAAATGTCCATTAAAAATTCGCACATAAGACTTCTCTAAGCATTTAGACTAATCAACCAAATCATACCACATACCAAAAGAGTCGTCAACTAGGTAAAATCAACATTTGAAATTATCTTTAAACCGAAGCAAAATTTAATGTCTTCTAAAACCTACTTGTTATCACAATCACACTATTATCATCAACGTGCAAATTAAAACAAGTAAAATGCAAATGAGAAAAAATAAAAATAAGACAATAAATAAATAAAAGAAATTTAATCAAAATGTAGAAAAATAAATGGAATATCAAAATTAAACACAAATAAACACACAAACAAAACTATTAAAAATGAAGCGAAGAAAAGATTTACTGTTTACCGCACCCCCAACCAAAACCTTACATTGTCCTCAATGTAAGAAAGAAAAACTGCAAATGGCTATTGTCATCACAAAGAGAAAAAGAGTTAGGTGCACCATCACAGTCACACTAATTTGTTAAATCAAGGGGTTAACAATAAAAGAAAATCAATCATAAAGAAATCAATCACAGTCGCATTTTTTTTACCTACAAGACAAATAAAATAAGTAAATTTAATTAAAAATAAAATTATCATAAAATGAAGTGCAGAATTTAAAATCTAACTAATAATTCACCAAAACTTAAAATTTAAGCTAAAATTTTAAATTTTAAATTACTAATATTGCTAAAATAAAATGAGATAAAAGATGAGAAAACAAATCTGATGGGTTGCCTCCCATTAAGTGCTTTAAATTATAGTCATTAGCTAGACTTTCTGTCATTCTTTTTGCTTGCTGAATTCTCCGTCAAAATTTGGCTTCAACCGTTGTCCATTCACCTTGAAAGTTCCCTTTGTTTCATGACTGATCTCAACTGCTCCATAAGGAAACACCTTGGTTACTAGAAAAGGTCCTGACCAACAAGATTTTAGCTTTCCCGGAAAAAGTCTGAGATGAGAATTATAAAGCATCACTTTCTATCCCACCTCAAAGTTTCACCTCAAAATGTGATTATCATACCAAACCTACATCTTGTCCTTGTATATTCGGGCATTCTCATAAGCATCATTCCTCATTTCATCCATCTCATTTGTTGCAGATTTCACAAGGCAACCTTCTAGTGGTAGAAATGGAGTTCTCTCCTCAAAAGTTTTCGAGATTAACCTGTCAAGAGTGTTAATTTGAAAACAAGAATGTTCCTCACTTGGAAATTTCATTGCTTCAAAAACATCAAAAGTCACTTGTTCATCTTGCACCCGTAGAATAAGCTTTCCTTGTTGAACATCAATCAATGTTCTTCCAGTTGCAAGGAACGGTCTCCCCAATATCAACGATACCTCTCTATCTTCCTCCATGTCAAGCACCAAAAAATCTACAGGGAAAATAAATTTGTCAACTTTAATTAAAACATCCTCAATTACCCCTCAAGGATATTTCACCGATCGATCCGCTAATTGTAGAGAGATTAAAGTGGGCTTTACTTCTCCCAGACCTAGTTCCCTGAAAATAGAAAGTGGCATCAAATTAATGCTTGCTCCTAAATCACATAGGCCTTTATCAAAATTGCAATTTCCTATAGTACAAGGTATAGTACAACTCCCTCAGTCTTTCAATTTCTGTGGCAGTTTTCTTTAAAGAACTACACTACACTCCTCATTTAGCATGACAGTTTCATAATCTCCCAACTTCCTCTTCTTTGATAGAATTTCCTTCATGAATTTTGCATACTTGGGAATTTGTTCCAACATCTCTGCAAAAGGAATTTTAATATGCAATTTCTTAAAAATATCTAGAAATTTATCAAATTGATTATCAAGCTTTTTCTTATTCAATCTTTGAGGATATGGGATAGGAGGCTCATATTTCGCATTTGGGAAAAGTTGAACATCTTGGGATATTGATGGCTTTTCTTTAGATTCTTCCATTTTTTTCTCCGATTTCCCCTGCCATTCAAGTTCTTTACCGCTTCTCAATGTGATAGCCTTTACTTGTTCTTTGGGATTTATTGTGTCACTAGGCAACAATCCTTGAGACCTTTTTGCAATCTGCTTTGAAAGTTGCCCTAGTTGGTTTTGGATGTCCCTGTTGATTGCCTCTTGATTTTTGAAATTTGTTCTTGACTCCTCAATGAACTTTCCCAAAATTTCTTCCAAATTTGTTTGTTTCTTCTCTTGGGGTTGGTAGGAAGATGATGACGGTTTGAATTCCCCTTGGTTAGTTCCCTATGACAAATTTGGATGATTTCTCCAACCTGGATTGTAGGTGTTCGAATGTGGGTTATGTTGAGGTTTTTGGAAATTTGAAACATAATTTGCTTCCTCAGCATTTGGTGAAGCAAATGGATTTCCAACTTGGCAATCGATACTAGCATGATTTCCACCACATAAATCACATTGTGTAGTTGGTTTGGATTCGAATTTGGATGACAAAGAATCCATCTTTCTTGAAAGAACAACAACTTAAGCCGACAAAGCATTCACTGAATCAATTTCATGCACTGTTGTTGGTCTTTTTGCAGTTACCTGCTCTAAATGCCACTGGTTGTTGTTTTCTGCCATAATATCTAACAACTCAAGAGCATCCTCCAGTGTTTTTCCCATTAAAGACCCTCCAGCTGTAGCATCTATCATTGCCCTATAGATTGAAACCAACCCATTATAAAATATAGAGACTTGTAGCCAAATCGGTATACCGTGATGTGGGCACTTCCTCAACATTTCTTTGAATCTTTCCCAAGCTTCATACAATGATTCTTGGTCATACTGTGTAAAATATGTGATTTCATTCCTCAATTTTTCCATCTTAGCAGGAGGAAAGAACTTGGACAAGAATTTCTGAACCAACTCATTCCATGTTGTAATTGATCCCGGTGGTAATGAGTTTAGCCACTCTTTGGCTTTATCCTGAAATGAAAAAAGAAAAACCCTCAATCTTACAGAATCTTCAGACACACCATTTATCTTATAAAGATCACACACCTCCAGAAAGTAAGCAATATGTGCATTTGGATCATCCTTTGACATTCCCCTAAACTGATTTCATTGAACCATTTGGATAAAGGATGGTTTTATCTCGAAGTAGTTCTAGCAACATTAGGTGCAACATAATCCCTTAAAGCTCTATGATTTCCACCTCCCTTAACAATTGGTGGATCCATGTCTGATTGTCTATTAGGAGCTGAGGTTGAACGCCTTCTCTCTCGGTTTAGATGCCTATATGTTCTATCAATCTCCGGATCAAATGGAAAAAGGTTAAGGCTTCTTGTACATCTCATACAACAATCCTACAACCAGAAAATTAACTAGCACAAAAACAACACAAAGTTACCTTTTTTTTGTTTTTTGGAAAATAAGATAAAAGAGAAAAATAAACAAAATTAAAAATGAAACAATGATAAAGCAAATTAACTTCAAATTAAAAATAAGATTAGGTAGTATCGATATTAATAAAATAAAACCATTCCCCGACAACGGCGCCAAAAACTTGATGCGTATTTTCGCAAGTGTACGAATCGTTCAAGTAATAAAGTGTACAAAAGTAAGGATATCGAACCCACAAGGAATGGCGTTACTAAGTATCGAAATTAACTAATCCTAATTTTATTTGAAAACCGAATTGTTGAAATTTGTTTAAGAAGCAAATTAACTTAAAACTAAATGCAAATAACATAATTGAATGTTGTTCACAACTGATTAAAAAGGCTAAGGCATTTGATTTTGCTAAATCAATTCAATCCGATTTCAAGTCATGTTATATGAGAATCAAAGCTAAAAGGGATGGTTGAAAAACCCAAATTTACCTAATACTCTCTCTCGAGTTATATTAGAATTACTTATCTATGAAAACCAACTATATTTCTATAAAGATTTAATCACAAACAAGCACATTAAGATTTATGGTATTTCTAGAATAACCACATATATCATGCATTAGTTCTCTCACTCGCATTCAACATACGGTATTTATCACAAGAAGCATTCATTACACATCTCCTCTCGGTCTCAATATAATGCAACAAATCATCAAAATCTTGGCCAGAAGTTTAAAAGCATTAAGCATGAAAATAAATAATCAACTTGAAAACAATGAAATCATATAACAATAACAAAAGAAATCAGATTTTCTTGATTCAACTACATCATAGCCTTAGCAAAAACGAATTAGTTAGTAATAGAAATAAGAACAAACATTATCTTACTTGAATCCATGAATAACAAATCTGAATAAAATGCAGAAAATAAAAGCTAAGGAGAAGAGATGAAAAACTCTTGAAGATGAAGACTTGGTAGCAACAATGGTGATGATCCTTCAAGCTTCTCCAAACTTTCTCTCCAAAATTGCCTTTTTCTTCTCCAAAAATGTCTTAGACCTCCTCCCTCTACCATGGCCTCTTTCTCCATCATATTGTATATATAGATCTAGGGTTTTGGGGGCAATTTTGGAACAAAACAACATAAAAAATGTGTTTTTGGACGAAACTTGCCAGCGGCGACATTATTCTCGCCGCGGTGAGATTTCTAGAAAATTAAAATTTTTGTTCCTCTGATTCAATCGGCAGCTAGATAATTTGGCCGGAGGCTAAAGGTGTCTCGTCGGCGGTGAGATTTGCATCTGCCAAAATCCGTGCTCTCGGGAAGATTTTCGCCGTGCTCACTGTAAGATTTTTGCCGGTGGCGAGATTTCCAAATTTTGAAACTTTGTTTTCTTTTTATTGTCACTCAATCACAATCATTGAAATTTGTCCCAAACTTCTCCAAAATCATGATTTTACCTGAAATTGTACTTTAAACACGAAATACCCGTGAAATGACATTTGTGGATTAAATAATCAAATAAATAGAATTTTCACACAAATATCAACATTTAAATCATAACAAAAATGCAATAATTTGACTCTTATCAGTATTTGTTCTGACGATTAAGTTAATTTCTAAGATAAAGGCTAAGATAAGAGAGAGTTAATAGTGAACAAATGTGCTAATACATACATTTTCTATTTATAATGACCTATTTTAAGGTTTTAACGAATAAAATAATTGTAAATAACTAATATAGATTAATTAATATATAATTATTTAGAATATTATTGACTTTGCATAAATATAGATCGAGTCATTAATATTTATTTAGAATTTAAATAATAAAATATATACTTGACTGTGTGCTGACTATACTTATTTAACTTTTTAAAGCCGGCATAGACCAATCAAATGTGACCACAAATACTTGGTGATTTTTCTATCCAACACAAGCCCCTTAGGCTACCTAACCCATTTCTGCCAGTAGTTTAGTTATCTTTTCCAACTATGGTGACTCAGTGACAATTGAATCTAGAGTGTCTTAACTGAGTTGAACAAGTGATACCTCAAATATATTTATTGCATAATAATATTTAGGTCATAAGCTTTCCAACAGTAGTTATCATCCTTCAATCGATGTTTTGATTAGAAAGCTATAGTCTGTCAAAATTTAGGAAAAAAAGTCAATTATGAATTCACAAGTTTGACGTCCCAAATTTGAAGTTTTTTATGCTTGATAGGAGGTTGAGATTGGAATTGTTAATCTATGTATAGACTTTGTTGCTCTCAACTTCACTCATAACTTTATTCTATGACCAAAATCAAAACTCTAAGAAGAAGAATTAGAGAATAGTTTCTTACTTCACCCAACTTTTGGTAAGAGGATCGACATATTTATCTTTCTAAATTTTTTCTTCAATTGAACTTGAATTAGCATGAAATATAGGAACTTAAAGAATACTTTCAAGCTTAGATTGTTTTTACTTTTCTTTTTTTGTAGATCCAGACTAATAGACCAAGAAATTTTCTGAAGAGATTTTTTTATATTTGTTTTAGGAGCTAGGAGTCCATGTCCTACTGCTACAAATTTGATAAGTCTTATCCTATGAATACCATGACTAGTGGTAGGGAGAAAACACATCTTCATAAAAGGGGATACATGAAAGATGATAGGGATACAAGGAATTTCAACAACGAGAGTCAATAATCAAATGAAAGTGACTCGCATCAAGTAAGGTAAGAAAATAGGATCCCATAGGTAGGTCAAGATGGTACAAACTAGCATAATTATTGAGAGTTGAAACAACAGACTAGTTGGTAAATCCAATCGCATAAAAAACCAAGGAGCGAAGAGACCAAACACTCGTGACCCAACATAGCTAGCGATCAGAAGGTTCGACCTACAAGATAACCAACTAGCCAGTGGAGCCAATCAGTTGTGACTTTAACTACAATGGCTATAAGGATCCTAGTTTCGGACTCTAGTCTGACTCCTCCCTTCTTTGCAACCTTTTCATTTCCATTAAAACTTTGGGATCTATTACTGATAAAGGCATTCTTGAAGATATATTGGACTTTGAAGCTGAGTATAGACTTGAGTACGAGGTTGATTCCTTAGTGGTAATCAATACGACACTTATTATGGACAAGTTGAGAGAGATGTTCAAGATTTCAGATGACATTAGAATCATTCTTTTTGAGCGTGATGTTAACCTTAACAATCCCTCGTTTGGAGGGAACACACTTTATAGATCAACTCTTTACTAGTCTGAGGCTCTCATTTCCAACATTGGTTCAAAAATTTCTTTGTAGAGTAGGAGCTCCCCTCGATAACTTTCTCCTAATTTATGGAAAATCTTTATGTCTTGCTACATTTTGTGGAAGAAACATGAGAGGGAGATGACTCTGGTAGAGTTTTGATCACTTTATTACTCATAAATTAGGGGTGGATGTTGGTTCAATATCAAGCCATACAAAAATCATAGATTCATTAAGGATTTTTCCAAGTATAACAAGGGTTTGTATCTCTCATGATTTACTACAATTGGTGCTTGTTATATGGCTTATCCTAAACTTGGCACTACACCTACTGATTTTGTGCCTAGAGGTGAGCTATTTGCATGAATAAAGCTTACAATTCTGTAAATGGTCATAGTATATTGGAAGCAAGTCAAGTTTGTTGACGAGAGGTGAGAATTAATTCAAAGACTATTCACTCTACCTTATAGAAAGCATAGTTGTGAGAGATTGATTGTTGTTGAGATGATTGTGTTCTAGGGTTCGTAACTTTTTGCAACTATTCTTAAGACTTTGAAGGAACCTCTTTCCAAAGTTATGTATTTTGTGTAACACTTGTTGCATTTGGTAGATGAATTCATGTTGTTAAGTATCCTTGTCTCACATCAGCTAGGAGCAAGGCAACAATGCTGCTTATAAGCCTGGGCAACCCTTAATTCAAACCCTTAATTCAATAAGATCTCATTGAATTAAGGTTTTCCTAGGCTTAACAGTCCCCTCCACATGACTGACAAAGGTGGAAATAAGCACTGCGGTGAGACTATGGTAGAGCCCAGGGTTCAAGCATATAGAGACCAGGAGCAGAGCTTTAATACCATGTTAGAAACCTAGGCTTAACTTAACCTAATAAGATCTCATTGGGTTGAGTTAGGCCTGAGTTTCTAACATGGTATCAGAGCTCTACTTCTGGTCTCTATGTGTTTGAACCCTAGGTTCTACCACAGTCTCACTATGGCACTTATGTCCACCTTTGTCCACCGTGTGGAGGGGGCTATTAAGTATCCTTGTCCCACATCGGTTAGGAGCAAGGTAGCAAAGGTGCTTATAAACCTGGGCAACTCTTAACTCAATGAGATCTTATTGGGTTGAGTTAGGCCTGAGTTTCTAACACATGTTACTTACCCCAGTTTTTTTACTTTTGTAGAGATGCCTTCATAGTATGTTTCTTCATAGAAAGGCTTGTCATTTAGTGTTTTTCAATTCATAAATTGGCATTTGGTAAACAAGAATAAAAAAGGAGGTGGACATGTGCTTGGGAAGAAAAGAGCATGCCAAGAAATAGCCCAATAGGTCGAGGTGATAGTAGAGGTTAAGGTGCCTGACGAGGCTCTAGTTCCTCTTCCATTTGATGAATTTGTTATGGAGGATTATGCTTCATAAAAATTGCTTCATGCACCTTCTCCATTTATTTTCTGTGAAGCCCTAACAACTAGAATGGTTGAGTTGACTAGACTTTGTACTGTGAGTTTAATTGAGAGATCAAATAAGATCAAGGATACTTTTGAAGAATGTATTTTTAAAGCCTAAACTTTCCTTGACCCAATGGAAGATGCTACCTATGTCATTATATTTAAAAGACTAGGATTTAGCTTTATTGGAAAGGGCTCACAAATATAGCTGATGAGATACCAATGCATTGGAGAAAGTAAGATAAGCCTAGAAAGTTACTAAGAAGGCTCTTGAGGTTGCCAAGTGTCAATTATATAAAGACTTGGCTAGAAAGAATTCTAAATGGTAAGGGATGTGTGTCAAGAATCATATACGAACTACCCAACTCGAAGTTTTGGCTGAGCAAGTTATAAATGAGTACCTTGACTCAAATGACTTCACAATTGATATAGGAGTTTCTTGGGCTCACATTTTTGAATCTACTAAAAGAATATTTAGGAAAGTCTACCCAAACATGACTCTTTCCCTCTATAGCATTCCAAAATACACTAGAGTTGTAATTTAGTACGATGAGTATGACAATAGCTCAAATGTTGAAGGGAGTGAAACCCCATTTGGAGCTATAGTTTTGGCTTCTATTGGTACAAGGAGAAGATTTAACCCCAATCATCTACCAAGGCTCAGGGAGTAGTATAGGCAATACCCATTATCATTGTTATGTTGAAGGGTGCCAGTAGGGATGATCGTCGTAGGACTTAAGTCTTACGCCGCATACTTTGCTTGTAGTTTTATTTTTATTTTTGGCTAAAGTGTTAAGACTTAGCTCTTTTCTTTGTAGCTCTAGAAGCATTGAAACTTTGAATGAAATAATGCAAGTGCTTTACTTTGGAAATTTTTGTATTGCACACTTTACTTTGAATGAAATAATACCAGTGATAAGAGACATACTCCTTGGTTATCATATTATTACATCAAGTAAAACTTAGTCATTTTTGTAAACCTTTTTAGGAGTTGAAAGACATGATTGATTTAAATCAACCCCAACTATCCATAACAAAGTTGGCATCAACACCTAACTTGGGTCCATGAGAGTCTCAAAAAGCACTCGGTGAGATGGGAAGTTGCAAAGGCATGACTGAGTATGAGATAGGAAATAGAGCAATGCACAACTAGTGATGGTCGATCCCAGGTCATTGGCTGGTTGGTAAAGTGGAACAATGATTCACACATGAGGTTATAGACTTGTAGACCGAATGTGGTATGATCGATTGCCAATTGGGAGGTTGTGCAGTTGTGAAGCTCATCAGTAATCTTGTTTTTGAAAAATACTCCTTAACATTCAAGAAATCGGTTGTGTCCTATCGACTATGACATCGGTAGGATCCAATAAGCAGTGATCCCATCTTGTTGAGTTATAAAATCTTCATATCATGACCTACCCAAACTTCAAAGTCTTGATACTTTTTGATCGAGTCCAACTTTTTTCTAGATCCCAACTTTTTTGAATCATTTTTCCTCTAAATCCAATTTTCTCTTAATCTAATTTTTCTTGGTCTTCCAAAGTTCCAGAGAAGTTTTATATTCTTCCAAAGAACTTTAAGAATTTCTTGGTCTTCCTAAGTTCCCAAGATTTTTTTTTATATTCTCAAGTATCTTAAGAATTTTTTGAAAAATGGTTGGTCTAAAACCCAATCTCCTAACCCCATGCTTAGGGGGCTTTTTGATTAAAGCAATAAATAACCATTCTATAGATCACATTCCTATTGAGGTATGGCCTCCACCTTTTCCTTCAAAATTCTATGAAAGTTACTGATTCCTAGGAAGGAGTTTTCTACATGTGAAGGGGGTCATACCAACTTCATCCCTATGCATACATTTCCTAGTCCCAATGTTTAGATCCTAGACTATCATTGTTGTAGGGTTATGTTTCATCTTGAATGACATTCATTATAGGTGCTAGAGGGGCTATGCCTTAACCTCATTTTCCTCGTCAAACTTAGTCCAATAAGATATTAGTTTTATGATTCTAGGTCATTGTCATCCTGGACCATATTCTTTGTGGTTGTTGAAGGGGTTATGTCCAACTTCATTTTTTGCACAAGAATACATCCATTAAGACAAATGTTGGTAGTGTCATTACCTTGATCTTGGATCATAGTTTCTGTGGGAATTGAAAGGGTGGTGAGCCAGCTTCTATTTCCATATAAGAAGTGATCCATTGTGACGATGGAAAACATTACCTTGATCTTGGGTCACATTTGCTATGGGTATTGAAAAGGTTTTAAGTCTGCTTTTGTTTTTGCACAAGAAATGATCCATTGAGACAATGGTTTAATTCTAAGTAGGCCAATACCTAGATCTTAGATTATAGTCACTTTGGATATTGAAGAGGTATTCTTCCCATTTTCATTTTTGCATAGGAAGTGATCCATTGAGGCAATGGTCTGATAAAGCCAAGTGAGCCAGTCTGGATACGGGAGTGTGTTGTGTGTGTAAGGGGTTCTAGGAAGTAGATGGCTAGGTGAGGTCATATACCAAGTAATTGTAGGTTGGTGATGTATAGGATAAGTTTGGTTCTTTACTTTGGTCGGGTATGAGTACTAGGTTTGAAGGAGTAGTGGCTCACTTCCCAGCCAAAGCAACACACAGAGGCATTTGTGCCTTAGTGCACAACTAAGGTAGCTTTGGAAGAGTGATTAATTCTCATTCTAGTGTTATATCCTTCTTGGATGCAAAGGTTACAATAGGTGCTTAGGCAGTTGAGTTACAAATGATTACATAAATTCCAAGCTGGCTAAACATTTATTTATTCTCATTCATATATTTTTTATGTGCTAGTGTTGACTTGGCCATATAGGACCTCACCTAGCACTTTTAATTGGAAAATAAATTACAAGTATGAAATAAAAATAAGCATGCACATATTCCACTTCTCTCAAATTCCTTATTCACATCTTTTGCTCCTAGTGGATCGTTAAGTTGTAGCAATCTCGAGCTACCCTTTGCTCTTTAAGAATGATTAAAATTTTCATTTCTATTAGGAACTTTAATACCAGGTGATAAGTGGAAGATACTTCCCTAGTAGCATGCAAAAATGGTCATCCAAAAATGTCATTTTAAGATGAGGGGCATTAAACTACCAGGAAATTAATCATGATAGTCCTAGTTGTGTGGCCTTCTCTAATCATGACTAGAGCTCAAAATTTCCATGTAGGGTGAGAGCCTTCCATCATAATATATACAAAAAGTATTCATGGCCTGAAAGGATGTTATAGCTTCATTTGTTTCCAAGCATCATAATATGTATACACTAGCCATGATGCTTCCTTCTTTGTGAATACCAAGTCTTCCCAACAATCCTAGTCTCCTTATCCTTGCCATGATTATGAATAATATGGAACATCGCTTAGATAGATACTAATCCTTTAACATGCATCTTCTTGGCGTAGTTATAAAGAAATGAATTAATGAGTTCGTATATGTTTAGAGAAGAAAGACTCCAAATATGGGTAATATTGATCTCATGAAATGAATGAAATGATAGGATTTATAAATAAATCATAAGCTATTCTCAAGCATCCATCAAAATCATCAAATAAGAAGATATGAATGAAATAACTTCAACATATGTATTTCATTTGTTCTTATGTAATATCCATTCTCTCACTACTTTGAAGAATTTTTGGATCATAATATTTAGTTTATATTATTCTTTCTCTTCTTTTTTTAGAGATTGGACCCATGTGTATTTTGTATATATTTGTATGATTTATTGACTGATTAATTTGATCTCCATTATTTGATTCCTAAACACCAATTTTGGATTTATCTTAATCTAACATTCAAGCAAGAAACACAAACTATGCTAAAAACAAACTAATTGTCACAATATTCCATGACATGTTTACGAAATTAATCCAACAGTGAAAAGACTCAATCATTTGTTTAGAATCTACTAAAATAATGCTAATTTAAAAAAATTAAAATAACTTAACTATCCCTAAAGCAATAAATAAAGTAAATAAAACAAATGTAAATAAAAAAAATAAATGTAAACACATATTTAATAGAAAATTTTAAAATTTCCTAAATTTATGTAACATTTCCTCCACTACAAACCTAGAATTTACATTTTTTTCAATGCAACAAATGTAATTTAAATGATAAAGATAAAGAAAATAAAAGTTACACATTACTTTGTATGATCAAGTAATGTTTTAGAAAGTCAAGTGCATCCATCATCTCAACAATTTAACCACAAAGACAAATTAATATGTATTTCTCACACATCTCAATGAATAATTATAAATTTAAAAATTCTAAATATAATAACCATGGTTCACATAAATAGGAATATAAAATAAAAAATATACATAAAGTATCAAAATAGCATAAAACATAAGAAAATTCTAAAATTAAAACACATAAAATAGAAAAAATAATATTTCCTAAAACAATGGGTTACTTTCCATTAAGTGCCATTTTAAGGTCTTAGCAAGACGTAGTTGTCATAAGGTGCTTAGGTTTGTACACCTATATTGACTTAATCTCTACCGTGTTATGTATTCTTTCTAAATAGGGTTTCACACGATGTCTTTTGACCTTACATTCTTTGTGTCTCATCGCTACTAAAATAATGATTTTTGGTCTTAGATTTTTAGCCTTAGTGCATATATATATCTTCAGTTTTTATCAATCACCGTGATCATAAATTAAACTAAAAAAATTACTTAAATATAAAAAACTTATATAATCATAACTATTAAATGAGCATGATCTAATTAAAATAATAGTGTTCCTAATCTTTTTAAAATTGAAATCAAATAATATATTATGTGTTATTTATTTACAAAATAAAAAATATTATTTTACAATTTTTGATTTCTCTATTAATTTAGTTTCATGTATTTTCTCTCTTTTACACCACACAAAATTTCTCTATCAATTTTTTTTCTTTTGCCCTCTCATTTGTTTCTTTTTTTTCTCTCATTTCCCCATTTTCCCTCTTTCTCATTGGCATTTTTTTTTCATTTTCCCTATTGTCTAACTCGTTTTTTTTCCTTTGAATCTTTTCTTATCTAGCACTACCCATCTCCCTCTTTCTCACCATCAAACCCTACGGTGCTTTTGGTAGCTTCACCTTTGCTGATGGTAACACTAATCCATGTTAGTTTAGATAAGCATTTGTCTATTTATTTAACATCTTCTCTATTTTATCTCTATCTGATCTCAATTTCTCTATGTTCTCTATGACGCTCAGTTCATTCGGTACAATTGATTCTAAGTTTTTTGTGTCTTGTAGACTAGAACTACTTGATTAGGATTAAGATTCTCTTTTCTAGAGTCAATGATATGTTATATTGTTTTGTTTTGGTATATTAATAATTATTACATCTCATTTCATTTTTTCTTGAGAATTTTCAGGAGTAATCAACATAAATTTTTCTTTGTTAATTTTCATGAATTTTTAAAAATAAATGAAGTTCTACCACCTAGACCAAGAAAATTAACAAGTGTTGTTAGTTGGAATGGGATTTGAGATTTGACCATAGAAATTATACCTTTTATACCTTAGTATTTTACTATCTTCTATTTATTTGTTTATTTTTTATTTCTGAGTAAGTGTACCATAAGATATTGACCCAAATCCTACGGTGTGGACAATCCCACAAGGCTTTTTTAACTTGTTTCTTCCTATTTAATATTGTGTTTCAGGAAAACCAAGATATCCTAATAAAATGTATTTCTCATGATTTGGGATTTTCTATGGGAAGACAAATTGCTACTTGTGTGATTTACAAATGCCTTATTTAGTGGAGGTCATTTGAAATTGAGAGAACCATTATTTTTTATTGCATAATTCAAACAATAGCCTCAACCATTGAGGTAAATTTATGAGCTCTCATATGTTTCTCCATATTTGAAGTAATGTACTGCAACTTATATAGATGGTCTAAGTTTCATCCCTACTAAAGTTGGCAAATTTTCCAATTTATGGTCTAGGATAGCAATGGTTCATTAACTTATTGGTTATCAAATACTTCAAATTTGTTGTTGTTGTTGTTGTTGTTTCAACATACACTTAAGGCTAGTGGTGCTACTAGCTTAACACCACAATGACGGAGAACATCATTAGTATCTCTATTTGGAAGGATGCCTCAAGTATGAAGCAGTTCTACAATATCTCTTTTGGCAGCATTCCCAAAAATAGATGATTTGGGAGTTTTTTTATCCTTCTCCTTTTTTCATTTATGTTCCAGGGTTGAAGAGTTTCTCCAAAAAGTGCAAGTCTTTCATTTCTTAACGGTCAAACACTTGGTAGTTTGGATGATTTACGACAGGTTAAGGCCAAGTATCCAACTCTACTATTTAATAGTAGCTTACTACCTTTCTTGAAAAGATATATGAGATTATAAGGGATAATTTGAAGAAAAAGATATCCATATTACTTGGATTATGTATCCAAGTGGATATTAAACATAAAAGTGACAATTAGATGCCAAATTGATTATATTATAATTGATTAATTTTTTTCCTTGAACAATTCAAGCACTAAAGACATCGCATACAAGCTTAGTGAAAGGGTGATCACTCAGGTATTATCCATCTAATTAAATGATGAAAAACACTATTATAGAATTATAAAGACAACTTATTAGGAGAATAAACAATTTAAAATTATATTTGAAAGCTTGGATAAATTCATAACTCTAAAAAATGATTTAATAGTTGGTTAAAATAAGCTTAAATAGTTATATCATATGCTTGATGACTATACCATTGCTGGTGATCCAATTCTTAGCCTGAAAAAATTTCCACAAGTGTGGATTTAATAGTGTATAAACCTACCAGTTTAGATCCTTTAGAACTGACAGTGTTTTGAGCACATAAAATCTACAAGTGATTTTCACATATTCAATATTTGAAAACTTAAAGAAAAAGAGAATGTTTCATGTTCAAAAAAATACCAAATAAAATCACTTTTATATACTGAATATCAATCTTGAAGTAATAGATCGTACCAATTTTGAAAAACACTTTAAACAAAAGTACTTATTACTATTATGGAGAAAACTAAGGATTTTACTAAGACAAAAATATCAAAACTAACATTCACTTTATTATACCTACAAACCTTACCATCAACTTTTAGAATATTAGTTTCAATACCTTTTATTAAAGTAGAATAAATTTGGGTCATCATCTTCCCCTTCATCTGAGCCCACATCCATGTAAAACAAATGGCATTTTGAATCAGTGGATAATTTGAGAAAAAAATTAAAAAGGTGAAAGATAATTGAATTTGAAATAAATTGATGTAAAAATATCAAAAATAAGAAGGTGAAATGCAACTCATGCTAGAACTTTAAAGAAAGAAAAATTGGTTTTTTAGTTCAAGAAGTGAAATGAAAAATTTAAAAGATAAGATAAAATATGAATAAATTTTGATTTCATTGGTGCATAGATTAGAAAGATATATGAAGGAAAAACACCTCATGCAAAGATAAAGGTGGAGGATGAATAATAATAGAGTTTACTCTCTTCAATAAAAGAAAGAAAATGAAAGTAGAGAGAAAGATGAGAACTTTCTCTCTCCTTCTTGAATATTATTGTAAAAATTTAACTACATGAAGTATATTTATTGGCTATATGGGATTGTAGCCACCTCTACAAGTTTATCTGGAAAAATTTAACTATATTTTAGTATCTATTTTCAACAAATAATAATGGATAATTTTCTCAAATATAATTAAATTTTATCAATATTTATAATCTAATTTAAATAAATCTTATTCCAAGTTTTTGATCACTAGTCATCAAAGTTCATGATTTTATGTTTTTTATTTTTCCCCGTTCTTAATTTCATTTCAAGTATATGTAAAGTTTATACATATAATATGTTAATATCAATATTTATAATAATTACAAGTATCTGTAAAGTTTATATCAATATTTATAATCAATACATGCAATTAAGATTACAAACCTTAACAGCTGCTGAGAAATGAAAAGAAGAGAAAAATTTCAAAAAGGGATAACACAACTTTGTAAAGGATTCAAGAAAAGATTGATTATACAAATCAAGAGATTAAGTGTATCTCTTCTTTTTCTCCTTTCTTTATAAATTTTATTGTCTTTCTTTATCAAAAATCTTAGCTTTAAGAGCATAATTATATCTTGTTAATTTATTAATCTAAATTTCTTATAAACCCAATTTTGTACGTGTAACTATTTAATATTTTTACCCCAATTGTTATTACAATTAAAATATATTATTTAATCTAATTTTTATGTTATTAATTGTTTAGAAAATGATTAATCTATAGGGAAATTAAATAGATTTGAGAAAATTATTTAAGTATTTGTCTTAATTAAATAACATGTATAGTTTCTAAGTAGAAATATATGATTTTTATGTGTGTAATCTATAATTGATGAATTTATGAGTAGTATGCAATTTAATTGACATTAGAGTATACTTAGGTTAATTAATATATGGTGTGTGGTGTACTTGATAGAGGAATCGAAGCAAGCTTAGATTCAATTGATTATATAATTATTTGGCAATTATATTGAAGGGAATTTTAATAATTTACATGTTAGGAAATTGAGGGATTAAAAATTCTTAGATCTTTTTCTCATATATCTTCATAATTATCGATTCTTGTGATTTAAAATTAGTTGTAATTTATTTTTTCAATTTTTATAATGTACTATTGTCCAAATAGTATTAGTAATAATTATATCCATACTTGATTATTAGTTATAGAAATCCCTATAAGATCGATACGCATACTTAGGTACATTGTATTACTTGCACGACTAGTATACTTGCAGATTGTGTCATATTGATCAAGTTTTTGGCACTGGAGAGTTAATTACTTATAATGTATATCGATAATATTTATTATTATACTAGTCTAGACCTTTTAATTTTGGTTTTAGTGTTTTTGTTGTATGCCTAGGTTGACAAGTGAAAATCTTGTTCCTTTTGGTTCGAAAATAGAAAAAAATTTACTTTGCTTAAGAAGAAAGTGGTTAGCACAAGAACAATCAAAGGTTATGGTAGAATAAAGGGATCAATGAGCTATTATGGTCCTTAAACCTTTAAAGGATTTTATAGTCCCATAAGTAAATGAAGCCCAATCTTCCATCAATAGATTGGGCATCAATGCTAACAAATTTGAACTTAAGTTAGGAGTCATTCAAATGATACAACCAAATCATTTTAGAGAGTTAGTCAACGATGATCCAAATCTTTACTTGGCTTTGTTCTTAGAAATATATGACATCTTCAAGATGAATGGTGAATTAGATGTTGCAATTCACCTTTGCTTGTTTCCTTTCTCACTGAGGACAAAGCTAGCATCATGGTTATAGTCACTACCTATTAGGTCAATCACTACATATGATCAATTGGCTCAAATTTTCTTGGCAAAATACTTCCTACCTTCAAAAGATAGCTAAACTCAGAAAAAAACATCATTTTTGTCCAATAATTTGAATAGGAATCACGTTATGAAGCCTGGAAATGCTATAAAGATCTCTTAATAAGATGCCCTTACCATGATCTTCCTACTTGGCTACAAGTGCAAACATTCTATAATAGATTAATGGGGGCAATGAAGGACCATAATTGATGTTGTAGCTAGAGGAACTTTAATAAAGAGGAAGTTTTTGCATTGCTTGATGAGATGGCATCCAATAATTGACAATAGCCTATAGAGAGGCTCAACCCAAAGAGAGTGGTAAGAGTAGTAGTTGTAGAAACTATAGCAGCATTGCAAGCTCAAACAATTACTATACTATTAGGTTTAACTAAGATGCTAGATGTTGGCTATATGAGGGTAAATAGGGTACAAATCCCATTCGTGGTATGTGATTATTGCAATAGACCTTATTCTACTGAGGCATGTGGGAACTTTCCTAAAGAAGTAAACTATGTCAAAAATAAAAATCACCAAGGAAACTCATACTCAAACACATACAAACTAGGATAGAAAAACCTTCCAACTTTCTCATGGAGCAATAAAAACAATCATGGTGGTTTTCAACTCAACTGTCAACCCTTCCAACTTTTAGGTTTTCAACAACGAGAGCAACCATAACCTTAGGAGAAGAAGCCATCGAGTGAGGACAACACCAATGCTTTAATGGGAGTGATGAAAGACTTCATACATTTTAGTAAATATAAAAGTGGATTTCATAGAGTCCATTCATGGGGTTTCTATTCATATTTTGGAGTTTCAAATGGAGCAACTGGCCCAAACCATAAGTCAAAAGCCTCAAGGTAACCTTCTAATCAACATAGAAGTTAATCCAAAAAGAGAAGGAAATGAGCATTGTAAAGAAATAGCCTTGAAGAGTAGTAAAACCATAGAAGAGAAGGAGGAAGCTTAAAAGGATGAGGTGGAAAAAGTGGAAGAGAATACTAAAAAGAAAATGATTCAACCAAAGAAGAGTAACCTCTATAAATCCTTTATTCCCTTCCCACAAAGACTCTTAAAGTAAAAATTAGACGATCAATTTTCAAAATTCCTAGATGTCTTTAAGAAGTTGAATATAAATATACCATTTACAAATGCACTTGAACAAATGTCTTCGTATGCCAAATTCATGAAATACATTCTATCTAAGAAAACGAGGCTTGGAGATAATGAGATAATAACCTTAATTGAATGTTGTAGTGCCATTATTGAGAGAAAATTACCATAAAAGATTAAAGATCCAGGTAGCTTTGACATCCCTTGCACAGTTGGGTATATACATTTTGGGAAGACATTATGTGACTTAGGCACAAATATTAACCTTATGCCACTATCAATTTTTAAGAGATTGGGAGTTGGTGAAGCCAAACCCACTTTAGTAACATTGAAAATGGTAGATAGGTCAATCAAGTGACCCCAAGGTGTGGTAGAAAATATGTAAGTAAATGTGGACAAGTTCACCCCTTTGGCATAATTCATTGTACTAGACATGGAAGAGGACCGCGACATTCCTATCATTCTTGGTCATCCATTTTTAGCAACTAGAAGAGCACTTATTGATATACAAAAATGTGATCTTATAATGAAAGCGTAGGATGAAACAAGTAACATTTAATGTTTTTAAAGCGATTACATTTTGTAATGCTAGAAATACTAGTGATTGATTTAAGATAAATGTTATTGATGAACTAGCCAATGATGTAGTTCATAACATGCACCCTAGTGATGCTTTAGATATGTGCTTGTTAATTTTGTAAACCCATATGCTGTTAAAGACAATAACAATCACTTCAGGGCACACATTCATGATGATAATTTAACTAAATCTGTTGAACCACCCACATTTAAGACTTTGAAACATCATGTTATGAATAATGAAATAAATTCATTAGAAAAAATTACAACTTGTCTTAATGATGAAACTATGAAATTTGTCATACGAGTTGATATTGTGGACTATGTGAAATATTTGGAGGCTGGGCCTCCCATGTGTTTATCTAATGAGATTGTAGAGTATCTTAAGAAAAGGGTATAGGCTCAAATCATCCATAGAGGAACCATCCAAGTTAGAGCTTAAATCCTTACCTAACCATCTCCATTATGCATATTTGGGTTAGAATGCGACACTTGTAGTCATAATCTCTGCTAGTCTAAATGTTGAGCTAGAAAAGTCACTACTAAAAATGCCTAGTGAATTTAAAAGAGCTTTGGATTGGCCTATTGCAAACATTAAAGGAATAAACCCATATGCATGCATAAACGTTTTTTAGGACAAAGTTAAGCCTACCAGGGATGCATAACGCTTAAACCCTATTATGAAAGTGGCGATGAAGGAAGAAATTGTTAAATGGTTGGACATGGGCATCATTTACCCAATATCTAACAATGAATAGGTAAGCCTAGTGAATAAAGTAGGAATTACTGTTATGGAAAATGAGTCAAATGAATTAATACCAATAAGAAATGTCACAGAATGGAGAGTATGTATGGATTTTCGTAAAGTGAATAAAGCTATAAGGAAGGACCATTTTTCTCACCCATTTATGGATCAAATGCTTGATAGATTAGCCAGATATTCTCCTTTTTTCCCTTTTAGATGGATATTCTGGCTATAATCAGATCACCATGACACTTGAAGACTAAGCAAAAGACCACATTCAAATGTCCATATGGAAAATTTTCTTTTAGGAGAATGCGATTTGGGTTATGCAATGCACTTGTAACATTTCAATGCTATATGATGGTTATTTTCTCAAACATGGTGGAGAAGCATTTAGAGATCTTCATGGATGATTTCTTGATCTTTGGGAACAAATTTGATAAATGTTTACACTATCTCTCCCTAGTGTTACCAAGATGTAAAGAAATCAATTTGATTTTAAGTTGAAAGAAATATCACTTTATAGTGCATGAGGGTATTATATTGGTTCACAAGGTCTTATCTCAAGGTATTGAGGTGGATAGAACTAAATATAAGTAATTAAAAAGCTATCACCACCCAACAGTGTAAGAGAAGTTAGGAATTTTCTTCGACATGCAAGCTTTTATTGAAGATTCATCAAATATTTTTCCAAAGTCTCCAAACCCTTGTCAATCCATTGGAAAAAGATGTCCTTTTTTAGGTTTGATGATAAATGTTTAAAGGCATATGAGTGCTTAAAGAGAATTAGTGTCAACATCAGTTATAATAACACCTGATTGGAACAAACCCTTTGAGTTAATATACGATGCAAGTGACTTTACTATTGGGGTTATTTTGGGGTAGCAAAGAGAAAAGATGTTCCATGGCATATACTATGCAAGTAAAATTCTCAATGATGTTCAAATAATTATGCTATTATAGAAAAGGAACTCCTTGCCATTGTGTATGCCTTTGAGAAATTCAGATTATATTTGGTTGGGACTAAGGTGATTATCTATATGGATCACTCTATAATAAAGTACCACATGAAAAAGAAGGATGCCAAACCAAGATTGATTAGACAGGTTCTCATTCTACGAGAGTTTGACTTGAAAATTCGTGATAAATGAGGGATAGAGAACCAGGTGGTAGACTATTTATCTAGACTAGAAAAGGAAGCTAATATTGATGATAACATGAAAATTGGGAAATCTTTTCTAGATGAACAATTTTTCTTAATGACTCAAATTGAAATCCTATGGTACGTAGACATCATAAATTTCCTGGTTACCAACTTCTTTCCACCTAATCTCACATGGAAACAAAAGAAGAAATTATTCCATGATGTTAAATTGTATTTTTGGGATGACTCTTACCTTTACAAAGAATACAGTGATAGTATTTTGAGAAGATGTGTCCCTTCTGATGAAGTTTGAAGTATTCTTCACCATTACCACAACTTAGACTATAGAAGTCACTTTAGGAGCACAAAAAAGTGCCTAAGATACGTCAATATGGTTACTTAGGTAGACAAATATTACTAGTGTTATTGTGAACGCAGGTACAAACAAGTCCTCGTGCAATGACTCATCTGACAACTCAGATTGTTAGATGGATTAGGCTCCGAATTGACCATATGTCCAAACATCTATATATATATTAATTATATTATTACTATTATTTTCAAGTTATTTAAATATTCATCGATGTTTTCATAATTATGCCTACAATTGTTATTATATATATATATACAATCAATAAATATTTAATTTTTATTACGTCTCTCCCATCTTGCTATTGATAATTACTTATAAAAAAGTTTATAGTAATTAAAGTTTACATCTTTAATTTCTTAAATTTATTATTAAATGTTTATATTATTATAAAATATTAAATTTAAAATAAAAATAAAATGTTATGAAAATTACCATTGATAATTATTTTGCTAAATACTTTGGTAACTTTGTTCTTAAAAAAATGTTGAAAAGTGGTTTTTTAATTTTAATTTAAAAACATTTTTGAGAACCATTTTTAAGTTATGCTATGCGGCAAAACATACCCTAATATCTCAAAAAAAAAAAAAGGAGCAAAACTTAGGACACCATATAGATAATTAAAAATATAGAGATAATGTACGACAATAAAATATAATATTATTGCTAATATGTTAATCATTATTTAAATAATTATCTAAATGTTAACGACATTACTAGTAAATAACTAAAAAATTTGGACATAATTGTCAAACTTTTATTTGTTATACCGGCAAATATATAATAATAAGAAAAATAAATTAGAATATCAACACAAATCCTAAGAATATTTCAAAGTTTAAACTTACAAAAATAATTAGATTAAAAACATGCACTAATGATTATAGTTATTTACTCGGATTAGTTATAACTAGTTATAGATTAACATGTTAAAATGTTCTAATTTGATTTTTTTTAAATTAATTAAACGGGTTTACTTGTTTTAGATCGAGTCCATATAAGTTTAACTCGAACTTAACTACTTTGTGCATAATTTGTATAGATTTACGAATCATTTAAAAAATTGATTCTACAGACAATGACGTTAGAATATAAGAATCGAAAATTTACAAGTTAATCAACTAATATTAACACAGATTATGATTTGCTCCCATCTATTAATTGTCACCTTTTATTAATTTAAAAAAAAAACTTTTAATATTCTATTAATTTAGAGGATTAAATTGTAATTTTACCCGCTTTAATTTAAAACCTTCTCAAACTCTAATTTCGATAAGTCCTTCCGTACGCAGAACTCTATATTCTCCATGAACTAACTTCCTTTAGTATTATCCCCTCCCTCTCTAATGGCGACCCTGCCTGCTTTCTCTAACCCTACTCTTCCTACTGGTCCAACGACATCTCCAACTCTTACTCCATACCTACCACTTCTTTTCTATACACGTCGAACTCTATGCCTAACCCTACTCTTCTCAGCAATCCATTATCGCCTCCCGGAGAGCTTGTCTCTGCGGCTAAGCCATCTCCGCTGGCAACACTTCTCCATGTCACTTTCAATCAAGACAAGGGCTGTTTTTCCGCCGGTACGGACAAAGGTCTTGGGATCTACAATTGCGATCCGTTCGGAGAGGTTATCTGGCGAGATTTTGATCGTGGAGGTGGGATTCGCATCGTGGAGATTTTATTCCGATGCAATATAATGCCTCTAGTGGGTGGTGGACCTGAACCTCAATACCCTCGCAATAAGGTTATTATCTGGGATGACCATAAGAATCGCTGTATTTGTGAGCTGACGTTTCGTTCTTTGGTACGTGCCGTTCGGCTTTGTTGGGATCATGTTGTTGTGGTTCTGGAACAGAAGATATACGTGTATAATTTTTCTGATTTGAAAGTTTTACACCAAATTGAGACGATTTCGAACCCGAAAGGCATATGTGAGGTTTCGCAATTGGCTGGCTCGCTGGTTCTGGTGTGTCCAGGGTTGCAAGAGGGGCAGGTTCGAGTGGAGCATTATTCAACGAAGAAGACCAAGTTGATCATGGCTCATGAATCTAGAATTTCCTGCTTTGCAATCACCCGGGACGGTCAGTTGCTTGCAACAGCTAGCTCGAAGGGAACTCTGATTCGGATTTTCAATACGGTTTGTGGAACGCTGCTTCAGGAGGTATGATTACATTTATACTTACGAGTAGCGTTACAAATTTGTTTGAAGGGTTGTTTCTTAAGTAGTTGTTAATTGTGTGAGATTTGAGTGCCAATTTAATCTATATTAGAAGAAAGGGTCAAATGAATTTAGGTTCTTTACGTTTTGGAATAAAGAGCAACGTATTTTTATTAATTAATTAGAGTGAATGTAAAAACAGCTGCATCTGTGATGATTACCGACTTATATTGTTTCTCTGGATTTTCCTTTGTAGATGTATTATTTCTTGCTTCTTTATAATAGATTGTAATAGATCATGCTCTTTTCTGTTTTTGGGAAAACCTTTTGATAGCTTAGTTTCCAAAGGAGCTTCATATTGGTTACTTTAAATCAATTTTCTTGAGGGATTTTAATAGGACTTCTTCTTAGTTACAATTTTATTTTTAGTTATAAGGGGAGTTTATTATAGGGAAAACTCACATTATAGGAATGAGTTTTGTGAAAATTCATAATGTAGTTTGAGTTAGGCCTAGTTTAATGTAGTTTGAGTTAAGCCTATTTCGCCTATGTAATGTGGTTATGTGCGTGTGTAAATGATTCGGGAAATCTTCGTTGCAAAATATACCTAACTTAAAAGTGTAAATGATTCGGGAAATCTTCGTTGCAAAATATACCTAACTTAAATTATATTGTGAATTTTCGTAAAACTTGATACTATGTTAGGTGATTATGGTTTATTCTATTCTTGAAACCTATGTTAACTACAATTTAAGATATAATTCCTTTCATAAATTTATTGAAAATAATTAGATATGAAACGTAGGTAAGGAGAGGTGCAGACAAAGCAGACATCTATAGTTTGGCATTTTCATCAAATGCCCAATGGCTGGTAGTCTCAAGTAACAAGGGTACTGTTCATGTTTTCAGCCTTAAGGTTAATTCTGGAGCACCTGGTATTGAAAGGTCAAGTAGTGGTGTATCAAGTCCAAAATTTGGTGCTTCCTCATCAGGCTCATATCTCACATTCTTTAAAGGTAAAATGCTTAATTTGTTTTTGTGCATCTGCTGTAGAATATGCGTGCTCTTTCCTTGCAAAATACACACATCTATTTGGTTATTGAGAACTATTGACTGGATATTTAGGGTGAGGATGCTGAAGTTATTCATCTGGGGGCTTTAAGAAATGTATATATGTTATGAAATAAAAAAAAGCATGTATATAACAAATAGTTTTGAATTATGTGTTTTGTTATTTTTCTTTGAATTAATTTCTTGTTTCCCTACTGTGGCAAAATCCTAGTTCTGACTCTATGTCTTTAGTTCCTTCATAATTTACTTCGCATTTGCAGTTGTTTTGCCCAAATATTTCAGCTTGGAAAGGTCCTTTGCTCAGTTTCGCTTGCCAGAGGGGTCTCAATATATTGTTGCTTTTGGTCATCAAAAGAACACTGTTATAATTCTTGGCATGGATGGAAGGTAAGATCTAAGAATCATGCTCTACTACTTGAATTTAAAGCTTGGCTCTTTGTGATCAAGAGCCTTGCTTTGGTTTCATTAATTTTTGATTAGTTAATAGTATTGGTTGTGTTTTAAAGAAGTAATACCCATGCTTCTGCCTTATATATAGAATTTTTTAGTTAGGCTAAACAACTCTATTGGTCCTAACTTACTTTGGTACCCAACTTTATTTTCATAACCATTTGGTATCTTCTCTTTTCAGATTTCCCAATTATAGGCGTTTTGCAATTTCTGTTAGTAAAATTATTGTTACAACTACTTTTGGACTGAGAGCTCAGTTCAATACCTACATTTCATTAAATTAATCTGAAAAGGCTGAAATTAATCATATAAAAAAAACTAATTGTAAACGTAAACCTAATTAAAAGTAAGAAAATCAGAGAATTGAATATTTCCACCTTTTGTAAATATCAAATAGATAATACTAGGAACATAGAGAAACTTTAATTAATGGATTAAGGGCGATAACAATCCCTTTCCTTTTTGACAGGGTATCACTTTGGTACTTACCTTTCAACTCGACCACTTTGGTCATCATACTAATTTTTCTTAATGATTGATAAAATTTTATTTATCCTCATTTTTAGGGTAAATTTTTTTCTATTAAAAAAATTTACCTTTGATTATTTTTTCATAGGCAGAATTTTATATTCTAAAATTGCCGATTAAAATAGGGTCTAAAACCAACTTTTATTAGTCATGATTGATTTTGATGAACAAAGGGAGTCAAGTGGTTAACATAAAAATTAAAGGACCAGAGTGCTCCTTTGTTCATAACAAAGAGAATGTTGCTGCTTTTCACCCTTAATTAATCACTAAACAAGGCAAAGAAAGAAAAAAAATTCCAATTGCGAAAAAAAATAATTAATAATAATAAAAAATAAAAAAAATAAAATTTAAAGTGCTAGTTGCTCATGTGAGATAAAGAAGATCACTGACTTGCCAAGTTACCATTTCAAATACCCAATCACCTTTGGATCAATCACTTGCCAAACAAATAAATTCCGACTTAAGTAGATGACCTCATATCACCTTAAGTTTCAAACTCTACTTTTGAATCACGAAAAAGTTGAAACAACAAAAAATTGTACCAAATCTCATTCTCATCAATACTTGCAAAAATCACATACCAATTGTTTAGAAGAATATAAGAGAGTAGAATGGGATAACCGAAAAGACTCATTGTGACTTTAGTGATAATAATAGAGAGTATATTATATTTGTAAGACATCCCTAATAACATGAACCTAATTAGATTCTTATACATAAGGAAACCTAGAAAAAAATATTATTTTTTCTCCAACATTTCCCTCGAATAACAAATACTATGAATGAACAACTTGTACAATTACAAAAGGCATTAAATTATGATAAGACAAGTTAATAGATCTCAGGATAAGAAAAGACAATAGATAATGATCAAAACACATGAATAGATCCACCATAGTTAAGTTGAGCCCGTAGGCTGCTTGCATTAGTTCCGAACATTTAATTGTCTAGCCAATTTATCGAGCAAAAAGAAATCCTTTAATTGGATAGATAGAAAATAGATAACTAATCGAGCTTCAACCAACAAATGATGTTCTCAACCGATGCATCATAAGCTATAAAAGTTAGTATCCATGAGTGACAAGTACACATAGAAGCTGAGTAGAATAACAAGAATACATATGTAAAATAAGATTAAATTTATCACACACATCTTGAAAGACCTAACAAACTGATGTGAAGGCGAACCAAGTTACAAAAAAAGAGAGAGAAAATTGCTACAAAAATTTCTAATCATATCAATTGATAATCTGTAATTCAGCAAGAAAACACGTCTTGGTCCACAAAGTTGTAGTGAAATATCCTAATAATTAAAATAGAAAACTCCAACATTGCAGCTTCAAAACTATCCAAAATACCACAAAATCATCCAAGCCGTGCTCACAAGACATGTGTTTAAGCAAGTACCAAACTACATGTCTGAGCATGAGTGAAGATATCCTAGCTCAATGCCCTTTAACTCATTAGGTACTCATCATAGTCAAGAGTGAGTTAAAAATATAAAGGATACCCAGCGATACTAGAGAAGTGCATAAATGTTCTTTTTGAGCATGGTAGGATGGAAAATTTGAACTGATAGAAAATGTTGGAGTATAGAACACATACCACATCCATTGTAATTACCAGCATTGATGTTTAAAGATTTGGAAAATGAAATTTTTTTGACATGCAAGAGAAAAAAAACCATAAAACATATCATTTTATAGCTAAAACCCATCAATACCCACATGATTAACTTGAGTCATTAGAGAGAGATGACTTCTAGATTGAATAATCACCAAAGACAGAATACTTCAGGTTCCGAGAAGCAGAAAACCCAACAATGAGGAGGATTTTGGTTTGAAAAATTTACGCCCCTCTGACTTACTAAGTAACCTCATATTAGATGTTAGATCATGTCACATGACCGATGGAGACACAACCTTTGATAGACAAACTGATGACTTTTGATTGAAATATACCAACAATAAAGCAATCAGTGACTTTCGATCAAAGATTTAGAAAATTCATTTGTGATTTCGCAAGAATGATGGGAGATATAGTCTCAACAACCACCTAGAAGGGCATGATTAGGTGGGAATTTTGTGAACTATTTGACGCTGGCAACTTGGTTTGATATGGTGGAAGCTCTTGGTTGATGGCTACTAGGGTTTTCTTATTGGAAGAGATGGCTACTAGGGTTTTCTTATTGGAAGAGAAAAGGGAGGTGACATCTAGTTTAGTTTTCGATTATTGGTATTATTATTATTTAAAACAATTAAAAAGGAGAGTGAGGAGATGCACAGCTAAGGTTTTGAAAGAAATATAGTTTTCATAATTGAATGTTGCTCCAATACTATGTTGAGAAAAATGGAAGAGAGAAAAATGATATAACCAAAAAGACTTATTATGATTTCATTGATGCAAATAGGGGAATGCATACATTTATAGATACACTAAGACACTTAATCCTAGAAATGCTGTAAACTCTAATAGACTTCTAAATATATAAAGAAATTAAATATAAATATTTTAGTCTCCAACATCCATATTGGCAAAACCATACTTAGCTTGACACTCTTGTATAACTCAAAGTATTCACAGGTATGAACATTTGGGTTTTAGTGTTGCTTGAGATGAGTGCGGGTCATCTCCATTTTGTGAAGAGCATTAGATTAGCTTGAGAGAGAAATTGGTTTAGAGAGATCGCTTGTGATTTGCAAGTGGTTTGGTTGATTATTTGTTGTAAAAGGTTCTATAAATATGGTAGGGGACCTAACTCAGTCCCCTTATTCTTAAAAAAACGTACAAGTTGCTTTCTTTTAAATAGGTAACCCTCTAGTTCGTTAGTTTGTTGGAAGGTTCACACATAAGTTCAATTTCCAATTACAATTTGGATTTGTCATTTTTCTTTTCTCGAATAGACCACAAGACTACTTATTGAGAGGTAACATGTTTCATTTCATTAGATTCCCACCATGCTAATGGTCCATTAGACCTTTTTACCACCATTTTAATAGTTTTTCTTCATTTTCACCATGATTTAATTTGTCTGTACCTTTTAATATAAAAATAAAACAAAGGGGACCTACGAGAAACTTTTTCTGCAGAAATCTGTGTTTGAATTGCAAAAAGAACTAAAAAATTGAATAAATTAGATGCCAAATATAAAGAAAAATATATGTTGGGGACCAAAGTGAAAATGGGGAAAATGGTTCAAGACTGACATAATTGTTTAGGTTTTTAATTATAACTGCATAATTGGCTGTACTTCGGCACTTTTACTGTTTACTATCCCAGCCTTTTTCGAGGTGCAATAATAGGAATTATTGAGTTATAGTGTTGTGAATTCCACCGAGCTGAAAGATATGTCTACTTGATTCTTCTTGACTGTTGAAAAACATCAGCCGATAGTTCACATGTATCCTCTCCTACTCAGGGAGGGGAGGGGAGGGGATTTTGAGTTTGACTCTCACAATATGTGCAGAAAGTAATGCCTAATGACTGAATGAAGAAATTGCTGCCAATGTGCTGGATGATTTTATTCTTGCTTCATGCCCAGCGTTCCTGTCACATTACAATGTCTAGTAATTTTGATATTTTTATTCTGTTACGGCTTGGTAGTCTTTAAAATGTGTGTTTTTTTTTCTCTCCTTGAATTGATGCAATCTATTATGAGATATGCATTAACTATTTTAAACAATGTGAAGTGATTTGAACCCACATCCAACAGGATATGGTTTATGCGCGTTTCTTTTATGTCGATGGTTAGCCTTTTATCTTTCATTGGGACGTTTTCGGTATACTATTGCTGATGTTGGAAGTGAATTTTGAATACAGCTTCTATAGATGTCACTTTGACCCAAGTAATGGAGGATAGATGACTCAGTTGGAAATAGCGTGTTTCTAAGGCTATAAGAAGTTTTATGAAGCGACTTTTCTATTTCCTTTACTGGCAATATACAATTTTGAACATCCTACTTTACTAGTACGTACATCTTTTCTTAGTGAAGTGTAGAGTATGTAATGACGTAAATATAAGCATCTGATGCAAATCCATTAATATATTAGTTAGAATTTAAGTTATTTAGTATTTAAATTTAGATTTATTTTTTAGTTATTTAAATTATCATTTAAGACTATTAATTAATTTATATTTATTTAGTTTGTTATTTTAGTCATATAAGTATGATTTATTATTGTATTTATTTTTTAGATCTGAAATAAATTGCATATCAATTATTAGTTTTATGATTTTATCTCTTCACTTTTCTATTCATTTGATTATTTGATTATTTTGTTTGATTATTCTTCAATTTCATCTACTCTTTCATATTTATCTATTTGTTCTCAGTAAGTTTAGTATTAGAGTAACCAAATTTTGTTTTCTTAAACTTAAAAAACAGGTGAATTTTTTTCTTGATACGAAAAAAAGAACTTTAAAAAAAATCAATAAACTCAAAATCACAAACCCTCACATTTTGTGAGACAAACATTATCATCGTCGTCGTTGTAATCTTCACTTGCGAACGACCCTACCACTATACCTAGAGCATTGATGATGTCACATTTGTACCAAAAATGGCTTCTTCGGTTGCCACCCTAGTAAGAAATAAACCTTGATTAACTTATGAAACCTACCAATAGTCGTCGTTGAACAAGCCTTGTTTTCGTAGTCAATTAATCTACCACTAGAAGTTGCTGGTCGAAAGTTGTTGGTCAGTTGTTTCCATTTTTAACCTCATCGATGGCAGATGTTTCCATGACAACCATTACAAATTTGACATTTTCCATCACTTTTAGTCGTCATCAAGCATCACCTCAACCTATTGGTACCATCGTTGAAATTATTTCATTGTTATCCTTCATATGGCATCTAAATCTCTATCGTTCGATGCCTCCAATAACACTAAATGCTGATAAACTAATGATAAGAAAATGGTTGCTATATTATCACCATAAAATGTTCAGGAACTTGAACAGTAATATCATTCACTTAATTAACGAACAAGTAAAGGATACAGAGTCCCACTTGATAAGCTATAATGAGAATTTAACTTAAGAATGAATTCTTTAACTCAAGATGTTGCTTCCATTGCCTAAGAAGAGAGTCCTAGTCCAATAGTTATCCACCAATAATAATAAAAAATATAAGATAGATGATGAATAAGTATGATCCAAAATCTTAATCAAATCTCAAAGTTGGAGGTTATTAATGATGGGATTTTGCCAAACTCAATAGTCCCGTACTAATGGACACAACAAACTCCAAGGCAAAATAACTTGAGTTAATCAATATAGAAACTATAATGTCCCTTATGGATACCCTTACACACTTGTGCCTTATCGTCTCAATGCTACAAAACATACACTTGGCCAATTCCATCATAGCTATAATAAGTTTAGTGAAGTTCATCAAAAAGTCAGATCGGATGCTCCTTGACTTTATAGAAACCTAACCTTAATGCCTTTATTGATTAGACAGTCAATATGACAGATTTCTTTAAGTGGTATAACATGTTTGATCAGTAGAGTGTCAATCTCACTAAAAATGAAGCTTATTGGTCCTATTAGGTTTTATGGGAATTTGATCCAATGTTTCAGCCTCTATTCCACTCTTGCATCGCGTTCTAGCATATGTTCCATTCTCGTACCACGTTCTAGTATCTGTTTCACTCTTGCACCGCATTCCAACCTCTGTTCCATTCTTGCCATAGTAGTTCCTTGGCTACTGCTTGAATCTTTCTGGTAACATCAACTCATCTTTTCCTTTATAAATGACTCTCGGTACCAAATCTTGATTGGTATGTAGAGGTTATTTCTAGCTGCCTAAAGGCTTGTTTACGTTGAGAAATTTGGATTATGGATATTTCTTAGATGGGTTATGAAAATTTGTTAGGAAAGTCCCTTGGTATGGTTTGTGGAACGTGTGGTCGCCTGGTGCTTGGCTTGGTGTTGGTGCTGGTTCGTTGGGGTGGTGCGCTTGTGCTGGTGTACTGGTGCGCTAGTGCTTGGTGCTTGGCCTGGTGTTGGTGTTGTGCTTGTTTCAACCTAGCATTTCTGTAATAATAAATAGAGAGGACCAAAAACAGTATTTTCAAATTTTTTTATTGATATACTATTTACCAATTAACTTGTAACGAGTAATTGTATATTTTCTTGTTTCTGTTGCAGAGCAATTTCACCAGAGAAGTTTTAGTTGGCCAATGTGGCTATTTGAATGTAATTTGAATGAGCTTTGGATGATCAGAATTGAAAACATAAATGAATGTCTTAATTGAACAAACATTGAAAGCCTAGTATAAGCAAGTTAATTCCATTTGGGTTAGTGCTATTAAAATTTCAGATTGTCTATTTCTTTTATCAGTGTCTCATTTTGCTCTCTCACCATACTTGTGCTTAATTAGCTTCATTAATGAGAGAACCACACAAGCTATTGATGATAACAATTCATTCATGATATTTTTTGCTTGAAGTCCCTTGTTAGATTATTTCAATAGTTACACTGCAGATTACTGTTGCTATATTATTTTCTGGTAAGTACCTATGTGCATTCTGTTTTGAGCATATAGTATTTATTTTTATCTATTTTGTTGCTGATTTCTTTTTCCTGGATCAGAATGTAGTGCATGCAGGTATCAAACCTGAAAATCTTTTGGTAACTCGAAATGACAATATGAAGATTGCAGATTTCAGTATCAGTTAGGTTTTTGAGGTAATCATATTCATCAAACCTTTGCCACCATACAATAGCATTGTGTTGGGCTCCTTCCAATGAATGTTTTTTACTAGGAAAATACATGTGTATTGTTGATTTAGGTGTTTTTAGGTGTACCTTGCTTTATTCTTGGTTTTCATTGTATTGTCTGATAATGCTTGAAAATATTTTTGTCGCTTATTTTATTAACTTAAGTTTTTGAGAAAGTTGATTTCCTAACATTTTTTAACATTGGCTTACAGGAGGATGAGGACACACTTAGGCGATCCCTAGAAACTCATGCATTCACTGCACTTCTGTGCCTAAATGTTGGGTAGGTTTGAATTTAGTCTGAACTAGAAAACTATTAAGTTCTATTGTTTAATACTTCCATTGTATATGTGGTGTTTCCCATATTTTCCTGGTAAGAAAGTCAATTGTTTCTATTGTTTCAATTTTGTTAACTAAATGAAACTCTGTATTCATGCATTTGAACCAATTATGGTAAGATTAGTACGGTTTATGTTTATTGGGCATTTTCTATATAAAATAACAAATCATTTACAATAGACGTTGCCATGTGCCTATTTCCAGAGTTTTATATATACCTTAACCAATAGATAAAAATAAATACCTATGTAAGTACCTATGTGCACTGTGTTTTGAGCCTCAAAATAGATAAAAATAAATACTATGCTTAAGTTATTTCTATTGTACATTGTGTTTATTGTTCATTCTTATTACTTGCTTGCATAGCCTTATAGGTACACTAGGCACCAGGCACTAGGTGCACCAGTACACCAGCGTAATAGGCACTAGGCACCAGGCACCAACATACCAGAGTAGTAGGCATCAGCGCACCAAGCAACACACCAAATCAACAGGTACTAGCGCATCATGCACCAGCACACCAAGCAACACACCAAATCAGCAGGTACTAGCGCATCATGCACCAGCACACCAATGCACCAAGCTCCAACACACCAACAGAAAGGTGCGCGCCAACACACCAAAGACAAGAGGCTCCAAAGACACCAAAGGCAAAGAGGGTACCAGGAGCACCAATGCATCAAGTAGTAGGCGAACTGTGTTTTGAGTCTCAAAATAGATAAAAATAAATACTATGTTCAAGTTATTTCTATCGTACACTGTGTTTATTAATTTTTAGTGGATAATAAACTCAAGAATGTAATTATACTTTTAATTTTAATATAATATAATTTTTAATATTGTTTTTAATAAATTTATTGTAATTTACATTGATTTTTAATATTATAATTAATATGTAATTGTATTTTTTTAATTTATGTATACCCTATGGCCTCGATTTTTTAATAACCGAGGCCATAGGTCGTTACCTATGGTGTCTCTCACTTAGGCCTTAATTCTTATAATCGTGACTATAGACTTATGATCACGGTTAAAAACCGAGACCATATGTACTTTTTGTAGTCAAAGGAGTAATAGTTTTGATATTTAATATTATTATTTTTTAAATATTTGGATGAGGATTTTTTAATTGTAATGGTGTAAATAGATTAGTCATGGAAACTATAGAAAATATGCATGTTACTGAAGAAAAGCAATTTTCTAAAGGACCATGTATAATTTTAAAAAAATCATTTTGGTGGTGGTCTCAGATTTTTTAGTACATGAATTTTCATATCTATCTAGGGGTTATTCGATTAGAAAGAAAATTGTATATGAGACCTATTTTGTGTTGTTCCTCCATGATTGAATGACTGGTTTTTATATCCAGTAATCGACGAAGCCTCACTTGCTTGAGGTATCAAAAAATGAATCACCATTTAAACGAATTCACCATAATTTTCTAAGAGGAATTGAAAGAAAATTGACTCGCAAAAGAAATATGATTTTGCTTTAATTCTGTGTCGTTGTTCCCTCTCCTTTCTCTCTTTGGTTTTGCGTTGCTTTTTTATATTTTTTTTGTTTTCTCTCGCAATGGTTGTTCTACTTCTCTACTTTTTTTTCTCCTACTACTGCATGCGTTTCTTTTTTTTCTTCCTTCCAGTCTATGCCTCCTCTTTAATATATATATATATATATATATATCTGATTTAAATAAAACTTAATTTAAATTTGTGAGTTTTTAAATGATATTTTTTTAAAATTTTTGAATCTTCATTATCTTCAAATCTGCAATAAAATTCAAATAATAAAAATGAAATCTAAAATCAATAAAAATTATACTAAAGTTTAAAGTTGAGAAGTGATAAACTATACCAAATTATGCAATTCATCATATGTTTGCTAGACTCAGGTTGTTAGATGGGTCAGTATCCAGGTCGATCAATATGTCCAAATATCCAATCCCCGTACTCTTTCAGCTTGAGTTCTAAACTAGGGTGGAAGAGTGATACCCGGGTAGCGGATCTGAACAATTCAACTCCCTTAATAAATGTGGGTATGTTGATTAGAAAGATAAATATGGGTCTTTATATAAGGAGGTGCCTGGGTTTAGCATCATTTTATCATTTCCTACATATTAGACAAAAATTAGGAGAAAAAAATGCTGTCACCTCACCTCAAACTATAAAAAGTTTTCAATTTGGTGGTAAGAAATTAGCTCGGCACATAGCTTACTTGCTTGGTTTTTTAAAGTAATTCCTCACGTCTAACACCTTTCTACTTTCTTTTGAGGTTGGTTTAAAGAATCAATCTCCTTTTTATTTCAATCTTGACCCTAGGTAATATCTGCTTCTCATGCCTTACCCTTTTTTTTAATGTTTTTGTGATATTTTGTAGAGACCATGCATAGAGAAGAGACCTTAGGCTCATCCTTTTAGGAGAGTCTACAATATCCCACTTACTCGAGCTAGCTAGAGAATGATGACATGGGGTTCTCCAAGGAGATGAGATCTTCGAGCAAAGGGGATCTATCCCAATCTCAGTTGTATACCTCCAACTCTTACCCACAGGCCATACCAACTATTACGTTGAACATGCCTCTGACTCAAATATCAGTCACTAGACCATGGAGGAAGAAAACGAGGAACCTAGGGACTAGATGATCCATAGGTTGTACAAAAGATGGGCGACCAAGATCAAGACCAGTGGTCTGTCACCTCAGAATAAGGAGAGGTTGAGGAAAACATACTACATCCTTTTCTCGATTCATATAATGATTCCAATGTTAGGGGTCTATGACAATGACCCATCTCCAACTGGATGGACAGTCTTTCATGAGAAAGCATTGTGGTTGGGGCTCAAATTTCCCCTGTATCCTTTCATAAGAATATTTTTAGCAAGGACTCAACACACGCTAGGTCATTTGATACCTAATGGCTGGAGGTACCTTCTCTACCTTACACTAATATGTAAAGAGCTTGGGGTTTATCTTGAGATGCCCGAGTTTAATGAAGCCTATATGTTAGTAAAATAGGATTAGGATATAAACGTAGCCCTCCTTGAGAACGAGAAGAATTGGAAGGAATATTTCTTCTATCTCTCGGGTCATTAGGAAACTCCTATTAATGACATGATGCTAATAAGGAACACATAGACGACTAATACAAAGTTCGTGATAAGGAATATAGATTCCTTCATGAAGACCTTAAGTGAGGAGGCAAAGCAATACTTGGTTGATATCCAGAACTATTTAATTGAGAAAACCCTATGGAGGTAACTATTAAACACCCTATACTTTGTCGCATGTGGGTTGATAATGCAAGGTTTAGTGAATCCCCCTCACAAGATCATTCACAAACTTCGAGCCCCTTCCAGGCGTCTGACCTTTCCCATAGACTATAAGGGAATGTTTGAGGTGGTCCCTAATGATGGTGAACTAGCCTTGAGACTTGAACCTTCTACCTCCATTTTTTTAACTTGGCCTTATAATTCTAATACCTTCTCGCCCTTGTCTTTGTAGATACTATGGAGTACAATGTTGATGCTCTTCTGGCATGGCTTAAGAGTAAGGTTGCTCCTTAGAGGGTGATTTCCTAAAAGACTACACCTCCCATACAATAGAGGGGCTCTTCTAAAGGGAAGAAGAACAACAAGTCTTTTGGGTATGAGGGCCTCCGTACCCCATCAAAGAGGTAGAGGAAAGTGACCATTGATGAGCCTATGCTCCGGTTGGAGCCTTTGAATATCTTTAAGCCCTTACCAATGCCTTAGGATTAACACACTTCACCACCTCTCAGCTCGGGTCTACAAGTACCTGACCACCCAGTAAAGGATTCGAGGAAGGGGAAGGATGTTTTCAACAATCTCACTACTAATGTGGATGGGGTGGCTTTGTATTTGGGTATGACACTAGAGAAACTCAACCACTATGTGTGCCACCTTCCTTTTATGGCACACAAAAGGTAGCTTAATGTCATATGTGAGGAAGCAAGCTATGAGGTTATGATCAATCACCTAATATTCTAGGTTTGCCAATCTAACTTCTCTCCTCATGTATATACATTTTTTTACTACGTATTTTCTAATGTTTAACCTTACATCATTTGGGTCTTTTTCAATTATAGCTACTTTATGGTTTGAACAGGGCTCAAGGTGTAGGGAGTTTAAAGTATGATATTACATTGGAAAAAATGGGTCATGCCTCTACTCGAGCTAAGTACGCAGTGCTATTGGCGAAGGCCAACAAGTGGGAAGGCGAGGTCATAAACGAGGAAGAGAAACTGTCTAAGGCCATTTGCATGCTAAATGAAAACTTAGCCGAGGTCGATATTAAGGCATGTAATCCCAAGCTAGCTAAAACAAAAGAGAAAGCAAAGTGCGAGCTTGATGTGATGGTCGAAAATAATAAAAATAAATGATGTAGCATCATACTTATTAATAAAAATAAATTTTGTTTTGAGAACCAACTGTATTGCTTCCATAATTGGGTATTCGTATAATTTATAGTGTTTATTTATGATGTTGACATACCTCCCTATTTTTGGGACATATGTCACTAGAATTTTTCTTAACATCATCCCCTATAAAAGAGGGTTAGGGACACCTCTTAAAATCAGACAATATTATTGAAATAATTACCAACTCCATCTCCATTTGTCTTATTTGAACCTTATGGATTATGATCAAGCTAGCAGACATTCAGCTCAAGCCTTACAACTAGAAAATGGTAGACTTAAGATCGAGATAAGGGAGTTAAAAATCAAGATATCCAAGCTTGAGGATAAGCTAAAACTTTATAAAGAGGCCAAGTGTGAGCTTGCCTATTGTAAGGAGCATTTATCCCAAACTCAAGCTCGAGAGAGAAGGACCATGACTAAAATGGCCGCCCTTGTGGTTGAGAGTTGCACTAGGAAAACTTCTACATGAAGTGACCTGAGAGGTTCTTCCTCAAGATGATGTGGATTGCTAAAGAATTGGTAGGTTCTATACTCTAGTTGAGATCGCTCCCTCCTTAAATAGTGGCTATTGTACATAAGAAAATTATCATGATTCAAGCTAAGTTGTTACCCTTGGTGGATGAGACAAACGACTTGGACACTGGTCATGTGTCTAATCGTTTGAGGAATTTTTAAATTTGGAAGGATAGGCTATGTATGAATAAACTTTGAAAGCATTGTAAGCTAAACAATAAAATACTTTTAAAAGAAGGCACTTATAATGCCAAACCAATGTATTTTTTCATGTGTATCGTCTCCCCTCCTTTTTAAAAAAAATGAACGAGCTTGTATTTTTTAGTCGATGCAACTATCCATGTAGTAATCCGGGAGAGCATTTTTCCTTGTTCAAAGATCAAGGGCGCTCCATCTTTTTCATCATTGAGGTTATCTACGCGAGACATATAGTAGTGGGATAGAATGTTCTATCTGGTTCTAACCGAGGTGTTAAACTCTCCCTTTAGCATTAGAACACTCTACCTGGTTCCTGATTGAGGTGATCAACTCATGACTTTTAGAAGTGTCAAGGCATTCTACTTGGTTTCTAACCAAGATGATCAACCCGAGACATATACTAGTGGGAGAAAGTGTTCTGCCAGGTTCCTAAACAAGGTGCTCAACTCTCTATTTAGTGTCAAAGTGCTCTACTTGGTTTCTAATCGAGGTGATCAACTCATGAATTTTATAAGTTTCAGGGGGTTTTACCTGGTTCCTGATCGAGGTGATCAACCTGTGTCATATAGTAGTAGGAGAGACACTTTTACTTGGTTCCTAACTAAGGTGCTCAACCCTACCTTTAGTGTTAGAATGCTCTACCTAGTTCCTGATCGAAGTGATCAACTTTTGACATATTGTAGTAGGAGAGAGCATTCTACCTAGTTCCTAACCGAGGTGCTCAACTCTCCCTCCAATTTCAGAGTGTTCTATCTTGTTCCTGACCGAGGTGATCAACTCATGACTTTTACTTCTATCAGGATGATCTACCTAGTTCATGACCGAGGTGATCAGCTCGTGATATATAGTAGTGGGAGAGAAAATTCTACCTGGTTCTTGACCGAGGTGCTTAAGTCTACCTTCAATTTCAGATCGTTCTACCTGGTTCCTAATGGAAGTGATCAACTCTTGACTTTTACAAGTGTCAGGGAACTCTACTTGGTTCCTAACCGATTTGATCAGTCTATGACATATAGTAATGAGAGAGAGCCATTTGTTGAAAGAAATCAATTCATATATATACATACAAGAATGGTACATGAAAGTAGTAAATTAAGATACATCAAAAGTGGTATTTTTTAAGCGTCGAGCATTCCAACTTATCCTATCTTCAACTCCCTCAATTTTTTTCAATATGTAGGCATCCTCTGGCATTGTCTCAACTATTTGATTCGGTTCTTCCCAATTTGCATTCATTTTGTCGGCCATCCATTCCTTATTGGGGAAGATTCTTCTGAGAACCCAATCACCCATGGAAAAAACTTTGAAACATACAACTTTGTTGTAATATTCTGATACTTTCCTTTTTTTTCTTGGTTATCCTTCTTAGGGCTTCATCCCTTCTCTTCTCAGTGAGGGTCAACTCGATTGTTGTACTTGTAGCGTTTTTCTCTTCTATTAGAGCCGACCTCACAATGGGTACTATAGCCTTAGTTGGTATCACGGCTTCAATCCCATATACTAGGGAGAAGCTCTCGTTAGTGCTTCATTTAGAACTAGTCCTAACATCCCACAATGCCCCATGAATCTCTTCAACCCATCTTCCTTTTGTACTCTCCAACCTTTTATTTAGTAGGTTGATTATTAATTTGTTAGAAGATTCTGCTTGACCATTAGCTTGGGGATAATATGGGGTTGCGTCACACATCTTGCTGTTGTATTTGATTTTAAATTCCATGATGTTATGACTTGTAAACTATCTCTTGTTATCGATAAAGACCTGTTTGGGCAGATTAAACCAATAAATTATAAATTTCTAAATACATTGAATCATCTTTTCCTCTCATATTCTTCCTAGAGGCTCTATCTCAATCCATTTGGAAAAATAATCAGTGGCCACTAGTAAAAATATTTTTTGACCTTTTGCTTGAGGTAGAGGTCCTATTATATCAAGCCTCTACTTGTAGAAGGGCCAAGTGCTCCCCACCCCTGTCATGGTGTTTGGAGGCATGTGTGACAATGAGGTAAATCTTTGGCACTTATCACACTCCTAAGTGTATTTTGTACAATCTTCTAGTATAGTGGGCCAATAGTAGACCTACCTTATAATCCATTGGGATAACCTTTTGCCACCTAAATGAGAGTTGCACTCCCTTTCATGTTCTTTAAACATTAGTCTTTCATATCCCTCCTTGGCTATACACAAGAGCTCGAGTTTGAGTGTGATCCTTCTATATAACTTACTAGCTTTAATCAGGTATCATCTCACATTGGCCTTGATTTCCTTTGCAAGTTTGTGATCCTCAAGTAGGTTTCCACTTTCCCAGAAGTTAAAGATCGGAGTGAACCACGAGCTAGTAGGAGAATCTATACACTTGACTATTCTTTTGGCCTCTTCCAAACTTGCATATGCTAGGATTTTTATCGATATCATCTGACTATGGTTTTCCTCTCAAATGGATGCTAGTGTAGCCAAAGCATCGGAGTGACAATTCTCATTTCTAGTTATTTTATTGATCTCAAAGTTGGAAAATTTTGAGCACCCTTATTTTAGCCTCTCTAGATATTTCCTCATCTTTCCATCCTTGGCTTCAAACGTTCCCGTACTGGTTTACCATTAGTCGGGAGTAGTTATGTAGGGTGATCTTATTCACCCTGAGTTTTTTTGACATCATGGCCCCAAATATGGATGCCTCATACTCTCCAACATTATTGGTTGCATGGAAATCCATGCCTAATAGCATACCCGAAACAATTGTTCTCATGATCAACTATAACCACCCTTATCCTAACACCATTGAAGTTGTGTGCACCATTAATGAATACTTGCTAGGTCGGAATCTATTTTTGATCCATACCACACATCACTTCTTTTGCCTCATCACCAATGACTTTCAGTGTCTCAATAAATTCTGCCACAAAGTCATCCATCACTTGTCCTTTGATGGAAATTCTAGCCTCATACATAATGCCGTACTCTCTCTGCTCTATGGTAATATGTGCGAAACTTCCTGAGACTTTTGGCCTCATAAAAAAGCTTTTGAGTGATTGGGAGGTAAGTACTACCACTGTGTGTAAGCCAAAAGATTGCCTGAGCTTTCACACATTGATTTTCAGGGCGAAGGCTAACTTTTCAATCATTAGGTACCTTTTTTGAGCGCCTATCAGGATTTGGTTGATGTAATAGATGAGGTGTTAGACCTTGTCTCTTTAGGCTAAAAGTACGGTACTGCAAGTATGGAGGCCCATATCCAAAATAAAGTGTCTCTCCTAGGAGAGGGATGACAAGGACAGGTGGTTTACTAGGGTATTGTTTGATTCCTTCAAAGGCTCTATCAAAATCTTTATCCTTGAAAAGTGACGTGTTTTTCCTCAACATTTTGAAGAAGGGCAAGCACTTGTCTATGCATTTGGAAATGAACCTATTTAGTGCCAATATCCTACACTAATCACCCATGCAACACATGACATGATAAAAATACAAAGTTATGCACAGAAACTACCTCATCCACCCTTTGAAATAGAAAGTCAAAGCAACACCTCTATAAGAGAAAAGACATATGATGCATATTTTCGTAAGTGTACTAATCGTTCAAGTAATAAAGTGTACAAAAGTACGGATATCAAACCCACAAGGAATGGCGTTACTAAGTACCGAAATTGGCTAATCCTAATTTTATTTGAAAACCGAATTGTTGAAATTTGTTTAAGAAGCAAATTAACTTAAAACTAAATGCAAATAACACAATTGAATGATGTTCACAATGATTAAAAACACTAAAGCATTTGATTTCGCTAAATCATTTCAATCCGATTTCAAGTCATGTTATATGAGAATCAAAGCTAAAAGTGATGGTTGAAAAACCCAAATTTACCTAATACTCTCTCTCGAGTTATATTAGAATTACTTATCTATGAAAACCAACTATATTTCTATGAAGATTTAATCACAAACAAGCACATTAAGATTTATGGAATTTCTGGAATAACCACATACATCATGCATTAGGTCTCACACTCGTATTCAACATATGGTATTTATCACAAGAAGCATTCATTACACATCTCCTCTCGGTCTCAATATAATGCAGCAAATCATCTAAATCTTGACCAAAAATTTAAAAGCATTAAGCATGGAAATAAATACTCAACTTGAAAACAATGAACTCATATAACAATAACAAAAGAAATCAGATTTTCTTGATTCAACTACATCATAGCCTTGGCAAAAAGGAATTAGTTCATAATGGAAATAAGAACAAACATTATCTCAATCAATCCATTTAATAATGTGATCTAAATAAAATGAAGAAAATGAAAGCTAAGGAGAAGAGATGAAAAACTCTTGAAGATGAACACTTGGTAGCAACAATGGTGATAATCCTTCAAGCTTCTCCAAAATTGCCTTCTCTCCTATAAACTGTCTCAGATCTCCTTCTCTCTCAGTGTCCTCTTTCTCCATCATATTTTATATATAGATCTAGGGTTTTGGGGGCAATTTTGGAACAAAACAACATAAAAAATGTGTTTTCGGACGAAACTCGCCGGCGGCGACATTATTCTCGCCGTGCGAGATTTCTAGAAAAACGAAAATTTTGGTTCTTCTGAATTTGGCCGGCAGCTAAATAATCTTGCCGGCGAAAAGATTTGCATCTACCAAAATCCGTGCTCTCGGGATGATTTTGCCGTGCTCTTTGTAAGATTTTCGCCGGCGGCGATAATCATCTCGCCGGCGGTGGGATTTCCAAATTTTGAAACTTTGTTTTCTTTTTATTTTCACTCAATCTCGATCATTGAAATTTGTCCCAAACTTCTCTAAAATCATGATTTTACCTGAAATTGCATTTTAAACATGAAATACTTGTGAAATGATATTTTTGGATTAAATAATCAAATAAACACAATTTTTACACAAATATCAACATTTAAATCATAACAAAAATGCAATAATTTGACTCTTATCAACAACCCCCAACCAGGTTCTTGCTAGTCTCTAGCAACAAAAGCGATCTATTTAATAAATTCAAATGAGACATTAAAAGAAAAATTCAAAGAAAATTTATTCTATTTACAAAATTACATTAAGCGTATGCAATAAGCCTTTAAACCCCTAGGCGGACCTAGTAGGATGAGTTGTAGTCTCGTGAGGGCTTCCAGTGATGATACCCACAAACATCTTACCTATAACTATCCTAACTCAAAACAATAAAATCACACAACAATTAATTTGCACAAATGTCTCAAAAATTGTAAATAACACACAACACATAGAATAATTAAATGTCACCTAAGCTTTAAGAAATCTCAAAAGGAAATTTCACTTTTGTTATTGACTCTTAAACATCCATCAAACCACAAACCAATGGCCATAATGCCCGGATAATATTATGCACAAAATCCACAAACAAACAGGTGAAATCTCAAACTCCATAGGCTCACTCTTCAAAACTCTCTCCACTAATGAAGGAAAATACATTACTTCGGATCAATTTGACTTTATGAGGCTCGTAATGTTAGGCTCATGTATTTGGTTAAGAAAGAATGGGAAGTGTCAAAATACAAATAATAGCACTTATTAGATTAAACACAACCAATTAAGTAAAAGAGTAACACCATTTAACCCAAATTGTTTCTTCCGATCATAACCCATTTTTCCCAAAATAAACAAAATTCTTCCTCAATCTTTCACCTCAGTACATCCATCACTAATAATCTTTTATTTACTAGAATGTGAAGGCCTTTTTTTATTTTTTTAGACATAACCCCCAACCAATTTCTTTCAATATGTGTGGAAGATATATATTTTTTTTATCCTTACTCAAATTTCTCTTGAAAAGACATAACCCCCAACCAATTTCTTCCAATATATGTAGAAGATTTTTTTTATTCCATCCTTACTCTAATTGCTCTTGACAAATAAGGTAGGAATTATATATATTAGCTAAATAAAAGGTAGGTTATAGAAGGAAAAAAGAAAGAAAAATAAGGCTAACAATATATTTAAATAGGCTCAAAGAGGTAACTAGTGATATAAAGATAAAAAGGTAGGCTTAAAATGGCACAATTGATCCAAAAATGGCCTACATCATATCCTAAACAGTGCAATTCCAAATTATTTCACCTCAAGAGGTTTTCAAATGAGTTTTAGAGTTTGTTGAGATCACAAAAATGTCCATGAAAAATTTGCACATAAGACTTCTCTAAGCATTTAGACTAATCAACCAAATCATACCACATACCAAAAGAGTCGCCAACTAGGTAAAATCAATATTTGAAATTATCTTTAAACCGAAGCAAAATTTAATGTCTTCTAAAAGCTACTTGTTATCACAATCACACTATTATCATCAACGTGCAAATTAAAACAAGTAAAATTCAAATGAGAAAAAATAAAATAAAAAATAAAAATAAGACAATAAAGAAGTAAAAGAAATTTAATAAAGATGCAAACTAATAAATGGAAAATCAAAATTAAACACAAATAAACACACAAAAAAACTACTAAAAATGAAGCGAAGAAAATATTTACCGTTTATCGCACCCCCAACCAAAACCTTACATTCTCCTCAATGTAAGAAAGAAAAACTGCCAATGACTATCGTCATCACAAAGAGAAAAAGAGTTAGGTGCACCATCACAGTCAAAGTAATTTGTTAAATCAAGGGGTTAACAATAAAAGAAAATCAATCATAAAGAAATCAATCACGGTCACATTTTTATTTTACCTGCAAGATAAATAAAATAAGCAAATTTAATTAAAAATAAAATTATCATAAAATGAAGTGCAGAATTTAAAATCTAACTAATAATTCACCAAAACTTAAAATTTAAGCTAAAATTTAAAATTTAAAATTTCTAAAATAAAATGAGATAAAAGATGAGAAAAAAAATCTAATGGGCTGCCTCCCATTAAGCGCTTTAAGTTATAGTCATTAGCTAGACTTTCTGTCATTCTTTATTGCGGTTGTTGTAACTCTAGAAAATCTTTCTGCTTGCTGAATTCTCCATCAAAATATGGCTTCAACCATTGTCCATTCACATTGAAAGTTCCCTTTGTTTTATGACTGATCTCAACTGTTCCATAAGGAAACACCTTGGTTACTAGAAAAGGTCCTAACCAACGATATTTTAGCTTTCACGAAAAATCTGAGACGAGAATTATAAAGCAGCACTTTCTGTCCCACCTCAAAGTTTCGCGTCAAAATGTGCTTATCATGCCAATCCTTCATCTTATCCTTGTATATTCGAGCATTCTCATAAGCATCATTCCTCCTTTCATCCGTCTCATTCAATTGCAACACCCTCTTTTCACTTGCTACCTTTAGATCAAAATTCAGAATTTTAATTGCCCAATATGCCTGATGTTCCAATTCAACTGGAAGGTGACAAGCTTTTCCATACACCAATCGATATGGAGACATGTCGATAGGTGTCTTGAAAGCTGTCCTATAGGCTCAAAGTGCATCATCTAGTTTCCTTGACCAATCCTTGTGTTAGTTATTTATGGTCTTTTCAAGGATCCTTTTCAACTCTCGGTTTGACACTTCAACTTGTCCACTAGTTTGAGGATGGTAAGGTGTTTCTATCTGGTGTGTTACTCCATATTTCTGCAACACAACCTCAAATTGGTTATTGAAAAAATGCTTACCTCCATTACTTATAATTGCTCTAGGTGTGCCAAATCTGGAAAATATGTTCTTCTTGAGAAAATTGATCACAACCCTAGAATCATTAGTAGGAAAGGCAACTGCTTCCACCCATTTAGAGACATAATCTACACCAATAAGAATGTATTTATTAGAATGAGATGAACGAAAAGGCCCCATAAAATCAATACCCCAAACATCAAATAAATCAATTATCAAAATAGTATTGAAGGACATTTCATGTCTTCGTGAAATATTTCTGCTCCTTTGGAAATCATCACACATTGAAACAAACTTGAAAGCATCTTTAAACAATGAAGGCCACTAGATTCCAGATTGCAAAATTTTTGCTGTAGTTTTTGTTCCACCAAAATGTCCTCCAACTTCCTTCGAATGGTAATGACGAAGAATGCTTTCCATTTCTTCTTCTGGCACACATCTTATGATAATTTGATCTGCACAATGTTTATACAAGTAAGCTTCATCCCAAAAATATTGTTTCAAATCAGAAAAGAATTTCCTTCTTTGTTGATAAGACATGTCAGGAGGTAAACTTTTTTTGACCAAATAATTTGTATAATTAGCAAACCATAGAGCCGTTTGGATAGCAAGCAATTGCTCATTAGGAAATGTTTCACTAATTTGTCCTTCAACCTCAAGGTAATCTTCCTCCATCCTGGACAAATGGTCAGCAACCAAATTTTTTGTCCCCTTTTTGTCCCAGATTTCTAAGTCAAATTCTTGCAAGAGAAGAATCCATCTTAGTAATTGTGATTTGGCATCTTTCTTGGCTAGCAAATACTTAAGAGTAGAATGATCAGTATAAACAATGATTTTAGACCCAATTAAATAAGATCTAAACTTATCAAATGCAAACATTACTGCAAAAGCTCTTTCTCAGGTGTTGCATAATTAAGTTGTGCATCTGTCAATGTCCTGCTCGCATAATAAATCACATGCAGCAACTTATTCTTCCTTTGGCCCAAAACAAAACCTATAGCATAGTCACTAGCACCACACATTACCTCAAATGGAAGACTCCAATCCGGTGCACAAAATATAGGGGCCGAAGTGAGCTTCTCCTTCAAAAGGTTAAAAGCCTGCAAACAATCAGAAGAAAAATCAAACTGTGCATTTTTAACTAACAAACTACAAAGAGGTTTTGTTATTTTTGAAAAATCTTTAATACATATTCTATAAAACCCAGCATGTCCCAAGAAAATTCTAACGCCCTTTACAGTTGTTGGAGGTGGTAATTTTTCGATCACTTCCACCTTTGCACGGTCCACTTCTATTCCTTTTGCTGAAATCCAATGGCCAAGAACAATTCCTTCTTGAACCATGAAGTGATATTTCTCCCAATTTAGCACTAAATTTGTGTCTTTACAATGTTGCAAGACTAAAGAGAGGTTATGCAAGCAATTATCAAAAGAATGGCCAAAAACAGAAAAAATCATCCATAAAAACCTCAATAAACTTTTCGACCATATCAAAGAAAATCGCTATCATGCATCTTTGGAAAGTTGCAGGTGCATTACATAAACCAAATGGCATTCTTCTGTATGCAAAAGTACCATAAGGGCATGTAAATGTTGTCTTCTCTTGATCCTCTGGTGCAATTGCAATTTGGTTGTACCCCGAATATCCGTCAAGAAAACAATAATAAGCATGTCGAGCCAATCTTTCCAACATCTGATCAATAAATGGCAAAGGAAAATGATCTTTTCAGGTGGCGTCGTTCAACTTTCGATAATCAATACACACTCTCCACCCAGTCACTGTCCTTGTTGGAATAAGGTCATTGTTTCCATTTTCTACAACTGTGATTCCTCTTTTCTTTGGTACACAATGAATTGGGCTTACCCAAGCACAATCTGAAATCGGATAAATTACCCCAGCATCCAAAAGCTTAATCACCTCAGCCTTGACCACTTCTTGAATTTTTGGGTTTAAGCACCTTTGTGGCTGAATTGTGGACTTGTAATCCTCATTCATCAAGATTTTATGCATGCAAATATAGTTGCTAATCCCTTTGATGTCCGCCATTTTCCATCCAATTGCCGCTTTGTGAGTCCAAAGAACTCCTAATAGCTTGTTTTCCTCTTCATCATTCAAAGAATTGTTAATAATAATAGGAAAAGATTCAGAGTCTTCAAGATAGGCATACCTTAGATGGGATGGCAGTGGCTTTAGCTCAATCTTGTTGGTTTTGTTCTTTACCACTGAGGTTGGAGTTTCATTTGTTCCCAACTCCTTGAATGTTCCATCACCAGATAAACATTCATCAAGTGCTGCCAGTAATTCGGAACATTGTCTCACTCCCTCATCTTCCTCTTTAATTGTTGCAGATTTCACAAAGCAAGCTTCTAGTGGTATCAATGGAGTTCTCTCCTCAAAAGTTTCTGAGATTAACCTGTCAAGAGTGTTAATTTGAAAACAAGAATGTACCTCACTTGGAAATTTCATTGCTTCAAAAACATCAAAAGTCACTTGTTCATCTTGCACCCGTAGAATGAGCTTTCCTTGCTGAACATCAATCAATGTTCTTCCAGGTGCAAGGAATGGTCTCCCCAATAGCAAATGTACCTCTCTATCTTCCTCTATGTCAAGCACCACGAAATCTATAGGGAAAATAAATTTGTCAACTTTAATTAAAACATCCTTAATTACCCCTCGAGAATATTTCACGGATCGATCTGCTAATTGTAGAGAGATTGAAGTGGGCTTCACTTCTCCCACGCCTAGTTTCTTGAAAATAGAAAGTGGTATCAAATTAATGCTTGCTCCTAAATCACATAGGACTTTATCAAAATTGCAACTTCCTATAGTACAAGGTATAGTAAAACTCCCTCGGTCTTTCAATTTCTGTGGCAGTTTTCTTTGAAGAACTGCACTACACTCCTCATTTAGCATGACAGTTTCATAATCTCTAGCCTCCTCTTCTTTGATAGAATTTCCTTCATGAATTTTGCATACTTGGGCATTTGTTCCAACATCTCTGCAAAAGGAATGTTAATATGCAATTTCTTAAAAATTTCCAGAAATTTATCAAATTGATTATCAAGCTTTTTCTTATTCAATCTTTGAGGATATAGGATAGGAGGCTCATATTTCGCATTTGGGAAGGTTGTACATCTTGGGATGTGGATGGCTTCTCTTTAGATTCTTCCATCTTTTTCTCCGATTTCCTCTGCATTCAAGTTCTTTATCGCTTCTCAATGTGATTGCCTTTGCATGCTCTTTGGGATTTATTGTGTCACTAGGCAACGATCCTTGAGACCTTTCTGCAATCTGCTTTGAAAGTTGACCCAGTTGGTTTTGGATGTCCTTGTTGATTGCCTCTTGATTTCTGAAATTTTTTCTTGACTCCTCAATAAACTTTCCCAAAATTCCTTCCAAATCTGTTTGTTTTTTCTCTTGGGGTTGGTAGGATGATGATGACGGTTTGAATCCCCCTTGGTTATTTCCCCATGCAAAATTTGGATGATTTCTCCAACCTGGATTGTAGGTGTTCGAATATGGGTTATGTTAAGGTCTTTGGAAATTTGAAACATAATTTGCTTGCTCAACATTTGGTGAAGCAAATGGATTTCCAACTTGGCACTCGATACTAGCATGATTTCCACCACATAAATCACATCCTGCAGTTGGTTTGGATTCGAACTTAGATGACAAAGAATCCATCTTTCTTGAAAGAACAACAACTTGAGCCGACAAAGCATTCACTGAATCAATTTCATGCACTGTTGTTGGTCTTTTTTTAGTTACCTACTCTAAATGCCACTGGTTGTTGTTTTCTACCATAATCTCTAACAACTCAAGAGAATCCTCCAGTGTTTTTTCCATTAAAGACCCTTCAGCTACAGCATCAATCATTGCCCGATAGTTTGAAACCAACCCATTATAAAATGTAGAGACTTGAAGCCAAATCGGTATACCATGATGTGGGCACTTCCTCAACATTTCTTTGAATCTTTCCCAAGCTTTATACAATGATTCTTGGTCATACTGTGTAAAAGATGTGATTTCATTCCTCAATTTTTCCGTCTTAGCAGGAGGAAAGAACTTGGACAAGAATTTATGAACCAACTTATTCCATGTTGTAATTGATCCCGGTGGTAATGAGTTTAGCCACACCTTGGCTTTATCCCAAAGTGAAAAAGGAAAAACCCTCAATCTTACAGCATCTTCAAACACACCATTTATCTTGTAAAGATCACACACCTCCAGAAAGTAAGAAATATGTGCATTTGGATCATCCTTTGACATTCTCCCAAACTGATTTGATTGAACCATTTGGATAAAGAATGGTTTTATCTCAAAGTTATTGGCTTGAACAGTTGGCCTCCTTATACCCGAAGTAGTTCCAGCAACATTAGGCTCATCATAATCCCTCAAAGCTCTACGATTTCCACCTCCCTCAACAAATGGTGGATCCATGGATGATTGTCTATTAGGAGCTGAGGTTGAACGCCTTCTCTCTCGGTTTAGACGCCTATAAGTTCTATCAATCTCCGGATCAAATGGAAAAAGGTTAAGGCTTCTTGTACATCTCATACAACAATCCTACAACCAGAAAATTAACTAGCACAAAAAAAAACACAAAGTTACCCCCTTTTTATGATAAATAAGATAAAAGAGAAAAATAAACAAAATTAAAAATGAAACAATGATAAAGCAAATTAACTTCAAATTAAAACTAATATTAGGTAGTATCGACATTAATAAAATCAAACCATTCCCCGGCAACGGTGCCAAAAACTTGATGCATATTTTCACAAGTGTACGAATCTTTCAAGTAATAAAGTGTACAAAAGTACAGATATCGAACCCACAAGGAATGGCGTTACTAAGTACCAAAATTGACTAATCCTAATTTTATTTGAAAACTAAATTGTTGAAATTTGTTTAAGAAGCAAATTTAACTTAAAACTAAATGCAAATACACAATTGAATGTTGTTCAAAAATGATTAAAAACGCCAAGGCATTTGATTTCGCTAAATCAATTCAATCTGATTTCAAGTCATGTTATATGAGGCATGGAAATAAATACTCAACTTGAAAACAATGAACTCTTATAACAATAACAAAAGAAATCAGATTTTCTTGATTCAACAACATCATAGCCTTAGCAAAAATGAATTAGTTCATAATGGAAATAAGAACAAACATTATCTCAATTGAATCCATGAATAACAGATCTAAATAAAATGCAGAAAATGAAAGCTGAGGAGAAGAGATGAAAAACTCTTGAAGATGAACACTTGGTAGCAACAATGGTGATAATCCTTCAAGCTTCTCCAAACTTTCTCTCCAAAATTGCCTTTTCTCCTCCAAAATGTCTCAGATCTCCTCCTCTCTGCCATGGCCTCTTTCTCCATCATATTGTATATATAGATCTAGGGTTTTGGGGGCAATTTTGGAACAAATCAACATAAAAAATGTGTTTTTGGACGAAAATTTTGGTTCTTCTGATTCTCGCCGGCGGCTAAAGGTGTCTCACCGGCGGCGAGATTTGCATCTACCAAAATCCATGCTCTCGGGAAGATTTTCACCGTGCTCTCTGTAAGATTTTCGCCGTCGACGATAATCATCTCACCGGTGGCGGGATTTCTAAATTTTGAAACTTTGTTTTCTTTTTATTTTCACTCAATCCCAATCATTGAAATTTGTCCCAAACTTCTCCAAAATCATGATTGTACCTGAAATTGCACTTTAAACACGAAATACCCGTGAAATGACATTTGTGGATTAAATAATCAAATAAACACAATTTTCACACGAATATCAACATTTAAATCATAACAAAAATGCAATAATTTGACTCTTATCAAATCCCATAAGGGGTAGCTCTCTCCTTACAATATCAATCTCTTTCATGCCCAATGCTCTTATTGTGGATAGAAAAATATGATCTAAGAAGCTTCCAATGTCAACCATGATCCATCAAATATTGCAAGATCCTATTCTCAATGAAGACGATATCCACAGGGTACCTCACCTTTTCCAAGGTGTATATATATGGGGCACTACATAAGTCTCTAGCAGACCTCTTATACGAGTTACCAAAGGCCTTATTGATCTTGAGTCGTCTATGTATAGTATGCATAGTCTTGATGTTGGGCTTATTATGGAGGTCCTTCCCACTACTTGACATAGCTAGTGACGTTGATGCTTCACGTCGACTTTGAAACCATCTTTCTCCATTGTTATTTTCTATGAGGTACTTTAAATATCATGTAGCCAATAGCTCCTCCCTTTCCTTTTTGAGGTAACTTTTCAGTCTCTCATCTCATGGCTCACGTCCTTGTGAAAAGCACACCATTAAGATATGCCTTTAAAAAGAGAATTCATTTTTGGGAGCCACTTGATATTCGACTCCTCCTCTATCTTTAATACTTCCTCAGCCAGATTCACTCTCAAAGGTGAGCCTCTAAAAAGCGACAGTGACCTTTCCCAAAGTTCCTTGGTCCTTGAACATTGGCTACTTGTCCTATGTTTGGCGTGAAGTGCTTGTTTTTGTTGATTCTATTGTTCTAATTTCCCTGTTAAGACTTATCCTTCTTTTTTTCCCCTTTTAGTTCAACTTCCATATCCCATGGCTATCCTTAACTAGGCCTAGCTCTCTTTTGAGATTGATGAATTTCCTTGCCTCCTCCAAAGTTTGAGGGACAATCTTGTTTAGCTCTACAAACAAATCGAAGTTCTCTAAGAGACCTCACCTAAACTCTTCTATAATGATAAAGCTAGGACAGTCAGAGATTTCTAACTTTTCTTACCTAAATCATTTCATATATTCTTCGGTAGACTCAACCCTTTCTTGAATTATTGAGCAGATTTGGTACGACTCCTTCCTTAGTGGCTTAGTGCAACTGGCGCTAAAAAACTTGGAAAACTATGAGAATGAGGTTATGGTATTGGGTTGTAGGTTATTGAACCATTTCTGGGCTCCATCACAGAGGGTGGCAGTGAATAGCTTACACATCATGGCAACTCTTTTGCCCTGCATAAGGCTCATAAGGGCTATACCCGTCTGGAAGTGTTGCACATGAGTTACTGGGTCTTTAGTTCCTTGATAGTCAAGGCACTTGGGATCATTAAACTTGGCTGGAGGTTCATCATTCTCTATTTCATCAGAGAATGGGGAGGCTTATAGTTTCTTGCAGTCCCTATCTACATCATAGATGGCCTTACCCTTTTCTTTCTTTCATTGGTCATTACTTTGATTGAGTGCTTGATCCCATAGGATTAGTGTAATATTAAGAGTCTAACTTGTGAGGTTTAAAGTTGAAGAAAATTTTGATTTCAAGCAATAAAATTGTGTAAATTAATATTGATACATTTTTTATATGGTATATGAATTTATGATTTTCAACTAATTGCTACAATAAACTATGAATGTTTAGGCTATTATTTTAACTTATACTTTGAATTTTAATTATGAACATTAAAAATACTATAAACATTAGAAATTTTGTATTCTTGTTCTTACTTTTTATTTTATAATTTTGTTTTCAGTTTTACTTTATTAATTTTATTTTTAATTTTATTATTTGTTTATTTTTGTTATTTCTTTTCATGTTTTCATTTAGTTTGATATTTGTGGGTATAATCACTCAAAGTCCACATGAGACTTAACCTCGTTCACTAGGGCCACCTATAGGTTTAAAAGCTTGTTGCATACAATAGATACAATTATGTCAACCTAGGGGTTTAAAGGCTGGTTAGGGGTTATGATGGGAGGTTGAACATTGCATGCCACGACACAATTGTATTGGATCAAAATTTTAATGCATACGAAATAAACATAAGCCTCAAAAGTGGAAAAATGCATGTTATGGTGCCCGATAATTTCTCAATTAGGATCAACTTTCTCCTCCTCCCTTTTCAATATCTTCTATCCTATATAAACCCTTACCCCTTGTTTAAAAAAAGTAATCCCTCAGTTCCCTCTTCTCTCTTTCTCTTAATTTTAGTTTTATTAGTTTCAAAGTTCTTTTTTCTATTTTATGAGTTGAACACATTTTACTTTATGTAGTACTAATTTTCAATTCAATAAACAGTTTAGGTAGATTTGTTTGAAGGTTTTTCATATATCAATTAGTGTTGAAGTAATATATATTGAAAGATACAATTGAGAATTAATTTTAATTGTATTCTTTTATTTTTAGAATTAATTTTATATACTGTTTTAATGATATATTTTATTTACTAATAATTTATTAAATTGACCATGTCTAACTGAAAATAAGATGTGATATTATTAATATTGCTATGTTTGTGAAGTATTAATTTAAGTAAAATATTTTTATACAATAAATTGATCTTTATTTCTTCAATCAATAATTCTACAAATTTTATTATAGAAAAATATGCTAACAACATCATTTTTGTTGTAAACTTAAAGTATGAAAGTTATATTTTAGATTTGATTATTTGGATCTGATTTAGGGATTAACTCTTAGATTTATGATTTAATTATCTAAATATGATTTTGAATCATATTCTATTTCAAATATTTTTATAAGAATTTCTATTTGAAAATTGATCGCCACACAAATTATGTATGCAATAAATACTCAAGTATACGTATCGCAACAATTAACACAATAATAAGAAAAATTAAAATAAATAAAAGTAAATTTTAATAATTAATTAAATCAGATTTGGTAACTAACAAAATATATGAGAAAATATCTAAGAATACTCAATCCTCCAATTTTCTAAACATATGAAATACTAAAATCCTGCCAATATAATTTTCAATTAATTACATAATCAATTGATTCTAACCTAGCATATATTCCTCTCTCAAGTAAACTACACATAAGATAGTAATTAATTTAATTACACACTAATGCCAATTAAATTGCATACTATTAATTAAGTTCATCAATTATGGATTACATACATGCTAAAACAATGCTAGGTTGAAAAGAATGATGGATGTTGGTAAAATCTTAACATTGTTCCTAGGTAAATGCAAATTTATGATATTTTTGCTCAAAACTTCATGCATAATAGTTAAGCTAGTGATGGAAAAATGTATATGCTCAAACTTACGAAAAATGTTGTGAATCCCTTAGAACTTTGCTATGCTTTGAATGAACGAGATGAGATTCCTAAGATTTTTCTTTAGGTTTATCAAGGAAAATGCTAAAGGTATATTTTGAAAAATGATTAAGGCAATAGGATTAACTTCTCTGGCTAAGTTGTCCTACCTTTAATGTTGTTATGTTATAAACAACCCTTTTAGTGAAGCAATTTGAGCTTACATGAGCCAACTAGTTATACACATTCCTTGTCCTTTGAACCAAACACTTTGGGCATGCCCTATAGTTCAAGAATAAGCGAAGTTTCATAAAAAATGAATAGATTCTATGATGATGTTAGAATAGGAGTTACGAGGATCAATTGTCTATAAATATTTAATTTTCCAACACACATAAAATAACACCAACTATAGTGTGTACCCTGTAAATAAATGAAAATAAATATGACAAGAATAAGAAAATAAAAGGAGAAGCTAAAAAGAAAAAAAGGTCACCAAAATCCTTGGTCACAGGTTTATAACCTCTGCTTGAATAAAAGGTAAAACACCCATCATGAGAAAGTTGCTATTAAAATGGAAAACGCTAAAGAAATATGACACACATATAAAAAAAATAGAAAAATTCGAATGGAATGATCACTCCAGTCTAAATATCTAAATAGAACGTCTATACCTAGGCATAATGGATTGATCACATCAATTTAATCACCTCATTAGAATGTTTGAGTCTTAAAAATTCCTTGCTTAGAAAGAGATATAACTTTATCTCAGCTCCACTCAGACAAGATCCAGGCGTAATAAGATAGCACTTTAGTTGCCTAGTCTAAAGAAGAGATAGTAAGGCCCCACGAGGATCCTTCTCGAGTTGATCCTCTAATACAACCAATCAGGTAAAGCATCCAAAAATGAACTTGTTTGTAGAGAAACAGTTTTATCTTAAGTCTCCCACCAAGCAATATAATAATTCAGGTTCATCATAATGTTTAAACACCAACTTAGTGCGCCCACAAAAACATTAAATTAGGGTTGATCACATGACCTAACAAATAAGGGTTTATCACAATGTTTAAAAACCATCATATGGTGCCAATTAAAATATTAAATTTGGGTTGATCTTTGAGCTTAAATGTACATGTTGATGTAGAATTCACAAAATATTAAAAAGAATAAGAATTGACCACAATGTTTAACCACTAACTTAGAATGCCCATAAAAACATTAAATTAGGGTTGATCACATGGCTTAAAAACTAATGGTGAAGATCCAAAAGATGAAAATAAATGAGGGTTGAATACATGTCAGAAGAACACAGGTTAACCACCCTAACTCTCGTTCAAAAAAAAATCAGAAAATCAAAAAGCTCTTGTGTTGATCATGTGTCATATAAATGCATATAGATCGCACTAACTCTTGTTCAAAATATTTGAAAAATAGAAAAGCTCTTAGGTTGATAACATTTCGTAAAGAGGTGTACACACTGCCCTACAATTTCCAAACTTATAATTGTTTTAGAGAAATTGTTAACTGAGCTTATGGTTTCTGAGCAAAGTGAATGCAAAATAACAAAAGGAGTATAACAAAAAGATATAGGCAAAGAAATTCTTACAAACATTAAATGACGAGCTAGTAGTAAAGTAAGGAGGTACTTCATATATATAAATTTGTACCTAGCTACAATTGTTTGAATGAAAAAAATAAAATATCAAAATACATCTCATTAATATTTCATCCAACCTACACGGATTGCTTGGAAGAATTAGCTAGCTCCTTATGCAAATGGACATTTTCCTCATGCAGCTTGAGATTCTCCTTCTGCACCTTTCGAAGTTCAAATTCAGCATGCTCCAACTTACTTGTTAATTCGACGATAGTTTTACCCCAATCTTTGAATTCAAAGTGCAATACATTTAGCTCTTTGCATAGAGGTTGTGCTTCATGCTTATATCAAAATGGTAAGCCTCCAAAGATCTCACCCTAGAAAGTGCAGCCTTTATAACACTTTTTTTGCTTATCGATCTCTGCATAGAGAAGATTGTTATTAAGAACAACCCGAGCTATTTCCAACACCACCACTATTTTATTTAAAAGTAAGGTACACTCACCCAAGCCTGTTTTCTCAACTTCCAACCGGTGAGAAACGATCTCTGTATTAGTAGGAACCTCTAGTAAAATAAATTGAATATCAGCAGCCGCAAAAGACTTGCCTTGGTCCCGTAAAGTGCCAATATCTAGGGGAATAAAATTGGATTAGGGAAAAATAACACGCTCAAGATTTATGGTTGCAAGAGTAGTAGTCCGTGGTGATGCACCAACATGAGAAGTAACAGAAACATTCGAAACCACAGGAGATGGAACCACTTGTTGTTCAGGTTCCACAGTCACTTCCTTGATTGGGGAGGAGGAGTGTTCCTTCTGTTTATAATTCAATGTTTGATTAATATAGTAGGGACCACCAACAACCAACACCTTGAAAAACCTATCTTTCCAATCCTCTTGACAAAATTCATTCATCGACAGTTATCCTAAAGCTTGGGTTGACCGTAATTTGCACCTGACCTGGCTCAAATAAGCTTGGTTCAACAATAAAAGTCTCATTCAACACTGCAACTTAAATTTCAAGACCGAGCTATGTACATGTTAAAACCAAAGATAAAAGCAGTTTCCAACCATTGGGTAAAATTTGGCTTCGAGGCAAACTAGTAGCTTTCAAAAACAACACAACTAAGGTTGGAAGGGGATACCTAAAACTGATATATAGTTCTACCTCATAGAATGTGCAACAACTGCGAGGAGGATAATTATGGTTTGTAGAACCTGGTTTTGAAAGACACATTGATAATAAACATGCACGCTGTATTCTATAGGTGATGTTAATCCTAGCAATGTCCGAATATTAAGGCTATTGGTAGGAGAATTGTCGTAAAAATAAAATAAATTCAATAGAATAAAATAATAATACCGATAATTTAACGTGATTTACTCTTTAATTTGAGTTAAATCTACGGGACAAACTCCGAAAAATATTTATTTTACTAATAAAATTAATTGGTACAAAGTGAGAGGTAATACAACAAATTGAGATAAACCTAAAATAGTGAGTAATAGTGTCACACAAGTGTTTCCCAAACTCATTATTTCGTCATTTTCCCTAATATTTTTTTAAGATATTCTTTCTCACTTTCTTACACACAATACTATTTTTCTTCAAAGAAAATTATTTTTTTGACTTTGCTTTGCTTCTCTTCTTGTATTAGTGTGTTAATATATCTTTAAGGTAAACACATAGCCTATTTATAGACAAAATTATCTATCAATATTATATACATTTATCAAATGTGATTGCAACTATCATTTATAGTTTTACCTAATATTTTTTATTTTCTTCCTCTTCCGTTAGTGATGGCGAAGAGTTTTGTTCGGATGATGTTGTAGTTTCGCACTATGGTTCCACAGGAGATATTCAACTCCCTGGAAAACGATGGAGAATGTATCTAATTCAACTACTGTGATCCTACGTTTTTTATTATCCTTTATTTTAATCCTAGGGTAGTATGTATTTGAGTGTTGTAGTCCGTTTTCGAATGCTTCCACTCTTGTCACCAACCTTTTTAGTGAGATTACTAGAAGAAAATAACATTTCCTCTTCAATCTCCCGAGAAAACTCAAGAACCCTTTCTGTATTACTATGGATAGAGGTTAGGATCTCATCGATATTCAAAATCTCTAGACTCGATCTACAAAGTAAAAAAAGAAAGCAAAGCAGAGAGGTTTAGAATAAAGTACCTCCTATAAGAAGAGATGAGGAAGTTGAGGGTAAAAGAGAATGAGAATAGATAATTGACATGAAACTATACACCAAATAAATGTTGGTTTGTAAACTTGTTTACAAGTCCAAAGAAATAAAAAAACTCTTTGAAACATTCTAGCTCATTTGAAGTCCAGCTCATGGAAGTTTCTATGGTGATGATCTAAATTGATAAGGATACAACTCATGGTTGGTGGGAAGAAGAAAATCAATGGGTTAGGTAAGGAGATAGGTGTATGGTTTAGATTGTTTTGGTAGGTTTATATTGTATGGCTTAGATTTATTAGTTGTTTCTACAAAATACCTCTCAGTAGCAATGTAATAGTCAAGTAAAAGAAATCAAAAACAAAAATTTGAGAGTTTCTAAGTGTTTCTGGAAAATTGTTCTTGAGTGTTCTTGATTATTGAGAGTTTTGATCCATAATATTCCAACAATAAATACATGACGAACACCGAAGAATAGGCTATGAAAATGAGAACAAAAGCTTCATAAAACAAGCTATTATCGAGTAAGAGAATATGGTATCGAGTAAGGTCTGGATCCGAAGAAAGCTCCAATTATTTTTGAAAAATGGGAGGCTATGGAACTCTTTGGAACTAATTATATAGGAGATAAAAATCTCTCTCCATAAAATTAACCATTGGTAACTTACCCTAGAAGGCAATGCATTTTATATGTCACATGCTAGCTACAATATTAATAATTACTAAAATTTTGATAATTATTTATTAATAATTTTCATGTCTTAACATGTTATCCAAACCGAGAGAAAGTATCATATGGAGGTTAGAAATGCAGCTTAAGAACAACTGATCAATCTAGAAGCATGGTTGCAAGATAATTATTGGTGAAATTAAACTAAAAGAGTAAGTAGAATTAATATTTAGACATTATCCTGATACCTATCATTATAGGTCAATATGTTGTAGGATCAAACTCAATTCGTTGCCAAACAACCACTTTGATGCAAGTGCAATCGTCAAGATGTATATTTTATTCTCTTACTAGTTCATATATATATATATATACACGCAGAAGTGTAACTTAGAAATGAATTTAGATTACACAAATAAATAATAATAAGTTATGTCAAAATAATAGAAAATAAGAAAATAAATGTCTCATTGAAGGGGGAGAACCGGAGAGTTATGACGAAGTTATCACTGATCAGCATAAGATTGAGTGGTTAAAATCCATGCAGGAAGAAATGAAATCTCTGCATGAGAATCACACATTTGACCTGATGAAACAAAAAGCTCTCAAGAACAAGTGGGTGTACAGAATCAAAACTGAAGAAGGCAGTTCACAACCACGTTACAAAGCAATATTGGTTATGAAAGGATTCGAGCAGAAAAAGGGCTTTGACTTTGATGAAATATTCTCACCAGTAGTTAAAATGTCTTCAATTCGAGTTGTTCTTGGTTTGGCAGCTAGCCTTAATCTGGAGGTTGAACAACTTGACGTAAAGACTGTATTCTTACATGGTGATCTTGATGAGGAAATCTATATGGAGCAGCCCGAAGGTTTCCAAGTCAAAAGCAAAGAGAAATTGGTATACAGACTAAAGAAGAGCTTGTATAGTTTGAAGTAAGCACCAAGGTAGTGGTACAAAAAGTTCGACTCATTCATGGAGAAAAATGAATACAACATAATGACGGTTGATCACTATGTCTTCATCAAGAAATTTTCTGATGGTGATTTTATCATTCTTCTACTTTATGTTGATGACATGTTAATTGTAGGTCAAAATTTTGAAAAAATTAACAAGGTGAAGAAGGAGTTAAGCCTTGCAATGAAGGACTTAAGACTTTCTAAGCAGATTCTTGGCATGAGGATTACCCACAACAGGAAAAAAGCAAAAGATCTGGCTCTCCCAAAAATGGTATATTGAAAAATTTCTTGAAAGATTGAACATGAGCAAAGCTAAACCTATTAGTTGTCCACTTGCGAGCCATTTCAAGCTTAATGTGAGTCAAATCCCCTCAAGTGAGGAGGAGATATTGGAGATGAGTAACGTTCCTTATGCATCGGCGGTTGGTAGTCTAATGTATGCTATGGTATGCACAAGACCAGACATTGCACATGTTGTTGGCGTTGTGAGCCGATTCCTATCAAATCCTAGAAAGGAACATTGGGCAGCTGTCAAATGGATACTCAGGTATCTCAAAGGAACCTCCGATCATTGTTTATGCTTTGGTAATAATAAACCTGTATTAGAAGGATATACATATTCAAATATGGCTCGCGACGTAGATACGAGGAAATCTATATTCGGGTACCTAATAAAATTTGCAAGGGGAGCTGTTTCATGGCAATCATGATTACAAAAGTGTATTGCCTTAAGTACCACAGAAGCAGAGTACATTGCAATCACTGAAGGTTGTAAGGAAATCCTATGGATGAAAAAGTTCCTACAAGAATTGCATCAGAACCAAGAAAACTATGTTCTTTCTTGCGACAGTCAGAGTGAAATTCACCCTAGCAAGAACCCAACCTTCCACTCAAGGTCCAAACACATCGACGTAAGGTATCATTGGATTCGTGATGTGTTGGAACATAAACTACTGCAAGTTGAGAAGGTTCACACCAATGATAACAGGGCAGATATGATGACAAAGACCGTGACTAAAGAAAAGCTTGTTATCTGTAGAAAGATTGCAGGTGTGGAAGAGCCCTATCCCACATAAGGTAGAGGGGGAGATTTGTTGGTCCAACTAATGTGGGCCAGTAGCAAAGAAAAAAAGAGGAAGAGGATTAGTCAACAAAGATGGCACCGAAAGAAGAAGAAAAGAAGAAGAAAAAAAGGGTAAAAAATGTTAGGCTCATTTTCTTCTATAAAAGGCCTTAGCCTTAATCTCAAAACATAGATGAGAAGTGGAGGAAAAGAAAACAGAGAATTTTCTAAGAGATTTTTTGAGAGAAATTAAGATAGCCAATTTGTGAAGTTTTACCCACAAATTGAAGATATATATTTGTTGTATTTTTGTGAGAGATCTACCTAAAGGTGAAGTGTGTAATCCCATCTTATTATAGTTGGAGTTTAAATGGCCTACGGATCTCGTGATTGTTACTTTCATTTTGAAAGGTTTTTCCACGCTAAAATCTTGGTGTTATTTTTGTTCTATTTTTGATTTAGAAAATTATCCTGCTTGTGTGGAATTTATTTCTTTACAACCATCTATTTTTCCCAACACTTTCTTACACACACAACACTATTTTTCTTCAAATGAAATTATTTTTTTAGTTTTGCTTTGCTTCTCTTCTTGTTTTGGTGTGTTAATATATCTCTAAGGCAAAAAAATAACCTATTTATAGGCAAAATTGTCTATCAATATTATATACATTTATAAAATGTGATTGTAACTATCGTTATAGTTTTACCTAATATTTTTTATTTTCTTCCTCTTCCATTAGTGATGGCGAAGAGTTTTGCTTGGATGATGTTGCAGTTTCGCACTGTGGTTTCACTGGAGATATTCAACTCCCTGAAAAATGATGGAGAATGTATCTGATTCAATTACTGTGATCCTACTCTTTTTATTATCCTTCATTTTAATCCATTTTCGAATGATTTTTATTATCCTTCATTTTAGTATGTATTTGAGTGTTGTAGTCTGTTTTCGAATGCTTCCACTGTTGTCACCAACGTTTTTAGTGAGATTAGGTGTAGAAAAAGAGGGATGGTCAAGAGGAACCACCCTCAATGGCACAAAGGATGGGGAAGAATCCTCGCTCTCAAATTCTGAACTACTAGAATAAAATAACATTTCCTCTTCAATCTCCTGAGAAAACTCAAGAACCCATTCTGTATTACTACGGATAGAGGTTAGGATCTCATCGGTATTCAAAATCTCTAGACTCTACAAAGTAAAAAAAGAAAGCAAAGTAGATAGGTTTAGAATAAAGTACCTCGTATAAGAAGAGATGAGGAAGTTGAGGGTAAAAGAGAATGAGAATAGATAATTGACATGAAACTATACACCAAATAAATCCATGACGAACACCGAAGAATAGGCTATGAAAATGAGAACAAAAACTTTGTAAAACAAGCTATTATCGAGCAAGAGAATATGGTATCGAGTAAGGTCTGTGTTGATTTTCTCTGATTTTTGTTGAGAGAGTTATTGAATTGATTTTGGCTTAATGCCTAATGTTATATTTATACATTGAAAGGAAGAAACTAGCCATTACTAAACTAGTCGTTACTAACCTAGCCATTAAACTAGCTGTTACTAAACTAGCCATTATTAAACTAGCCGTTACTAAACTAGCCGTTACTAAACTAGCCGTTATTAAACTAGCCGTTACTAAACTAGCCGTTATTAAACTAGCCGTTACTAAACTAGCCGTTATTAAACTAGTCGTTACTAAACTAGCCATTATTAAACTAGCCGTTACTAACTAGCCGTTAGAATTCTAATTATTCTCAACACTCCCCCTCAAGTTAGGTGTGTAGATATCGGTCAACCCTAACTTTCTTAAATTTTCTTCAAATGATTTCAAATCTAAACCTTTGGTGAAGATGTCCGCCTATTGTTTTTCACTTCTCACAAATGGAGTTTCAATTTCCTTTTCTTGAATTTTTTCTCGAATGAAGTAGAAATCCACTTCGATGTGTTTTGTTCTCTCGTGAAACACCGGATTTGATGCTATATGTCGCGCCGCTTGGTTATCACAAAACATCTTCATTGGTTCTTGAATATTAATTCCGATATCCAAAAGAAGTTGTTTGATCCAAGTTAGCTCGCTTGAGGTTGATGTCATGGCTCGATATTCTGCCTCGGCACTTGATCGTGCCACAACATTTTGTTTCTTGCTTTTCCATGTGACTAAATTTCCACCTACAAACGTGCAAAAACCAGTGGTTGATTTTCTATCAAAGCTACCAGCCCAATCTACATCGGAGTAGCCACACACTTCATTAGAATTATTACGTTTCATGATAATTCCTTTACTAGGTGTCCCTTTTAAATATTTTAAAATTCTATGTATAGCCTCTAAACGTGGTGTTCTAGGTGTATGCATAAATTTACTAATTTGACTTACTGAAAAAGAAATGTCTGGTCGGGTTACCGTTAAATAAATTAATTTTCCTACAAGTCTTTGAAATTGGCTTATGTCTTCTAAGGGTTCGCCATCCTCAATATTTAATTTGCATTTACTATCTATTGGTGTAGATGTTGGTTTACTCCCTAATTTACCAGTTTCTTTCAATAGGTCAAGTGTATATTTTCTTTGTGAAATAAAGAGTCCCTTGGGTGAATGTGCTATTTCTATTCCTAGAAAATATTTTAATAAACCTAAGTCTTTGATATCAAAATTCTCATTTAATTTCATTTTCACTTTTTTAATTTCTTCCAAATTATTTCCAGTAATTATTATATCATCTAGATATACTAGAATTATGGTTGTGAATGTACCATAATTTTTGGAAAATAATGAGTGATCGACATTACTAATTTTAAAATCACAAGAAATTAAATAAGAGCTTAGTTTTCCATACCATGCTCGTGGAAATTGCTTTAGTCTGTAAATATATTTTTTTTGCCTACACACTAGACTAGAATTGTTTTCTTTTTTATGACCAGGTGGAAGCATCATATATACCTCTTTTTCAAGTGTTCCTTGGAGAAAAGCATTCTTGACATCCATTTGATGTAAGGTCCAATTTTGGTTTACCGCTATGGAAAGTAAAATCCTGACGGTATTCATTTTGGCCACGGGTGCAAATATTTCTTGATAATCTACACCATAGGTTTGAGTGTAACATTTTGCCACTAATCGTGCTTTGTACCTTTCAATAGTACCATCACTATTAAACTTAATCTTATAGACCCATTTGCATCGTATGGGTTTCTTTCCTTCGGGTAGTTGTACGACTACCCATGTTTCATTTTTTTCAAGTGCTCTAAGTTCTTCTTCCATTGCTTTGCACCATACCAGTTGGCCTATTGCTTCCTCATAGTTATTTGGCTCATTTTCTTTAGAAATTGAGGTCAAATAAGTCTTATATTGTGGTGTAACATTTTCATAAGATAAATAATTTTGGATACGATATTTTACCTCATATGTTACAAAATCCCGTAATCTAGTTGTAGGTTGTGGAGTTCGATTAGACATTCTCAATGGTATTATTTTGGTAGTACCATCTTCCCTCTCACTTTGAGAAGTTTCTTCCTCTTCATTTTCATTTTCTACTACTATATTTCCTTCTTCAGAATAAAAAAATGGAAATGTAAATTCATTTGGTTTCTCTTGGTTATTAGTCTCATTTTCTAGTGTTTTTGTAATATGGCTCATTTTCTTAGAATGTCACATCTCTTGAAATGTAATATTTTTTGTTAATCGGATCATAGCATTTATAACCCTTTTTTTGAGATGAATACCCCAAGAAAATAGCTTTGATTGATGTATAATCTAACTTGTGTTGTTTATTTTTGTGCACATAACATGTACATCCAAATACTCTTAAATGATAGATATTGAGTTTTTCTTGGTAGAGGATTTCTAGTGGGCTTTTGAAATTCAAATTGGCACTTGGCAATCTATTAATTAAATATGTTGCGGTGAGAACAGCATCCGACCAAAAAATTATTGGAACATTATTTTGAAACAAAAGTACTCTTGTTACTTCAAGTAAATGTCGATTTTTTCTTTCTGACACACCATTTTGTTGGGGTGTGTAAATACAAGTTGTTTGATGTAAATACAAGGTGTGTAATATCTATGCTACAACGTGAAGGGGAGTGTTAAAGATGATTTATGAGTGTGTATTAGGTGTCTAACACTAGGTGTCTTAGTGGTGTTAGTTGTGTATTAGGTGTCTTAGTGGTGTATTAGATGTATGTCACCTAAGATTGTTTCTATCTTTGTATATAAATAGGTAGTGTCTTTGAATGATAATAATAAGAGAGAATTCTGATTTTACAGATGTAAAATTCCTTTTTGCTTGAAAAAATTTGTAAAATTTCGATTTACAAATTCCGTTCCATTATAACTTCTAAAAGTTTTAATCTTTGCATCATATTGATTTTCTCCAAAATTATAAAATTCTTGAAATTGAGAAAATACTTCACTTTTATTTTTTAACAAGTGTAACCATGTGGTTCTTGAAAAATCATCTATAAATATAACAAAGTATTTATAACCATTAAATGACTCAATTGGAGCAGGGCCCCAAACATCGGAATGTATTAACTCAAAAGGTTTTTTGCTTTTACAATTGGATAAACTAAATGGTAACCTTGTTTGCTTTCCTAATTTGCAAATTTCACAACTACTATAATCTAGTTGTTTGAAATCAAAAATACATTTCAAAATCTTATCGGAAGGATGTCCAATTCTCTTATGCCAAAGAGTACCTAATTATTCTTCTTTTTTAATATTGAAGTTTCATTTTTCTTCACTCAGAATATAAAACCCATTTTCTAGAAAACCTTCACCAATGACATTCTTCGTTATCAATTCCTGAAAATCAAATTTTGGATGTAAATGTAATTTCACAATTTAAGTCTCGTGTGATTTTAATAATGGATAACAAGTTAGATGTACAATTATTCACATGCAAAACATTTGAATTTTTTCTTGAAAAGAGACTAATTGAACCATTTCCTAAAATTTCTATTTTTTCACCATTTGCAACGATTACAAATTGTTTAGTCTCAATTTTTTTGTAATTATTGAGTAAGTTTTTATTTCCAGTTATGTGATCAGTTGAATCTAAATCAAGAATCCATTTGGAATTTAAAGAATTTTGAGTAAGGTTTGTAATCATACCATAGGTTTTTTGAGATTTTTCTTTAAATATCGCGGATAATTGTGTATACAACTACCTCATTTGATCCATATCCACCTCACCTTTTATTTCTTTTTCAGTCTCGTTTATACTCATATCCCATTTTTCCTTTTGTGCAGAGTAACCCATTTTCTCTCTACTCTCTACCCAATTTTGTCGCTGATCTCCCCCTCTGACGAAGCCTCCACCTCGCCTTCCCTTTTGTAGGATATGAGGGTTGAGACACCAGCATTCCTCGCGCATGTGTCCTTCCTTCTTACAATAATCGAAGTGAGTGAGTGACCAGCATTCCTCGCGCTTGTGTCCTTCCTTCTTACAATAATCGCAGCGAGTGAGTGTTTGGTCTCCCCGATGTTCTAGCCTAGGGTTAGATCTGGTGACGAAAGCCTTGGCTTCGGGATTGTCAGGTAGTTGAGTACCCATCACTATTCTTCTTGTCTTTTCTCTTTCAACTATCCCAACAACCTCATCAATAGATGGTAGCTCACCCATGAGAAGAATTTGTGAGCGTACCCCCTCATAGCTTGAATCGAGCTTGGCGAGGAAGGTGAAAATTCCATCCTGCTCCTCTCTTCTTTTGATTTCATCAAGATCGGCTGTGAGAGGTCGATACATTCTAATCTCATCCTTCTTTTTTTGGATTTGGCTGAATAGTTTGGTGACAGATTGATTTTGTTGTTGTAATTGTTGAAGTTCTTGCTGAAGTTGATAAATAGGAGAGTAATTTTTATCTTCTCCGAACATTGTCTCGACTTTAACCCATATATCTCGAGTTGTATCTAGATATGTCATGAGATCAGAGATGTGGGGTTCCATGGTTGCCAGTAACTAACTCATGACTAGATTTTCACTCTTTCTCCATTCTGAAATTTCCTTTTTTCTTCAACTGTTGGGTGTGTTGGATCTTCGGCTTTTGGTTTTGATTTCTCACCAATGACATGCTCAAATTTGTCTCTGCCGATTAGACCAAAAGTCACTTGACGTGCCCAAAGATGGTAATTTTTACCATTTAGCAGCACACCTGTAAGTCTCTCTATATGTTGTGACATTTTCTAGATTTCTTGAACTGATACAGTTCTTGTTTGTGGGATTGATTTGGAGCAAGATCAAATCTGCTCTGATACCATGTTGATTTTCTCTGATTTTTGTTGAGAGAGTTATTGAATTGATTTTGGCTTAATGTCTAATGTTATATTTATACATTGAAAGGAAGAAACTAGCCGTTACTAAACTAGTCGTTAAATTAGCCGTTACTAAACTAGTCGTTACTAACTAATCGTTATTAAACTAGGCGTTAGAATCCTAATTATTTTTAACAGTCTGGATCCGAAGAAAGCTCCAATTATTTTTGAAAAATGGGAGGCTATGGAACTCTTTGGAACTAATTATATAGGAGATAAAAACCTCTCTCCATAAAATTTGCCATTGGTAACTTACCCTAGAAGACAATGCATTTTATGTCACCTGCTAGCTACAATATTACCTATCATTATAGGTCGATATGTTGTAGGATCGAACTCAATTCGTTGCCAAACAACCACTTTGATGCAAGTGCAATCGTCAAGATGTTCTCTTACTGGTCATACTTGTTACTTATAATGTAACGATGCAAATACGATCCTATATATATATATATATTATAATTTTACTAATGCGGAAGTGGAAGCTAGAAATGAATTTAGATTACACAAATAATATTTATATATATTATAATTTTAATAATGCGGAAGTGTAAGTTAGAAATGAATTTAGATTACATAAATAATATATATATAATAATAATTTTAATAATGCGGAAGTGGAAGTTAGGAATGAATTTAGATTACACAAATAAATAATAATAAGTTATGTTAAAATAATAGACAACAAGAAAATAAATATTACATAAAAATTTAAATAATTCAATCTTTTAATATGAAAAATCTATTAAATTTGCGACAACATATCAAAGAAAATCCTCTAACAATCAAATAGAGATTACAAATATTAATATCCAAAAACAATTCAAAACCAAAACTCCAAATACACACAAATCTTTCTCTTAACAAAGCAATACAAAGTAAGATAGCTTGATCAACAAACATAGCTTTAATATTATAGCTTCTCAATTTTTAGTTATGATTACTTTTGTCCGAGAGAATGCGAATATATATATATATATATGTAATTTACTTTATTAAGAATCCTTGTATTAATTGTAAAATCTTAATAAAATTTGGAGTATTTAATTAAGAAATCAAATAAATAATATCCTAATATCATAAGGAAACAATACATTCCATATCTATGATTTTATTAAGAATAGAATTCTAACTTTACAATGACATTTTGAAGCCAATTAAATATCAAATCTACACCTTGTTCAAAATGGAACCAATTTCTTCAAACAGGAATACTCCTAAACACCAAACATATGTCACTCCAAAGCCTTAAAGGGAATTATCTATTGCGAACACCAACCAAATCCAAGTAATGGTTGAACTTGTCAACAAGAATATGCTTGGTCAACACAATTTTTGAAATGGTTATCTTTTTGACAATAATATCAATATATGACATAACGTTCCCAACGAAGTAATATTTAACACAAACGCGTTTGGTCTTCTGAAGATACAAATTATAGATCAAATGTATCAAACTCTAGTAATCACTAAATACAACAAAAATAATTTGCTATAAACGCATATTACAAACCAAACATCTAAAGAAAACAATTTCATTCACTGCATTTATATCTACCATATACTTTACTTCTATAATAGACAAACCAACTGTAGATTGTAAAGTCATCTCCCAACTAATAGCACAACAAGAAGTGAAGACAAAATTTGTGAAAAAACTTTCAATAAAATTTCCAACACAAACATAGTCCATAAAACCAATAGCACCACAGTTGGTGTTATAACTCCTATCAAGAACAAAGTCAAAATTCAAAGTGCCAATCAAATTTCATTTCACGTCCATCGAAGGACCCTTGCAAGAGTTTCCCATCAAACATATGGCAACCCAAAGCACATGTGAAATGTCAGAACAAGTACAAATTATAATGTGCATCAAATTTTTAACAACACTAGCATATGGAATGTCATAACCAAAGAGCAAGAAATAAACAAATGAACCAACACGAAGCCAATAAGGATCATAGAATTTCCTTTTACTAAAGACAATACAATATGGTTACTCTAGCTGCTCTTCTACTATATAATTAATAAAGTAATCTAATTTGTCCACTAAAAGCTGAACATAAGTGCCTACTTGCATTTTACTAGTAGATCCACTCTTATGCTTCACCTATTCATTGACATTGTTGTCTTAACTATCAAAATATACTTCTCTTCAACAAAATGCAATTGATGAAGACCAATTCACAGAATAACAAGCATTCTAAGCTTAATCCAAACGAATATACCTAAAAGAGCATGCAACACATTCTTTCCAAAAGAATCAAACACAAACATTCTACAACTCCATGTCGATGAGGTGTATTACATGTAGTGTGATGTCTTACTATGCTACTTCTTTAAAAGAACTTAACAAACTAACTCTTCCAAAATACCAAATCATTATTAGTCCTAAAATGCATGACTTTCTTATCACCAAACAAGTCCTACATTCTCATAATAGGCATCCATCCCTCACTCATAAGACAAAGCGAGCAATATCAGAGACTAAATATGATGAGGATGAATTTGAAACACCATTAACAAAAGTGTTACCCTGAAGCTCATAGATGCCACGTAACAACTTTCCTTTCATAATAAGAAAAGCATTTTTACAAACTCTTAATACTCCACTTTTAGCTAAATATTGATAGTCTTGTGAGTCAAGAGTACTCAAAGATATTAAGTTCCTTTTTCAAATCTGGCACATGATGAGCGTCTTTCAAAGTTCTAACAATGTCATCATGCATCTTAATTTGAATTGTACCAATATCAACAACCTTATAGGGCATATTATTTCCTATCGAGACAATACCTCTATCAACAAATTGATAAGTACAAAACCAATCCCTATTAGAGACCAAATGGTAAATGCAACACAAATCAAGAATCCAATGTCTCTGAAAGAACCAATAGATACTAACAGAACAACATCATCATCAAAACCATAACTATCTACAACACCAAGAACATTATAAGACATTATGGCGGACTTATCTTTACCTTTGAGTTTAGGATAATTTGATTTCCAATACCCTTCCTAATGATAATAGTTGCATTTACCCTTTTTCTTGGGTCTATATTTACCTCTATCATTTCTTGAGCCTTTTTCTTTATTTTTACCACTAAGAAACAAACCATTGCTATTATCATTATTACTTGCATATATTTTCTTCTTCAACTATCTAGAATTCAAAGTTGTTTTAATATCATATAAAGAAAAAATGTCTCGTCCATATAGCATGTTATCAACAAAATATTCAAATGAAAGAAATAAAGAATATAAAAGAACAAAGGCTTGATCCTCATCATCAATTTCAACACCAAAGTTTCTCATATCACAAATAATTTTAATAAATTCATCGAGGTCATCATGCAAAGAAGTATCTAATGACATTTTGAATGTGTATAAGCACTACTTGAAATATGACCAACTAGTCAAAGACTTGTTTATATACAAACTCTCTGATTTAAGTCACAAACTAATAACGGATTTCTTATCACCAATCTTGAGCAAAATTTCATCAAACAGGGAAAACTGAATTAAATTGAGAGTATTTTTTAACAATGTATCTTTTTCTTCAAGTGTCTTAATGAGTAATTCTTTAACCAATAGAGCTCGCATCTTCAAACGCCAAACACTAAAATCATTATTGATATTGAATTTCTAAATTTCATATTTTACTACGATGACAAAACACCCAAATTAAATAACACAAATATAATCCCAAAATTTTAGAAACAAATCAAATAACCCAAAGCTCAACAAAAAATCCAAAAGAACAAATTTGATTAGTCCCAAAACATAATAAATGAACTTAAGCTCTAATACCAATTTATTCTGAATCGAAAAATGCAAAAGAAAAACCTAGGAATCAATTTATATTGCACAAATAAATAATAATAAGTTACACCAAAATAATGGATAATATTAATGATGCTAAAAGATAACACATATTTTTTAGCACTACTTTATTGCTATGGTTGATATTTAAAGTAATAATTTTCTCTCGTGTCCCTTTATAAGATCAACTGTTAAGGTACAAAAGTATAAAAAATTGAGTAAAATTGTGTTCATCGACCATTTTCCTATATATATATACAAGGTAAGTTCATTCGCTCCAACTTTTTATATATATTTTTACACTGTATTATCCCAACGATTAATATTTAAATGATTAATTTAAATTAAGGTGATATATATATATATATATATATATATATATAACAGGACAGAGGCACATGCATCACATCTGTTGTCTTTAATTTTGCTTAATACTCAAAGAAACTAAGCAACAACAAGGCAGTCCACTGACTAGAAAACCACTAATAGCAGCAATCTATGTTCCTACAAACTGTCTTTTGGTGCTTCCTCAAGGCAAAACAAAGCTAGATGATGGATATTCACCAATTATTATTAGAACTAGAGATAACCAATCCTCCTTGCACAGCTGATACATTCATCTAAAATCATTTTGATATCATATTTGTACGCATAACCCTTCTCAACAAGCCTTGTAGAAGCCCATTTAATTTTCCTCTTAGGCACTTCCAAGTACCTGAAACCCCAACTAACATTTAAATTAAATTGATAAACTCATGCTCATAATTGTTCTCACTATAGTTGTGAAATTAGATGGAATTTGTACAGCTTGTTTAGTTTCAATACATTTTAGGTGAATTGTAATTTAACTTAGTTCATCTTTAAATAAAGTACTCATTTATATTTTCAAAAAAATAATTAATGAATATTTTTGTAAAATAAAAAATAAATAAATCTTTGAAGTATGTCTTTTCATATTTGCATCATTGTAATTATTTTTTTGACAAATATATTTTATTAAATAAATTCGAGGGATAAGTTTTTTTGGGTCCACTGTCTTCATAATATAAACATTACATGAGCTGATTTCATTTTCTCACATTTAAACATTCCTTAAAAAAGATAAAATAATTAATATAAACAGAGCTACTTACTCTTGTTTCACATGAAAATCTGGATAATTTTCTTGGTAGTAGTCAGCAATTTCTGCCGAGGAAATATAAGAGTTTGAGCATAAGATTCTTCCATGGACTAAAGGATTCTCCATACAGAAGATATGGGCTTCACACACATCATCAATATGTGCAATTGGTATCTTTCCAATCAACTCCTCCAAGTACCTAAGCAATTGGTAATCTGTTTCCTTATTTGTAAGCTGAGAAATAATCACTTCAAAGCTGTAGGGTATATATGATAACAATGTATCTCCTCCCACAAGGCCACACCCAAGTGTTACTACCTTCAATCGATCACCTCCAATTTTTTCTCCAAAGTTGAGGAATTCTTTCTCTGTTAGTGTCTTTGAATCTAGGTAGGCCTAAAATTAAATATTAAATGCATTAGGAATTTCCATATCTAAAACTCTTAAATATATTTTGGAGAAAGACATGGGAGAAGTGCAGTCTTATAGTTTTAGACAAATGAATTCAATAGTATCGTAAATTTCAACTGAAATATTTTAATCTTATATCTTTGAAAAAATATACATTTTAATTTTAAAAATGATACAAATAAGTTATATATTTTTGAGTTTTTAAGATGAAAGTATATTTTTTTCAAAACTATTGGACCAAAACGTTGTAGTTGAAAGTAATAAGATTAAAACGCGTTCGTTTTGTGAAAACTGAAAAACTTTGGGTACCCTTGGTCTAAAAAATAAATAAATTATATATGAATAATATTTATGAATGAGAATTAATTTACTTGCAAAAAGTCTTGATTATAAGGAAGTGATGATAAATTAAGAGGAGTCCAACATGTTTCATCCATGGAATTGTTGAAACCACTGCCATCATATTTTATTGGAGAAGCAGAAACAACAGACGCAGTGTATATTAGTTTCCTCACTGTTACTGATTTCAGACAAAAACTTGCTATTCTCTTTGCTCCAACTATAGAAGCTTCAGTTATATTGTCACAATCCTGGATCATCAAATGGTCTTTTGAAGTCAGATATTGAATTAAGCTGAATTAAATGAAGGGTATATATCACCCTAATCCCTCACATCATATTTTGAAAATATATACTCAGTTGGGTAAATTACATGAATAATTACATGAAGTAGACCCAAATTTTGCATTTGTTTGTTAATACGAAAATACTAATTTTCATCTCGTATATACAATTTAATAATTATATTGTTTCATTTTGTACTATTTTGCTAATTTTTGTCTAATAACGTTTACAATTAGTTCAGTTTTTGAATAATTCAGATAATTAAATCATAAATTTAAAAAAATTCAATTAATTTAGTGATATATTTCGAACAATAGTTTGTTTCAAATATATCATTTAATTCGAGTTATTTCAATCTATACATGTAAATTAGTGTTAAAAGGAAATTAAAAGTATGATAAAAACAAAACAAATGTAATAATTATGTGATATAAATAAACTAAAAAATAATTTAATGATATGAATAAAAAAAATATAATAATTAAGTGATATTCTTATACCCAATAATTCTGTATGCAAGTAAATTTATGCTTAAATTCCCATAATATCATAGAGGAAAGAGAGAATTTACCATCACAGGCAAAGCATAAAAAAGGAAAGAGTATTTATATACATATTTACATTACTTAATATATTATTTAGTTTTTTAGTTTTCTTTTAATAATAATAGTATATATATATATATATATATATATATATATATATATGTATGTATTATTTTACAAAACTATTAGTTTTTCCTGCATGGATGAAGAGAGTTAATGGTAGGGCTTTTTATTATTATTATTATTACTTTTAATATTTTTAAAGTTTCGGCATACTAGTTTTTGATATAGTAACAAACCTCGATTGATATCAACCCATACTTTGTTGTTCTAAATTAAATTTAAAACCATACAGATGTTTAGAAGACTAATTTGCCTAAAAATAGTGATGCAACCATTTACATAAATAATGGAATAAATTTACAAATATGTTATAGAATTATTGTATTTGTATTGTTTGTACGAAGGAACTAAATTTCATCCCATTTTTACAATTGAATTATAAAATTGTTTTACTTATTTCATTCCATTAATTTTTCGTCTATTAAGACTTAAAAATAAAACAAAAATAAAAAAATCTATAAAAATTATAGTTTATTGTCTTACTAGTTTTTCAACATATAATTCTCGTATGTAAATTTTAAACGGAAAACTTATGCATATCTACTACAAATTGTTAGCAAGATAAATTCATTACCTTTGTCCCGAGACCAAACAACAAAGCTGTCCAATTTGAGAAGTTTAAGTAGGAAAATAACAAAACAAACTTTTTTAGGCCATTAAGATGAATTGAATGGAAGAACATCTGCTGCATCATATTTGCTTGCTATTTTTTCTGTTACTCTTGCATCATCTGTTCCTAATGTATTGGCAATTCTTTCTCCTTTTCATTTTGGGGTGGAAAAGAGTAACTTGGAAATTATTATAGGAGGGTAATTTGTTGAAGAACTGGTAAGGAAAACGATGAACATTGATTTTTATAGATTTTTAAAATTTTTTTATTTATAACTGCCTAATAGATAAAAAATCTGATGGAATGATATGAATGAAAAGAAATTTATAATTTAATGATGAAAATGGTATGAATTTTAGTTCAGTCATATAGCCAATACACACAGAATATTTTGGTGGTATATTTTTAAGTTTATCCTAAATAATATCTAAGATTATTTGTAAATTATTTAAACAATTATACTTATGCTTAAAAAGCATGTAAAATTACTTGTGCTTGAAAAACAAATAAAATATTTAAATAATTATATTTGTGCTTAGAGAACAATTACATTACTTTCATTTTATTTTATTTATCTATTTTTCATTATAAACAATTGTAATCTAAAGTTCTCAACATCTAACATTTTAATTAATTTCAATATCTTAGATGAAAGTATCATTATCATCCTAACTATTACCACCCATTTTCTCCATTTTATAGAAGCAACTACTCTTATCTTATATTTAATAAACAAAAATGTCAAATAGTGAATCTACACGTAAAGCTGACATAAGAAATATATGCTACAAAAGAGCCCGTAGATGCTCTTAATAGACAAATACAAAATTTGGAAACAATATTCAAAAAACGTTTACAAGCTTTAGAAGCATTTTTGACTCAACATCTTGACAAACCAAACAACATCTTGGCAAACCAAACATCAATAATAACCTTTCAATTCATAAACTAGCAGGCATCAATCTATAAAGACAACATGATAATTTACAAGGTATCTTAAATACCCAATAAATAACATTGTTCTAAACGGAATACTTCAACAATGATGATGACTTACCAACACCACTACAAGATAACCATAGACTTCAAAAAAATAACTATCATATGAAGATAAAAATGCCACAATTTGATAGCTTATTTGTAATTGATTAATTTCTTGATTGGTTAGTTGAAGTGAAAAAGTTATTTGACCAATGAGGAACTTAGGAATGCATAAAGGTAAAATTAGTGGCCTATTTACTCAAAGAAGGTGCATTGGCTTGGTAGTACAAATTACAGCGACACACATTAGACTCAACAAAGACAAAATTCAAAGTTATGAAAAAGTTCATGATTGAGCATTATCTACCTCTAAATTATAAAAAGAATCTCACAAACTTGTAGCTAGAGTTGACATATGAGAATTTAAAAATCAAAAAATTTCAAGAATCATCAATGATTTGCATGTCAACATATAGGATGAAGTTTACAAGAAGTCACATTGCACAATTTCTAAGCATATTTAACTTGTCATAAAAATATAGACACAACTCAACAAAAGAGTAGCATGTAATCCAATATTTTTTCACTCTTTTGCATTGGCATCAAGACCTCGTCCAAATAAGGAAAAGGTAGTAGAAAGGGTACATAAGGATGAATCAAGTCCAAGACCACCCAATGGTCAACTCTCTATACAATCACAATGCAAATCAACCACTAACCATGCTTCTTCTAGCAACCCTTACACGGTACCTAGGGAAAACAAATGTTTCTAATATGGAAAACGAAGGTACATCTCCATTAATGTCATTAAAACAAACTAGTCAACTTAGTTATTCATGATGATGACTTTGGTCATTTATAAGGTTTTAGACTCTCTCAGATAACAATAAATTATTATCCACCTAATGATGAATGAAATATAACTTGTAAGACTCGTGACTTATGAATGGTTAGCCAAGTCTTTTTGACTATTCTTTGCCCAATTACTTTCATGAGACTAACGAAGAAGGTATTCCTACCTTTCATTTGAAAGTTTTTTGTTGTTTATTTCAATGACATCCTTATTTATAGTCTAAGTTATGAAGGACATTTACAACACCTTTATGAAGTTTTCAAAGCTCTAAGAGTGAACAAGTTATATGCAAACCTAAATAAATACATCTTTATGACCAACTTTCTCATTTTCATGAGCTTTTTTGTAAGCTTTGAGGGCATAAATAAAAGTTTATCAACAAAAAGTGAAAACTTTTCAAGATTGGCTGACACCAAAAAGAGTGGTAGAAGTTCAAAGCTTTGATTACTTAACAACATTTTACAAATGATTTTTGGAGAACACATGTACTATTTTTGCACCTATCACTGATTTTTGAAAGAAAAACAACTTATATGGATTAATCAAAAAGAGTAGAGTTTCACAACTTTAAAAGTGAAGTTGAAAAATGCACTAGTTCTAGCTATTCTAGATTTTTTCAAGATCTTTTAAGTTGATTATAAGGCCTCTAGAGTAGGGACTTAAGCTATTTTGTGTTCAAAATTGAAACCAATAGCTTTCCTTAATGAAAAACTCAATGAACCAAGACAGAAATGATCCACCTATGAACAAGAGTTAAATGTAGTTGTTCAAACATTGCTACAATAGGAGTCATACTTAGTATAAAAGGAGTTCATCCTTAATATAGATCACCAAACTCTTAAGTACCTCAACAAATCTTCAAAACTGAATTATATGCATGTTCGATGAATTACCTACATTCAAAAGTTCTCCTTTTCTCTTAGACATAAGACAAACCACTTGAATAAAGTTGTTGATGCATTGAGTCATCAAATTATCTTGCTAACTTCTATTAGAAGTGAAATAGTTGATTTTGACTATATACTTAAAGGAATTCTATGCAAATGATGAAGATTTCAAGGAAGATTTGTACGATTATGTCTATGCAATTCCAAGCAAACATCAAATGCATGACAATTTATATTCTTTGAGAATAGTTTGTGTATTCCTCAAGGTTTGCTTAGAGAACATATCATTAGAGAGTTGCATGATGCTTGATTAGGAAGGCACATGGTTCTAGACAAAACCATCTTATTGGCAAAATCTTGATATTTTTGGCTACATCTAAGACAAGAGGCTAAGAAGTTTGTCAAGCATTATTATACACAAGACTACAAAAAGGACAAGTTTAGAACACATGCCTTTACATACCTCTGCCAATTCCTAATGATCACTTGGAATATTTGTCCGTGGATAAATTTTTTAGGATTGCTATTGATACAAAGAGTTTTAGATTCTATTTTTATTATGGTTGACCGCTATTCCAAAATGGTTCATTCTATTCCTTACAAGAAGACATCAGATGCTATCCATTGTTCTTTCGAGAAGTTGTTCGCTTTCATTATTTGCCTTAAAAAATTGTATATGATCTTGATAACAATTTCTTAATCATTTCAAAAAACTTTATGAAAGAGACTAGATATATCACTATATTATAGTAGCAAAATCTATCCACAAATAGATGGTTAAACTGAGATCACCAACCAATCATCGGGCAACATTCTTTAATTTTTGGTTCAAGAAAATCCAACCCATTGGGAGAATTTGTACTCCTATTTTTCATTATAAGTAGTTGTAAGCTCAAAGTCTTAGCATCTAACATTTTAATCAATTTTAATATCTTATTAGAACTTATCTTTGAGAATTCTCCATTGAAACGTAAGTTAGAATATAATCTAATAACTAGCTGCGTTAATTAAAGTGGATGAATTATGAGAATTGTTTTGATACTCTAGGAGTACATACTCCTTTATAGAAAGATAGGAATGAAGCCAAAATTGAGTTAGCGTGAAGCGAGGACGATATCGACAATGTATTGAAAAGGCCAAGGTTTTTGAGTGTATATATATCCTAAGTGTGCCTACTTTTCGATATTCTAGGAGTGTTTAACAAACATATGTGATTTGTATTCTTGAAGTTATAATAAAAGTGATATTTGAGTCTATACACATTGTACTTAATGTAATAAAGTGTAAGTAACATTAATGAGATTCAAAAAATTATTAATTTGAGATATCATGTTTGAAAACATCCATGTAAATTCCTTAAATTAAGATTAATAATATATGACTCAATACAGGAACATACGAATACGAATAACAGAATATGATTTTAACACGAAACATATAACTCAACCAAAATCAAAACATCTAATTAATATTTTATTATTATTTAATATGTAAACACAACATAATCATATTTAATAAGAAGAGTTTTTACTTCAAAAAATCACATTTTGATTTAGTAATATTTTTTAAATTAACACATGAACCAATAAGACTATGATAAATCAATACACGAATATAACTCGTTCATAAATAAATTAACATGACATGATATGCTTATAAAATGAGTTTACCTATTAATATAAATTACCTTCTTAAGATCAATTTCAAGCCCTATAAATACATAAATACATAAATAACTAAAATTTTCTATAATATTCTTTAATACAAATTTTTACATGTTTCGTAATAATATGAATGCATACCAATATTTAAGAACAAAAACAATTGGAAAGAATAAAATTTAAAGATTTCCTAAAACAATATAAAATATCAATATTGCAATAATATATACTATTTGTGTAAATTAAGAGGGCACAAGCTCAAAGCCCACCATGACACATGTACGTGAGTACGCAGTTGTTATTTTAAAAAAAATATAAGTTAAAAGGGATAACATGGACATTGTTTGTCTTCTTCATTTAAGTATTATAATTAATTTTTAAATTGTTCAACAAAAATTTATAAATTTAATAACTTCTAAAAAAATTTAAAGTTATACTGATTTTATCATTTGATCCTTCTAAATTAAAATTTTAATTTTAAAAAAAGAATTGAAATTTGGAAGAATATAGGGATAATTTATGAAAGCTCAAGGAGTGTTGGTGTTATATATTTACCCTTAAAAAAGAGAAATGGAGGGCTAATGGGTAAATTACCTTAGACTTCCCAGGGTGCTGCATAGGAGTTGCTACATGAAAAACACAGTCACAGCCAACAATTGCAGGTTCAAAGTCATCTGGGCTGTAAATGTCAGCTTTGAACAACACAAGTCTTTCATGATCTTCTCCTGGTAAGCTCTTTAGAAAACCTACCTTTGACTTATCATCTATTAAACATGATATATCATTCGATATAATTTGGGTCAGTATTGATGACTAACATATTAAAGCCAGGCAAATTTCAAATCACTAAACAAATAAAATATTAATAAAGAGAATAAGAAATAGAGAGAACCCAAGTTCCTTAGAGTAGCATGGACAGTGTATCCTTTCTCTAAAAGCTTCTTCACAAGCCAGGAACCAATGTAACCAGCACCTCCAGTCACACATACTTTGCATCCTTTCCTTTCCTCCATTGTTAAATCTGATCAGTCCCTAAACTTAATTTGCTATTAATGTATTAATGTCAAACATCATCATTATATATATATATATATATGAAAAACTACTCTTCTTATATTACAAGTTTATTATTATTATTTACCAAAATAATAATTATTACGATCCCTTTGTGTTTTCCAGGGCCCAATTCAACTTGCACCATTTATTTTATTAAGATGTACTGTCAGTATTGAATACACTACCAAATGTATTATTAAATTATCTCTAAAATTACAAATATATATATTATTTAACTTATTAAACGATAAAAATAACTTCCTTAATTTTTTTTTATGGTTATCTTATCTTTTTATATAATAAATAAAGAATTTGATAATAAATTTGTGTTATTAATAAAAATAATAATAATAAATTTATATCAATAATAAAAAGTTTAATAATATATTTTTCATTAAAATACTAATAATATTTTATAACTATTTTATCATTTAATAAAATTATAAGATGTATTTAAAAAAATTCTGATAATTTAATAATATTTTTATTAATTTATAATAATTATCGGTCTCTACGGTATCGGCATTAAATTAATAAGTAATTTGGCAAATTTTCAACATTTTAATATATAATTATAAACTGTCTCTATTATAATCAGTCAACACCAAATTAATTACCTTTTGGAAAAATTAAGGAAACAGACAAGAGAGAGAGAGAGAGAGTGTGTACTAAATTTGTCATCATATTATTAATGTACTATGTCAAGAACGTCAAAAGGCAACCTCGGTGTTTTCTCTTAAATAAAAAAAAAAGAAAAAAAGAAAAATCTACGAGACAATGACTCCTGAAATTATTTTATTGTAATTTTCTTTTCAATAATTTTATAGTAAACTTAATAATTTCGGTTAAATTAATTGTTATATATTTAAAAGTGTTGGGAAAATCGGGTATATTTTCCCTATTCTAAGTAGTTATTATTCACTTATGATTTAAATGAATAGAACTCAAACTAACCCGACAAAATAATGCTATTGGAAATATAATGCTAAAATAAACTAAAACAGATATTGAAACAGAAATATTAAAGCAGAAAAATAATAACACCGTAAATTTAACGAGGTTAGGTATAAACGTTACCTAAGCTATCGGCCATTGACCACTTCCACTATCTTCAAAATGAATGAACTTCAAAATTACATCGCAAGAAAATCGATCTAATCAATTACCCTTACAAAAGATAGGAAGATTTACAAATTTTGGGATGTTTACAAATGGTGAAGAGGTCTTTATTTATAGTCTAAAATCCAACACCCATCTTCATTCCTAATCAATGCTGGGACTTTTCTAATTTTCTCACTGAGCAATATATAACAAATCTCCACCTTATGTTTTAGTGCTTTTAAATGATTTCTTCAATTCTAGATCAACGACGCTGCCAATTCAGATTTGTAGAATGTTAATCAAGTCCAGACAATGTTTGAACTTGATCACGTATTACCTGTGGTCATCATATCTCGGATTCTCCGTCGTACTAATCTTTTGAACTAGTACTCCACCTTTCTTCAATAATCTCTCGCATCGAAATGATAACGAACGCCAACCTGCTTTGTACGTACGGTACTTGGTTCTTGCTAAATGAATAGCATCTGACTATCACAAAACACCTTAATATGTTTTTGACCAACTCTAAGTCTTCACAAACCTCGTAACTAAATAGCTTCCTTCACATTTCTCTCAGAACTACCATATACTTTGCCTCCGTAGACAAAGAATTTGTGGACTCGCATGAAGGTAAACTTCCAACCGATCGGGTGCTTTCAGCAAGAGTAAACACATAACCGCATTGATCGACGCTATCTAAATTCTCTCTCGTATAGTCGTAATCATAATATCCGAACGTTGACCAATGGTATTATCCTCGTCGAATACTAAACCAACATCTACGTATTTATAATATACCGTAGAATCCATTTCACACCCAACCAATGTCCTTTACCAGGATCATGCATGTACCGCTTATAAGACCAACCGCATGTGAAATGTCGGAGTCTCGTACACTGCCATTCACGTACCAACCGCATTTGCATATGGTACTTTTGCCATATATTCTCGTTCGCATCATTCGAGGAGATAATCGAGCATTAAGCTTGAATCGGTGAACTACCATACTTATAGTTTTGTCTGTTCATTCATACCAAAACATTGTAGTATCCGCTTCAAATATTGACTGGGTCAAACTAAGCTTCCCTTCTTCCTGTCTCTACTTATCTCCATACCGAGAATCTTCTTGGCTTCTCCCAAATCTTTCATCTCGAACTCGACTTAGTTGAGCCTTCAACTTTTCAATTTCTATTTGACTCTTCGATGCAATCAACATATCATCGACGTCTGATAGAGATAGATGAAAGACTCATTTTCAGAAGCTTGCGAAAATACACACAATGATCGTGTGCTTGGTATACTTTTGTTGTAACATAAACTGATCAAATCGTTTGTACCATCGCTTGAGATTGGCTTCAATCCATACAATGATTTGTTCAAATTTTACAAACCCAATTCTCTTTGCAAAGAACAATAAACCCATGGCCGAGACATATAGATTTCCTCTTCTAAGTCACCGTAGAAACGCAGCTTTTCACATCAAGTTGAACTAATTCCAAATCAAATTGTGCTACCAAGGCCAACAAAATTCTAATGGAAGAATGTTTTACAACCGGAGAAAATATCTCATTATAATCGATTCCTCCTCGAGCGTAGCCCTAGCCACCAACCTTGCCTTGTGCAGTACCATCTTTGTTAGGAAATCCATCTTTCTTTGCATACACCCATTTGCAGATCCAATTGCATTTCGCTTTAGGTAGTTGTGTCAACTTCCATGTTTTATTCTTCCGAAGCGGACAAAAGTTCTTCATCCATGGCTTCCTTCCATCTTTCAACTTCGTGGCTTCTTATTGCTTTCTTTATATATGGAAGGAACATCATCGTGCATAACTGAAAGTGCATTAAAGCCACCGTATTCTTAAGCGGCAGGTAGGTCTTCAAAATCCTTGTATCGGCATACCTTGACATTTTGTCGCTGCGGCCTATCAACTCAGCTTTCTTTCGTTACGCGAGGTTCTCGGGTTAAAACCTCTTCATCCGATTCATCTTCACAAATTCGAGGAGGATCAACTGTCTTATCTTCACTACCTGGATTAACAATTCTGCTTTCAAACTCCACCTGCTTCGGAGTTTGCCCTACCTGCTGCAAAGTGCCATCAATCTTCTCAGTTACCTTTCTTAATAAGGTAGATTCATCAAAGGTAACATCTCTACTGAAGAATATCTTTTTCATTTCAAGGCACCATAGACGATATCCCTTAGAACCGTAAGATCCCCAAAAAAATGGCTTTCGCTCGTCCAACTTTGATTCTGTTACATGGTAGTATGCAATTGAACCAAACACATGTAAGAAATCGTAATCTCTAGCAAGTTTTCCGCACCATTACCTCCATGGCGTTTTGCCTTCAAGAGAAGACGATGGTAGACTTTGACGAGATGGCATGCATAGTCCACCAAATCGGCCAATCTTGCCTAAACCAAGATTTGACAACATACACCGAACCTTCTCCAAAGAAAGTCCAGCTTCGTATTCCGTAACTCCGTTTGTTGTGGTGTTTTCGAATAGTGAAGTATCACACTATCCCTTCTTCTTCACAAACTTTCATAAATGGATCAAGCCAGGTACTCGGTCACCATTATCGGACCTCGACGCTGATCTTTTACCACCGAGTCTCGATCATCTTCTTCCACTTGAGAAAATCCCACACTTCATCCTTTTTCTTCATGAGATACACCCAAACTCTTGCAGTAAGTCATCAACGAAAGTGACATAATAATGTTTGCCACTCATGGATGGAGTTATTCTCTTGGCCCCCATACATCGAGATGGATGTAATCCAAAATGCCCTTTGTATTATGAAGAACAAGCCAAAGCTTACTCTTTTCTCGCTTCCCCCAATACACAATGCTCGAATTCTAACTCGGTTTCCTCGCACCTTTATCGTGTGCCTTGCTTTACTAGAATCAGAAAGCTTTTCACCAAAGATGTCCCAAACGCATATGCCACAACTTGGTAGTTTCTAAATCTCTTTCTTCATCTGAAATCATCGATGTCTTTGTCCCGAATAACCGTACTACCAAGATAAGAGTAGGCTGGGTTATTCTTCCGAACACCTTTCATTGCCACAAGTGCTAAGTAACCTTCAATGCCCCATTTTGTATGGTCACAAATAAGTTTTGATTCTAAGACTCCCACAAGAATGAGATTCTTCTTCATACCGGGAACATAATGAACATCGTCAAGACCCCGTTGAACCATCTTGATTCTTTAAACGAATTTTAATTGATTCCTAAAACTTTGCAATGGATAATCATTACCTACGAAACAACTCCACCGTCTAGTTCTTCAAAGTTAAAGAACCACTCTTTGTTAGAGACATATGGAAAGTACACGCCGAATCAAAAATCCAATCACGGTGATGAGATCGTTGACGAACCAACCAATGCAAAATATGAATCAATTGCTTTCTACACATGCATCGATTGCACAGCCTTTTCCTTTCTTTTGCAAACTTCGGACAATTTTTTCTTCCAATGGCCTTTCTCATGACAAAAGGCACATTCATCTTTACCAAGTCTTCCTTTGATGTAGATCTACCTCTCCTTCCTTTGTGTTGTGTTTGCGGACGTCCTCTTATAGACAATGCCTCGTCGCTTCATTCCCGCTTTCTCTTTTATCTTTCTTTCTAATTTCATAACTATACAAAGCAAGACAAACTTCCTCGAAAGACACTTTATCCTTCCCAATGAGTAAGTTCGTAATAAGATGATCAAACTCATCGGGAAGGGAGGCTAACAACATCAAGGCTAAATCTTCATCTTTAAAAGTTTCATCCATATTTAACAATCTGCTACTAATTGATTAAAAGCAAGAATGGGTCGTTTATTGATGGAAGGTATTCAAACCGAACAACTCTTCTTCAACAGAGTCGATTTTGGCCCACTCTTCTTCATGAACTTGTTCTCCAACGCCTTCCACAACTTACTATGCGGATGTCTCCTTCGTGAACGTGTACTTTTGTTATAACGAGAGATTTAACGGATTGTACCACATGCGAATTCGGTTGATATTTTTCCACTCTACTTCATCTCGCCTCCATCCTGCTTCTCTTCTTCTTCAATGGAAATGTCTAGACCTTGTTGAAACATAGCATCTAGAACTTCGCCTTTGCCACATGCGGAAATGACCTGCCCATCAAACTTCTCCACCTCGAACTCGCGTTCATCACCGTAGTTCGCTTGACGTGGATGATTGGCCTTTGTTTGAAAGAAATTTTTCTTCCGCCATTTCTTCAAATTACAACAACTAGCAACTATATTCCAATAAAGAAACAAACGGAATACAAAACAAATGCCTAGGTAGAAAACCTTTCATTCGATACCAATTGTTAGGAAAATCGGGTGATATTTTCCCTATTTCAAGTAGCTACTATTCACTTAACATTTAAATGTAATAACTCAAACTAACCCGACAAAATAATGCTATTGAAATATAATGCTAAAATAAACTAAACAGATATCAAACAGTAAATATTAAAGCGTAAAATAATAACACCAAAAAATTTAACGGCGTATAAATGTTACTGTTCTAATTGACCACTTCCACTATCTTCAAATGAATTAACTTCAAAATTACAACTAATCAAGAATCGAAATTAATCAATTACCCCTTACAAAAGAGATAAGATTTACAAATTTTGGGATGTTGCTACAATGGTGAAGGAAATTATTTATAATTTCAAATCCAACACCCATCTTCATTCCTAATCAATGTGGAACTTTTCTAATTTTCTCATTAACGAGCAATATATAACAAAAAGATTATTGTTAATTATCATGATATAAAAAAAATTAATGTTAGAACAGAGACAGCAATCACAATTTTTCAAACAAAATCTCCCAAACTTCATCGCTGACAGCAAATCGAGCCTCTATCGAAGCCCTGGCTGATTTGGGTGAACATCAGTGGTCCTCCAAAACCATAGTTCTAAGTGGGTCCCAATCTAACCTATGTGAAGAAAACTCACAAGGTGGGAAGTTCACGTAAGTTCCATCTCCTAAACTCTAAGTACTTTTCAAATATTTGACCATCCACGATCAAATGATGATATAAGAACGGGTCTCTGTCGTATCATTATTTTAGCTTTGAACTCATTTCATAGTGTTTAAAAAAAGGAAAAACATGGGTGAAATTGTTTCAATCATATCCAATTAATTTCATCTAAATTCTTTAAACAAAGATCAACAACGAAATTATTGACAAAGCATAATAACTGCACGGAAAAAGACTTTTATTTCTTTTTTTAATAATATTTAGATAAGTTTGTTCATTTCAACCCTCTATAAAAAAACAAATTATTTCTATTGGAAATGGTACTTTGGAAATGATCTTACGATGAATATATTAAAATTATATTTTATTTTAATTATTTCATCTTTATCTGTTAAGATGTGGTTTGTTTATCAAATAATCATTATCCTATTTTATATTATAATTTTTTGAGTTAATTATTGTGTGTTTAAAAATATCAAAATCTAGAAGACGATTGGTTATGATATAAGAAGGAAAAACTTGTATTACTTGGATTTAAAATCAAATATTTTTGAAAGCCCACAACTAGCATTGATAGTAGGTCTTCTGAAGAAATAAAGAAAGAAAGAAATATGGTTATGGTATCGTGATTTTAGGCATGCTTTCTTTGGTTGTCTCAAAAACTTATTCCTCATTTATATGTTAGAGCTGAGGTTTCAAGTTTGCAACGTGATATTTGTGAACTTGCAACAACCCATTGTACTTCATTTTCATTACGATTTGAACAAAATTTGACTTCTATTTATGATTATTCATTCTGATGTTTGAGGTTCATTATGATTGAACAAAACTCCACTCCCATTTATAATTATTCATTTTGATATTTGGGTAGGTCATGTTAGTTTGTAAAGTTTATTGATAATTGCATCAAAATGATATCATTATATTTGATGAAATATAAAAGTGAAGTAAATACGTTATTTTAAAAATTTTATAAAATGATTGAAATTTAATATAATATAAATATTTAAATTATTCGTAGTGATAATGACGGAGGATACCAAAGTACTGAACTTCAATAGTATTTGGAAGCACAACAAATGATTCATCACACAACTTACTCTAATACTCCATAATAAAATTGGGTGGTTGAGTATAAGAATCGACACTTATTGGTAGTGGTTCGAGCTTTATTGATGGAAGCTCATATGTCATTATCTTATTAGAGAGAAACACTCACTTTTGCAACCTATTTAATCAATCGAATTTCCTTTAGCACCATCAATTTCAAAACATCATTCCAAACCTTCACTAACGTAGTTGTCTACCCAACTACTTGAAATTTAACTCCTCATATCCTTATTTGTGTGGTGTTTGTACACCTACACAAACATCAACGCACAAAGTTAACTCTTCAAGCATTGTGACATGTTTTGTTGGGTAAACCACTCATCACAAAGGATATTGGTGTTACCATTCCTCATCACATCGATTATTTGTTATAATGGATGTTATCTTCTACGAAGATACAATGTACTTCTACAAACCTATATTTCAAGAGGAGTATCTAAAAGGAGTTCAAATTTTGGATTATGATGAAAATGATAACCAAAATATGGGCAACTTGAATATAAGTGATATAACACTAGATTATATTGTTGATGACTCACAGATTGAACTAAACCAGGAAATAAGTGAATTAGATTTAAGTAGTATGAAATTAGGTCAAAATGTCAATGAGAGCCCAATAACTGAAGAAGTAAGTGATAAACTCTCAAGTGAAGAAATGAACGCTTTTTAGCCTAGAATCAAGTCTTTGAATAATATGGCTCCATCTCCTATTAACATATGGTATCAATCACTTACTGAAGATGTTCTTTAGCCACGCAGAAGCAAGTTACTACAGTGTCATACAAGAGGTATTCCTACACCCATATACGATCCTAAACTTTCTAGTAAAGTAAAATACCCTATGAGCCATTATGTGTCTAACCATTGTTTGTCAAAATCAAACATGTTATTTGTAAATCAATTATCTACTGTATCCATTCCTAACAGTTTATAAGAGGCCTTAGTTGATCATAGGTGGAAAGTTGTTATGATGAGGAGATGAAATTTTTGAAAAAATGAAATATGGAAACTAGTTGATCCTCCACCATGGAAAAGACGAGTTGTATACTAGTGGATTTTCACCATGAAGCACAATACTAATGGCATAATTGAACACTTTAAGAAAAAATTAGTAGCAAATGAATACACTAAAACCTATGGAACTAATTATAAAGAAATATTTACACATGTAGCAAAAATGAACATAATTCGTATTCTGTTATCTACAAACTTTGATTGAACATTACAAAAAATCGATACAAGGAATGCTTTTTTACATGATGAATTATCCAAAGAAATCTACATGGATCTCCCACTGTGTTCAATGATACAAATAGGGTACAATCGGTACGCAAACTAAAGAAATTATTGTATGATTTGAAATATATCTGAGAGCATGCTTTAGAAGATTCACAAAATCTATGATTGCCTTTGGCTACCGACAGAGCAACTCAGATCATACTATTTTCCTAAAAAACAAAAGGATAAGATTACTACACTTATTATAAATATGGATGACATGGTGGTTGCAAGAAATAACCTTAAAGAAATAAACGTCTTACAAAATTACTTGTCCAAAGAGTTTGAAATGAAAGATCCAGACCCTCTGAAATATTTTTTTTGTGATTCAAGTATCTCAATTTCATAAAGGAATAGCTTTATCTCAAAGAAAATAAATCTTAGATCTGTTACGAAAGGCTGGTATATCAACATGTCAACCAATTGATACATAAGAATAAGAAGGTCTAAAATTGTATATTGAGTACAACTAGGTACCAATTAACAAAAAAAGATTACAAAGACTTGTAAGGAGATTAATATACTTATCTCATACCAAACAAGTTTTGGCATATGCTTTGAGTATTATCAATCAATTTATGCATAATTTTGAAGAACTACATATGAATATAGTTATTCATATTTTAAAGTATTTGAAGTATGCTTCAAAAAAGAGTATTATTCACTAAAAGCATAGATTATCAAAATATAGAAGCATATACTAATGTTGATTAGGCTGGTGATAAGAATAGCAGCCAATCTATTTCTGATTACTTTACCTTTGTAAAAGGAAATCTTGTGATATGGAGAAGCAAGAAATGAAATGTTATAGCTCACTCAAGTGTAGAAGCAAAATTTAGAGACTTGGTAAATGTACTTTGTGAGACATTATGGCTAAGACTCATCTTGCAAGATTTGGGTTATTTATCTTAACAACCTATCTGATTATTTTGTGAAAATAACGCAACATGAGACATCACACATAATCTAGTTCGACAAGATTGTACAAAGCACTTTGAGATAGACAAATTTTTCATCAAGAAAAAATTAGATGAAAAGGTAGTGAAATTACCTAGGATTCATTTAGAGGATTAATTGGTTGACCTCCTCACTAAAGTAGTGTCAAATCAAGTGTTCTTAAAGTGTTTAGATAACTTGGACATATGGAACATGTATGCATTAACTTCGGAGAGAGTGTTGAATTAATTGTTATGAATTTAAAAGGTTAACATTAATTCATTGAGATTATAAAATAAATAAGTGAATTTAAGTTTTAGACACAAATAAATAAGTCTATCTAGTTAGTTTTTGTCCCAAAATATAAATGAAGAGACTTGATTCATTAAATATTTTTATAAACTAATGTTGTATTTGGTTGGAAGGAAAGAAAAAAAATCAGAATTGATTCCTTCTATTTGTATGTTTGATTGGGTTGAAAAATGAGTTAGGAATGAAATCGATTCGTAAAAGAAAAGGAATCAAAATTACTTCTCCCCCTTTAAGAATCATGATTTCATCCTCATTTCAATTTTTTTTTCAATTTTATCCTAATACCAAATATAACCTTAAACTTAATTCCTAAATCCCTAAATCCCAAATCCCAAAACCCAAAACCCTATTTAGAAAAATAATAGTTTTAACCCTAAACCTTAACCCGCAAATATAACCCAAAACTCTAAACCATATTTAGAAAAATAATAATTTTAATCATAAACTTTAACCCATAAATATAACCATAAATCCTAAACTCTAAACCCCAAATCCCAAAACCCTAAATCTCAAATCCCAAATCCTAAAACCCTAAACCCTAAATCTCAAATCTTGAAACCCTAAACCCTAAACCCTATTTAGAAAAATAATAATTTTAACACTAAACCTTAACCCACAAATATAACCATAAATCCTAACCCCCAAATCCTAAATTCCTAAATCCTTAAATCCTAAAACTCAAACCTCAAACCCCAAACCCCAAACCTCAAAACTCTAAACCTTATTTAGAAAAATAATAATTTTAATAATATATTTTTCCTTTTAAGTAATAATTATTTAGAAAAATAATGATTCAATAATGTATTTTGTCTGACAAAAAAAATAATTAAATGATATTATTTAAACTTTATTGAATATAGTGATATTAAGGTAATATACAATATTTTTCATTCCATTCCATTATAGTTGTAGATCAAATACTCTAATATTAATTCTTTCTTTGATTTCAATGGTTAAATCAAACAAAATTGTTTTCGTTCCATTCTCATTCTCATTCAGATTTCATTTTATGAATCAAACGGTATGTAAAACCAACCTAATTATATATTAAAAGTAACTAAATTGAATTAATAGAATGGTTTAATTAATTAATCTAAACATAATATATTTATTTAAACAAGCTATATTATATATTAGGTAATTAGGAGGATAAGATATTACTTTATTATAAATATATCTATTGTTATGATAAGGTTTAAATATAATAAAATAACATTTTATCATACTAGTATTAACATCCTGTCCATATGAGTCAGTGAGTGGTTGTGTGACTCTATAGTATTTACGAAGAAAACAAGTTGATAACGTAGATTAGAATAGGAATTAACCTAATGGGAAAATGTCGGTTTATTTTTATAATTATTAGAAAATAGATATATATTCTGATTATTTAATTATTAGGTTAGGTTAATTAAATATTATAATTTAATAAAAATACGTTTCTTGAATACATATCTAATTAATTAAGGTTAATTTAATACTTTAAGCTACAACAAATAAAAAATAGAAAAGAAGATTTATATTTAACAAAAAAGCTTAAAATTTCTTTTATATGGTAAAAAAAATATAAATAAAAAATATTTAATTTGAAAATAATGAAATTTAAAGATGTTATAATTTTATTTGAAAAAAAAATTAAAATTCATTCAATATCAAGAAATAGAAGATTATACTTTTTTCACCGTGTATTTTTTTTATTTTATTTAAATAAAAAAATTAGAATTAGAATTTATTGAGTTATTTAAAAAAAATCAATTAAATTCAATATAGAATAATGAAATTAAAACAGTCATTTAAAAAATAATAAGAATAATTATACCCTCATCCTTAGGATAAACGCTAGTATATAAACTTATAGTTAAATTTTAGCTCAAATAAATTGATAGATATGTGTCATAAAGTACAACAATCCATAATTTCTTTTTTTTTAAAATATAAAATTTACATATTATATAATGAATATGATCAATAATTAGATCTAGAGGATAATTTTTTTTCTTTTACTTTCGAATAAATTTTAATCATGATTATCAAAAATTATATAAAAAATTAGGATTGTTGATATATCTTATCATATAATAATTGATTTGAATATAAATTTAAATAAAAAATAAGAATCATGCAAATTTTTTTATTTAAACTCTTATGTGTTGTTTAATCTCATAATTTAAAAAATATGTTTTTAAGATAAAATTAACTTTAGATAAAATTATTTAAATTTTTAATAAATTATTTTGAACAAATTTAAATAAAATTTCATATTCTAATGTAAAATTTTAGCTTTTAAAAAATGATTTTTTTGTTTAAGTTTAAGTGAAATTTTTTTATTAAAAATTTGAATAATTTTTTTATTAAAAATTTGAATAATATTTTTATTTAAAAATTAATTTATATATATTCAAAAATATTAATTTTAATATAATATATATTATGTAATTATATTTAATAAAAAATAAATAAAAAATTAATTTTATATTTAAAATATAATTTCTATCACGAAATAACTGTACATCATGTACTAAAATAAAAAGTTATAATGGAGGGATAGATGGAATTCAACGCTAAATGCACATGTAAATTGTCTCCCACAAAACGTATGGCCCACCAAAATAAAAAGTTATAATGGAGGGATAGTTGGAATCCAACACTAAATGCATGCCAATTGTCTCCAACGAAACGTGTGGTCCTCTCCCCCAAAAAAAAAAAAAACACAAAACAGATGCAAAATAAATTTAATTTAATTTAATTCTTAATTTTTATGTATAAAAAACGTTAAAAATAAAGACTAAATTAACAATTATTAATCACAAGATATATAATATATAATATATAAAAATTTCTCCATCACAGATCAAAATATGATAAATTCTTGTTATATTTACAATATATTTATTTATCATAAACTATTGATATAAAAATTATTAGATAATATTTTCATAATTATTTTTAATTTTTATAATTTTTACAAAAAAATCTTATTATATCAATATTATTTTTCATTATTATGATAAATTAATTTTTTTCAATGTAAGATAATTTAAAATATATTATTTAAATATGATTAATATCTCATAATTTAATTAAATAATTAATATTATGTGAGATGGCATTCTGAATGACATGTTATTAATTTCAAAACCAAATCAACATATTGATTAAGTTTTGTTTGTATGCTGAGTATACTTTTCTAATAAGTCCATAATATGGTGTATCAACAGCGCACGTATTTATTGAAATTACCCTAAAGTTATTATCTTGTATTTGTTGAATTTGATATCATATATCACTATCAAAATCTCTCTAAAATTTATAGACAATTTAGGAGGTAGCTAAAAACTCTCCTATTTTTTTTAAAATTTTTAATATTAACTTAAATATCGAATAATGTTTCATTATTAGCACATCTAGTTAATGGTTTGTTCATAGTTCTTTCTCTTATCTAGAGGAGTACATCAAGGGACTCATTGTCTCCATTATTGTTTTGTATTGTTGATAATTTTTTGGTATGTATATTGAGTCATTGGTTGAAAATGAGTGTTTTCTTTCAAATTTTTACCCAAAAATAACATTATATCGACCATTTTTTATACGTGAATGACCTTCTCATCTTCAGTGCTAATTGGTCGTCAAACATCTAGATTTTATCTTTGGCTTCTTAATTATATGAACATATTTCGGATCAAATGATTAATTTGGATAAAAATAATTATTTGTTTAGAAAAATGAGTTCCTCAATCCAATGACTTTTCTCTTAAGGAAATATATGAGATGTTTACGAGGGCTCATATATGTCATACATAAGTGTCAATTTTTTTCAAAGAGCCTAAAGAAAAATGTTGATTTTAAGGATTGGCTAATAAAATCCGTATGATAATTGAAGCATGAAAATGGCTCACTCATTTTTGACAAGATGTACATGCTTGATTTCTTTGATTATTTATAGTATGTTTCTTCACTCCTTTCATATATATGAATAGCTAAAATCAATCTTATATGGTCTAATAACTGTCACCTATAATTTCTTTTGGTTAAGAAAGACAAATAAATTAAACTAATCCAAGTTGTTTGGAGTTGTTATTTTCACCTTTTTGAGAAAAAAAGTCTTGTATTGTGAGATCTCGATCTTTTAAATGAGATTATGTTAATAATCTAAAGGTTCATTATTGTCATTTTAGCATTGCGCACGCTCACGTAGAATTTACAATCACTAGGGGTTGGAAGCATATAATTGGCAAGTTTAGGCTATAGATGTGTATTAAGTTTTTTGTGTGTGTATTTATGAAAAACTTAGAAATTTTTTAAACAAAATGATTACTTTTTACACCTCGTTGAGATGCTCGCGAAGGTACCTTATCGAGGGATTGGCAAGGAGTCATCAAGGTGGTTGGCAAGAAATTGCAACCTTTATCCTCGTTGAGGTTCTTGCCTAGGAATGTCTAAGATACTAGACTTGGTGGTCAATTAGGGTCATGGCATCGTTTGCATTGTTTGGATTATACATAAAACATGAAAAAACTCCATCGATTTGTAAACTCAAGTTTTAAGTAAAAAAATTTCCTAACTTCTGTATCAAAAATATGTTAAGTGTGTTTCCATATTTCTGATACATTGAGTGATTTGAGATAAACGTTTTTATGTTAATTAGTTAAAATATGATTAAATAAAAAAATATTTTGTATCTAGGTACATGTGTATAGGATTTTACCTTAGGTTGCTATCATTATATTAGGTTGTAGATGATTGTACCATATCATATGGTGGTAGCACTTCGGAGGAGAGCCAAATTCACATTGAGTTACAACTCCTGTGGAGAAGCATAGAAAGTAGCTTAGTGTCACGACCTTAATTTCTCAAGTAGCGATCGTGCGGCACTTAGCTCGGTCCGTCGTACTAAGCCTGCCTTTCAATCCGAAAATGGAACTCCAAAGAGAATAGAAAGAGAGTTTGCAAAGAATGCTTTGTATTGCTCTAGAGAGAGTTTATGATACAATTGCTAAGAATTCCCAAGGATGAATACAAATGAAGACCAAGTGGTCTATTTATAGTGTGGCAACAAGCCTAAGAGTATGCCACATTCTTCTAGATCCTTCTAGCTCTAGAATATACAAGAGAGTTCTATGTACAAGCTGCCACAAGGTTCTAGGACCTTCTATCCCACTCTAGAGTCTTCTAGGTTTGTCCAGCTCCTTCATGCACCTTCCGGGATGTTCCGCAAGCTTCCAGCAGCTTCTACAACCTTCCGGGATGTTCCGCAAGCTTCCAGCGGCTTCTACATCCTTCCCGAACCATCCGGCGCATTCTAGAACGTTCCAGCCCATTCTAGCACCTACAGTGTGCTGTAACATTCTAGGTGTCTTCAAGCTTCGAGTTGAGTCCATCCAACTCCACTCTTTCTAGACTTCTCAGGGCAACTCTAGAACTTTCCACGTGTCTACAGATCCTTGTGCAACAAGATTTGGATTTTAGGGCGTGGACGTGACACCCTCCCCCACTCAAGTTCGCGACGCCCGCGTCGCGCCTTCAAGTTGAAACCTCTCTATAGCATCTCTAAATTGCCACAAGGGATCCTCAGGTTCCCAACTTGTTTCTTCTTCCTGGGCGTTTTCCATTTGACCAAGTATTCCTTATAACTTGGTACGCCCTTCGTCGGATCGTTGGTCCGCCAAAATTGAGTCCACTTCCTTATCAAAGGAGGTTGTCACCGCGTAGGTGCTCTCTTTGATACTCCCGACTTATGTCATCCTCGTCTCCACGGTAAGGTTTTAGCATGCTTACATGAAAAACGGGATATATTTTAAGCTTCGAGGGAGTCAGCTTGTACGACACCTTACCAACTTTCTTGAGGACAGTGAAACGGTCCTTCATACTTCCGTACCAACCCCTTGGCGAACCTTCCGCAAGGACTTGAATTGTTGGGGCAATAGTTTTACCTGCACCAGACCAAATCACCTTCCCGAAACTCTACCATCCTCCTCTTCTTGTCGCCCCATTTCTTCATCTTCTAGACGCCTTATGCAACAGGCTCGGCCAATCTGCTTGTTCATGCTGTGCCTTGGCAAACTTGAAAGAACGGGCTCTTTCTTCCATAGCCTCGTGGCAGGCAAGGGCACGAGTGTCACGGGTCCGCTTTGCCCCATGACAATTTCGAAGCGGACTCTTAGCGGTGGACTCACTTCTTTGCAGATTATATGAGAATCGGGGCTACATCCAAATGACTTGGCCCGATCCCGCTTGATTGGCACTAACAAAGTGCCTAAGATACGATTCCAAGAACGCATTGGCGCGCTCCGTTTGTCCGTCACTTTGTGGATGAAAGCTTGTGGAGAAGTTCAAGTCCGATCCCAACAAATTGAATAGTTCCGTCCAAAATTTCCCGTGAATCGTGGGTCTCGATCACTCACGATATTGGAAGGAATTCCCAATGCTTCACAACATTCTCGAGGAACAACCGCGCTCGTCTCATCCGCCGTGCAGTCCGTCGAGGCGGTATGAATGTCGCATATTTGCTTTGAAACGGTCAATGATGACACACTGCCGCCAAATCCCTCAGATTTTGGCAAGCAAGTGATGAAATCCATGCAGACACTCTCCCACGGTCCTCCGGAATGGGCATGGGCTCTAACAACCCACCGGGTGCGTGTTGCTCAATCTTGTCTCCGTTGGCATACAAGACAAGTCTTCACATAAGCTTCTACATCGTCCCGAAGTCGAGGCCACATAGTAGATGGACTTGATCAAAGCAAAGTGGTACGCCTCATTCCGGGTGTCCGCCCATAACGAATCAGCGGCACTCCTCGATAAGCTCTTTCCAAGCTCCCCATTTTGGCACGAAGATTCGATTCTCGCGGCATAGAGTAGTCCGTCACTCGGCCAAAATCGCCTCGTCTTTTCCTTCCTTGATGAGGCGGAGGTTTCTGGGTGGCATCACGTGCTCCAACCCTTCTTTGATCTTATCCAAGAAAGGATCAAGGCTGTTGCCTACCAAGGTCGCTAGTCTGCGGCTCAGGCCATCGCCACCACGTTGGCCTTACCAGTGCTTGTATTCCAACCTATAGTCAAACTCCGCCAAGAAATCTTGCCACCGAGCTTGCTCGGGACTCAACTTCTTTTCGAGTCCGAAAGTAACTGTCGCCACATTGTCGTCATAATAACAAAATGAGAACCCAATAAATAATGTCGCCACACCCTTAGGCAATGAATGAACGATGGTCATTTCTTTTCTTTTTCAGGTGTGCACGGTAATGGCTGTTCGTCATTGAGCTTGCATGGCTCTCATAAGCTTGATCGCCCTTCCTCGCATCGCACTCCACCAATGGCGAAGTCCAAGCATCTGTACGCAGCTCGTATGTCTTGGAAGAGTCCGGTAGACAAAGCACTCGTTCTTCACTAATGCCTCTTCTTCAAGTCTTCAAACGAGGCTTGGCATTCATTTGTCCACTCCCAAGCCTTGTTCTTTTTAAGCAAGTTAGTGAGTGGGGCTGCTCCGCCGAGTAAGACTTGATAAACCTTCCGTAATAGTTTACCGGTCCAAGGAAAGATCTTAATTCAGAACCTTGGTGAGGCTCCCAAATCCCGGATGGCTTTCACCCTAACACCATCCATCATCAGTTTTCCATCCTTTATCCTATGCCCTAGGAACATCACTTCGTCTTGGGCAAAAGGAACATTTTTCCTTCGACGTATAGCTCATTCTCCTTCAGTGACCTCGAACACCTTCCTCAAATGCTCTAGATGTTCTTCCAAAGTCCTAGCTTATATATCACAATATCATCAAGATATACTACCACGAACCGATCGAGGTAGGGATGGAAAATCTTATTCAATTAAGCAAGGTGGCGTGTGCATTAGTAAGACCGAATGGCATGACCAAGGAACTCATAAGCACCATACCTTGTCACACAAGTAGTCTTGGGCTCATCTCCTTGGCTATCGTACTGCAGTAACCCGATCGCAAATCCAACTTTGTAAAGTATCTTGCATTCCCCAATTGGTCGAACAATCGGCAATAAGTGGGATAGGATACTTGTTCTTCGACTGATGATCTTATTTAGAGCCCGATAATCGACGCACATACGCCAGCGAGCCATCCTTCTTCTTTTGGAACAACACCGGGCACCAAAGGAGGCTTTTGAAGCGTCTTATAAAGCCTCGCATCAAAGACAATTCATCGAGTTGCTTCGCAATTCAGCCAACTCCGAGTTTGCCATCCGATGGGACTCATCACGGTGGCCCGGTGCCGAGTTCCAACTCTATCTCGTGGTCTACCTCCTCCTCGGAGGTAACCGCTTGGCAATGCTTCCCAAGATCACCTCTTGGAACTTGTCTAAGACAGCTTGCACTTCCGTTGGCAAGCTCGGTGACACCTCTTCATCGTCGTACTCTTTTAGGATGGCCAGTAACTCTCTTCGTCCCTCTTCAATCCCTTCTTTGAAGCGCCGAAAGAGCTTGAGTAGTGGATCCGGTGGTCCTCTCCGTCCCACCACACACGCTTTCGAGCCATCCATGATACACATGGAGTTTGAGCTTGGCACCAAGAAAGCTCTAACCTGGTCCAAGAATTCCATGCCAAATACAACCGAGAAGTCGTCCATAGGCACCACTGACAAGTCTACTTGGCCAGTCCAAGCACCAAGACTGACATTAACTCCGCGAGCGACTCCATGTAGCTGGTAGGCTGTCTTGAGTTGGCCGATCGCTTTGAGAGAACCCCTCCATAGATAACCTTCTGCCGAGTCTCTTTGCTTCCTCCACCGAAACAAAGTTATGAGACGCACCGTGTCGACCAAGGCTTGGCGACCTTCCCATTGATGGTTGCATCTACATACATCGTCTTCGGGGCACTCGCAATGCACCCAAGTAGGCGCAAAGTTAACCCATCTTTGCACCATCGTCTCGACTCACCTCCATCTCGACCATGTGTGGAGGCAACTAAGGCACTCAATGCCTTCCTCTTGGACACTCACGTGCCCAATGCGGTCCGTCGCAAATGAAGCACGTTACACGGGGCTTTGAGGCATTCCGATCCTCCTTCTCCTTCCCTTTGTCTCGTGGCTTGAATGAGGAGTTTCCTTTGTGATTTTTGGAGCCTCGACTTTTGGGTACGGCCTCCATTACTCTTTCTCTCCACCAAACTTCTTGGTTCGTGGCTTCGAGCCCTCCTTTTGCTCAGGAGTAGTCAATGAAGCTGCCGTCGCAACGGCCGAAGATAAATCTTGGACACCACGTCGCTTGAGCTCAAGTTAGCCCACGATTGGGAGACCGTCCATGAACAAGAATAGGGCATCCTTGTCGGTTGTCGGGGACCTCTAAAGAAGCAAGGTTGCGTGAACTCCTTCACATAATCTCATGCTACCCGTCTGCTTAACCGTCGTTAGCCGGCCCCTTGCCTCCTCTTCAAGCACGGAAGAACTGGCGCATCTTGAACTCCCTTTTAAAGTCTTCAAAGCGTGTCAATCAGTGCAAACCCGCGTTGCACATCTCCACGTTCTCGTCTCCACCACAACATCGCAGTTGCCTGGATAAGTACATGGTCAGCTTCGGATCTTGCCGGGGCATGGTCCGTTATGCTAGTAGCCTCAAAGTATTGCTCTAGCCCCCATAGAAGTTGTCTACTTCCCACGGGCGTTCCTAACGCCATTAAACGTCTCGGGCTTGGGAACGTCCACCCTCTTAGCCTTACTGACGGTGGTTGCACTTAGTTCCCCGCGGCCATAGCCCGCTTACATGTAGCTAGATCACCACCCATATCCTCCATTCTATGCAATACATTAGCAAGTTCTCTTCGACAAGATCCCTTACCTTGGCAAGTTCGCTTTCAACCCATCAATCTCTTGCCTCAATCCGTCCCCTAGCTCATTGAGTGACATCTTAACCGCGTAATGGATTTCAACATCCTCGGCCTCCAAGCCATTGCAACGCTCCTCTAAGTTGTCAACCCGATCAAACACTTCTAAGTCGTCTCCGCGCACTTCCCACTCGTGCTTCCAAGCTAGAAAGCAAGTCTTTCGACTTGGCTCGAGATTCCTTTGGGGCTTTCCGCACCTTCCTCACGGCCACGTTCCATTGGTGGAACGTCCATGCTGTGTAGCTGGGCGGTGTTCTTCATTTTTGCCAAAGATAGAGATGCTTTAACCTCGCTCCGATACCAACCGTCACGACCTTAATTTCTCAAGTAGCGATCGTCGGCGCACTTAGCTCGGTCCGTCGTACTAAGCCTCGCTTTCAATCCGAAAATGGAACTCCAAAAGAGAATAGAAAGAGAGTTTGCAAGGAAATGCTTTGTATTGCTTCAGAGAGAGTTTATGATACAATTGCTAAGAATTCCCAAGGATGAATACAAATGAAGACCAAGTTGGTCTATTTATACAAGGCAACAAGCCCAAGAGTATGCCACATTCTTCAGATCCTTCTAGCTCTAGAATATACAAGAGAGTTCTATGTACAAGCTGCCACAAGGTTCTAGGACCTTCTATCCCACTCTAGAGTCTTCTAGGTTTGTCCAGCTCCTTCATGCACCTTCCGGGATGTTCCGCAAGCTTCCAGCAGCTTCTACAACCTTCCGGGATGTTCCGCAAGCTTCCAGCGGCTTCTACATCCTTCCCGAACCATCCGGCGCATTCTAGAACGTTCCACATTCTGAAGACCCCTCTACAGGTGTGCTCTAGAACATTCTAGGGTCTTCAAGCTTGAGTTGAGTCCATCCAACTCCAGCCCTTTCTAGACTTCTCTAGGCAACTCTAGAACTTTCCATGTGTCTAGATCCTTTAGGCAGTCAGCATTTGGATTTTTAGGGGCAGTTTGGGCGGGACGTGACATTAGGCATAGTTAAACCTACCCCACGTTTGGTTGGAGGGAATGGAATGGAATCAGAATCGATTATTTCCATTTTGTGTGTTTGGTTGGACGGAATGGAGGCCGGAATGGAATCTGATTACTAAAAGAAAAGGAATCACAATTCCTTCTCTCATCTTTGGTAATCATTATTCCATTCCCATCTAAACATTTTTTTTCCAAATTTACCCTCACCTAAAATATAACCTTAAATTAAAATCCCAAATTCTCAAACCCAAAATTTCAAAACCCTAAACCCTAAACCCAAAATTTCAAAAACCCTAAATCCAAATCCTAAAATCCTAAAACCTTAAACTCCTAAACCTCAAATCCCTAAACCCTAAACCCTAAAACCCTAAACCTTAAAACATAAATAACAAAACCCTAAACATATAAATCCCAAATCCCTAAACCCTAAATCCCAAATTCCAAATCCTAAAACCCTAAATCCTAAACCCCAAATCCCTAAACCCTAAATCCCTAAACCATAAACCCCAAATCCCAAATCCCTAAACCCTAAACCTTAAAACATAAATCCCAAAACCCAAAACCCTAAAACATAAATCCCAAAACCCTAAACCCTAAACCCCAAATTCCAAATCCTAAAACCCTAAACCCTAAATCCCTAAACCACTAAACGTTAAACCCTAAACCCCAAATCTCCAAATCTCTAAACCCTAAACCTTAAAACATAAATCCCAAAACCTAAAACCCTAAAACATAAATCCCAAAACCCTAAACCCCAAATTCCAAATTCCAAATCCTAAAACCATAAACCCTAAACCCTAAACCCTAAATCCAAAATTCTAAAACCCTAAACTATTTTTAGAAAAATAATAATTTTAACCCTAAACCTTAACCTATAAATATAACCCCAAATCATAAATCCCTAAACCCTAAATCACACATCCCAAACCTCAAAACCCTAAACCCTATTTAGAAAAATAATAATTTTAATAATATATTTATTTTTAATTAAGTAATACTTATTTATAAAAATAATGATTTCAATAATGTATTTTGTTTGACGAAAAAATAGTAATTAAATGACATTATTTGAATTTTACAGCATGTAGGGGTATTAAGGTCATTTACAGCTTTTTCATTCTATTCCAGTGGTAAACCAAACACTATAATCCTGATTCTGAGCTTGATTCCAGTGGTCAAACCAAACAAAATTGTTTCCTTTCCTTTCCATTCCATTCCGATTCCGATTCTGATTCCGATTCCGATTCCGATTCCAATTCCGATTCCATTCCACGAACCAAACGCCACCCTAGTATTCCAATAGGTAGATGTATTGACATATATTTCTAAGATTATGAATTGTTGATTTATTTGATAGTGAATTTCTTGGTGAAGAATGATTACCTTAAACAACTTATAGATGATACCAAATAGGTGTGGAATCATTATTGTTTTTGAATAATCACATGTTGTTTTAGTAAAATCATGATTATATTTTAATATGTTTTTATACACAAGAATTTAATTGTGATTGAAAAACTTTTTTTTTCTTTACTACTTTCTTAATTATTACATGTTTTTTCTATGCATGTTATTCCCATGATTTTTGTTGGGTGTTGATTATCTTATCAAATATTGTATTTAAGTTGGTTATTTCTTTATTGCTTTGTTGATTATCTATTTAATTATTTACGTTGTATAATTTTTTAATTTTCATTATCTAGGAGAGTTGAATGAGTCTTAAGATATCTTTATCACATTTTCTTGATTGTGCATTAAGTATTGAACTATTCTATGATATAATGCTCAATCATTCAAATGAACTTTATAATTCAAACTCACAAACATTGAATGCTAAAATATTCAAACATTTATGTTTATCTTAAATTATAGTTCAATACCTTAAACACACGGAGAAAATAAATCTTGTATAATAACAAAAAAAATTATATTTTTTAAGCATTTAAATAAAAAATTTAAATAATATCACCTAACTAAATATTAACATGCTGAAGATAATTTTAGTAGCAAAATTTATTAGAATAGCATCCTAAAAAACGTCCTAAAATTTATTGTTCAAACGACATAAAATAAAATAATTTAACAATAATAATAAATTGAACTTCCAAATAAAATTATTATCATAGCCTTAATAGTTTTACAGACAATTTAACCTTAAAATTATGACATGTCATAAGATAAGATATTTGGTTTAATTTTTTTTACATAATATTTTAAATAAGTGAAATAAATTTTAGTTGTTTTAATGCTTATTTAATTATAATTATAAAATTTTTAGAAGATGAGCGTGATATATAACTGAATTTTAATTTACTTCATTTGAATTCTTTAATAACTTTTTGGGAAAGAGAAAATTCTCATTTTTTTAATGATTTTTCATTATTTTTTTAAGCTTAATAAATTCTACCTACCTTTTCGTCTAGCATTTGAAATAGAAACTTTATAGTTCTACACCTCTCTATTAGCTTTTATATTCAATTTAGAAAAATCTAAGTTTTGTTTTCAAAAAGAATTAATTTCAATAACAAATTATTTTGCATTTTATTCTCAATTTAATTTGAGGCTTTGTTATACATAAAATTTTCAAGGCATATATTCCTCTCATAATTTATATTATTTATTTATAATTTATATTATTTTTTATTATTTTATTAAAAAGATAGTTATACTTCAAAATACATAATTGTATTGATAATATAATTATTCTAAGTGTTTGAATTTGCATGTTAATTAAAACAATACTATAATTTCTTTAATATTTACAATTTAATTTTCTTAACCCTTAAAAGAATGTTGTATCATAAAATTATTAGTTACATTTTATTCTTTTATTCTAAATTATTATATATATATATTTGATTGATGATACTTCTTTTAAACTATTATGTTTTTTATAAAAAAATATTTTTCATAATAAATAATAAACATAATGATTTATTTATGAAATAAAAACTATAATTTTAAAATACTTTCTGTTGATTATTTAACCACCCTTTTATATATTTGTTTCTAATTAAAATTAGTTTTTTGAGAAAATAAATAATAGACATAATACCTTAATTAGAAATTAAAATTAGAATTTTAAAAAGTTTCAGTTAGAATTATTTAATAACCTTTTCATAATTTTATTTTTTAATAAAATTTAAAAAGTTTAAATTTACATATAATTATTTTGATAATATTTCTTCACATATTTGAGTTGTCTTATATACGGATCATTTTGATAACTTGATCAATCATACAGTTTTGAAAGTGATACATTTATACTTTAGAGGTTTTCCAAAGCTCATCTTAAAGTTTGAAGTGCATCAACGAATTTCTCTATTTTGATGGTGTTCACATCTTTGCTTTTTCATCAATAGCAATAACCTTTACATAGAAGAAATATGGTAATAAGTAAATAAACTTTTGACCTATTATGAAATCATCAATTTTCTCTACAAGATGGATAGAGGTGTTAATAATATCACATAATCTAACATAAAATTTAGAGAAATTTTCATCTTTTCTTATCCTATGATTTTGAAATTGACAACTAAACTAAGCATACAAAGTTTAGTAAGTTTAACTTGTGTGATTCTTTCATGGGCAACTTGTAAAATGTCCCAAGCATGCTTGGCAATATCAACATGAGAAATACAATGAAACACATACACAACACTAAAAATCACATTAATATCATTTTAATTCCAATTACTAGCAAGTTTATCTTGGATGCTCTATTTGTTCCTAGGTTTATAAGTGGCTACATTATCTTTGGTCACTGTAGGTGTTTCTCAACCATAAAGTACAGAGTTTCAAACATTCACATCTATAGACCATAGAAAGGCTCTCATGTGAGCCTTCCAATATGGATAATTAGACCCATCAAAGTAAGGTACATGGGTAGTTTAAAAACTCTATCTTAAATGATTCATAACAAGATCCTAGGCACACTAAGTGTATCTAGTGACCTGCTTCATGCCAATTGAGAGAAAAAAAATTAGTTACGGATCATGTTAGCTAGAGATGGTTGTGAAAAGATAATCAACAGAAATATAACAAATTAAAAATGCACAAAATGACTAGACATTTAATCACATGTAAATAAAGTAATGTAGAAATATAAAGATTGACACATAAGATTTTTATGTGGAAACAATTTAGACCACATCAATGACATAAGAGAAAAACAACCAATCCATGGACCGTCGAACTATCCACTATGAAAAATAAGGTTCAATTATAAGACTACGACTCAAACTACGAACTAATGCAATTCTCCCAAGTAATCTACTTATAAGCCACTGCTTTCATCATAGTCTCTATAGGAAAGGTTTTCAGATCCAGACCAATGTTCTAATGAACTTGAGTCATATGAGTTAATCAAACTCATTCAACCAATACATGAAAGATTAACACAATAACACAAGTGCAAGTGTGTGACCTGGAGTAGATTCAATAATAAATAACCCTAACTAGATGATGTAATAGATCATTAGATAAAATAAAATCAATTAACAAATCTAGAACAATTAGTTAAAAACACAATATCATAAATATTGTAGGCTTCTTAACTTATCAAACATAACCACAAATGTTTGATAAATTAATTCAATGAAAAATCCTACTCAATTTTTTTATGTGCAAAATAATGAAAGAGAAAGTAAGATGTAAAAAATAATGCTTGAATGTGGTTAACAAAATTGTGAGCCAATAATATGATTAAATAACATGAGTAGAAATCCCAAGTCAAGGTATATTACAAATCTATTCTTAAAAGTATTTAAAAAAGCTTAAAAACATAAGGAAAATATAGTAAAAATACTAATCAGCTCGATTAAAAATTAGGTTAAATTTGAAAACCTAGTCGCTTGATCGATCTGAACTTATCTCGATCGATCTAGTTAAGCATAATCAATCGACTATGAACAGTTCAATTAATCTAGTTGAATTTGGATTGATCTAGGGAAAAAATTATTTAATTTAGAAATAAATGGATCCATGTTGTCATTAATCTTAATCAATCTAGTGTTTGATCGGTTGAGTTAATGCTTTGATCAATCTTGTCATATTAAAAATTAATTCAGTGAGTTTTAATTAAGCTCAATCGATTTAGTCACCACTCAATTGATCAAGTGACCTATTTGAACAATGTTCATATGTGTCTAATATGAAATGTAATGTGCATGGGAATAGAGATACATTTGAGATGTGATCATTGAGGCTCAATAGTTTCTTCAGCATAAACATATTTTTGAAAGTCACACCTAAAAACTAATATTACATACAAATGTTTTGTTTACAAATATCACAAACACTCAAACCTTGCAAGGGTTATTACAAAAGTACAAGTTCCTATGTGCATTCTATATGGATTCCATGAAGGAACAAATACTAATCTTAATTCAAAATATAGACCAACAAGCATGGAATGAAGATTTCTAGAACAGATAATAAAATAGTAATCTAGGTAATGATTTATGTATCAATAATAGCAATTCATAATACCTAAAACTAAATATGACAATAATAGCTGTAGAGTAATAAAACCTGAAGAAGACAACAATGACTTTCCAAAAAAATGTTCTGTTCATTTTAAAGTGAGAAAAGGGTTGCATATATAAAGAATTTTGACATCCTAAATCTAGATATCAATAAAAAAGATTAAATTACCCTCATGATATTTTAAAACACTTAAGTAAAATTAAGGTATTATGTAATTTCACATATAAGTCAAGTTAAATGAGGATTTTTAAATCACGTTAATACTTGCTTGATCGACTGATCGATATGCATTAATAATTTTGAACTAATAGTACTCAAAGTCAATCAATCGACTAAATGCAAAAACAACACTAGAGGGACTCAATAGGAGTAAATCAAAGCTCGATTGATTGCCAACCTTGATCAATTGATACTCTTAGTCTATCGATTGACTAAAGCAACTTTTAGCACAAAGAGTAATTCTCAATATTGTGAATATGTGTAAGTAAATGCAGAAGTGCAACATTAATGTGATAGTTATGAAGTAGGCGTGGACAAATAAATGGTTAAACCAAACCGAATTGAAAAATTGGACTACAATGTATGGTTTGATTTGGTTTATCACATATTTTGGTCAGGCCCGGTTTATAAATTTTTTAATCCTATTAAACTAGACCAAAACGATTTAACTCTTATATTTAATTAAATTATATATTATATATCATTGAAAACAACATGGAATAGTGGTAATTTTGATATTATTCATGTTAATGTTCTCATGTTCAAGTAGAGAAATTATTTTTGTTTTGTTCATTTCAAGAATTTAATCAAAATTTATAAAAAAAATTAGAAACAATGATTGTAACCTACACCTACAAATAAATTAACAATGTTGATCTGTACTGGGCTAACGGATAACATCTGTAGTATCTACATGTTTTATACATTAAACTTTGTTTACATTTATACTAAGCAACTAGAATTGAAACCAAACCAAATTTTCATAGTTTAACTGGTTTAATCCAGTCTGGTTTTATAAGAATACATGTTTAGTCTGATTTATTAAAGTTTTAAAAAATTGGATTGGACGGAAGTGTGCCACCTCTATTATGCAAGATATGACTGGAATACGACTATCTAAAAGTTAAACATTTCTATGGCTTAGCTTGATAGACTTATAACGAGGCTAAAATCTAGTCAAATAAATGTTTTGTCCATAAAAATTGTCAACACTTATAATCCCTTACATCATCTTCACACTATACCCTCCATATTATCAAACTAATGTGCTAATAGTCTCCCATTTTAAAAAAGTACAACCATATTCCAATCTTTAAAAAAAATTAATTTATGGAAGAATAATTTTTTCTTTATGAAATATTTATTATTTTATGTATTCTTTCATTTTTTTGTTTAGTTCAATACGAAAATATTTCATACCATCCTAGTAATTATCATCAACTTTTATCATCCTCTAATTCCTACCCTGATATTGCTTTATTTCTTAGTTAATCAACCAACTTTCACTATTTACTGTAGAATAATCCATAGCTATATTTTTTATTGAATCTTTAGTTAGGCCATGACCAACCTAATTGTAGTATCCATCTTTGTCCTTGATTGCCACTATCACTAGTTTATTCCCTTTACTCACACACCCCTTCATCTTTTTTGATCACCTTATATTTGATTAAATTTAAAGTTAAAGTAGCTTTAATCGAACACAAGGTGGTCAAAAAAGAATAAAGGGATCAAAATGATTGAAGGGAATGAGCTAACGATATTCACAATCATTGAGAAAGATGATGTTTCAATGAGTTGGTAGTTTTCTAACTGTGGTTTTGATTAAAAAAATTATTTTTGGATTGTTTTGTAGCAAACAGTGAAGGGTGTTTGATGGGCGAAAGAATGGGATATTGTCAAGGATAGGACAAAGAGGATGATAGAGGTGGACATGATTGCTATGGTAGATAGAGTTGTTGTCATATTGAAATGGAAAAAATAAATATTAGAGAAGACATAAAATAATAAATATTTTTATAAAGATAAAATTGTCCTTCTATAAATTAGATTTTAAAAAATGAATAATTAAACTATTACTATGCATTTTTCAAATGAGGGAATTACTTATGTGCTAGTTTGATAATATGGGTCTAAATTAATACCTTTTGTTTAATAATGCTACCACTAAAATATCGTACCCGTCCAAATGAGTATGAACAAAAAGGTCAAAAATGTATTTGCGCTAGGTGAAAAATAGGGCTTGTGGAGTGGGGAGAAACTGAACCCAAGAAAATAAGGAAGATTATCCACCGTCTTGATTGAAAATCTATGATAAAGTGCTTTTATAAAGGAATCATAAAAGGTTCCATTGTTTCTTGTAACAATAAGGTAACCCATAAATACAAGAAATTGCATAGTACCTCATTATAATGGTAGATATAGAGTGATATATAATCCATTAAATTAACAAAACCAAATTGGAGTGTGAAAAGTGACTCAAATACAATATCTACTACCATTGCAAGAAGAAAAAAAAAGAATAGCCAAGAAAACGCGGTACTACATTTTTTGGGGGTATCCTGAGGGAGTTAAAGGCTATAAATTATGGTGTCTTAGTATAAAAAAGACAATTATTAGTTAGGATGTGATTTTTAATGAAAATGAAACCATTAATAACCTTAATAATAGTGGAGCTAATATAAATTCAAATGGTGTAAACGAGAAATAGACATCACAACTGGTAAATTATTAGTGACACAAAAGAGTTATTTGATGAAGATACTCAAGAAGTATGGCATGATGGATGCCAATATTATGTATGTTCCTTTGGGGTCACATTTTAATTTTTCGAATGCTCTTTGCCTAAAAGATGATGATGAAGAAACAAATACCATGATTATAACACCTAAGGGTGACAATTCATGCGAGTTGGGCCAGTTCGAACTAACCCAGTTCAAATTGTTCTAACTCTAGCTTAATTTAAATTTAATTTGAGCTATCAAAGGTGAGCCCAAATCCAAAACAAAAAAATACAAACAAGTTGGCCCAAACTTTACAGAATTATTAATTGCACGTTTTTTAGTTAATTGAATATTTTTGTATAAATAAAAAAATATACGTAATGATTAAAGATTATTAGCTCAAACAACATTACATGAAACAAAAAAAATGAGAAAAATAATATTACAACAACTAGTCTTTAGAACAAATGATAAATTAACACTAAATGAATAAATCACCCATATAACAAAATCCATGGAGATAATACAACTCCTCACACACACTTTTATGTTATAGTAACTAATTAATTACAAAATAAGAACACTAGTAAACATAAGCTAAAGAAAACTAATTGTTAGAGCAAGAAGTCCATTTCTAAATGAATTTGGAAAATGTAAACGTCACCAAATCCCTCTCATGCAAAATTCAGAGGCTGTTGTATCTTCATGAAAACTAATAGTTTGAATAAAGAGCTCTAAATCTTAATAGAATTTTTCCTAGCAACTAAAAAAATTCTATGAGTGAGAATAAACAAAGAATTTTCTCCAAAACTGGCCACATATATATAAAGCTCTCTTAATGTATTCAAGTAGACCATACAATAATTATACAAAGAATAACAATCTTTTTAAGGTGGCACGAAAAATACTTTAGCTTGTTTCATTGGATGTAGAGCTTCTGCTAGAGAATGTTGGACGAAGTTTTGTTGATTATGCTAGATTTAGGTGTAAGTATTAACCTAATTCCTTAATATACTTGCAACTAAGTTTTGGGGAGTTAAAACCCACAACCATATCCCTTCAATTAGTTTATAGGTATGTTAAATATCTGAAAGGCATGATTATGGACTTGTTTGTATAGGTAGATAAGCTAATTATACTTGTGGATTTTATTATGTTGGATATACAAGAAAATCCATCTATAGACAAGGATCATACTATTCTATTTGGTAGCCTATTCATGGACATAACCAAAAATATTGTCGATGTCCATAGTGGGAGTTTAACCATGAAAATCTTGGGAGAGACCGTACGCTTTAAAATTTTGTATTCTACACCTATTGCTTCTGCCTATACTATCGATAAATGGTCTTATATTGATTATGTAGACTTATCTATTTTTGACATTTATTTTCAGAGTAGAATATATGTAATAACATTAATAATTCACATCATGAAAATAGGGTGAAAAAACATTAAAAGCCTTAATTTAAGATGATGCCTATAAAGAATGCATTAAGTGTTTTCATGAAAAAGACCTAAGTTGTAAGTTCTCTTATCCTAGAAAGAAATTATTTAATTGTAATACTCATTTTAAATCTTTGCTAGGTACAAATATGCCTTATTCTGGTAAAGGCCATAATTAAGGAGGGAACAAGCACTTTAAGGATGTAGAGAAATATCTTTGAAAAGAAGAAGACACAAGACATTAAAGAAAGCTTGGTGGGAGGCAACCCATTGTATATGGTGGTATTCTTTCCTTTCATTTTAATATAATTTTTTTCATTTATTTATTATTAGTTTATTTTCTATTTGTTTCTTTTTGAATTCTTTTCTAAACATGCGTGTAATTGAAAACATTGAGGACAATGTTTGGTTTAAGTTTAGAGGAGTATAAATATAGCTGATAAATATTTTTTTGATACATTATTATCATGCTTTTAGTCATTTAAGTTGAGCAATAGAGTCTTTATGCATGTTTTCTTTAATTTCTTAAACATCTTCAAGGTTTTTTTTAAAGTTAGTTCCTATTTGTAGTTTGTGTTTCATGCTTGGAATGTTGCATTTGAGATGAACCCAAATTTGATGTCTAGGAATCAAATAGTGGAGACTACCTTATGAGATTATTGAGCCTATAACGTTTTATTATGAGAGATAATATTTCTTCTACTATACTAAACATTTTCCCTATGATTCTAAATTATTAACTGATCTTTATAGGTTTTAAATTGGATTTTAGGATTTTAAACAATCAAATGAAGTCTCATTTACTTATTTTCATTGCTTTGATTGAATTATTTTATTAAGAATTGATAACATGTGTCTATCTTATTTCATGCTTTATTTCTAATGAAAAATGATACATACGAGATTCCCTTAGATCTTGAAAGTAGTGAAATGACTATTGCAAGATAGTAGAAAATAGCTGTTTGAAGTCAAATGCATTCTATTTATCTATGGGAACATACTTGATATTGCTTACTTAAGAGTATGATATGACTAATCTGATGTTTTCATAATTCTAACATTTAATTTTATTCATTAGATTTATTTATTTGAGCCTTTTTCTTATTTATAAACATATGCTGACTTATTTGCTTTCTTCTTTACATAACTTTTGTTTTCATATATTTTATTGAGTTCTTGAATTCATACGATCGATATGATATTAAGAATGTATCTTGTGAGGTATAGAGTCAAAATGAATTATGAATCGTACCAATAGTTTTAGGGAATTAATGTTGATATGTTTGAGTAATAAGGCATTGATTTATGATTTGAAATTGATTTGCATGATGAACTTTAATGTGTTGAGATGTTGGATGAACTTGTTCTTGAGCTTTAATTATGAACTAAAAGAAACTAAAGCACGAGATATTTTTTTTATTAAAGTTTGTAATTTTGTTTTCAATATTGTTAATTGTTAATTGTCCTTTTCATTTTTGTTTTGCTTAAATAATAGCAAAATATGTAGGTTTGGAAAATTTGATTAACATTATTTTGACCTATAATTTTCTATTTTTTAAGCGTTAATTTCACATTTTATTTTAGAATTATGTTATTTTGGAAGGTATTTTTGTGTTTTGTAGGTTATTATGCTTTTGGAAAAATCTTGGACAAAAAAAGCAAAAATAAGTGAAAACAGGGAAGAAATGAAAACTTAGACAAGTCAAAATGAACCATAATATCAAAACTCATAAAACTAGTGCACACCATGGTAGAGAAAAAAACATGTCATGGTAAGGGACTCTCAAATTCCATATAAAATTAAGTTGAATTTTTGTGTTACGACCTAGAAAATCTCATGCCATAGCACAAAGGCTTCTGACAACATTTTACGATTCAAGGATTTCAACTCACACCAAGGTAAAAAAATAAGCATGTCGTGGCACAGGTGTCTCAGGTAGTACTAGAGGATTTGACTTTTGTATCGCATTGTAGTGCAAAAAAGTATATGCTATGATCTACTTGCTTTTAATGGTCAGAAACCCTAGTATGCGTACATAACATTATTGAGTCATTATTTGTCAAAACCTAACTTGTAAATACACTCTAAAACCTATCTTAAACATAAATAGTCACTATTAGCCAAAATTACCATTCCATAACATAGAATTTAGAGAGAAAACTCCCATTTGTGAAGTGTTTCCAAGGATTTGAAGATAGGGCTCAACGAATTCAAGGATTTGGTTATCATATATCAAAATGGGGTATTTTTATTTATTTTATTCAGAATATATCTTTTATAATTGAATTAATTTCAAAAATAATTTAATTATATTAGACTAAATTTTATGTATGAGATTTTAGTTCTACTCCATTAGTGGAAGAACAATTTTATGATTTAGTTTAATAAAAGTTGATTTATTTCTTGTTAATATTTCTTGATATCTTTAATCATAAATGATTGATGAAACAAATCTTAATTTATGATTAAAGATAGATCTAAGTGTTAGACATATTATTTGTACTTGGTTATGCATTTATGAACAAGAGTATAATTTAATTGCATTGATTTGTGTAAAATTAGATGATTTATTTATTTTCCTTAAGTTTGTTAATTAATTGACTTCAAGCTCGATATAGGAAATTATTGGTTAATTAAGAAATATGGGGGCTCACCATGATCATTAGGAGTTCTCTTATGCAAAAGAAAAAAAATCAATAATTCTAATTGTAAGTCCCATTGTACTCATTCATGTGTGTTGGATTCTCGTGTATAAAATATGATATCTGTTTATTTTATTTAGTGTATTTGTCTTCTTCTATGTAAAGTGGGTTACTATTAATTAGTGATTAATACATACACACACATAATTAGATACACTTTGTATGTGAGTATGTTTACACACATCACGGGGGTCAGTTGTCGTAGTGTGCATGCTAGGTTGATAGTCATAGTTTTGGATGAGTGAGCATGCAAGTGAACCAACATTGTCACTAGTTTTTTTGGTTCATTTTGGGTATGGGTATTTGTGGATTTACTCGATATTTTTGAAAACAAAAAATATCTTTTTTAGTACCTTGTCAACAATCTCGCTAACAAGTTCACCAACAAGCTCGTTACCACCCTCGCCACCACATTTGGCAAGGTGGCTGACGATGTCACCGATCGAGATTCTGTAAATACCTATTACTCGTCTCAACTATTTACCTATGTTTTTAGTACCAAAACTCTACCGAAATTCACATTGAAATTTATATCTATTTTTGAAATCATTTTGGAGAGCTTACATTTAAGTGTGGGTTTTTTGTAGAGTTAGTTATCAAATCATAGTTTGTATGTATATGTGGTTTGTCTGGGTGTCTCTTGTACAATATTTGAGTTATATGGAGGACATTGTGTCCTTCGGTGCCTTGAGATTGAGAGTGATCCTCAAGGTTTCTTATTCAATAAATATTTTCCATTACTGATCTATGACTAATGATCACCCCACTTTGAGTGGTATTGGCTATGAAAGAGAGCTAGTTTCATGTATTGAACTAGGTTATTACTAAAGTAGCAAGCAAGTGTAGTAATAGGTAATTTGGAGTGAGGTCTCAATTGATAGAGGTAATAGTGGTTCTTTTGTCTTTTAGTGTTGTAAGTACTTTGTTGATTAATGAATTATTTGATACTGAATGGTTGCCTTAAGAAATTCAAAGATGTTACTACATAGATACGATCTCTATATGGGTTCATCTCGTTACATCACTTGTTATGCATAATCCTCTGTTGTGTTAGTACAATCAAAATTTAAAGTATGTATGATATAACATATTGTAGTTTAAACTCTAATTAGAAAGTGCTAACTATGTTCCTACTTTCTATTGGTTATATAATATCTTTTGTAAAAAGTTATATGCTTATCTAATAATATTTTATCTTTTCTTCTAATGTGTTATCTTTTTAAGCATATTATTTTCTATTTGTGTGAGTTAGGTTTGAGTTGTTAAAGAGTCTGTATCTCCTTACTTTAGTATTGTATCGAGTCTTAAACTTTTTCAATTGGTATTAGAGTGGGTGTACCATTTTAGGCTAAACCACTTCGATGTTGATTCTATTAACTCATTTTTCACATACAATTTCTCTCCAATGGATTGAATAGAAGGAGATAATATTAGTTGACCTCCATTTTTCAATGGGCTAAACTACACCTCTTGAAAATTTCAAATGAAGACATTTTTATGGTCCCAAGAAGACCGTATTTGGTTCCTTGTTAAAAATGGATAAACTTACCAAACTAAAACCTTTCCCAATAGTTTTGTGATTCCTAAATCGATGATTGAATGGACTAGGGAAGACAGGAAGGAGTCAGAATGTAATACTAAGGGTTTATATTCTATTATTAAGGTTGTGTCATCTGATGAGTACAGAAAGATATAGAGCTATACTACATCCAAACAAGTATGTGACATTATGGAGACAACTCTTGAAGGAACATATATTGTAAAAAGATTCAAAATCCTAAAATTAAACAGAACCATTGAGTTGTGCATTTTGCAAGAAGATGAAACTTTTGACAAGTTTTATGTACGATTCTCTAATATTGTCAATAGTTCTTACAATTAGGGTAGGCTCATTAGTGAAGAAAAATAAATTGAGAAGATCGTTACCAGTCTACCTTATCGGTTTCTTGCCAAGGTCACTATGATCGAATTAATGTACAAACCTGGTAGGCTTACTTTAAATGAGCTAGTAGAGAATCTATAAGTCCTTGAAATTCACCACTTATTACCAAGGTAAGAGTAACTTTTTTGTTGGGGAGGGAAAGAATTTGGCCCTCAAGAATGCTTAGAAAAGTGGTCCTAATATTGATATAATTTCCACTTCTGTTAGTTATCAATTTGATCCTAACGAGGAAGAGATGTCTTTGCTTGCACAAAGATTCACAAGGTACTTTAGAAAGAAGAAACCGTCCTTTGGGGGTAACTGATAGGATAGTTCAAGCTCTAAAGGTTCAAAATCAATAAAAATTGATGATATTCAAATGATGAATCTAAGAAAATAAAAAAAAGGCACTTAAACAAGATTTGATGCTTCAAATATAGGAATCCTAGTCATATTGATGCCAAGTGTTTTAAAAAAATCATGCGAAAAAATGTGCTATGAAAGTTAAGGTTACTATTTCGAATAATACCAATATTGATGATGAGGATGACACTAATTTTTTGGTCTTTGTTGCTTCTAGTAGTGCAGTCAATCCTCTAACTACTACCTCATATGTTCAAGAGAAGACAACTAAAGATGAGTAGGAAAAATTTTTGATTCCTATAATGCTCTATTGGAGCATATTGTTTGAAAGAGATAAGAAAAAGAATGTGGAAAGCCTTGATGAAAGACAATGCAAGATTTACCAGTTCAAGAAACCTTTAGAGGGAAGAAAGTCCTCGATTGAATGACAAACACATGAGAGATATGATGATTTGCTTGAAAATTTTAATGCAAATCATGAGAATGTAAAAAAGCTTAAGGAACAGTTGAAGGTTTCTACTTCTAGTAAAGCTACTCAACCCCTAGTGAATCATACCCCTACCCTTGATCAAGAGAATGAAATTGATCAGTTAAAAAGGCAGATAACTATTATTGATAACTCAAAGGAATATTTGACTCACTATTTCACCATAAAGGATGTTGAGATTTAACAACTTCATAAGAGAGTAAGAATTCTTAATAATTCGGCTACTTATCTTGAATCCTTCCTTAAGAAAAATGGAAGACTTGATTACTACCTGGAAAGATAAAATTAGAATGTTTGAGAAGGAAATGACATATTCCTCCATTGTTGTCAACAGAATAACTACGAGTTCAAAAATATTAAATGAAATGATCAAAAATATCAAGTTTTCTAGTGACAAGCATGGCATTATGTAAGGTTTATATGAGTGTTGGCAATATTCATGAACAAAATATACAGATGTAATTTTAGTTTCTAGGTTTTGTTTTCAAGAATATTTTAGGCCAAAGAAACTATTAAGCTCTAACAAACACATATAAAGTATATCTTTGTTCTTATGCACGTTAGATTTCATATTATATATATATATATATATATAATTTTGAACCAAGGCTACTCGATTGATTGAGAAGTGTTTATATTGATTGTGATGAGTAGATCGATTAAGAATCAATATCATTACTTTAAAAAGTCCTGAATTAATTATTTAATTGATTAAGTAATTAATGATCGATCGATTGACCACTATATCGATCGATTAATTACCTAGATTGATCTAACAAGGTTAGAATTACTTATTTATTACCCTAGATCAATGAAGAATTGATTGAATTGATCGAGCATGTTTTGATTGTAGTATTGGATCAATCAATCAAACAATGTGTTCGATCGATTGAGAGACTAAGGCTTCTATTTTAAAACTTATTTCTAAGTCAAATCAAATTGGTTTACTACTACATTGTCCTCATTCTTTAAAACTCGTTTAACTAATTTAATGGGAAAAAATAATAATATTGCTTTGACCTAGGGCTTCAAAATATTCTATTTAAACAAACCAAAACACCCAAATTTATTAACCACACAATATCATTATTCTTTTCATCTTAATCTATCTCTTATTTTACAAAAAATATTCATATAACCTTTTCATTTAGATAATTTGTCAAAAAGTTTGTGGTTGTATTTAATCGATTAACAAGCCTATAATATTTTAGATATTGCACTTAAATTGATTGTTCTAAGATTGTTAGTTGATTTTGATTTATTTGATATATTATTAAATTATCTAGTTAAGGTTATTCATTATTGAATTTTCTATGGGAAACATTATTTTTACTTGTGTTATTCTGCTAATGTTTTAGGTACTAGGTTAACGGGTTTCATTGCTTATGTGGCTGAAGTTATTGAAGCATTGGTACCTTGCTTGTAGAGACTATAAAGGAAAGTAGTGACTCGTAAGAATATTACTTGGGGGCTTTATCTTGGTGGGTAGTATAAGACTTGGCCCTATAATTGGAACTTATTTTTCTTTGTTGTTGTCGATAGGTTTTCCAAAATGATGCATTTTATCCCATGTCACCAAACTACAGATGCGTCGAATATTGCAAAACTCTTTTTCAAATAGATGGTTCGTCTGCATGGAGTTCCACAATCAATTACTTCAGATCGATACACAAAGTTTCTTTTTCATTTTTGGAGGACATTATGGTCACGCTTTGATACATCACTCAACTTCAGTAGCACTGCACATCCTCAAACTGATGGTTAAAAAGAAGTAATGAATTGAACACTTGGTAACATGATTTGTTGTCTCTATAGCAACAAACCAAAGCAGTGGGACCTCACTCTTGCACAAACTGAGTTTGCCTTCAACAATACTATTTGTAGTTCAACTAGTAAGACTCCATTCGAAGTTTTATATGTAAAACCCCAAAGCATACACTTGATTTAGTTAATCATCCAAGGATTCATGAGAGAAGCAAGGATTCCGACGAAATGGAAAATAAGATTCAAACTATTCATTCAGAAGTAAAATAAAAGCTTATAGAGTCCAATGCCAAGTATAAAGTAACAATCGACAAACACAGAAGAAAGAAACTTTATCAAGTAGGAGATATGGTGATGGTATTTTTGTAAAAAGAACGCTTTCCTATTGGTACATACAAGCTAAAGAATAAAAGTATGGTCCACGTAGAATATTAAAAATAATCAATGATAATGCATACATAGTGGACTTACCCAAAGATATGGCCATCTCAATAACATTTAATGTATTAGATATTTATGACTACCATTCACCAGAAACACTCTATCGAGAAGAAAACTCAGGACGAGTTTAAAACAAGTGGAATGGACTAATACCAAATGGATGTAGGAAGAAAATATAAAGTAGCTTATTTTATTTAGGGTTCTTTTCTTTAGTTTTTGTTTGTATTAATGGAGTCCCACGTGAAAACTTTATGAACTATTCTAGGGATTTTTCAACTTTAAATAACTAGGCCCTATTCTTGTATAAGACATCTTAGAAAATAAAAAAAATTAGTTATATTAAAGAAGTTATTTTCTTTCTCTTTTTTCCTTCATTCCTAATTTTTAGGAATAGTTCTTATTTCTTCTATTTAGAAGTTGAAGTCATCTTATTCGTGAGATAGAGAAATATCTTTAGGCTAGTCCTATTCTAGAGTTACTAGAATGCTCGTCTAAGGATAGATAACATAACTAGGCTTATCTTATTCTAGATTTGTTAAAATGTTTACCTAAATAATAGTTTCCTTGTGTTTGTTTCATAACAATGAGGGCCTCTTACCAGAGAGTGAGTCTGGCTAATGTAAACTTTGCTCCTATCTTTCTTATTTCCTAAACTATTTCATATTATTGACGCATTTGTGCTTTCATCCTGCGTCACAAGTCATGAATGTTCTACAAATTTTCAAGATGGGGAATGACAAGGATGTCACAAAGTACCATCATATTCTCTCATAGTGGATGCCATGTCAAATTCTTGGATGATTGCTTACTTTTATACATCCTTCTAAAATGTTGAATTAGGGGAAGTACCAAGCACCTTTGCAGGCAAATTAGTCTTAGGTTCAAAACTTCCTTTTTTGACTTTCCATCTTGATTCCTTATAAATTGTACAAGTTGAAGCATCTTTATACTATTTTCTATATAATAAGCATTCATTGTGACATGTATGAATCATTTCATAATCTAAACCCAGTTCTCCAAGATTTTTTTTACCTCGTACATTGATGATGTCATAAGATTATTAGTTGATAATATATCAACCAATATTGTCAGTAGCTTTGTGAGACTTTTATCCAATAAACTAGACTTAGCCTTGAAATTATACAGTGTGATCAACACCGATAATTTAATAAATTGTGTACATCCTGGGTACAATGGTTTAATGCAACATCCAACTCACTTTCAACATCACCCATTTCATCACCACCATCATACCTAGCATTTTTCAACATCTCTACTGCATTAACAAAAGCATCATCTCCTTAACTCAAATTAGGAAATACTACAGTTGATTCAGATTTAGCAGTGTTAGTGACTAAAGCTTCACCATGCTAGTATTAACTTTTGTATCCCCTCATAATGCCATATTCATACAAATGTTTCCTTACTTCCATGATGCTGCAAATTTCCATATTATTGCACTTTAAAGGGGCATCGAATGCAATTCAGTTCATCTAAACTATCTGATGCAAAGTTCAAAAAGTTCTCCACATCGTTTTGAGATCCATTGGATCTTCTATCCATAGTCATCCATTTTTTATCCATTCTAAAATTCACCTATGTTAGAACACTAATAAGGCTTATGCATTAAAAAGGTACAACTTTCTGACTATATATTCTTTCGATTCCACTATAGAATATTATCTTGTTATGCCAACACTTTCTTCGTATAAGCTTTAATGTTTATTGATCAAACTTGTCTAACAAATTATGCAAATACATGGTTTCAGAGGTTTTTTTTGAAAAAAAAAGTTGAATTTTATACAAAAAGGAATCAAATGAATAAATAATCAATAGTTTTTTTTTTTTTTACAAAAATTAATACTACAAAGTTATAAATAGGAGTTACTTAATATTTTGATGAGAGATTGTAGTGTTTGTGAGCTTGCCCTACTCACGAAATTCCTATATTGACATAGAGAAAGACAAGCTACGTTATAATCTTCAATAGTATAAGAAAAATGAACATATAAAATTAAGATTAACTGATCCATGTTCTATTAAGAAAATAAAAAACTACGAGATTTATTGGAATGTGGCTAGATAAAATTGTTGGGTTTACTTTTACATTTTGCTAATTAAGTTGAGACGATAAAAAAATAATGCAACAATTAATATTACATATCCTTCATCAATATATTATACACAAAAGATAGAACCATCCTTTGGGAGATTTTAATAAGATTATGAATAATGAAGAAAAATTGGGAGGCCCACCAAGATCACATTACTTGATGCACAACTTTTTCAAGCTCTTGTAGACTGTAACCTATCATGCATTGACTACAAAGGGTATAGTTACACATTTGATAACAATATAGATGCAGCTGATAATGTTAAATTGAGATTTGATAGGGCTGTAGCAGACAATGATTGGAAGAATCTCTGTCCGGATAGTTATATAAAACATTTAGTACGTTATTTAGATCACAACCCAATTGTAATTAATAAAATTGCTTTTTGCAAGTATTTTCAGAACATGTATGCTTCAAATGGTGATTTGCAAATTGATCCAATAATTAATTGCATGCAAACAAGACTGTCCCGAGCTTAATGACTCTTCCATTATTCATAATACCAAGTTTCAAAGTTATATAAAAGTTTAAAAAAACTAAAAAAAAAATTAAGGAACTATTGTCACCAGGAAAATAGAAAGCCATCAAATTAAAAATTAAAAGTTTATGAATAATGATATTCATAAAGGATACAATGCGTCTGAGACATATTAACATAAAACAAAATGTCTTAAAAAGTTTACAAAATCATGACAGAATTTACAAAATCAACTTAACAAAATTTGTTTTCTTCCAATGGCAGACCGATAGGATTCATCAAACATTGACAAAAAAAAAAGGAAAAAAAGAGAGGATAATTCATTGAAACATAAACATTCTCATGGAAATTGCTTCAACATGGTGTGTGCCAAGATTAAAAACAATGCATATTTCAGAGGATTATCCACAATTTTCAGTTCCCTCGTTATGATTACAAGTCAATATTAACAAGAGAGAATGACAGAGATATAAATCGATTCATATATGATTTATTACCCATTCTGTAATTCCAATATGTTAAATTTGGGTCTAACTCCATCTCAAAACCCAGGTTATGAGATGGAAGACTACCCTTATTTATATGCGCAGTGTGGCCGCGATCCCTAGTCGATGTGGGACTTTAACAGATCATGCGTGCTATAGACTTATGCAATTCACTCTCGTTGTTTCTCTCACACAATCCACTTCTTGCACATCTTCCTAATTTAGGTCTATGCAAAGAGGAAGCTCCATTAACGATCACAAATATCTTTATAATTTTAGGCTTTGTCACACCAAGTAATGTGTTTGTTGATTGTTTTAAAGTCCTACATCGACTGGGGATCAAGCCCACGTTGTGCATATAAACAAGGGCAGTCATCCATCTCATAACCTGAGTTTTGAGATGGAGTTAGACCCAAATTTAACATGGTATCAAAGCAAGGTTACCCAGTTGGTGCAGTTGTTTCGCCACTGGTGAGTGATGCATTCCGCCACTTGGGCTCTATAAGCTAAACATCCATATCGGTCTTAAGGGGATAGACCCTTGCCGATGTGAGGGAGAGTATTAAAGTCCCACATCGACTGGGAATCGTGCCCACGCTACACATATAAACAAGGGCAGTCCTTCATTTCATAACCTGGGTTTTGAGATATAGTTAGGCCCAAATTTAACATGATATCAAAGCAAGGTTACCCGGTCGGTGTAATTGTTTTGCTACTAGTGAGTGATGCATTCTGCCACTTAGGCTCCATAAGCTCAACATCCCCGTCGGTCTCAAGGGGACAAACCCTTACCGATGTGAGGGGGAGTGTTAAAGTCTCACATCGATCGGGAATCACGCCCATGCTGCACATATAAACAAGGGCAATCATTCATTTCATAACCTGGGTTTTGAGATGTAGTTAGGCCCAAATTTAACATGGTATCAAAGCAAGGTTACCCGGTCGATGTAATTGTTTTGCTACTAGTGAGTGATGCATTCTTCCACTTGGGCTCCATAAGCTCAACATCCCCGTCGGTCTCAAGGGGACAGACCTTTTCCGATGTGAGGGGAAGTGTTAAAGTCTCACATCAACTCAGGATCGTGCCCACGCTGCGCATATAAACAAGGGCAATCCTCCATCTCATAACCTGGGTTTTGAGATGGAGTTAGGCCCAAATTTAACATGATCAAAGAAAGATTTTGATTTCTCGCGCAATCTCGAGGGCGGGTTGTGATAAAATTTTGAAAGAAACTGTTTCCATGGCCTTGTAAGAAAGATGAAGCATCTTGGCCTTACACATCTTAGTTTGTTTTCTTTTCTAATTAATCCTCAAGCATATGAAACACCCTTTAAGGCCAATGGAATCAATTTTTGTAACTCTAAGTAACTTTCTTTTGTAATTAATTTAGAAAGTATTTTAAACGCTACTGAGTCAATTTTTTTTAACAAGATAAGCGAGCCTTTTAAAGGCCTTTAATAATGTTTTTACAATGAGAGCGTTTACTTATTTAACTTTCAATAACTAAAGGCTTTTAATTTTGTAAAGTTTATATGAGTATTGGCGATACTCGTAACAAAATTTACAAATGTAATTTTAATTTCTAGGTATATCTTTCAGGAGTATTTTAAAGCAAAATAAACTATTGTGTTTTGTTGAACACATCTCAGGTATATATATGTTCTTATGCACGTTAGGTTTTATATTAGACATATAGAAACATTTTACATATATGCCACTTGATTGATCGAGAATCGATCTATCATAATTAAAAGGTGACTAAATTAATTTGAGTAGGTCGATCTACTTGTTTTAGAATTTATTTTATATTACCACTTGATCGATCGAGGATTGATTAAATTGAACGAATTTTTTGGTTCAATTGATTGAGCTTAACTTAGATCGACTAATTAGATCAATCTATCGGCTAAGGTTTCACTTAAAATATTTATTTAAACTCAAGCCAATTAATGAAAGTATCACTTTGTCTATTCTTTAATAAAATAAGATATAGCTTAAAATATATGATAAGATATATGCTAAAATATCCTTTAAGGTCAATAGAACCAATTTTTGTAACTCTCCGTGAATTTCTTTTGTAATTAATTTAGAAAGTATTTTAAACGCTACTTAGTCAATTTGTTTTTTAACAAGATAAGAGTGCCTTTTAAAGGCCTTTAATAATATTTTTACTATGAGAGCATTTCCTTATTCAAATTTCAATAACTAAAGGCTTTTAATTTTGTAAAGCATATGAGTGTTGGCAATACTCGTAAACAAAATTTACACATATAATTTTAGTTTCTAGATACATCTTTCAAGAATACTTTAAAGCCGAATAAACTATCAAGTTCCATTGAACACATTTTAGGTATATATATATGTTCTTATGCACGTTAGGTTTTATATTAGACATGTAGGAACATTTTACATATATGTCGCTTGATTAATTGAGACAGGACTAAATTGATCAAGGTGAGTAGATCGATCGAGAATGGATCTATCTTAATTAAAAAGTGACTAAATTAATTTGAGTAGATCGATCTAATTGTTTCAGAATTTATTTTATATTACCACTTGATCGATCGATAATTGACTAGATGAAACAAATTTTTTGGTTCAGTCGATCGAGCTCAACTTAGATCGACCAGTTAGATCAATCTATTAGCTAGGGTTTCACTTAAAATATTTATTTAAGCTCGAGCCAATTAATGAAATTATCACTTCTTCTATTCTTTAATATACTTCATAGTTTTTAAAATATGTCCTAAATTTTAGGTTAAAATATATGATAAGATATAGCCTAAAATATATGATAAGATATATGCTAAAATATTGGATAAGATATAGCCTAAATTATAGGCTAAATATTAGCCTAAGAGATAGCCTAAAATCTACTTTAAAAAGAACTCTTATTCAAGTAGAAGTCTCCTAGATTAATGAGTCTACTTTAAAAAGAATTCTTCTTTAATTAAGAATCTTTTTCATTAATAAGTTTATTTTAAAAGAACTATTCTTTAAATAAGAGTCTTTTTAATTAATAAGTATTACTAATCTTTTTTTGTAATAGAAAACATATTTATCAGTTACATATGATTAAGAGTTTTAATTTTTTCTATAAATAAAACACATTGCTCATTTTTTTGATTATCCATACAAGAGCATTATTCTCTTCATCTTAATCTCTCTCTTATTTTGCAAATATAAGTTCATAATTCTTTAGGATTTTTTATTTAATTAATCTATCAAACATTAGTGGTTGTGTGTTATTGATTAATAAGCCTACTTTGTTTATAATGTTTTGATCATATGTTCTTATAGCTTCTTCTTTATTCTTGTTCTTAAATTATTGGATCAAATAATCGCGTGTAATATCATAATTAGTTGTTTTGATTATTAATCTTTAAATAATCTATCTTTATTGAACTTTTACTTTAACATCTATTGTAGGGCTGTTAATTGATTTTAATTTAACTGATAATTTATTAAATTATTTAGTTAGGGTTATTCATTATTGATTTTACTATAGGACACACATTTGTATTTGTTTTATTGAGCTAACTTTTCAGGTACTGGTAGAACGGGTTGAATTTCTTGTATGACTTAAGTTGTCAGAACGTTGGTTTGGATCCACAGATCTTTCTAATAAAGACTATGGTGAAAGTAGTGGCTTGTAAGTAAATTACTTGGAAGCATTACCTTAGTGGTTAGTTTGAGTCCTAGTCTTATAATTGAAGTTTTTCATAGTTGAGAGTTAGGTGGTCCGATAGACCAGTAGTTTTTCGATGAATATATCATATTAGGCCTAAGTGTAGATTTTTGATAAATGCTCCTAAATTTATTAATACTTTTCATGCTTCATATAGTAGGACTCATAGCTATTATTCATTTATGAATGTTGCATCATGTTCTAGGATGAATGAAAATTATAATAACATGTTTAAAAATTCTATTAGAAAGTATGAAGTTGTTGGTTCAAAGAGGCAAGTAAAATCCAACACTTTAAATTTTAGGACTAATTACCATAATCCTATCATGTAAGATGCATCTTCATTTAGGATGAATGAAAAATCTAAAGGTAAGTCTAAGAATATATCAATGATAACTAACATAGTTAATTTCCAACCCAAAGACACTAAGAAACTAAAATTCAAGAAACTTTAGGTTAGGAAAGATTGTTTTTTTTTCGGTCAGTTAATTGTCTCCCTTTCCCCTAGGAAATTTTTATTTTGTGTTTGATTGATCCTAGGTGAGCATGTTAGTTTGATTAGTTAATTATTTTTAATTTTGAATTTAGTTTTTTTATTCTTGATTTTGTTTTAATTTATTTAAAAATTGTTATTAAAACAAAAACAAAAATCAAAATTTCAAAAAAATAATAAAGGGAGTAAAATTGTTCTAATAATAAAATAAACTCAAATATTATTTTGGATCAAGAAAATAAATATTTATATAACTTGATTTTTTTTTATTAATTATTCATTATGTAATTAGTATTTTGTTTTGTGCATTTATTTTTTTTCATATTATATGGTGATCAATGTTAACAAGAACTCACTCACACACTCATTGAATACATACGTATGTTATACTTGAAGTTTATAATTAGCTTTGTGAGATTTCAAGACTTAAGAAAACCTTGACTATAAAAGTTATGGTTAAACTTTGTCTTTCACTGTATAAAATGCTAATACAGAGAGATACCTAGCTTTGAGAGGGTTACCTACTGTAATATGTGAAAACTGTCCCATTAAGCGGAGGAGACTACCTCACAATTAGTGTGAAATTCATCATACTAGGTATATTGGCTCAAGCATATTTCCTTAAAAAATATAATATGATAAATGAAATAGATATATTCAAAAATAAATTGCATGCATAAAAAGAAAAAGCCACAAATGATTATACAAAAAGTAAAATATATAATCATTCCCTCGTACAAAAAGAAAATATGATAAATATTGAGAGGAAATGAACAAGAAATATAATTAAAATTCTATCTTAGTAAAAAAAATTATTATGTACAAGTATGAATTCAACTGAGATTTTTGTATGATTAGTGATACTATTTTCTTTAAATCTTTGAGATTTTTGCATGATTGGTGATACTAATTTATTGTCAAGTTATTTCCAAGTGTATGCACCCCATATATCCCAATGAAATAACAAGAGTCATCCTCATTTATTATCATTTAATACATCTCTTTATTTTCTTTCTCTAAATAGAATATGTTCCCAACAACAACCAAAGACTCTCCATAGGAGATTTACATTTTAAAATTGGTTTAGGAAGTCTATTAGTGAATATGATATTGCTTGATGCATTACACATTATGAAGAAGTGTTAAGCCTATCTACACTAGGTGACTACACCGTCTTTATACAAAGCTATTATACCAAGTGTGAGGATGACTTTTCAAGTGTTGAATGCCTTGACTAGTTAAGAAGAACTTAAGGGCATATTTGATGTAATGTATTTGATACGTGAAGTATAACTGTATTGAATTGTATTATATTTATTTTTATAATGTTTTGTAACAAACTGTATATAATATAGTTAGAAAAAATTAATTACAAATATTTTAATAAAATAATTTTTATTATAAATTTAATTAAATCAATATTTAATTTTTAATATTTTTATTAGATTTTAAAATAAAAAATAATTATTTTTAATATTAGATGAAAGAAAAAATCAAGACATATAATTTTATAATTGAAACTTGAGATAGACTAAGTTATTATTCATTATGGTTTAGACTCATACCTCTTAATTGAACTAAATTCACATAATTGTGTTATTTTTATATTCTAAAATACAGTCTCATTTTATAATCAAACACATGATTCTATAAAAGTTATTTAATCGTATCTTTAATACTAGGTAACAAATATATACTAAATGTTTGATATTCTCTCCGTTGACAATGGAAATTATAAAATATTAAATAAATAAGCAAATAGCAGACTTACGGCATAGCCAAATGTATTTGGTGAAATGTCCAACAAAAAAACATAAAACTAAATCAAGCATTAGATACAACAAAACACATGTAAACACAAGATCAAGAGGTCCACGATTTATAAGTGAAGAAGTTCCAAAGGATTGAAGGAGAATTTTATTAAACTCAAACTTATTTGTGGAATACAATGGAAGATGATATTATTACAATTATTTTAATTATTTTTATAATATTTTTGTGTCATAATTGTTAAATAATATTGTCATTAACAAAAAAATATTATGACAATAATAATTTAAATTATAATAATATCATCATCCTTATAATTTATTTGACTGAATAAGATAATCTAAGGGAGAAGGATGAGAGTAGTCTCGTAACTTTAAGTAAATAAATGTTTTAATTTAACTATAAAATTATAAACTTTAATTCCATAAATTTAGTGTTAAAAAAGTGTATTTTAGTCCTATTTTTTAGTTTTTTTAAGATTATAATTAACATTTTTTTAAAGTTATAAGATTAAAATTTTCTAAGATATATATATATATATATTTTGGTAAATGACTTCTGTGATAGATGGCGAAGGCGATAATGCCAAAGGTGAGAAGCGGATTCTTTTTTATTATTATTATGAAAACATCAGTAATAGATAACAACGATGATGTACATTGGATTATGAGGTAGAATGGGATGTTGAACCAATGTGGAAAATATGAAGACCAGAGCCATTTGCAATGGCAACAACATGAGGACCATTATATTTTGATGAAGATTTAAGTTGGCCAAATTATATGCAATGTGATGAGAAACATCATAATCCACAAACCAGCTTCTATTATGTGGTTTATAAGTAGTTGTAAGATATGCAGTTGGGTTACGAGGATACCGATCAAAGATAGCTGGAAACATTTTCAAGCTCCATGCCCTCTACCACAAAATCGACGTATCATAAGTTTTTCATATCAAATCATTTCTAGTTTTGGATTTCCTGTATTAAAAGTGTCCAATTTCTGTTTTATTAATAGTACCATAACACCTAATTTAAAAAACCACCAAGTTTCTAGAGGAACTTTATATTAAGGGTAATATTTTAAATGATGTGGTATAATTTGTTAATAAGATAGAGATTAAAATATTATTTAAAATAGAGGATCGAAATCTTCATTTTTTTTTCTCATTTACAAGTATATGTATGAAAAAGGTATACAAAAATTTGAACTATTTCTCAGTTGCAATCTTCAACATATGTTGTGATCAAGAGTTAGGGAGAGTTGGTGTCATCATTTGAGAAGCTTGGGTTGTCAGCACTGTAATGTTTATTGCTGAATATAACACTTCTCGTCGTGTTGGAATGACAATTGTTATTTTTATATATTTTTAAATATCAATATCTTTATATTTATATATACTTTATTATTATAACGAGATAAAATTATTTATTTTATATTTATTGAAAAAATAGTGATTTTTTAGTTTTTTTGTGATTTTTTTGAAATTTGTATAATTTTTTTATAATATTTATTTGACATGTCGATATATTTAGAAAAATAAATGGATTTACTTAACAAGCCGAATCCAATTCCATTACATCAAACAAGGTGCCATGTGTCACTTAAATATATTAGCATCATCTCACATTCATGCCTCCTTCCTTGGAGTTGTGTGAAGAGTGATTTTTGCGTACCGGTCTCAATACAATTCTAAAGCAGAATTGCACAAAAACTAAGAGAAAAATAAAAAAAATGCAAAATTATAGAATAAAGTTGGAGGTAACAATAAAGAAGAAGATTCAAGAGTCAATCAAAACAACTAAAGATCATAAATAAAGGTAATAATCCTAAGATTTCTTCTCATTTGTTTCATGAATAATAGTCTTAACTTAATGTTTCTATGAGTAGTTAATTGTATAATTGATTATATGATATTTCAAAGCTCTAGACCTGGCTTGCAACATTTAATAAGATCTAAAATATTCTATTAAATTATTCTTCTTGATTATGTATTAATTCTCACTTTTAATCTTTGTATAAATTTATTTTATTATTAAGTATATAATTAAATAATCATATTAATTCATTGTTAATCAATTTAATTGATTAGGTACATAATTATTTGATTAATTTAAATAATTAGTGATAAATTTCTTGCAATGAAAATTAATACTCAAGATAATTAAACTAAGTTTGTGTATTTAACCTTGATTTGATTTGCCTATTAAAATTGAATGTTTTTGATAGATTCAATTTAAAGAGTTTATTCTAGGTTGTCTATTAAAAATAATTTGGATTAAAAGCTTTTTTAATTCAACAAGTAGGTGGGAAAAGATCAAGACTTTAGAGCTTGTAAATTTCTCTAAGTTGATATGATGAAAGAATAAGAGTTTGATATGCTTTTATTGATTTGAAATAAATGCTAGTGGTGAAGAATGATCATGCAACCTTTCTTTTATTCATATATTTATCGTAATCTTTAGATTTTATTTTTATTTTATTAATATTTAATTGTTTGTTTTAATTTTTAGTTTACAAAAAAATCAAAAATGACCTTTTACTAATTTTAATTAACTTACTAATGAGCTAGTAATTAGAAGTAGATATTATTACCAATCCTCGTGGGTACAATAATCCTTGTTCATAAAATTACTCGTCACTTGTACATGATCACATATACTTTTTTTGTTTTCAATTATGTCAACCTTTTGGTGCTATTGTAGGAGCTCGAACCCAGGTCACCCATGTGACAGGCTATAATACTTACCACTATGCAACAACTTGTCTAAAGACATTATGAATATTCAATTTGAGAATGCTTTAATGAGAATGTCGACCAACTAATATTCTTGATAAATCTTGTGCAACTCCAAAAGATATCCTTCTGACTTCTCTTTAATGAAGAATATGTCCACTTTGACATGCTTTATACGATCATGTTGAACTAGATTGTGAGAAATTTCACATGCTTCTTTATTATTAAAAAATAATCAAACTGGTTTTCTAGAAGGAGAAACCAATTATTGTAAGAGAAATTGTATCCACAACATTTCACAAAACCCAAATACCATGCCTTAATATTCAACTTGTACTCTTGAACGTGAAACAATATCTTGTTTCTTGTTTCTCCGTGTTATAAAGTTACCATTCACAAAAGTGAAGTACCCTAATATAGATCGTCTATCAACTATTGATCCAACCCAATCAGCATTAGTAAATGCATCTATTCTTTGGAATTTTGTATTATTGGAGTATAAAATTCCCTTTCTAGATGTAGACTTCAGATACCTCAAAATAAGTAACATTTCATTTAATGTTGTTCTCCAAGATTATGTATAAATTGACTAACGGTACTGAAAGCATAAGTAAGATCTAGTCATGTGTGCCAAATATAACAATCTTTTAACAAGCCTCTAATATCTTTCTTTATCCAATAGAAGCTAATCAATCTTAATATATAACTTCAAACTTTCTTCCACTAATGTACTACATGTTGACAAGATGACATACAAATTTATTTTAATAGGTCTAAGGTATACTTCCTTTGAGACGAGAAGATTTCTTCCATAGATTTAGAAAACTCAATTCCAAGAAAATATGTCAAAGGACCTAAATTCATTGTTTCAAATTCTCTTATCAAGTATCTCTAAAGAGCTTTCCTTTCCTCTTCATCATTACATGTAACCACCATGTCATCTACATATGCAATGAGAGAAGTAATCTTACCATGTTGTTTCTTCATATATAGGCTATGGTCTAAATTACTTTGATGATATCCACATTCTATCATATGCTTTATGAATATTTCAAACCATACTCTTGGATATTTCTTTAAGCCAAGTAATCTTTTTTTTTTTCAATTTGCACACATTTTGGTTATTCTTTTTTTGTAAGATGCATCCTAGTGGGATGTTCATATAGATTTCTTCAGATAGTTTTTTGTGTAAGAATGCCTTCTTCACATCAAATTATTATAATTTTCAATCCAAATTTGCAACTAAAGACAATAGGACATGAACTACATTAATTTTGGATACATGTGCAAAACGTATATGTATAGTCGATCCTTAGGTAAGAGTAAATGAATACTTGCTTCCATTTCACTTACTTCTTTATTACACTTTTCATTTTGAGAGTTATCACCACTTAAATCCAAACTACTTGTCTTTTGATTACTTTCATTCTCATGAATTTGACCTTTTCATGGGGGAAAAATCATATGTGAGGGTTTAAATTTCTATCTAGTTATATTTCCCCTAAAATTCAAGCTTAGAATGAAAATACATTGTATCTTCGTGAAAAACAACATCCATGATAATACTCATTCATTTTGTAGGAGGATCATAGCACATGTATCCCTTTTATTATACAACATATATCATAAAAACATAACATATTGCTCAAGTATCCAATAGTTTACATTATGGTTTGTGTAGGTGTATTAATTCCACAACTTGACAGACATGATGAGGTAAACTGAGGACATTTGGTGCAACACTTGCTTCAGTCATAAGCTAGAATGGTGCTCGAAAGTCAATAAAACTAGAAGGTACCCGATTCGTCAAATATGCTATTGAGATAAGTGCTTCCCCAATAAGATAATGGCACATGGGCTTCTATCAATAATGCACGAACAATCTCCAATGCCATCTATCGAGTGTATCGGAACAAGTAATTTGATGAACAATCCCTTCTAATTTCAAATATTGATGAAGTTTAGAACTTTTGTATTCACCTCTATTGTGATTGAGTAGAACCTGAATCTATGCATTCTATAAGGTATGAACCATCTTATGAAAAATATCAGACAAAAATTTACTTCACTTTTAGACTTCATCAAGCATACCCATATAATTCTTCTACAATCATCAATAAATATAGCAAACCATCGTGATACTCCAATAGTACAAACTTTGGAAAGTCCCCACAAGTTAGATTGTATAAACATAAAAGAAACTAGACTTTTATTTAAGGGTAAAGGAAAAGTGGAATGATGGATTTTTTTCAATTCACAAATATCACACGTCAAAGTTGAAGCATCAAAACTCATAAATAAAGTTGAAAACAATTTTTTTTAATATCTAAAGGAAGCATGATCTAGTGTCATATGCCATGGCCATTTGTTTGATTTATTCCTTGCTTCAAACCTAGATGCTACCAATATAGCATTCAAATTGTTAGAACTTGTTCAAGCCAAGTCCAAATAGTACAATTTTCCTTGCCTAATACTATAACCAATTGTTTGTCTTGTTTGGATGTCCTAAAAAAAAGCCAAACAATTACAACACAAGACAAAGTAGAAGTTATTTGAGAAATAGATAAAAAGTTATAATCTAAAGATGGAACAACTAATATTGAATATAAATTTAAAGTATTAGTGAGCAATAAAAATCCTTTCCCAATAACCAAGGTTGAGATACCAATGGAAGTATAAATATTTTTTTATGAAGATGACTTTTAGTGTTAAGACTTGTCCAAAATCAAAAGTCTTATTATCTATTGCACCAAAATCAATTATCCATGTATTATTAAAAATAGGAGTAGAATTTGTGAGAACCTTAGCAACATTGTATGAGGTTGTTATCAATACTGATGAGCTTTCAATAATATCTTTAACTATTGTTGTTTCACCATTAATGGAAGTAGACATTAGTTTTGGATATTTCTTTCGAGAATCACAGTTGTGATCCCACCTATCTAGATATCCCACAAATCAAAACATCGATCTTTTGTATGACCCTTTCGATGGTAATGAGTGCATTTGAATGATGACTTATCAACAACTTTTCTAAATTTCATTTGATCTTACTAATTTAAAACTAGTCGACTTTGAGTCATCACTACAAAAGCATTATTCTTTAAACTTTCCATTCAAGGTAATACAATGTATTATCCCTCATCATGTTTGGGAACAACACCCTTCTAAATCTGGGACTATTTCTTTTTGTAGAATTTCTCCAAGAACTTGCTTGAAATTATCATTCAATGTGGCAAGAAATGATGTACTCATAGCCTTTCAACAGACACTTGGTAGGTTATTATATCATCAGAATCTTTCACCACCACTTTATCAGAATGTTTCAGTTCTTAAAAAACTTCAAACAATTCACAATAATACTAATGAGTGTTTGAAAAACACTAATATTTCGTGTATTTTTAGCTTCAGTTTGGTAAATTGATCAATACATGAAGAATTATACCCAAAGTATTCATTGGAAACTTAGAAGAATAAAAAGAATAATACCTATAAGACTTACATGTGATCCAACCATTTGTAAAGGGGTGAAACAAGAAAGTGAAGAGAAGAAATACGGGCCATGGCATGAAGTACAATGGGTTGCATCACACTCCACTTTGTTTAAACATTGATTTCAAATAGCTTGAGTTAGGCCACAGCAGAGGAATGTTGTGCCACGATGCGATCCTTTATGTTTAAAGTAAGGCAAATTAAAATATAACATAGGTTGTGGCATAGATAAACTGGGGTTGCAACACAAACATGTATATGAATTATAGAGTATCTTTAATAAAAAAGGAAAGGGAAAAAAAGGGTATCAAAATGGTAACCTTAATCGACCTAATTTTTTCCTCCACCTATATTTCCCCAAATTGTTTAAGAAAGATTGCATGACCTAGTATATGACTAGGGTAAGGAGAAAAAAAATCCTAAAGGACTCATCCCTAACTTACAACGAATAGAATAGTAAAACACTTATACAATACATACAGTAGAAACACAAATAGTATAATATCAATAAAAGAAAATTTTAATAACATATATTATATACCAAATAAAAAGCAAGTAAATAACAATTGTTTTCTAATCAAAGTGTAAGCTAATAGTATGTTGAAACATACACACCTTAAAATTGGATTATACTAATACACAAATCATGCATAACAATCCTTATAATGAGATAAACCTATATAGAGACCGCATCTATATGATAACATCCTCGGTTTATTTATAACAACCACTCGGTAGCAAATAATCACTAAAAAATAAAAGGGTTACAACACTAATAGACAGTAAAACCATTATTCCCACTATTAGACAAGACCTTCATCCAAACTGCCTATTATTGTTCTTCACTTGCTACTTTCGAACCTATTTGGTTCAACACTCGAACCCGGCTGTCCTCCATAACCAACACTAACAAATGTGATGTGATTGAAAACCAATGATCAGTAATAGTAAGTATATCAACTCATAACCTCATGGGACATAGTCCACTACAAATATCAATTCACCTATAGGAGATACACATCCAAACCACAGACTCTTACAGATTACAATTTGATTACTAGACTCATAAAAAAGACCCAATCTCAAATATAAGCTCGCCAAACTAATTTTAAAACTAGATATAAATCTCAATATATTTTCACATAATTTTAGCTCTTAAAATAAGGTTAAAGAAAAGAGAAATTAGTAGGGTATTTATAGTACTCAAATTTGCCACCTTGCAACCAGTTTGCCACTACATGTGGCGAGGTCCCTAGTGAGCTTATTGGCGAGTTATATAAAACATGATATTTTTTGTTTCTAAAAATGTCGAGCAAAAACCACAAATAATCACATCCATAACAAGCCAAAAACCATGAGTAACAACGTTGGCTCACTGGCATGCCAAAAACCATGAGTAACAACGTTGGCTCACTCGCAAGCCAAAAACCAACACTCTTAACCTAGCAATAACATTATGAAAACCAACCCCATGGTTTTTGTAAACATACTTCCATACAAAGTGTACCTAACTATGGGCTTGTGTGAATTAGTTATTAGCAGTAACCAACCTTATATAGACGAAGACAAATACACTAAGTAAAATAAAATAGGCACCTTGCTTTATACATGGGAAACCAACACACAGATATAAGTAAAACTAGACTTACATTCTTTTTCTTTGGCTTTCCATGTCAAAACACTTCATAACTAGGTACATACACTCAGCAAACATGATATGATCATGAAGATGTCCTAAAGTTGTTTGTTCCTATGAACAACACAACAACAAACATTAAAACCCAAAAGATACACCTACACCAAGTACATACATCTTGTGCACTCCATCTATCTCTATTTATTAACTAATCCATTATATCACTCAGAAGCATGAAGGTCTCATCACTACTGTACACAGCACATTTGAAGGTTGAAGACTTCATTCTACACTACAAATGTATCATATAAAAATAGTGTGTAGTCAAACCACATACTATCATGTTACCCTTACACAGGTACACTCTGATAGACACAAACATAAGTATAATTGTCCAACTCTTCCTGACTTCATGTAATCCTTCCCCTGAATGCATGCAAGTCAGACAACAATATATAATGTAACCCTACACTCATAACTCATACAATACAAAACATGGAAATAAACTTAGTTGTGCATATAAATATACTATAATCCTAACATTAATGCAACATAATAGGTATGATTAAAGCAAACATAATAAGAAATACCACATGCTTTAAGAGAAAAAGACATAAAGAAGCACCAAGAAACTAATAGACTAGAAGCATGCAATATGCAATAAACTAAATACAAGGGAAACCAAAGATAAATGCAGACAAAAAACATCTCAATTTACACAAGAAAACATATGTCATGCATTCTAATAAAAAATACTAGGCAATGAATGACAAACAATAATCTTGCAAGAAGGAAGCAGAAGTATGGAAACACATAAGTAGACATGTGAATTCAGAGATAGCATATAATGTATGCAACATGTCATACTACCACTCCTACTTATGCATGGTTCATAGAGTGATATATCATAGAGAAGGAAGCAACACATAAACATGTGATGCGTGCTTAAAAAGTACTAAAATTAACATGATTTAATGTATTTTAATTGATTAAATAGATTTATATTTGTATGATTTTATCATATTTTTATATAAAATTTTCTTTTCAGAATCACATGTATTTTTATTGTTTTTCAGCAAATTTTGTTCAAAAATAATTTAAAGACTCGAAGAAAAATACTGGAGGTAATACATCACAAATATGTTGAGAAAAAAATGATGAAAAGTAAAAAAGAAATAGAAACATTAGACAAAATAGGTTAAAACTGTCAAAAAGGTCAAAATGCCTCAATCAGCATGCGTCCCGAGTGCATACTTCAAGCCCAACATGCGTCAGTGCTTGTCCTGGGTGCAGTCATGTGCATGCCTAGCCTGTCCCATAAGCATCTATGCACATGTCACGTCGAGATTCATGCCCTTGTTCGCACATATCAACCAATTCATGCACGTGCCATACCGAGCCCAACCACATGCACCTTTATCCCCACACGAGTGCCAGCTACCCAAACGCATGCAAGACCATTTTCAAGATATTTTTCCACTTTTTTAGTCTTTTACTCACCTATGAAAGAACCGTTTCCCCCAATGTAAAAATCATGCCTAAAATCTAAACTCTTCTCTCACTCTCTCTAATAAGCTTTCTTAGTTTTAAAGTTCTTCTCCTTTTGAGAAGAACTAGTTATGCTTTTGTAAATTTCTAGTTTTTGATTTAATAAACGGAAATGAAAATTTGTTTAGAGGTTTTCTAGAAACATAATTAGCATCAAAGTTCTTTAAGGATTATTTTGAGGTATAATTTTAAAATTAATTCTTTACAGTTATATTTATGTTTAATTCTTATATGTTATATTTAATTTTTTTGTGATTAAATTTAATATGACTGGCTATTTGTAAATATGATATAATAATAATGTTATATTTTCAAAATATTAAATAGATAAAACATTTATATAAAATAAATTAATTTTTTTATTCAAGATTTTATATTAAGTATGTTAGAAAATATATTATTTTATATTACAAACTTAAATCTAAAAATTATACTTTAAGATTTAATTATCAAATAGTCCCATTTTATTTGTTGGTCTAATCGCCCGGTATTTAGAGTAAAACTCTATTTCAAAAGTTTTAATAAGAATTATTATTCGAAAATATATTGAACAATATATTTTCAATAATGGTTTTAAAACTTGAAAGTTAGTACTGAGATAATTAAGTTTTTATATTTAATTTGAACACCTTAAATAAAGTTTAAAATGTTTAATCCTACCAAATGTGGCATCTAAATGGTTCATTTTCAATCTCTTAGGAAAAAAGAATTAATTTAATTAACCAAATTAATTATCGATCTCACACATAGGTGTTAATTGATTTGTTTAATTAACAAAAAAATATCTAACCCCACCAAATGTGGTATTTATATAAAAAAGAGATAATCAATAAATATCAATTTATATATTTAGTAACTTAAATAATATGAGCAAGCATAATTAACTTAATTATTATATCCATAAATACTCAACTATTATTAATGATAAAATTTGCATAATTGTTTATTGAATCCATATCTATATCTATTTTTTTATGTTATTAGATTAGGAAATACAAAAAAAATTAAAATATCGTGACAGGAATTTTAGGATTTAATTTCATTTTTAAAAGTTTGGATAATAAATTAAAAATCACATATACTCCTTCCTTAGATCGACCTTGAGAGTATACTTGTCATTTTGTATAAAATCATTTGTGCACTTACGAGACTTTTACATATATAAAACCAAAGTCTTTGCAAAACTGATATTGCTAACCTGATGCCGATTTTGTTCATCAATGTGTAGCATAACAAAAACTCACAAATAAGGAAAACAACAGGAAGTAAAATAAACACATCACTTCCCTTTATAGAATACATAAATTGCATATCTCTCTCCCTAAAATTATGCACACAATATGATAAACATGTTATGCATTCTACTCCCAAACACCCCGAATGCAGAAGCATCTACACAAGGTAGACAACAAGAAATAATGAATGAAGGAAGCAAAAAAAGCATGTTCAACAAAACATATGGTCTGTAAAGAATAAACAATATATTCAACCAAATATCCAAATGTCCATCAATCTATAATGCATTCATGTAAGGGCATGACTAAATTTTTGATGACATGTGTGACATGCAAACTTTGGCTACCCAATATACCATTATGATATGCTTATGTGAACTAAGAAAATCGAAATATACACTAAAGTGGAATCAAGCTTCATAAGTCCATAATTAGTCTCTATCTCCACTAATGTAAGTGCCAGCCAAGAAGAAATCAATAAGTTTTTCAAAACCTACAATGATAGGTTGAGGATGGGGTATAAATAAGAAGACATTTAGACTTGAACACACCTTTAATGATCCAATCAAAATGGATAAGATCACGTATAAGAAATACATATCCTTAAACATGGATTCTTTTCTCTCTAATTCTCAAACTTTGACCAATAAAGTTGAGAGAATAGTACACAAAAATTAGATGTTTTGTGAAACTACCTTAGCATACTCATCATCTTTTACTTTTGTTTTTGCTTTTATCACTCCCTTTGCTTACGTAAACAAATTTTAAGACTTCTTTTTCTTTTTCCTTTCTCTATCTTTCCCAATTGTTTTTAAATTCATCATTTCATTATCACCCTTATTTTTCCTCTTTTTTTTTTGAATGAAACCTAGAAGGTAAAGCTAACAAATGTAGAACAAACATGCTTAACAAAAGGGTGTAAAAGGTAAGTGGAAATAAGTCTTTACCCTAGCCCAAAATTTAGGAGCAAAAAAAATGAAAGGAAACCACTAAAGTTAGAGGAAAAGTTACCATGCTTAATTTTAACAATTTTAAAAAAATTATATTCACATTTTCATTTTTATTGTGTTTGATTTTATTGTCTTTACGTGTTTTAGCAGTTTTTAGAATTTTAAGATTAGTTTTTAAAAATTTTCTTACAAAAATTTATCATTTCTTTAAATCAAATTTAAGTAAATAGTTAAGTCTTTTTCACTATTAGATTAATTTTTGAAAACATATCATGGAGTATATGATAATTAGTTAGTTTGTGTCATGACTAGTATTTCTTGATAAGGTGTGAAAATTATATTTAACCCAAAATCGGTATTTAGGAATCAAATAATTAAGAATACCATTGTGAGATATAATTTGAGCCTAATTTTCTTTATTTTAAGTGAAATATATTTTTTTACTCCAAACACATTTCTTATTTCTTTAAATTATTAGATGATCTCTATAGAACTTAGCATTGAATGTCTGAATTTTTACATTTTAATGAAGTGTTATATATTTATTTTTCATATGCTTAGATTAAATGATTTAAATAGAAATTGATAGTAAATGTTTCTCTTCATTTATATATGACTTATATTAAAATATATATATAACTAAGGTTACCTATACAAATACAAACAGAAAAGCCAAATATTAACCACTCATCTTACCATATAAAAAATGTACAATCTATACATGGGTCAACTCTCTAAAAAATGGATTCTCTTATAAAAAAACATATAAGATAAAGAAAAAAATAGAAAGAAAGAGACGAAAATGAATAGTATAATATATATATATATTATGACCCAAAAAACCTAAACAGTTTTGAGAAATTGTTTAATGCAAAAGAAAATATTGGAAATAATTCTCTAAGAAGTCATTGCATTTTCCTACATTTTCTAAGAGGCATATTACTTGATATTTTTATTTGATGAATTCGATTGATGTATGAAAGTAATGTATAATATTTTATAAATCCTTACTTTTAATTCCTTTCATGAGATTAACATTAAAATAACACTTGAGGCTTTCTTCTTTATATATATGCGAAAATATTAGTTCATTTCTATACATCAACTCTTTCACATATAAATTAGCATAAGTGGTTGAACCCATATGATTCAGTGTTTTTGAGAGTATTGATTTATGAGGAATAGAGTTGAAATGAATTCGGATTCTTGACACTAAGTTTGGGTGAAATTAAATCGATACATTTTTATATGAAATATGAAAATGATTTTCAATTAATTATTATAATAAATTATGAATGTATAGGAAGTTGAAATAATCAATGCTTAATATTTTAATTATGAAATTTAAAAGAGATTATAAGTATAATATATTTTTGTGTTTCATTTTTTTACTTTATTTTAAATTTTAGTTAACTTCTTATTTTATTTGTTTTATTTTGTTTTCATTTTATTTGTTAATATTTGTGGGTATCATTACTGAAAACCCTAACGAGACTTAAACTCATCCACTAGGGAAACCTAGAGGTTTAAAAACTTGTTGCATACGCTAAATGCAACCATGTCAATCCACGGAAGTGATTTATGATAGTTTAATTTTTAGTTTTTATTGCTTCTCTTGCTAAGGGAATAACAAAAAGATGGTTGGGTGTTGTGATGAATACTTAAAAAGTACTAGATTTGTCATGATTTAATGTACTTTAATTTATTAAATATATTCATAATTGTATAATTTTATCATATTTTTATATAAATTTGTCTTTTTGGAATCACAGGTATTTTTATTCTTTTTCAAGTATTTTCTTTCAAAAATAACTTCAAAAATCGAAGAAACAATACTGGAGGCAATACTTCACACATATTTTGAGAAAAGAAATGAGGAAAAGTCAAAAAGAGTCAAAACGGTCAAAAATATTAAAAAAACCGATATCCCATTGCAGCCGCCTATCCACGCCGAGTCCCACACACAACAACGCGTGCACGCACACACATGCCCAGCACACACCCGCATGCAATTGGAACACACCAAACACATACCCGCACACACGTAGCCAGCACACATCTATCACACGTCATGCCAATTCCGTATGTGCCAACATACGCTTATGTTTTGCCCCACCCATGCCAAATTCCCGTCTGTTGCAATTTTCGCGCCTCACACACGTTCTATCCTGTCCAAACGCATCCAAAATCAATTTTTCAAATATTTTTCCACTTTTTTTGCCCTTTTACTCACCTATAAAAGGACCATCTTTCCCCATTGTAAAACACACAATTTTCTAAGCTCTTTTTCTCTCTAGAAATTTTTCCTTTTTTTTAGTTTTTTGTTTTAGAGTTCTTCTATTTTTTAGAACTAGCTATGTTTTTATAGATTTTTAATTTTTGATTCAATAAAGGAAAATGCAAATCCGTTTGGAGGTTTTCCAGAAACAGAATTAGCATAAAAGTATTGTAAGGATTATTTTAAGGTATAATTTTAAAATGAATTCTTTATAGTTATTTTTTATGTTTTATTCCTATATATTATATTTAATTTTTCTGTGATTGAATTTAACATGATTGGCTATTTGTAAATATGATATAATAATAACGTTGTTATGCTTGCGAAATATTAAATAGGTAAAACATTTCTATAAAATAAATTGATTTTATTTTAATTCAAGACTTGATATTAAGGATGTTAGAGAGAAATATATTATTTTTCATTACAAACTTAAATATGAAAATTAAAGTTTAAGGTTTAATTATTCGACCTGATTTAAAATAGTGGTCTTTTATTTGTTGATACAATCGCCTGGTAGTTAGAGTGAAGTTCTATTTCAAAAGTTTTTATAAGAACTATTATTCGAAAATGTATTGACAACATATTTTCAATAATGATTTTAAAACTTTAAAGTAAGTAATCGAATGATTAAATTCTTAGGTTTAATTTGGACACCTTAAATAAAGTTTAAAATGTCTAACCCCACCAAAGGTGTCATTTAAATGGTTCATTTCCAATCTCTTAGAAAAAATGAATTAATTTAATTAACCTAATTAATTATCGACCCCATCCATAGATGTTAATTGATTTGTTTAATTAACAAAGAATATCTAACCCTATCAAAGGTGGTATTCGTATAAAAAAGAGAATCAATAAATATTCATTTATATATTTAATAACTTAAATAATATGAGTAAACATAATAAACTTAATTATTATATCCTTAAATACTCTACTGTTATGAATGATAAAAATTCTCATAATTGTTTATTGAATTTATATATATGTTTATTTTTTATGTTTTTAAATTAGGAAATAAACAAACCAAAATATCGTGAGGAGATGTTTAAGATTTAATTTTATTTTTAAGATTTTGAATAATAAATTAAAAACCACATATATTTCTTCTTTAGATCAACCTTGAGAGTATGCTTATCATTTGTTATAAAATGATTCGTGATCTTACGAAAATTTTACAAATATAAAAACAAAATTATTACCAAAATCGACATTGTATTCTGATCTTATCTCATTAACCAACTAACTTGATCCATCTGGTCAAATTATCGTCTCTATTCATTCCACTTTGTTTATGGGATATATTTCTTTCTAATACTATGCACTAGGGTTGTCCACGATCCGATCTGGTTTGGTCTTAAGTAAAAAAAAATTAACCAACCCGGCTTAGACCAGATTGTTTGGTTATCCAAAATGTTGTAACTGAACAATTTGGTCCTGTTTGATTAACAGTTTGGAACAGTTAATAATACATAATACAATATAATTTAATATGATATAATCTAATAGAATAAAGTTAAATGTGATGGTCATCAATCATCATACATAAATAGATATTATTGTTAAACACATAAATACATAAATAAATACACAAACTATTATTGAAATCCAAAAAGAAAACAGATTAGACATGAAGAAATAAAATCTTAATATCTCATTTACATAAAATTCTTACTATGAAAAGAACATGTTATTTTCTGTTAAGCCTATGTTAATACTTTGAAAATGAAAATGATTTTTCAATATTGAAACAGAAAGCATATTGAAATAGAAAGCTTATTTTTTATTTTAATCACAATCACGATTGAGGCTTAAAGAATGAATAAAATATTAGTAATGTTGAAAATATGTAATTTACATTGAAACTGAAAATGATATTTATTATCATTTTTAATAAAATGATTAAAATTAATAATTCAAATCAATATCATAAACAAATAAACATGGTGTAATGATAATTTTGGCACACACGACTAGTGAAGGAGAGAAATAGAATTTGGGAGTGTCAAAAAACCCTATCATAAACTCAAAAAAAAATCCTATCAAAAACTCATTTGAGGAAACATTTCAGAAACTCAAAAAAACCCTATCATAAACTAAATTTTTTTTATCAGAAACTCATTTGATAAAGCATTTTAGAAACTCAAAAAAATCCTATTAGAAACTAAAAAAAATCCTATCAGAAACTCAAAAAAACTCTATCATAAACTAAAAAAAAAATCTTATGAGAAACTCATTTGAGTAAGCATTTCAAAAACTCAAAAAAACCCTATTAGAAATTCAAAAAAACCCTATCATAAACTCAAAATAACCTTATGAGAAACTAAAAAAAAAGGATTGACAACCAATCCAAAATACAGACAATGTCTCGTAACGAAATTATACTGAGAATGTTTGGAGAAGTCACACGAAATAGTTCGTCCATAAACTCAAACATATATCAATCAGCTCACCACATACCTATTTCGTCCATAGATAACAGCACGCGAGGCGACGCAAGGAGAGGTGACTGGCTGGTGATGGATGCAACATGATGATGGTTGGGTGGTGTTGGAGGCGACGACGGTTTGCTTAAGCAAGGGTTTTTTTGAATCTCGCTTTCGCAAACGTAGACGACCACTAAAAATGAAATAGAGTTAGAGAAGGTAACACAGTTTAATTAAAAAAATAATTATTTATGAAAATCGGTCCGATCCGATCGATTTATAATTTTTATAACCAGATCAGACCGTTTGAAAATCGATTTTACTTAATGCAAACCAGATCAGACCGTTTCATTTATGAAACTATTCAATTTGATCTAATCTGTATCATTTTTTAATTTAAATCGATTCGATCCCGTTTTATTTATGAAATTATTTAATTTGGTCTAATTTGGATCAATTTTTCAATTGAAACCGATTCGGTCCCGTTTATGTAGAACCCGCTATGCACTAACTAAAACCGTAACAATTGTAAATTGAATTGCATCTTTATATAAAATTCTTATAAGATTCGCATTAACTTTGAAATGGGCAAATTTATTTAATAATGTAATTAATTACATTTTAACGTCAGTCCCGGTCACCAAACTTGTGCCAAAGCACTTTATAGTGATGTTACAATTTTCGTGGTTGGTGGGCCCATTACAAGTCCCTTCTATTTACATACATATAATTTACGTAGTCCTCCCATGTTTGTTTACCTATTTTCGGGCTGGATCCATCCCACCTACTTTATATATTAATCAAGAAAATTAAAGAAAAAACAATAAATTCAATGAAACTTGATAATTGTTTTACACGCATTTTTATATATGACACTTGTCTTGTATGTTGTTTAATGAACCCACCCAGTTATATTAATAGGATAAAGGGTAGTTTTTTTTTAATATAAGGATAAGGGGTAGTTTTTTTTTTAATATAAGGATAAAGGGTAGTTTTTTTTTTAATATAAGGATAAATGGTAGTTTTTTTTTAATACAAGGATAAAGGGTAGTTTTTTTTTAATACAAGGATAAAGGGTAGTTTAGTATGCTATCTATTTTTAACATAGTAGTTATTGGTGATTTTAATGAGATACTTTTTCTTGATGAAAAGTGGGGTGAAAAACGTATTAACATTCAAAAAAGCTATCTAAAAAATTTCATGGATGATCTTGGTGCTTTAGATATTGCTGCTAATGGTCCTAAATTCACTTGAACAAATAAACAGGCTAACAAATCCAGAATAAAAAAGAAATTGGATAGAGCTATTACTAGCAGTGGTTGGTACTTAAATTATTCTAAAGCTTTAATTCTAAACAAAAAATTTACTACTTATGACCATTCGACTATTATTTTGGACATGTTTAAAGAAAGTGAACACCTACCTAGACCTTTTAGATTTTTTGAAGCTTGGAATAGAGATCCTCAGTGCAAAAATATTATTAAACAAGCTTGGAATCATAGTGCGGGTGGAAACAGGGCAAATAAACTTTTGAGGAAACTGAAAATCATGGTAAATAAATTAAAGACTTGGAATAAAAGGGAATTTGTAATGTGTTGTACTCAAATCAAGGATATTGAAAGGAAACTCTATGAACTACAAAATCAAGACTCTTCTTTGAAAAAATCTTTGCAAATAGTGAAAATTCAAAATTTACAAATCTAACTTTAGGAATGGGTTCAAAGACAAGATCTCATTTGGAAACAAAAAATCAAGAAAAATCTCGTAAAAGATGGTGACAGAAATACTAGATTCTTCCATCTATTCACTATGTATAGAAGCAAACAAAATGCTATCTAGGCTATGAAATAGTGAGTCATTTTAATCTTATGTTTATGACTATTGAATCACTTAATTTTTCCCATTGGTCATTTGTCACTACATAGGAACATGTTGAACTTTGTAAGACCCCCGATGAACAAGAAATCAGAAGTGCTTTATGGTCGATACGTAGCCTCATTAAGTCCTGTTCTTGATGGAATGATTGCATGTTTCTATAAAAAAAAAACATTGACATATTGTTAAAATTGAAGTGGTAGATTCCATACAAGAATATTTTAGACTAAAGTGATTCACAAAGATATCAAATAAACAATTATCATTCTTTTCCAAAAAAAAAAAAACCAATCTAATTCGATTTCCCACTAGAGACGTATCAACCTCTATAATGTATCTTACAAGATCATTTCAAAATTTCTAGTAGGAAGATTGAGACCTCTTCTTAATAAATTAATTTCCTCTTATCGGGCAACTTTTGTACCTAAAAGGTGAATTTTTGAAAATTTCATTTTTGCTTACGAAGTTCTCAACACTAGAAGGAATAACCTCGTCCGTGATAACTTCTTCGGATTTGCAAGGTATAAGTGCTTTAATGGGAGTAAAAATTAATATAAATAAAGCTTATAATAAATGGAATGGAATGGAATGAAAAGTGGAATTCTTTATAAAATTTTGCAATATTATACGTCAATGTCTCTCAACTATCTAATACCTTGTCTTATTAAACGAGTTAAAATTTGAAAATTTCACCCCTACTCAAGGTTTAAGACAAGGGGATCCAATTTCACCATACTTATTCATAATAGCTATAGAATCTCTCTCAAGACTCATTATGAAAGCACAACCTAGAAAATTAATTCATCGAATTAAAATCTCAAGAAAAAATGTTCATATTAGTCATCTTTCCTGTATCAATTATATCCTTCTATTTTGTAATGCAACTCCTAACGAAAGACGTGAATTCCTTATAATTCTCCATAATTATGTGAATGTCCTTGGCTAGGAACTTAATCCAAATAAATCAGAATTTTTCTTCTCCAAAAATACTTTTGTGGCACTCGAAAGACAACTTTTAAACTATTTAACAATTAATCTCTGTGAAAGTAACATTACTTCTCTAGAAAATCCTCTCTTCCTATAGAAAAATAAGACTAGTGAATTTTAAAAAATATTGGATAACATTACTATCACAACTGAAGGTTGGAATGTTAGATTTATTTCAGGCATAACCATATTGTAATTCATAAATCCTAGATTTACCATGATCCTCTAGTGAACTTCTAATCTTTAATTCTAAATTACCTTGGTCCATAGTCATGATCTTCCAAAGAGACACAATCACCAATAATCACTAGAAGTCTTTAGATTTCCAAGTAATCACTCCCAAGTCAAATGGAGAGAGTAAGAGAGGCAGCAACGATAACGTTCTATTTTACACAAGGAGAGATACCCGAATCGCAAGTTCTCTCTATATATATTTTTTCTATGTAGAAAGTTAAACTATATTAAGAGAGAGAGACAGAGAGGCACTGGTACAGGAAAATATGCCTTTAAATTTCAAGAGGTGATATGTAGTCTATTTCCTTATTGAATCCTTAGCGGATTTAAATTTTGAATTCAAAACTTGCTATATTTGGGTATTTCCTTATTAAATCCTTAGCGGATTTAAATTTTGAATTCAGAACTTGCTGATATTTGGGTATTTCCTTATTTACAAAATATTACCATATTTAATTGTGTTCCCCATGGACCAATAGCATAATTGTATTATTTACAAACTTTATATAATTTAGTCCATCACTAAATCATAAAGTTATTAATAGGCATTATACACATTAAAAGCCCTACTTCTCATGACAAATATTGAACCTGATAAATAATACTTAATTTGATCAATTCATAAGAGTCTAATTATATATTTGATAGTCTATTATTCAATATATATTTATATCACATATAAGCCCTGATGAGTGCTCAAAAAGCACTAAAATTACCATGATTTTATGCACATTAATTGATTAAAAATATATATATATTTATATGATTTTATCATATATTTGTATAAATTTATCTTTTTCGGAATCACGGGTATTTCTATTGTTTTTTAGGTATTTTCACTTAAAAATGTAACTTAAAGACTCAAAGAAGAATACTGGAGGCAATACATCACAAATATATTAATAAATAAATGGGGAAAGGTCAACAAATATGAAAAATTGGAAAAAATGGAAAAAATGGGTCAAAAATGTCAAAAAGGATAAAATCACGCCGCCCAGCCGCGCCGAGCCCCGCGCGCGCCATGCTGTCGCCCACGCCCATGCCCGCACGTGCCATGCTGTCGCCCACGCCCGCACGCGTCTGCATGCCCTGCGTGCCCCTGGTGCTGTCTGTGCGTGCCGCTGCCCATTTTGCCCCATTTTTGCGCGCAGCTGTCCCCATGACGTCATGCTAACGTCATCAATGACCTCAGCAATTGCACTCCGCGTTTTCACAATTTTTTAACATTTTTTCACTCACTTTTTCTCCCCATCCTCACATATAAATACCCCCCTTCTCTTCACTTCATACCACACCTCAAAACACACTTCTCTCTTCTTTCTTTCTCTCCATTTCTTAGTTTTTAGTTTTTCTTAGTTTTTAGTTAATTTCTCTTAGTTTTAGAGTTCTTCCCTTTTTGGGAAGAACTAGTTATGTTTTTGTAATTTATTTGCTTTTGATTCAATAAATGGGAGTGCAAATTCCGCTTGGGGGTTTTTCAGCAACGGGAATAACATCAAAGTTCTGTAAGGATTTTATTTTCTTTACAGTTATTTTTTATGCTTTATTCTTACATGTTATATTTAATTTTTCTGTGATTAAATTTAACTCTGCTGGTTGTTTGTAAATATGATATAATAATAACGTTGTTATACTTGCGAAATATTAAATAGGTGAAAATCTCTAAAATGAATTGATTTTATTTTTATTCAAGATTTTATATTAAGAATGTTAGAGAAAAATATATTATTTTTCATTACAAACTTAAATCTAAAAATTATATTTTAAGGTTTAATTATCCGGTCTGATTTAGAGTAGTGCTATTTTATTTGTTGGTACAATCGCCCGGTAGTTAGAGTGAAGCTCTATTTCAAAAGTTTTTATAAGAATTATTATCTGAAAATGTATTGACAACATGTTTTCAGTAGTGGTTTTAAAACTTGAAAGTTAGTACTCGGATAATTAAATTCTTAGGTTTAATTTGGACACCTTGAATAAAGTTTAAACTGTCTAACCCCACCAAAGGTGGCATTTAAATGGTTCATTTTCAATCTCTTAGAAAAATGAATTAATTTAATTAACCAAATTAGTTATCAACCCCACCCATAGGTGTTAATTGATTTGTTTAGTTAACAAAGAATATCTAATCACACCAAATGTGGTATTCATACAAAAAAGAGAGAATCAATAAATATCAATTTATATCTTTAATAGCCTACATAATATGAGCAAGCATAATTAACTTAGTTATTATATCCATAAATACTCCACTATTATAAAGATAAAATTTGCATAAATATTTATTGAATCTATGTTTATTTTTATGTAAGTAGATTAAAAACACAAAACCCAAAATATCGTGACAGGATGTTTAGGATTTAATTTCATTTTTAAAAGTTTAAATAATAAATTAAAAACCACATACATTCCTTCCTTAGATCGACCTTGGGAGTATACTTATCATTTTCTACGAAATGATTCGTGCACTTGCGAGAGTTTTATAAATATAAAACCAAAGTATTGACAAGAATCGGCGATACTGGTTTTCGCTCATCAAGCCCATATATGTTGTAATTAATTGAAATTAATTCCAACAATCTCCCACTTGGACTATATGTATATACATATATTGATAAAACCGAATTGAGTACTCAAATTGTGCTATGATAACCTTTTGTGTCATTAACCAATTTTGTCCATCAATCATATTCACAAGGACTTAGGTAATATTTATCTCATGAAGGGAAACTAAACCAACATAAATCATAGTGTAAATATAACTAAATGACATGAATCATGAAGGAGATGTATAGTTTGGAAATTACATGCAATGTGATCCACATACCTATCTTCAATTTGGTCACTTTAACTTAATTTGATTTTGAGGTCAATCAAAAATTCAAAGGGCATAATAAACTGAATAACTGAAATATGAATAATGAAATCTGAATAACTACATGATACATACAAATAACATAATATAGTATAAAAGTTAACTGCATGATATCTGTAAAAGTATATCATATAAAATATAAAACATGACACATAAAATATAGACTCCTACTATATCTGACAATCCTATGTAGCATAGATACCCATTTGAGCGACATGCTCATGAACTGTTTGGGTACCAATCCCTTAGTAAATGGATCTGCTAGCATGGAAGCTATACCAATATGATTAATACTTATAAGTCCACTATGAACTCTTTCCTTCACAACAAGGAACTTAATGTCAATATGTTTGGATTTTGACGAGCTTTTACTATTGTTGGAATATAGTACTACTGAATTATTGTCACAATATATCTTGTAATGAAACTTAATAGTATCCATAATACGCAACCCAATGACAAAATTCCTTAGCCATATTCCATGGTTTGATGCCTCAAAACATGCAATGAATTCAGCTCCTATGGTGGAAGAAGAAATCATGTTCTACTTTGCACTCCTCCAAGAAATAGTTCCTACAACCAATGACCTCAAGCTTATATGATCTCTGATATGTCAACATATGATCCTTCGTTCTTTGCAAGTACCTAAGTACCCTCTTGGCTACTCTCCAATGATCCATACCAGGATTATTGAGATACTGGCCTAACATTTCTATGATGTATGCAATATTCGGACACATAAACACCTGATCATACATCAGACTTCCTACTACTGAAGCATATGGAATCTGGTGCATTTCTGATTTCTCGAGTTCTGTTTTTAAACATTGATTGAGATTAAATTTTTCTCCTTTTGAAACAGGGGTATTTCTTGGTTTATAGTGTTCCATGCCAAATCGCTTGAGAACTTTATTGATTTATGCTTGTTATGAAAGCCTCAAATAGCCTTATTTCGATCTCTTTGTATTTTAAGGCCTAACACATATGATGCTTTGCCAAGATCTTTATATCAAAATGCTTGAAAATAAATATCTTAGTTTCACACATCATGTTTATATTGTTACTGGAAAGCAATATATCATCAACATATAAAACCAGAAACATAAACTTACTCCCATCGAACTTGTGATATATGCAGTCATCCATCAAGTTAGGCTCAAATCCAAATGAGATAATTACTTGATGAAATTTGAAATACCACTATCGAGACGCTTTCTTTGATTTGAAAACCATCTACTTTGAGTCATGAGACTCAAAGTTAGGTGGTTGCACCATATAAATGGATACATCAATGTCGCCATTGAGAAACACAATCTTAACATCCATCTGGTGTAACTTAAGATCAAAATGTTCCACTAAAGCCATGATAATTCTGAAGGAATCTTTCATAGACACAGGTGAGAAAGTTTCTGTAAAGTCAATGCCTTCGTTCTATGTAAATCCCTTAGCAATAAGTCGCGCTTTGTATCTTTCCACATTACCTTCTGAATCCATCTTGGTCATAAATATCCATTTGCAACCAACATGTTTCACACCTTCAGGTAATGGGACGATATCCCAAACTTTGTTGTCATACATTGACTTTATTTCCTCATTCATGGCCTCGATCCATTTCTAAGAATTCGTACTTTACAAAGCCTGATGGAGATTGAGAGGGTCATCCTCCATCATGCTAATGTAGAATTCATGTTCTTGAAGGAACACAACATAATCCTTAGATATTGCACTTATTCTCTCTCTTGTGGACCACCTTAAAGGAATTTTTTCTTGAAGTTCTTGAGGTGGTATAGGTTCCTCTTCAACATCAACATTGTCTTGTATCAGATTATCTTCCATTTTTGGAGGTTCATTCATTGTACAATCCTAAACCAATGAGTCTCTAGATATTCTTATTACAATTGGTACCGTTGTTAGTGCCCCTTGTATAGGAGAATCTTGTTTCTCTTCAAAAACAATTTGATTTGTATTTCCCCCTTGAACCATAACATCCTCAAAGAACTTAATTGTATTTGTCTTGAACATTGTTCTATTAATAGGATCATAAAACTTATACCTCCGAGACCTTTCCGCATATTAGACAAAATAGTAGCTAACTATCCTTTCGTCCAGCTTTTTCTCTTGTGACCTATAAGGTCGAGCTTTAGCCAGATAACCCCAGATTCTAAAGTGTTAGAGACTAGGCTTCCACCCAGTCCACAATTCATATGGATTTTTGTTCACTACCTTATTCGGTACCCAATTCAGAATATATATTGATGCTTAATTGCTTCTCCCTAGAGGTTCAATGGAAGCAAGGTATGAGAAATCATACTCTACACCATCTCTATTAATGTTCGATTACACCTTTCAGCCACACTGTTCATTGCGGGAGAACCCAACATTGTATATTGTGGCACAATTCCATTATCCTTTAGAAATTTAGAAAAAGGCCCTAAACATTGATCTCTTAAGCCATCATATCGACTATAGTATTCACCACCATGATCCGATCTGATGCCTTTAATCCTTTTGTTGAGTTGTAACTCAACTTCAACCTTGAAGGATTTAAATGTGTCTATAGCTTGAGCCTTTTCTTTAATTAAAAATTTATAACCATATCTAGAATAATCATCAATGAAACTGATAAAATATACATGCCCATTCCTAGTAGCTGTAGGGGATGACCCACATATGTATGTATGTATCAGCTCAAGGACGTCCGTCATACGATTGGTTGTATATTTGTGCATGCTTGTTTGTTTTCCCTTTGCACACTCAATGCACAGATAGAGAACCGACATGTCTAATGGCCATATAATATCACTTTGAATAAGATGTGTAATTCTATGTTGAGAAATATGACCCAAAAGTTTATGCCAAAGTGTAGCTAAATCTTGATGTGTTAATTTTTTTCTAACGTTTCGAGTTTCATTATTCAAGGTCTCATTATAGGAAGAAATAATATCTAAAGCATAAAGATTATCTAAAACAGATAGAAAACCAGAAGTAACCAGATTGGAGTTTTGATACAAACCAAACTTTCTATCTCCAAATGAACAAGTAAACCTAATTTGTCCAATTTAAGTTTCACCTAAAAGACGGTACAACAAAAGTATCAAAAGAATCCAAATACAAGCCAGTTTTCAAAAGTAATCTAAAATGCCCTATTGCTTCAACTTCTACCTTGTATCAATCACCCATTTAATATATCTTTCACCATCACTTGGCTTCCAGTAACTTCGCCAACCCTGCATAAACATAGAGAGGTGAGTAGTTGCAACCAAATCTACCCATCATGTGTCTACAGAAATTGAAACTACATTAACTTCTTCACAAACAAATGAAAAATTAATACCTTTCTTGGCATGCCATGCATGATAGTTGGTACAATTATTCTTCACATGCCCTTCAGATCCATAGAAGAAACAACCCTTCTTCTTTTCTTTATTCAACACCGATTTGGTAACCAGTTTCTTATCTTGAATGGGCTTCTTCTATGAACTTGTAGTTGCAACATCTAAATTGGCCTTATGTTTATGTTTCCCTTTTCCCATAGAGGTAGAAGAAATGTTTGTGCTTTCACTCTTGTCTAACTTCAATCTCTCTTCCTCCTGAACACAGTGCTAGATGAGTTCATTAACTGTCCATGATTTTTCTTGATAGTTGTAACTCACCTTGAACTGTCCAAATGAGGCAGGAAGAGAGTTAAGGGCCAAATAGACTAACATATCATCCTATATAACTATCGTATGTCCCTTCAATTTTGAAGAGGTATACATCATTTCAAGAATGTGCTCCCTGATATTGCTCTTGCCATTGTACTTCATTGTGCATAGTTTGTTTAATAGAAGACTTATTTCAACCTTTTCATTCCTGACAAACCTCTGCTCAAGTTCCTTTAGATAGTATTTAGCAAGAGTGGAATCAAAAAATGGTCCCCTAAAACTTTCAAGAATGGTTTTCTGCATGTCCCGGAGACACAAGCAATTTGACCTCATCCATCGTGCATAAGCATTTTGTTCCTTTTCAGAATTAGTTTCAACAGGCACAGGTGGTTTGACCTTTTGCAATGCTATGTCCAAGTCAAGGCACCCAAGGATAATCTCTAGATTATCTTTCCAATCCTTGTAATTAGAACCCGTCAACATCGGAATGTTATTGATGTCGATTGTAAGATCAGTAATATTTGCTAAAAAATATTCATGAAGAACTAATCAAGCGACCGAATAATTATAAATAAAAAAATCAAAATAAAGCATATTCCATCTACTAAGTATCTTGGAACAATAAGTGCTCTTTGGAGTCAATTATTATTCTAAGATAAACAGATGTAACAATTAAATATAACAATCCATTTTATGTCAATTAATCAACCTTCTTTGGGCTGGTTAACTAATTACATCCAAAAATTAATGACTACTACCCATTCATTACCACAAGTATACACATCCAATACATAACTATTATCTTTTCTTTGGGCCAATCTAATAACCAAACACCATTTGTATATCTTCTGTGTATAAATGGGAAAATGATCAACGCCCGTATGAGAGCTTACTTTGGTAAGATGATACATTGGTCAATCATTTTCCAAAATATATCTTAATCTGAACCCTTCATAATGACTTGATATTATCCTTGGCAAAAATTTATTTAAAATATGACTTAGTTCAAACTTATTAATTCTTCAAACAATCAAGTGACCAAATAATCATTTGAACAAAATCTAAAGTCAAGTATGGCTTAACTAAATTAGGCTTAATTAATCATGATTTAATCAGTATCTTTTGGCCTAACAAAAAAAACCAAATATAGTAAACAAAAATTTACTTAACCAAGTGAGATGAAAGGATAAAAAAAATTACAAATATAGCAAAAATAATTGTGCCATTAATCTGAATCAGAAATGGTCTGCAATTAATTATCATGAATAACATTTCATTAAGAAAATTAATAATTTTAATATTGCAATACAAATCAGAAGCTACATATGCACATTTCAATTAATCGAATGTTGTCTTGTGGTTTAACAGATTCATATTTTATGGCTTAACCTAATAATCAAATTATTGTATACTCTATTTTGGTTCGGAAAGGATTGCAGTGGAATACTAAGATAATAGATATGTGGAAATATAGATCAGAATAAAGTAGTGCTTAATTTGAATAATTTGACCATTACCTAAATATTCGTCTTAAAAATTTCTAAACAGAAGGGACTTGTTCTTCAGAAAAATTATTCAAAAATTTATACTTATTAATTTTCTTAAAAATTTCCAAACCACAAATATCCGAACCAAAATCAAAATTTAACGGTTCAACTAGAGTAAGCTTTGATACCAATTGTTAGATTTATTTCAACCATAACCATACTACAATTCATAAATCCTAGATTTACCATGATCCTCTGGTGAACTTCTAATCTTTAATTCTAAATTACCTTGGTCCATAGCCATGATTTTTCAAAGAGACAAAATCATCGGTGATCATTGAAAGCCTTTATATTTCCAAGTAATTCCTCTCAAGTGTGATGAAGAGAGCAAGAAAGGTGGCAACGACAACATTATGTTTTGTACAAAGAGAGATACTTGAATCACAAGTGCTCTCTATATTTTTTTTCTATGTAGAGAGTTGAACTATATTAAGAGAGAGATAGAGAGGCAATGGTAGAGGAAAAGACCCCTCTAAACTTCAAGAGGTGATCTATAGTCTATTTCCTTATTGGATATTTCTTTATTAAATCCTTAGAGTATTCAAATTTTGAATTTATAACTTATTATATTTGGGCATTTCCTTTTTTAATCTTTAGCGGATTTAAATTTTGAATTCAAAACTTGCATATATTTAAGTATTTTCTTATTTACATAACATTGTCATAATTAATTGTGTTTTCGAATAACCAATAGCATAATTGTATTATTTTTAAACTTTATATAATTTAATCCACTACTAAATCATAAAATTATTAATGTGCATCTTACACATTAAAAACCCCACTTCTCATGACACTTATCAGACCCAATAAATAATACTTAATTCAATCACTTCATAACGGGTCTAATTAGATATTTGAGAATTTATTATTTAATATATATTTATATCACATATAATTCTATATATATTGTAATTAATTAAAATTAATTTAATACTAAGTTTCTCTCTCATATAAGGAAAGGAACTCTTATAAAATTAGTGATACAATCCCTACCAATTTACAGCATGAACACCTTCAAAATCCCCAAAACTATTTGTAAGAAAGCTGACACTTTGGTTAAGAAGTTTTGGAGGAACTATGCCCCAAAAGTAAACACTTCTCACTACCTTGCGGTACGAAAGAGGAATATTTTTTATCTATTGAAAGACTTTGGAGGCTAGGGTTTTAAATCATTTTATCACATAAATCAAGCTTTTCTCATGAAACATGGATGGATTTTGGCGACGAATGTTGATAAATTGTGGGTAATTGTTCTAAAGTCCAAATACTGTCAAATTTAGAATTATTTAGAAGTGACTGTTAAAAATGACGATTCTTGCATTTAGAAAGTATCTGTGGTATAAGGAACATTCTTAAAGAAAGATTATATTTTCAAATTGAGAATGGACAACAGGTGAAAACGTTAAAAGAATCCTTGAATACCTTTCCTTAATTCTTTCAAACCATTCATATTACAAAACTTTATTAATATACTTGATATTGCTAATTTCTCAACTGAAGAAAGGGAAGCTCGTGCAATTTGTTTGGAAATTGGTCTTATGAATGCTTTGGGCTTTAAAAATATAATTATTAAAAGTAAAAGTCAAAATATTGATAATTACGTTAATGAAAAGCCTAATGATGTCTCTCGCGGAGTGTCAAATAATATTTGGAGGAAATCTTTCCAATTTTCAAAAACTTCAACTAGTTTACACTGCAATGGATCCCATGACTTAGCAAAGTAGCCTCTTCATGAAGAACATAAAGGCTCTGTTTTTTTAGACCAAATTCCTGTATCTATATATATAAATATATATATATACATCCTTGAAGAGGTTTAAAAAGTTTTAATTATTATATTTTATTAATGAAATTTACTTCTATAAAGAGAAAAAAAAATCATTGTCCGTTCAGTGACATTCCTATATGTAGTAGGGTCATTGTTTTCTGATTTGTTAATTTTATACCGAAGACATTAATTATTAAAAATTTTCTTAATTTTTCAATATAAATTATTCTTTTAAATAATAATAAAAAATTAATTAAATAGGTGGTTTCATGTTTACTTATTGAAACAAGTTGGGTATATTTATAAAATTAAGTATTTGTATTGTATCATTTTTATTTATATATTTATAAAATTAAGTATTTGTATTGTATCGTTTTTATTTAAGTAGTGTTATGTGTATAAAAAACATATTACTTATATTAAATATTGATTAAATATAAAATTAAAAAAATAATTATAATATCATTTATTAATAAAAAATTAATTAAATATATACATATTATTAATAAGTATGATAATATAACAATTATTTTATTTGCAGTTAGGTTGTGTCCTGATTGAGTATCATTTATTGGTTTTATCATCCACTATGTGTTATTATTTTAATGTGAGCACCCATGACTCCTAGTCGTACATATTTATCGAAAAACTTTGCCAAATTTCAATTAAACAAATAATTTAGTAAAAACTAACAGGTCACATATGTCAATAGATACATTAAAAGACACTTTTTTATTATCCTTATTATGTATTATTAAATAAAAAAATTAAATAGATAAATTAATTCTCTCAAAATTTATAATTAGACTAATTTTTAACTTGTAAAAAAAATATTAATATTAAATGATAAGATATTTTACTGCTATATCCTAGTATAAATACTAATATATTTTATATATAAATAAATTACATTAACAAAAATTTAAAAATAAACTACAATTTTTATTTAATTTAATAAAGATATTTTAAAATCAATAAAAAAATTAATATATTAATATAATTTGTGTCGATATAAATTAAATTACTCTCTTTCTTGACATGTTGATGTGTTTTTATATTTTTAATTCCACAATTATGTTCATTAGAAGTTTGTATAGGGTGAACGGAGTTAGCTTAATGTGTACTATTTATTGACATGCAAATTTTAATTAGATCGGTAGGAAAAAGAAAAAAAAATAGTAAATGTTAAGTTGTATTGAATGTATAATTTATTATGTAATTTATTGATTAAATATAAAAATAAAATGATAATGTAATTTTTATTTATTAATATATTTCAATGAAATTATGTTACATGGATTAATATATCTATATAAAAACTTTGTTTTGATAAAATATTTATAAACTAAAATAGAGATAGAAGGAATGCTGATAAGAAAATAAAAACTTAAAATAGATACATTAAATAGAATGGCAATCAATTAATTCTGCTTCTGCCACTTAGAGACCAATTGAGAAAGTGCTTTTGTAGAAGACCCATTTTCACTCAAAGCCCTAGAAGCATGATCCTTTAAGTCCTTCATTCTATTTCTAATATTTTTCCCATCTTCACCTTCCATTAAAGCCCTAACAACATTAGCAATTTCTTCCCTTCCCACTATTCCATTTTCTTCACTTCCTTTAGGACTCAATGCAACCTTTATATCTTGTGTCAACATAAAAGCATTCATTTTTTGTTCAGCATAAAGTGGCCAAGCTACAAGTGGAACCCCATTAACCACACTCTCTAGTGTTGAGTTCCAACCACAATGTGTTAAAAACCCACCCGTTGAACCATGGTTTAGAATTTGTGCTTGTGGTGCCCATTTTTGAACCACTAAACCTCTTCCTTTTGTCCTCTCCACAAACCCTTTTGGCAAGAAATCAAAAGGGTAATCATTTTTTGTATTGAGATTGAAAAAAGTAGCATTTGCAACTTTATCATTAGGACTTCTAACTACCCACAAAAACCTTTGTTCACTCATCTCAAGACCCCAAGCCAATTCAGTAATTTGGGAAGAAGATAAAGTCCCACCACTACCAAATGATACATACAAAACTGACCCATTTGGTTGTTCGTCTAACCATATCTTACAATTTGAGTCCTCCTCAAATAATTTACTACTTGGCTCCATATTCACAAGAGGTCCAATTGGGTAAACTGAAGGCTTATAATTATCACCTATTTCGTTTTCTTGTAAAGCTGTTATTGCCCCAATCTCCAATTCCTTGAAGCTATTAACCATTATTCCCTCAGCTAAACGGTACCGTTTTGCGTGATGCAAAACCCATTTGTAAGCATCGTTTTGTCTATCCTGAACCGGGTCCAATAACTCTTTACCATGAATTGGTAGACACCCAGGAATTTTAACCGGTTTAGAAAGCTCTCTGTATTCACAATTCACCATTTGGTCTAGTTTAGGCAAATAAAGAAACAGAGACAAAGCCATGGCCGTAGATGGAAAAAATATATAAGGAGAAATGTTAAATTCTTTAGCCACATCAAAAGCGTCTGTGCCAAAAAGATCCACTACTAAGCCCACAAATTTTTGACGGGAAACCAAAGATTTGAACACTGCCTGAAGAGAAGAACGAGAACGAACGACGGTGAGGGAAATAACGGTTTCTATATCAGCGCCGTCAGAGATGTCATCCAAATTAACGGGTGGTAAAACGACATAGTTAATTGTATTGGGTAGAGAATTGAGTACGGACTTTTGAGCATTAGACAAAGGTCCGTTAGTGGGAATGACAAAAGTAACGGTGAAATTGTGGAATAATTGAACGAGTCGTTTGGAAAATTCGAGAAGTGGGATGAGATGACCCATACCAGGGCTTGGTACTATGGCTAAATGGAAAGCTTGTGTTTGTGGTTCCATGGAGGTAAGAGAACTTAAATTTGGTATGTTTGGGTTTAAATTTGTTTCAAAAATGAACAAGAGAGAAATCTGTGAGAGAGTTTTATAAAATGTGTGTGTTTATATAGAGTTGGGGGGGTTTATGATTGATTCGAAAATAGGTTAATATAAAAATTTGAATCATAATTTTTTTTTTATTATTTGGGATTGTTTTTGTTTTGTTTTGTTTTGTTTTGTATATTGGGTGGTGGGATTCCAATTGTCCTCAAAGAACATGGCAAATGGCAAATGGCGTTCTATATAAGAGTCTTATAATATTTTGTGTCACAATCAATATTCACATGTAGGTTGGGTGACGTAAGTTCAAACGTAAGGCTTATGTTATCATAACCTCATCATTATATCATCTTCTATATATCATTCTATATAATTATAATTAACTTAATAATTTTTATTTAATTTAATTATATAGATTAAATAATTCTTATTAACATTTCAGTATTATTTATTTTTCACAAATTTATAATAAATAATTTTTTTTTTATTGCTTCATTGTCTGCGTCTTTTCTTAACAAAGATTATATTGCTTTTATGTGGATTTCAATAAAAGTACAGAAATTTGTATGGTTTGGTATAAAGGTTTTCTTTGCTTCGTAAGAAGTGGATAAAATATTCAAATATCATAAATATTCTAAAAAAAAATCAAAAGTAACGATTTTATCATCATTAAAACACGTTATAATATATTTGAATGGGTTTTTATTGTTATAATAAAGAGAATTATTATTATTATTATAAAAATATTTTATTAATAAAAATTTCGTCAAATAGTAATAATAATAAGATATATTGATATTTTATGTATTTTTATTATAAAAATCTCATTAATTTTTTGCTCTTATTTATTACAAAAAATCTCATTAATTTTTATTATAAATTTTTATTCTAAGTTTATAATAAAGGTTCCAAGATAATTATATTTTTTAAAATAAATTTTATTGAATTCTTTAATAGAAAATAATATTTAATGTTATAAAAATATTTTAACTATTTATATTTCATAAACTTAACAATGTTACTAATATTTCATTATAATTTCAGCTAGATATACTTAATTTAATAATTTATCAAAAAATTAAACATATCATGTAAAAATAACATTAAAAATAACTAAAAAGGATACATAGAGACTAAGAAGAGAAGGATGAAAAAGGATGATTAAAGATTATTGATACAATGGAATAGGGGTCTTATTTATATATTCAAGAAATTAGCTCAAAAGAATTTGCACCATAGCATAAATTAGTCCACCACGCAACATGCATGTAATTATTACACGCAACGAGCTCAGTCTAAGCATCTTGTGTCGCGACACACAACATTTATATGTCACGATCCATGAAGAATTAGGGATAATTTGTATTGAGTTCTTTAGGCCATGCTACGATACAATATTTTCATGCTGCAACACAATCTGTTCTACGTGACTTTGTTCTCTTATTCTCTTGTATCATTTTTTTAATGATTTAAAGCATTGCTATGGAGTGCTTCAAGTGTAACTCTTCAAGTATCAATCAATTTTATCTTTTTAAGTAAAATACTTAAAAAATAATAAAATATATCTATGATTCCGAAAAGAGATTTATATAAAATAATAGTAAAACTAGGTAAATATAAATACTTTTAATCATTAAATAAGTATAAAATCACAATATATTGAATGTTTTGGAGCAGTTATCAATATGTCTTTTTTTAGAACAATGATTCTATATTTAATCATGAAATTTTAAAATTATTAATAATTAACAATCGGTTACATGAGTGAATAAAAAGTGACCATATGATATAAATATATTGGGTACTTGTTAATTTATAGATTATGGTTTTTTATCATTTCATTGCTTATTATTTTAAAATAGATTTTGTTACCTTTATAGTTTACTTAAAGAAATTATACAAAAGAGAATATTTTGATATTTGTCTAGAAAATTTTATAAATTCATCCAATAAGACATGAAATATTTGGGATGGCAAGTTTAAAAAAAAGGTTAAAATATTAAATTTCATGCTAAACTCAATATTATATATTGATAGTATCCATGATTATAATATATTATCTAATATTTTATATTCACGTATATCAATTATTAAGATTTATAATAAAGATGAGAGCAAAATAGATTCTTTGAATATCAATCTTTGAGAGTCTAAAAAGTTATAATATATATATATATATATATATCACTTTAAATATTTTGAGACAAAAATATATTTCAATATAATAACTCTATTTGTCTATACTATAATAAATTATTAAAAATAAAAAATTCACATATTTTATTTGTTTTGCATTTAATAAAAGAATATAACTTTATTTTCAATATTACTCTTACATTTTTTTAAATAATATTGTCTCATAATTATTGTATAATATCATGTGTTTGAGAAAGTCTTTATTAAGAGGGTTACAATATCTTCGGATCCCAAAAGGTCCCTAGTGATGTCCACGATCCTTCTATTCAATACATATCTAAGATAAATATGGCAACATTTTATTGGTGAAGTACAAAGATTAGGGTTATTGTAAAGTTCTTGGAGTGTCATTGGAGCGTGATAGTTCAATTTCAAGTTAAGGACTAAATTGCCCTGATTCACGACATACTACTCGGTCAGTTGTATGGGCTTCACTTGACTTGTATTGAATGGGCTACACCTAGGCTGTCATAGCAGAATACATGCTTCAATCGACATGTATTGAATGGGTTAGACTCGAGCTATCATGGTCGAATATAGCTTAGCTATATTTATCTACTAAATGAGGTACCCATATTCTAGTATCAAACATTAAGTCCACCATTCTTCTAGCTTGTTTGTCAATTTAATGGAATGTAATGTCTTCTTTTTTAATCTGAGGAGACCAATTATGATTAGCTTACACATTTCCCAAGGTACATATGGTCTAGTAGGACTAGTTGTGTCTAGATCACCATGTTCTTTTAGCTATAAAAAAAGGTAAATGGGGTTCATTATTTACATTTACTAAACTTACACTTCTTTTCAACAAAGAATATTAGCTTGCACAAGTGATCTTCAACCCGTTCAAATCAATTTTTCTACTTTAGTTATTTATTTTGAAGAAAAAAAGGTCGTTGTTTGAGGAAAACCTATTCGATGTTAGAAAAATTGTTTGATTTATAGTAAAACAAGTCTATCTAGCTACTATCTGTAAGTTCTTAATCTTTTCATATTTTTATTTAGGCTAGAGTATACCATTTTCGACCTAGATTTCCCTAACAAATTTTTTGAGATATTATCATTTTGTAGGTATAGAGTCAGGGAAATTACAGGCCAAAAGCAATCCACAACCATTAAAGTTGAGCTCGAAAATCATTTTAGGTGAATAACTTTTTATTTCCACTTTATATAGTTCATTGTACTAGTTAGGTTTATGGTCAAATACGATGTCCTATTGGTAACTTTTTCTAGTGATGAATCCACTTTAGTTGAGGGATCCTGTAGTCTTGTTGAATTTAGTCCATGTAAAGATCTTGAGGTTTTTCGCGGGATGCTTGGACTAGTACTTCTAAGTTATCAACACAAGATAATGTAATCACATTAGCATTATTGGCCCAATCACACCGTAATACAGTCCACTTATCCAATATTTCTCTTATTCAGCTAAAACTCTAGCCTAAAGTTTTAAAGAATCCTTGGCCACCAACCAACTAAACCAAAGAAAGTAATTTTCAATGTGACTGAACTCCAAATGCCTTAACATTTGAAGATGTTGAAAATATTTGGGTTAAGTACTCATTCCTTAGTAATGTGTTTTCTATTCCTTGCATACCAAATAAAATTGATAATCACGATCACCTTGACTAGTGCATTGTTTTTCATGATAAGCTTTCAAGGTAGGATTGAGATTCCCACTACCCTATCTCATAAAAACATTTCTAGATGTAACAAGCTTGGCACCTAGTTAGCTTAATCCTAATTTTGAAGGATTTTTTTCTTTGTCCATTGTTAGTGCAAAGTTGGGCATTGAGCTTGGAATGCATGAAACCAAAAATATGTATATGATTACGAAAAAGATTATGAATAAAGGTCAAGTTTATATATCTGTCCGTTCTAATTGTGACCTTATGTTAAAGTTTTTCGATATATCTCAAGTTGGAAAGATAAGTTCTTTTAAGTTTCTAGACAATTGGGCTATGAGAACAAACTAAAGTTTCTCTTGAGCCGTTGGAATATGGATACCAACCTACAGTCTGTATGTGGTTTTAGTGTGAACATTCTAACAATCTTGTAAAAGACTATGCCACATAGATTCATGATTATAATTGTAGAATCAAACTTAAAACTTAATAACATTTTCACTTGTTGCTTTTTTTAGGCATAGATTTCTCAACTTTGAGCATCAGGAACATGTACTAGAAGGTGGTTGGTCGCCATGTACTTCTTTATCTTTCCTCCAAAAGTTGATACCTTAAATAAATCAACTTCGTGCTCATCTGCAGCTATGGACAAGATCATAATGGTTAAGGTTGTTGGCCAAGAAAGGTTTGTGTAAGAGGTTTGGGGTCCTCCAAAGTCATGCGGACAAATAAGAAAAGGAAAGGAAGTCCACAACTTTAGACCAAGCCGCTGTTGAGGAGATTGTACATATTTTCAATGATGAGGTTGATCCTCAAAGAGAAAGGGTGACTTTCTTGAAGCCTCTAGTGAACCCGTTTGAGGTGGGATCTTCGGCCGTAAGAACAAGCTTGAGGAGCCTTACAACTATTTTTGTTGGGCCTGACGATGAAGCCGCTATTAATAAAGCCCGTAAAGATGAGCCCGATTTTGTTTTTCTCATGGGTTTTAGGCACGTGAAGGATGTAAGTAACTTGTATTTTTTAAGTTTATTATTTTTTCTTAAGGTCGTTATTAATGTTTGACCAATTTGTAACAGCTGTCACTTTTTTAAACTGGTAAACTAATTAGTCGTCCCCAAAAAGATAAGTTCTTGATCTAACTAAGGACAATTCATGCTTGGAGGTTGAACGAGAAAAGGCCACGGCTAAGCTTGAAGAGCTAACTGACAAGGTTTAAGCTCATGCCGTAGAACTTGACAACGTTCGTCGAATAAAGGATCTGACCATTAAGGGCTATAATGCTGGGAAGAAGAAGGCCAAACTGGCCACAAAGGTTAAATCCCTTGAAAAAACCAATCAACGGCTTATAGAAGATGGCAAAGGTGTTTATCGAGGGTGCTAATAGAGTTCTTGGTGACCTGCGTTAGTCCACAAGCGCCTCAAATAAGGAGGCCATATTTAACAGTATCATAACGTATCATCTACCAAAGGCCAACGAGACTGAGAATGCGATGACCTCACCCATGGCCACAACAAATACTGGAACCCATACTGGTGATGAATCTATTGGTGACCAAATCATTGATGACTTTGGTCATACTGGTGACTTCGTGGGAACTCAAGATAATCAAGCCACTAATTAGCTTATTTGGTTTTAGCTTTTATGGAGTTATACCTCAGCTTTTGGCTGTAAAATTAACAAATATTTACCCTATGGGTCTGGGCTTCAAACTTTAGTTTTGAAGTAACTTTTTCTATCACTTGCTTTGCTTTATTTGTTTTCCTAGAGTATGCAGAGCTAATCAGGCCATTAATCAAAACTACTTCATGAAATTTGCATTTTAAACTATGTTAATGTTGTTTGGATTGTTGGCCTACCATGGCTCGATTGATGCCCCATTTTACAGCCTAAAATTCATTTCAAATTTGGATGTTCAAACACTTTTGGTTTGTTCAGACCATTTCTTCTGTTTGATGACGGGCTAGCCACACAATTGTTTAGATTTTTAGCCCACCATGGGCTCAATTAATACCCCATTTTGCAAGCTAAAATTCATTTCAAACTTGGATGTGCAAACACTTTTGGCGTGTTCAAACCATTTCTTCTATCTATTAACTTGCTAGGCACACCATTATTATTTGTATTTTTGGTTTGCATGTGCTCGATTAATATCCCACTTTTCGGGCTAAATCCATTTCAAACTTAGATGGTAAACACTTTTGGTGTGTACAAACTGATTCTTCTGCCTGATAACGGAATGGACGCACCATTATTTTTTGGACTTTTAGCTTGCCATGGGCTCGATTGATACCCCATTTTACGGGCTAAATCCATTTTTAGCTTGCCACAAGTTCATATCATTTCTTCTTTCTGATAACGGGCTAGGCACACCATTATTGTTTAAATTTTTGGCTTGCCACGAGATTTATTGATACCCTATCTTGCGGGCTAAATCCATTTCAAAATCAGATGTGTAGACACTTTCTATGTGTTTAAACCACTTCTTCTGTATGATAATAGGCTGGCTATTGTTTGGAATATTGACCTACCTCGGGCTTGATTGATACCCCGTTATACGGGCTAAATACATTTCAAACTTGGATGTTTCTTTTTGAAACTTTTTTGGTGTGTTAAAGCAATCTCTTAAGCTTTCACATTAAATAGGCAAGGGCTAAACCTCCTTACTTTTATTTGAAGATGATACGTCATTTTATTAGTGAATGGGTGTCGTTTAGCTAATTTAAACTTGTCACCAGGAAATTTGTTTCCATAAAGGATGAATCTATACATAGATTGTTTTCCTTTCTTGAGTTAGGTAATCATCCCTTTTTACTTATTATGCTCACATCTCAAATGGGTAGGGTTAAACCTTCTTACTCATATTTGAGCATGTTGCATTATCTTATTCACAAATGGGTACTAGTTCAGTTTAAACTTGTTACCAAGACATTCCCATAAAGGATGAATCTATAAGTATATTCTTCTTCTTTCTTGACCTGTGTAATCTTTCTTTTTACCTCTTATGGTCACATCTCAAATGGATAGGGATCAAACTTCCTTACTCCTATTTGAGGATGTTGTATTATTGTATTTGCAAATGGGTGTCACTAGGTTAGTTTAAAACTGTCACCAGAAAATTTGTTCCTATAAAGGATGAATCTACAAGTAGATTCTTCTCCTTTCTTAAGCTGGTTAATCCTTTCTTTTTACCTCTTATGCTCACATCTCAATGGGCAAGGTTAAAACATCCTTACTCATATTTAAGGATGTTGCATTATTTTGTTCGTAAATGGGTGTCACTAAGCCAGTTTAAACTTGTGTCTAGGACATTTTTTTCCATAAATTATGAATCTAAACGTATATTTTTCTCCTTTCTTGAGTTAGGTAATCTTTTCTTTTTATCTCTTATGTTCAAATCTCAAATAGGTTAGGGTTAAACCTCTTTAATCCTATTTGAGGATGCTGCATTATTTTATTCGCATGTGTACAAAAAGGGACTTCATATGACTTGAAAATTTTGGAATTCATTCTTGTAGGTAATATAAACATAGAGTCCATATTTGTAAATTAACTATTGATAGTATTTTCAAAGGTGGTATATGTTTCAACTTAGATCTACTTCCTTTACATCCAAGCTTTCTAATTTATAAGATACCTTCGTTGTTATAAACTTTTTATGGTCCTTCCCAAGTGGTTTCCATCTTTCCCACTTTTTGGTCTATCTTATCTCTTAAAGCTTTTCTTAGCACTAGATCACATGTTACGAAATTTCTTTGTCTTTCTATTTCGTTGAAAGTGTTTTGGACACTCCTCTTTTGTGCTTCTATTTTTATCTTGGCTCTTTTTTCTCTTTTCCACTAGTAGTATGAGGTATATGGAAAAAATTTCTTCATTATCTTCCTAATTTGCTCCACTTTTGAGTATTGGTTGTAGTATTTTTGTTGGTATGATTGCTTCAAAACAATAGACAAGTGAGAAAGGGGTTTCACTTGTGGCGAATTTGGGTGTAGTTCTCATTGCCCATAATACTCCTGATAATTCATCTATCCAATTTCTCTTGACCTTTTCCAATCATTTTTTAAAAATGTTAATCAATATCTTGTTTGAGGATTCAGCTTGTTCATTGGCTTGAGGTCTGTATGGAGTGTAGAAGCATAGATTAATTTCCAAATATGTACAAAAGTTGACAAAAACTTGTTTCAATAAACTGTTAGCCATTGTTAGTTACCAACTCTTTCGGAAGTGTATATCGACAAACTATGTTCTTCCACACAAAATTTTTTACATCTACCTCTTGTATTCTTGCTAGTGATTTTTCTTCCACTCATTTGAAAAAGTAGTTAGTAGTGACTATTACGAACTTTCTTTGACCTATTTCTATTAGAAGTGGCTCAACATTATTGATCCCTTATTTTGCAAACATCCAAGTTTTGATTTTTCTTCTAAATTCTCAAACAAGTAAGTGAGTAATTATAGTAAACCTTTGACATTTTTCACACCTTTCAACATGTGTTGTGCAATCGTTTAGCATAGCTAGCCAATAATATTGTTGTCTAATAATTTTTTTCCACATGATTCTACCTCTCGTAAAAGCACCACATTCTCCAACATGGACTTCTTTTACAATTACTTCTGCTTCTTCTTCCTTGAGATATCATAACTATGGACCATTTGTATTTTTCTTGTAAAATTTATTTTTCATGATAATGTAGTTCCTTGACTTAATTTTGAGTTTATGGGCTTTCTTTTTTGTCCTTGAGAAGAATTCTCTCTTTCAAATAACACGAAAAGGGAAATACCCAAGACTCCTTTTGGACTTGGGCTACGATAGTTATTTCATTTCTCTCTATTTCTTTAATACTTGGTTCCATAATAGTTGAAATAGGAATTATTCTTTTCATGTTTTTCTAGAACAATCAAAAATAAAGTAGCAAAAACATCTACGTAGGCATTGTTGTCGTGTGATATCTGAATAATTTTAAATGTTTTGAACTCTATTGCCTATTTTTTGATTTCTTCCAAGTATTTCTTCATTTTCTTCTTCTTTTGCTTCAAAGGTTCCATTTATCTTGTTCACTACCAGTTGTGAATCACTATAAATTCTCAAACATTTTGCTTCCAATCCCTTCAATTCTTTTAAAGCTAGTAGTAATGCTTCATATTCGGCTACATTGTTAGTGGCTGGGAAAGTTATTCTTATGCTTTTCTCAATTATACCTCTATCTATTGGGAATATCACAATCCACACTCCTACCCACTTGGCATTATTGGCTCCAACAATAAATACTTCCCAAAACTTTGTCTCTTGTTTTTATTGCAATGTTGCTACTTGAATCGATTACTTTCCTTCAATTCCATCAGTTATGAAGTCGGTCACTACCTAACGTTTAATTGTTTAATGCAAGTTAAAATGAAAGTCAAATTCGTTCAATTTGATGGCTATGTGAGCCATTCTCCTTGACATATAAAGCTTTTGTAACATATTTTTGAGAGGTGTGAAGTAAGAACAACAATCGTATAGCCCCTAAAGTAGTGTCAACTTTCTGGATGTCATACTTAAAGTGAATGCCAGTTTATTCTATTACTGGGTAATTTTGCTAGGATTGCATCGATGCTTGACTAATATAATAAACTAGTTATTGTCTCCCTTTCTGCTACTAGTATAGTGTTTACTACTTTCTCAATAGCATATAGATATAGGTATAAAACATCGCTTGGTGTGAGACTTACCCACAAAAGGGCTTTTCCCAAATATTCCATAATGAATTGGAAAGTGGTTTCATGTTCTTCATTCCATTCATACTCTTTGTTTTATCTTAAAATTAAAAAAGGAAAGCATTTATCCATGCATCTTGATATAAATCACCTTACTTGTTTTATTCTTCAATTCGGCTATTATATTTCTTTCATATTTCTTGGTGATTTCATGTCTATCAAGGCTTTTATCTTGTCCCAATTTGCTTCAATTCCTCTAATTGACACCAAGTATCCCATAACTTTTTCTGAAGTAAGGCTAAAAAACACTTCTTGGGATTTAACTTCATCTTATATCGCCTTAATACTCCAAAAATATTTTCCAACTCGCTTACATGCTCATCTTGTTATCATGATTTGGTCATCACGTTGTCCACATAAATTTCTATGTTTCACCTCAGTTGATTTTTAAACATCCTATTGACTAAGGATTGGCAGGTACCTATAGTATTTTTGAGCCCAAATGGCATTCTAATGTAACACAATGTCCCTTCCTCCATAATAAAAGACGTATTCTCTTTGCCATTATGATGCATCCTGATTTGGTGATAACTTGAATATGCATCCGTGAAGCTCATTATACTAAATCATGTAATGGCATTGACCAATTGGTCTATACATGGTAGAGAAAAGCAATCTTTTGGTATAACTTTATTAACATTAGTAAAATCTACCCACATATGAGGATCTCTTCTAGCTTTTGGGGCTAAAATGAAATTCGATAACCAAGTGGGATAATTAACCTCCTTAACCCATCCCACCTCCTTCAACAATCATACTAATTTTTTGATTATGTCATTCTTTTCCCTAGTAAATTTCCTTTTGTGCTACTTTTATGGGTTTCATTTTGGAATTAACATTAATCTTGTGAATGATCACTTCCTAGGCAATTCTTGTCATTTCTACAAGACTCCAGGCAGAAACATCTTTGTTTTCTTTAAGACAAGCTATCAAATTTGCTTTCAATTCTTCTTCTAACATGGCACTAATTCTAAGCAAGTGATCCTCTTTTGCTCCAACCTACACTGATTCAACTTCGAGGATGACTATGTTGATTAGGTGCTATTTTACTCATGATTTATGTTGCCTAATCCTCCCCTTTACCCTTAATTTTTATTTGGTCTGAACTTCATTAAAGGAAAAAACATAACAACTACGGGCTCTCTCTTGGTCAACTTTGATTGTTTCTCTCAATGGGATTCTCCCTCTCTCCTACATGATCTTCATTTACTAGGTCCTTCAAATGACCTCTAAACATAAGAATCTTTATTTCTCATTTAAGATGTCTATAATCACTTGTCCAATATCTTTATGGAAAGAATAGTATTTGGTATGATCCCTATTAGGTGTTATAATTCAAGGTGGTCATCTTACGTCTTCGTTCCATTCCATATTTCTTACTGCCTCTACTAAGGATACTCTAAGGGGTGAACCCGAGAATGGAGACAACAACCTGCCCTATGAGCTTGTCTCTTATTTCCAATCTTCTTCATATAATGGGTTGTTGCACAGGTGTTTCACAATTCCGATCAAATGGTTTCCATTCCTTATTCTTTTTCCTTACTTCACGATATTTTTCTATGCTTGATTTCTCCTCCACTTCTCTTTCTAAATTAATAAAATTGTATGCCTCTATGTATATAGCTTCAACGGATCTTGGTCTTTTCTTTGTGAGTTATGCAAAAAGTCTAAAATGTTTTACAACTCTATCAGAAGCTTCTATGGCTATTGAACTAGGGCAACATGAAATTTCCATTTTTTTCACTTTAAAAAATTTCATATAGCTTTTGACAATTTCTTTTTGGTCTTGAAATCTGAAAAAAGATGGTGTGACTCTTTCATTATGGGCTTATTGCTCGCATAATGGATAAGGTCTTCACTAACTCAGTAGAACTAGAAATACTTCACAGGGGTAGATCATTGAAGCATTTCATCGTGTTATCTTGCAATGTTAACATAAACATGTTACAAATCATCGCATCTTTTGGATCCACATGAAAATGGATTGGTTCCATCCAATTTTTGAAGGATAGAATGTGCACTACATGGTATTAGTTTCCCAATACGATGGTATCGTGGTGTAACAAACTTTCGTGGGGGTACTACTATTTGAATTTTGTCACTGAAAGGAGGAATGACTAATCGGATACAAACTTCGTCAATATTATATAGTGATTTTCTAGCCTTTTGTTCTTTCAGTTTGCACTCCATTTACTTTATTCGGGCCTCCCACTTAACTTTTGTTTCAGCGAGTTCTCTAGTCAAGGATTCTAGCTAGTTAATATTTTGGGTTCAAGTGACTTCTCAAGTATTTTTTTGAACTAGCCTTCATCGGTCCTCTAAGCTACTATCTTCATTTTCATCTAGCCCATCAATATATATGTTCATATTTTTATCTGTGTTTCTATATGTGGCTTGTAAGGATGCTAGGCTCCGTCCACATAGAACTTGTTGCATCAATAATTGCCTCAACTCTTGGTTGTTCTGCTGGACTTGGAACATGGTTTGTTGTAGGAATTATAATTTTATTTTTGATGACCATAGGTATAATAGGATCAGTAGACTCTATTTGTGGTGGACACTCTCTGTTGCAATGATTGCTAGACTTATCCCAATGTTTGGAATGATTGAGTTCGAGCTCCAAGCCAATTTCCCTATCGGGGTTTCCTAATCTTGGATTTTAGTTCTCCAACTGAGCTCTCAATTGCTAGCTATTTAGTGGACAAGGTGGCATTTTTAGAAGTAGAACTATTATTCTTACACGGGGTGGAATGTGAACTTGATTGGACTAAAAATTTAACTGTTGGTGTAAAACTCTCTTATTTCAAAAACTATGAGGTCTAAACATAATTTTATGGTTAGAAATGTTTAGGCCCCACGGTAGGTGCCAAATTTTTTAAGAAAGACTTTATTAAGAGGTTCCAACATCTTAAGGTCCCAAAAGGTCCCTAATGATGTCCACAATCCTTCTATTTATAAAGCATATTAGATACACATGGTGACATTCTATTAGTGAAGTATAAAGATTATGGTTCCTATGGAGCCCCTGTAGTGTGGATGGCATGTGACTATTCAATATCAAGCTAAGGACTAAATTGTCTGATTCACGGCCTACTGCTCGGTCTATCGTACAGGCTTTACTTGGCTTGTGTTGAATGGGCTAGACTCGGCTTGTCATGATCGAATATGAGCTTCAGTCGACCTACATTGAATGAGTTGGATTTGAGTTATTATGGATGAATATAGGCTTAACTATATTTATCTACTAAATTTGTACCCCTATCCTAGTACCAAACATCATGGAAAAAGAAGTGAAAAAAAGAGTTCATATAAATATTTTAGTTGTTTTTGTATGCTATAAAGGAACATAACTCTATTTCTAATATTACCATTCTCTGGTCTTATATGGTAAATTTATTTGTAATATAATGACATATATTTTAAATGGGTAATAAGAGGACGATGATTCAAATCCATCAAATACAAATGGATGTGTGAATATATAATTGGTTATTTAAATACAATTATACGTGAATTCATATGAAATTTTTAGGATTAGTTGTCACAACTTATTACACTATTATATCTCGACCTTTGTGATTAAAAAAAGTAATTTTTTCTTTTATTTTCTTATAAATCTCAACGATTGAAACATTATAGTGTAATGGAATGTATACAAAATTGCTACCATTGATCTCAGATACACGTATATATAAAAAGTTCATAAATTAATAGGTAATTTTTAATAACTTTATAGCAAAACTTATATGTCAAAATTCATATAAAACACATGAAAAGTTTTATGAGTTCATATAGTTTCCAATAATTTTATAATAAAATATACTGGCATATAACTTTTTATTTTTTTAAACATCATGTACAACACGTGTATTTATAACTGGTACAACAAATGGTAATAAAATTAATTTTATTTTACTATAGATAAATGGAAAGTTCTAAATTATGAAGTATGTTTGATATTCATTTAAATTAATGTATTTATCTCAAATAACCCTTACAAGGCATGTTTAAATATTTATTTTTTGTGAGTGTAGAATTGAGGTGGTGTTTGGTTCAATGTAATGGAATAAAATCAGAATTATTTCATTCCAATTTTTTGTTTTGTTGGGCTTAAAATTGTAAATATAATGGAATCAATTCATAAAATAGAATGATTGAGATTTTATGTCCCATCTTAATTTTTTGTTCCAATTTTATCTCAACCCTAAATATAATCATAAATCTTAATCCCTCAAATGTAAGCCCTATATCCTATACCCAAAACCTAAAAACCCTAAACCACATTTAGAAAAATAATAATTTAACCATAAACCTTAACCCAAAAATATAACCTTAAACCCTAACATTATACCATATACTCTATACCCTATACCTTATATCCTAAATCCTAAACCCTAAATCCCAAGACCCAAAAACTCTAAATCCTAAATGCCAAACCCTAGTTAGAAAAAAAATTAACCCTAAACCTTAACCCACCAATATAACCCTTAATCCCTAAGCCATATACCATATACCCTAACCTCAATTTAGAAAATAATACTTTTAACCCCAAAACCCCAAATTTAAATCCTAATCCCTAAACCCTATTTAGAAAAATAATGATTTCAATAATGTATTTTATTTTATGAAAAAATAACAATTAAATGATATTATTTAAACTTTAATGAATATAAGGGTATTAAGGTAATATATAATGTTTTCCATTTCATTCCAGTTGTAAACCAAATACTATAATATTGATTCCTAGTTTAATTCCAGTGGTCAAACCAAATAATATTATTTCCTTTACATTCACATTCTCATTTCATTCTGTAAACCAAATGCTACCTAAGATTTTTGGGTCATCTTATACTATGTCAAAGTTCATAAAGACCATGAGCTTTCTAATCATAATGGGTGAAGATACCCATAATTATTATAAACTCAATTATAATATTGTATTCAATAATGTGACATTTTAACCTCTAACATTTCATTCAATCCTTACTACTTATTTAGATTAGCAGAAAGACCCATGTTTGGATAAGTTAATTCCTTTCATATCACCACCTCAAGTTTCTTCTCTTTTTATCTCAATCTGAATCCCCAAATCACACTTGGGTTGTACAATTGGATTGAAAAAGACTTTATTATAAACATAAAGTTCAATTTCACTCTTCATGTTGCTAACACCATCTAGATTTCAATGATTAAAGGTTGTCATTCAATTAAAGATGCGAGATTTGCATTGAAAGTTGCAAATTGATAAAAGATATTCTTCCTATTATGGAAGAATGTTAAGGAGATGTAAAGAAATAATAGAAAATGTCAAAAATAAAAGAAGAAAAAAAGGAGGTTAGAGAAAAACAAGACCACAATTCATAATATGCTATTATAATATTAGTAAATATAAAATTATAAAGAATTTGTTCATTGTTTACAAAATCATCAATATTTAAGAAAGCAATGTCAATATTGAAAAGGAGTTTGTACTAGCCAAGCTTGAGAGCTTGAGAGCTTGAGCGCTTAAGAGTATAGAGAAAGAAATCTTCATTGTATTTGAGAGATATTTACTCGTGAAATAAAAATTGAAAATTTGGAGATAGAACTCAATAAGTCTTTTTCCATAAAAGACTAGGAATCCATGAGAAGATTCTTGATATGACAATTTCCCATAATCGAAAGAAAGTGAGGTTGTGGTTATCTCAAGAAAAGTATATCGAGAAGGCTTTTAGCATTGTTTGGTATGGATAAAGAAAAATTAATTGCTACTTCACTTGCTAGTCACTTCATGCTAAGCTCAAGGAAAAGTCCTACATGTGAGAAGGAAAAGATGAAATCACTATGGTGCCATATTCCTTAGTCTTTGGTAACTATTGTTTGTACAAGATTTGACATAACACATATAGTTGGTGTTGTTAGCAAATACTTTTCAAATCCAAGAAAAGAGCATTGAAACGAGTTTATGCTTTATAATTGGTAAACCTAAATTGGTCGGCCACACAAATGCAAATATGGTTGGAGATATTAATTCTAGAAAGTCTACTTTAGGATACCTGATTACTTTTGTATGGGAGTTGTCTCATGAAAATCAAAGCTATAAATATATGTCACTTTGCCAACTATAGAAACAGAGTTCATTGTAGCTACTTAAATGTGTAAGAAAATGGTCTAAATGAAAAAGGTTCTTACAATTATTGTGATAGCAACAACAAAGGTATGTTTTGTATTGTGCTAGGAAAAGTGTTATCCACTTAAACAAGAATCAATGTTTTCATTCGAGATCAAAACACATTCATGTGCAATATCAATAGATACATGATATGTTAGAATCCAAGCAGCTACAACTTGAGAAGATTCTTACTAAAGACAACATCTTAGATAAGATGATCAAGTCCTTACCTAAGGACTAGTTTGAATTATGCAAACAAGAACAGATATGGGGAACTCTTTATGATGAGTCTACTCCACTTATTCACTACTTTAAGGAATTAATTACCCTAGCTTCAATTGGTTATAAGTACAATGGATAATACAAGTTGAAGAGAATCACTCACTAATGAGAATAGCACTCAAAGAGAACTAGCAAGCTCTCAAACCCCAGCAATGGTAAAATCCTTACTCCTCTCTTTTCTAGCCTCCATCTCACAAATGAAAATTTTCTCTTAACCCTAAGACACAATACGAATGCTTATAAATCCACTAATCTCTATTACAAGATTACCTATACAATTTTTGTGCTCTTGTACATCTGATAAGCCCTTGCTCGTCATTTTACATTTCAAATGACACATATCGTATTCTAAATTTTTATGATGTCAAGTGCCCGAGTGCTAAAATAATACTAGGAGACATAATTTTTCACATATACCAGTTTAGGATTAAGGTGAATTTCATTTGAAACTCTTAAGACTATGTTTGACATTAGTTGTAAACCTTCAGTTGATACCTATGGTTTTTTGTTGAAGTGCCCTTGCTATTGATCAAAAGGAAATTATCAAGGAATATATTGAATTTTTTTAAGAAATAATTGAAAAGCAGTGAAGAAGGAAACAAGAGAAAGTAATGGAAATGCATTTCATTGATTTCTCTTATTCAACAAAATAACATATCACCTTGCATAATATGGTTACCTTGCACATTTATAGAGGAAATAACATTACAAGTTATTTGCTCATTATGTATTATAGTATCTTCATGTAACAACCATTCATTACAAATGTATGACTAGGACTTACTAACTTATTACTTAGCTCATTAACTCTTTACATCAAATCCCATATCACTATTTTTTTAGAAATCATAGTGTGGTATCAGTAGCACTTTCTTTTGTAACTGAATCAACTATATATCCCTTATCATCTGCCCTAAAACTTAGTAGCATGTAAATGACACTAAGATAGCTACGAAGGGAAAGAAATGGAGAAGTAGGAAGTGCTTTGTAAGTAGATCAGCATGTTATCCTAAGGATGGAATGTGATGTATGAGCAGCTCATTAACTAGAACTCTTTCTTGGAAAAAATAAAGATCAAGTACGACATGTTTTATTTTAGAATGGTGAAAAGGATTAGCAACAAGTTGAATTGTTATGTGGTTGTCACACCAGATCATTAGTGAAGAAGGAATAAAGACATCAATTTCATACAAAAGAGATTTAATCCAAAGATTTTCTAAAGCATTGGCAAGAGACCTATATTTAACTTATGTACTCGAATAAGATATAGAAGATTACTTTTAGGCTGCTAGTAAATTGGATTTACACTAAGAAAGATAATCATTCTAATGGTAGACCTATGATTATTAGGGAAAGTATACCAATCAATATCTATAAAACCTTGTAAAACAAGCTCAAAAGATGGCTTAAGCACCAAAGTAAGATGAATTGCCCCTTGTAAATAACATAAGATATGATCTACATCATACCAGTGTTGTTCCCTTGATGTTGCCATAAATTGACAAGCTTTGTTCATAGCAACTACCAAGTCAGGACTAGTCATTATAATTTATTACAATGCCTTAACAGCATTGTGATATAAAGTGGGATTCACAAAAAGTTCACCTTCCATAGAAAATAGTGAAAAATTAGCTAGCATGGGAGGAGATATAGATTTGGCAAGATCCATGTTTCTTTTAACAAGAAGTTTTCTAATGTTCTTATGTCGAGTTAATAAAAGATCACCATTTGATAATGAGGTTACCTAAATACCTAGGAAATAATGAAGTAAGCCTATATATTTAATAAGGAAATAATATATTGACCCTTTTGTTCATTACTCCATGTGATTATGATATCTTTGACATATGTAAATCCAACCTTGAAAAATAAAGATGCATTAGCTTTGAACTTGCAAAAACCCATTGATAGTTGTATTTTATATAGTTATTTTCACCTATTTTATTAATTATAATTGCTATGTTTTCTTTATTTTTAGTTAATTTTAGTTTAATTAATTAGTATTTTTTGTTTTTTATATATTTTAAGAAAATTAAATAAATTGTATCGAAAACGTTCTTAATTACAAATTTTTGTCCAAAAATATAATTTCAAATAAAAGAGTGATTAATTGCAATTTATAAAAGTTGAAAATATAATTTAAATTAATTTAAATTGGGCTTAATTTTAATTATTAAAAGTTTAAAATTTAATTTAAATTAACAAAAGGGCTATATTGCAATTAAACAAAGTTTGAAATGTAATTTGAAATATATTTGTGGGTGAAAATGGAATTAATAAAAATTATTTATTTTGCGCAGCAGGGAAGAAGCCACGCGGCAATCTACACGCGTGGAACGTGGCCGTCCGATCAAAGAAGCAACGGCTCAGATTCATGCGTGATGTTCACACCCGACCAAAGTGAGTGGGTGCAGATCTCTGCTGTTTCATGCGGCTCGGCGCCCGAGTGGGGTCTACCTACCGTGCAGGCCGGTGTGCAGCATGGGACCCACGTGTTTGACACGTCTGGCCGCTGTCCCCCACCTTCGAGCGCGCCTTTTCCAGTGCGGTTGATTCACGTGAGCCCGGTTATTCCACGAACCAGAATCTACCACGTGTCCCACTTAATATTTCAGCATATAATCGTCCGACACATGGCATGTTATAATGAGCGCGACCGCACTGAATCAACCCTTCGTTGCAGCCGTTGGCTCTCGTGCGACAAGCAATCGTGCGCCCATTTTCCCGCAACCAATGAAAAGCCACCACGTGTCCGCACTAATACCTGCAGCGAATCAGACGCTGACACGTGGCATGCACTTTGATTTTAAAAAATGCAGAATCGGCGCCCTGTCTCACGCGTGATTAATTAATATTTTTGGTACGAAAATTGATTCGCGTGATTTTTGTTTTTTTGATACAAAATTTAGACACGTTTTTATATAAAAAAATAAAATAAAAAATGTAATATTTGAGATGTATTATTTTAGCTATAAATAGGAGTTTAGATGATAGTTTTAGTAGTTTTTGTTTTTTGAGTGTTTGAAATTTTAGAGAGGTTATAATTTGTGTTGTTCTATTTTGGACTATAGAACACGCAGAAGCCATTTTTTGGCTTTTGTTGTGTTCTACGTGTGCCATATATTTTCGCTATGTGATGTTTTAATTTCCCTTCTTCTTCTTCTTATTTTTCTGCACTTGTTGTATTTTTATTTTAATTTAATGAAGTAATTTAATTTTTCTAGGGTTGCATTTGATCTAACTTTATGAAGCTTTGATTTTAACTATTTTTGAAAGATTTATAAGACATTCGATTTGTTCATTCTATTTTGTGCTTAATGCTTTTTGATTATTTACGAATTTTATCAAAACGATATGTGGCACATAAATAAACTTGGAAGAGGCATTTGTGTGTGTATTGCTCGTAAATAGAATGACATGTATGATGAAGGATAGGAATATACCCTAATTGTATGTGTGGCCTTTTGAAAACTTAGAACGTAATGAATCTTAGTGAATTTAATTCTCATAGAGATATAGTGAATTAATTTAACGAGGTGTGTCTATATGGAGCTCGGAAGAGATGTATGAATAAAAAAGAAGTTTTCGGTTGACAAATTAAATGTACAAAAAAAATATAAATCAAAAGAAAATAATATGATTAGAGTGGATTAGTTTGGTGAAAAATTGCAATCCTAGATTTCTGTTATTTTATTTTTAAACCTTTTTGCCTAACTTGTTACCATCAACGATTATTTTGGATAAAATCAAAGAGATACAATTTTAGTACTCAACAAACTATAGTAACAAATCCTCGTGGGAACGATACTCTACTTACAAATCTTTATTACTTGTGATCGTGTATGCTTACACGATTTTATGTTCTGCAAAACAGACAACACCCATATCAATCAATGTGCAACGTAGAATATCAAACCAAGCACGTGGAGCCAGTTTAGGACTATAAATTTCCTTCTGCAATCTGCACATATAATTGAGATATTGAGGATGTTGAAACCTTTATAGTTGAGCCATATAAACCTCCTCATCGAGCTTGCCATTAAGAAATGCATTGTTGACATCTAATTGGTGTGGTTTCCATCCCTTACTCAAAGGAACAATGATAACAATCCTAATTTTCACTTGTTTAATAACTAAATTGTAAGTTTTAGAAAATAAAAAATAGGTTGTTAATCATATTCTTTTACAACTCTGGATTTTACTTTATCTAAATACCTTGTAGGAAGCCTTTTAGTTCTAAAAATCCATCTACTACCAATGATTTTCCTACCTTTGGAATGGATACTAAAAGCCAAGTTTAGTTCTTAATTAGTGCATTGTATTAAACTTGCATGTATTCTTCCCAAGTTGGACAAGCCAAAGCTTGTTTAACATATGCAGACTCAAATTCAAGCAACTTCACAACAGTTGTGAATGTTATTTGTTTTGAAAATTATCATCTTAGTGATCATAGGATGATTATTTGTAGGTTGAATAAAAATAATTGAGTCATTTTACACGTTGGAGATAGAAGTATGTAAATTTTGAAAATATTTGTAAGGAGGAGTGGAAACATAAGTATGTAAATTTTGAGGGAAACAACAACATGTGATAAATGAGGATTTCATAAGCAATGTGTAACAAGAGGTAGAGTTTTATTATATGTCTTGGAATTTCATAAGAAAGAATTTGTTACTAAGGGATTTTTTGTGCCAGATTGTGATTTAAAAGGGAAAAATGCTTTATTAAAAGTAACATTACAACTAATATAAAACATACATGTATTTGACAAGCATTTATTTCAGTTATGACGAGGAATATACACAAGAAATATGTAAGCTAGAGATCTAGGTTCAAATTTTTGATCATTGTAAGGATAAAGGAAAGGGAAACAAAGATGTCTAAAAACTTGAAGAAACTTATGATCATGATCAATATGAATTAGTTTTTACAAAGGAGACAAATCATTCAATACACTACTAGGTAATCTATTAATAATGTAATCACTAGAAAAGAATGCCTCATCCCAATAATATAAAGGCATTGATGGATGATGTAACATGGAAAGACCTAATTCAAAGATGTGATTTTGTTTTCTCTTAGCAACACAATTCTGTTCATGAGTGTGGGGACATGAAATGTGATGAATTATTCTAGATTATTGAAGAAAATGAATGAGTCCTTGAAACTTACCACCCCAATCACTACAGAATTTTTTAAGTTTACACGTAATTGTAATTCATCTTGTGCTTTAAACTGTAGAAAGGCATGATAAGTAGCAAAATTTGACTTTAAAAACTAAATCAAAGTGTAACGAGAGAAGGCATTAGTAGAGTGTATGAGATGTTGATGTATATTAATTGAAGTTACTAGAGAAACACATACATCATAATAGACTATTTTAAGGAGTGTATACAGTTTGTGATTAGAAGAAACATAAGGTAAACTATAACTCTTTCAAAGCATACTAATAGAAAAAACTTTAGTGTAGACAGATTTCTCATTAGTGAAGGGTATCTTGTATTGAGACAACACTTTCTTAGTAGTACCATTCTAAAATGCCATAAACTAATATTCGAATCTTATGTAGTATAAACAACATTATTTTTTGAGTTGAAAGATGAAATGACATGACTAGGAATTGATATGTGAAGAGAAAATGATGCATTATATTGTGAAGGAAAACCATGAAGAAGGGAGAGATCAAACTAATAGAGGCCATTACTAAGGTTTCATTGAAGAAGCACCTTTTCCATGTTCTGGTCCTTGACATAACAAAAATTAGAATGGAAATCAAAGAATACAGTATTATCTTTGACAAATTGTGAAATGCTTAACATATTTTTTAGCAATGTGAGGAACTAATAACCTGTTATCCATAGTAAGTGTTTTATTACAAGAAAGAGGTGATCCAAAAGCATTGGAACATACTCTAGCTATAGACAAAGTGGAGCCCTTATCTATCATGAGTTGTTGAATACCTGAATAAGGTCGAGACATAGCTAAGTTATTAGGATCTAAAGTGACATGATTACTAGCTCCAAAATTAGGAAATTAGCTAGCATTATGATTATGATATAGTGATGGATATAGCAAGTTCTAAGATGATTGGATGACTTCTTGTGGAGATGGAAAATAAGGTAATGATTGAAAAGAAGGAATTGCAAGAAAAGACCCATATGATTGATTTTGAACAAGATTTGTTGTGAGAAATGGTGATGAAAAAATTGGAGGAGATGATGCGTAGGAAGCATACATAACTTGCTTCTAAGATGGATAAGGACCTCGATGATGCTATAATTTTTAATTTGATGATACAATGTTGTTTTTCTATGATTATGAAACTTGAGTTCCTAGAGAAAGAGTGAAATTTCTACCAAAGCAATGCCAACATGTGGATACTAAATGATCCATACTCATACATAACTGACATTATGGTCTATTAGATCTACCTTTTTTCCAAAACCACATCCTTTACCAATAAATTAATTCTACTCAACATAATTTTGAGGTGATCTAGAATTGATTTATTGATAATGTACATTGAGTTGTTTCATTTTTTTCCCAACTACATTTTGATTGTGTGGCAAATTATCAAACACCTTCTAATCTTATTGTCTTGGAATTTCAAAGCCCTCTATAGCCCAATTTAATCTAAGTAAAGGAGAAATCAAAGTAGCTTTTCTTCGTTCAAGTATTCTTTCATGAATAAGCATTAATGTTTTAGCATCATCAACTATTTAATGTTCAGTAATCATTTTCCAATTATTCTAGAAAAAACACTATAACAATTTTCATCCAAGGCTCTCAAAACATACATTAATTTTTCTTCTTCTGTAATAGTATAGCCAACAAATTGTAATTCATCACACATCACTTTCACATGAAATACATAATCATTTACCAAGATATGTCCTTTATTTTGATGTTGCAATTCCTCTTTTAGTTGTATCGTCCTTGCTCTTGATCTTGAAGCATAGTTTTTCTCCAACATACACCATGCTTCACACAAGGTATCAAACCCAAAATTTTTAAAAAAAATTTCAATTGTTATACAACTCATTAACCAACATTTGAGCATGCATCAAGTCTTTTCCACCACTTAAAATCAGGATGAACATCACCATTTGATAAAAAACTATTTTGGTGGATTTTGAAAAACATAATTGTCTAGTTTTAAACTACAAAGTATTTTCAAATTTTGGTGTTTTCACATGGTGAAATTGTTGTTATTTAATTTCATGGTCACTAACAGATTATGAAATGAAAAAAACTCTCGTGAATCTTGCTTGACAACATTGATTAGGATAAAAGTTAGTAGGTTTGATTCATTTGGTGAATCAATCATGTTTTGAAGCTACCAAAGCTTCAAAGCTTTGATACCATAAAAGTTTATAAAAACAATTGAAAAATAGTGAAGAAAGAAGCAAGAGAAAGTAATGAAAATGTATTTCATTGATTTCCATTACTTTCTCGGATTCAACAAAATAACATATTACATTGCATAATATGGCTACCTTACCCATTTATAAAGGGATTAACATTACGAATCACTTGTTTTTTATGTATTATAATCTCTCTCATGTAACAACCATTCATTACAAATGCATGACTAGGACTAACTGACATGTTGTGTAGCTCTATTCCTCTCTGCACCAAGTCCCATATCACTGTTTACTAACAAATATATTTTAGAATCAATAGAATCTTATTTTGTAACTAAATTAGCTACATATCCCTTATCACATAGGATTCTGTGGAAGACTATGGAAATTCAAATCGTATTGGATTTTATTTTGACATATAGATCGACTCTAAGCCCAATCCAACTAACAGTCCAAGCCATCAGAGAGGACATTCATGTTCCCATAACCACGCTTGTAGGAGAAATCCACTTACCCATGTGAGCTTTGGTGTTGGAAGGTCAACCACCATCCCAAACCATGGGGTGGTTGACCTTAAGCTATAAATGTATTTTCTTTTACTTTATCCCCTCTGACACACTACGATGTGTATACCCCATGCAATCGACACGTGTATATGTAATACTCTATATATACATTTTCCCCATAAGATAGTCATATATTCTCACACAAATTTTTTATTTTTATCTACTTTCTCTCTATGTAAATCGAATCAATCCCCAACAGATCTTTTATTGAAAAAAGAGGAATATGGGTGTGAACCTAATGCTAACACCTATTGTAAGCTTATCAAAAATTTCAGCAAAGAGAGAGGTTGGAATATCTCCTAATGATGATATTTGTTAGTCTCTTATCAATTGTAGCTCTGAGCCAAAATAGCATGAAAAAGAAAATCACTACTCGGGTTTCATAACTTACGGAAAATTAGGAAAATTATATAGTTATGTTAATTTACTATTTATATTATACATAGGATTGTGTTTTGATTGTTATTTAATTCTAGATTTTACTTCATGGTGGGTTTTCAGGAGGCCTATATAAAGGTTATTTTCACATTTGTTATTCATTTTATAGCTATTTTATGGAAGTTTATTCATTACTTATCTTCCCTTTTTTGTGTTATACATCTAATTTTCTTCCCCTCTCTTTCTAATATCTAGCCATATTTTTCTAAACTTTAATCATACTCTTTATTATTTTCTTCTTTGTTTTGCATGGCCATCCAACAACACATGACCTGCTACATAATGAAATAAAAAAGACAAAACATCCAATTGTTATATGCATAAAGTGATTTGTTAATGTTAGATTAAATCTTAAATTAAAAATATGAGATGTTAAAATAATTGTGAGACTACTTATTAATAAGAGTCAATTTTATTGTGACTATAAAAATAGCATTTTTCTATAAATAAATATTAAAAAAATCAATCATATTGTAAAAGTTTCCACCATCATAATTGTCACATTTGCAACATCACGAGGGTAAATTATGAGACAAGTTAGTGCTAATAATGCATTTCTCAATTGGTATCTTATCGAGGAACTGTACATATAACCACCTCCAAACTATGAAACAACTCCTTGAAAATTCTCTTTGTTTTTTTTAAACAACTCCTTGTATGGTTTTAAGCTGAATAAGGTTATTTATAACGAAGCTCAGATAGCTTGATTTAGAAATCTCATCTCTTTTTTACTTATTTTGGGCTTTCAAAATGCTAAATATGACTTTTATGTTTATAATAAATAGTGGTACTAACACTATTATTGTTTTAAGCTATATAGATGATATATTAGTGATAAGTAGTGATGACACATTTAAGAAGTACCAACAAACAAGTATTACATTAATAAAATATCAATAGAAGCATGGGCTTATAAGTACATATGTTAACCCCACCTATGTTAACCCCACCTAATGGGTTAATCTTTTGAGATGGAAGCTAATTACATTGTGGAAATACATAGAAGTTTTTGGCCTATCAGCTATTAAAGTGCAGAACTTAATAGACAACCTTCAAACAAGCTTTGCTCTTAAGGATTTAGGTACTCTTTCTTATTTGTATATTTGTATTTATGTTGTTATAATTGACACAAATAAAAGTACATTTCATATGTTTACATGTATTTTAATTTATTAAATACCACTTATTTAAATCCCCTTATTAGTTTCTTTTAACTCAACTGAATATATAAATGTAAATATGAGAATTGAATTTAAGTGTAATAATAAAAATTAGTTTTTGATAAATAATTAAAGTTGTGATCTTTAATTGTTCAAGTCACTATTACAATTATATGATTGTAAATAAAATACTACTACTCAGAGTAACTGATACTAAGATATTTAATTAGAAGTATTTTGTATAATAATAGAAAAACATTTATTTAATTATTAATATTGTGTATAAAAAAATATTTACTACTTTTAATATTTTTTTATTTCAATAAATTTTTAGCACTATTCAAATGTTGTTCAATCAACTATTTTAGCCAAAATTCAGCTACTTGTCAAAAAAAAATCTGTCTCAATGTTTTCACAGGGGGTGTGTATATGTATTCAATAATACGTGCCTCTGATTGTAACAAATGTCACTTAAGTTAGTTATGTAACTTTTGTAAGCCTTACATTTCTCAGTTAGACATATGTAGCCTTATGGCAATGTGCCTAGTTTTAACTCAGAGAACCTACTGTAGAATTGGTGTAGGATATCAAGATTGTAATTAATTTAGTATAAAAGAGTAATATCAGGGAGTGACAAGCAGTTTTGGAAGAGAACTAGAAACGGGAGAAGTGCAAAGGCTATGCAAGAAGTGTTTGAGTGTAACCTTCACTGAAGTTCACAGTGGCGTGTTTTGGGAAGGGTGATCTTCCCATGAAATAGATTCACTTTCTGTGGATTGCACCACGTAAAAAGTTTGTGTAATTGTTCATATGCTTTCATTGATTAGTCTCACAATGAAATAAATAATTGTTCATCGAGTAAAGAAGCAGTTTCATTGAGTAGTCATTCAAAGAGAGTTCCATCTAAAGGCGTGACTATCCTATATTGAAGAAAGGTTTTGAAAATTCAAGTGAAGGTGAAGCAAATGTTGTATCTGAGAGATCAAGAATGGATTATTGAATCTCGATGTACTTTTCACATTTTCCGATAAAGGAGTGGTTTGTATGCTTAAAGGAATTTGATGGATGTAGGGTCGTTCTTGGTAATTCTAAGTCTTGTATTTCTTTGTATATGTGTTGGGTTCTCATGTACAACACACATAGTCTATTTATTTTGTTTATTATATCTATTTTTTTCTGTATAAAGTTAGTTATTGTAGATCAATAATACACACATGCACATAGTTAGATATACTTTGTATGCGAGTATGTTTACACACTTCACGCTTGCTCGTCGACATTGTTTCTCGTGTTTTTAGCTCGGATCTAGTGCCGATATTTATGAAATTACTTGGTAACTTTTGAAACAAAAAAAATATGTTTTCGACACCTTATCACACCCCTCAGGGCCTATCTAGGGGTGAAAGTTCATACGAGTTAAGCCAATTCGAGTTAGACTCAAATTGATCCAACCATAGTACAATTCAAATTTTATTTGAGCCAACAATAGGGAGCCCAATCCCAAACTACACAAAAATGAGTTGGTCCAAACCAGCACGAATTATTAATTAAACTTTTTTAAAATGTGTTTAATGATTAAAGCTCATTAACTCAAACAATATTACATGAAACACCAAAAATGAGATAAATAATATTACAACTAGTCTTTTGAATAAATGATAAATTAACAGTGAATAAATAACTCAAGTATATAACAAAGTCTGCGAAGATAATATAACTCCTCACACATCTGTTATGTTACAATAATTAGTAAATAAAAAAATAAGAACACTAGTAAACATAAGATAAAGCAAACTAATCCTTAAAACAAGAAGTCAATTTGTAAATAGATTCGACAGAGGTAAACGTCGTCAAACCCTTCTTATGTAAAAGCCAGAGGATATCGTGCCTTCAAACTTGGAGTCAAATTTGGATTATCTCAAGAGGATGACTATAGAGTTTGTTGATTCTAGTGAAGAATTATCAGTTGAGAATCAAGTTGTCATTCTTCTAAATTTTGTACCATAAATGTTTAAAGAAGTTAAAGCAGCCTACAATATAGTAAAACAGCACTAACCTTTGATGCTGTTCTAACTTCCTTGAGAACAAAAGACTCGAAGTTGAGACTTTAAAGGAAGGAAATGGGAAGACCTGACCAGGAATGGGGAATCTTTGATAACCAGAGGTAGGCCTACCAAACGTGATAAATCACAAAATAAGAAGCATAAGGGTTCATCAAGATCAAGATCCAAATCCAATAAGAGGTTAAATAAATGTTGGGCATGTCAAAGAGAGTTCCATCTAAAGGCGTGACTATCCTATATTGAAGAAAGGTTTTGAAAATTCAAGTGAAGGTGAAGCAAATGTTGTATCCGAGAGATCAAGAATGGATTATTGAATCTCGATGTACTTTTCACATTTTCCGATGAAGGAGTGGTTTGTATGCTTAAAGGAATTTGATGGATGTAGGGCGTTCTTGGTAATTCTAAGTCTTGTATTTCTTTGTATCTGTGTTGGGTTCCCATATATAACACACATAGTCTATTTATTTTGTTTATTATATCTATTTTTTTCTGTATAAAGTTAGTTACTGTAGATCAATAATACACACATGCACATAGTTAGGTATACTTTGTATGCGAGTATGTTTATGCATACTGCTAGCCCAGATAAGAGCCTGTAAGGTACACTACCACTAGTGTATTTACCGTAATTTGTTCTTTTTTATTGTTAGTTGTTTTTGTTATGTGTTGAATTGAGTATGTTGTTTTGTATTTTTGTTGTATTATTTGCTTAATTCATGCTTGTGAGACCTACTTGGTTGAATTGGTTTAGATTCACAAAAAGATTCAATGAATTAGCTTTTCTATCTCGCATCTTGGCTCCGATTACTTATTTGAGACAGAAGAACAATTGAATTTTGTACAATTTTCCTACATATGAAAATCTCAATAATAATTTTGAATGGAAAATAAAGGGTGTTGGCATTATCAGATTACTTTTGGACGATGTATCTGACAAGTTACTCATTGAAGTAAGATATGTGTCTGATATAAAGAAGAATTTGATCTCGATTAGGATGCTTGATACTAGTGGATATGCAATTAAGGTGGAGCATAGCAAGTTGAGAGTTGCTAGAGGCTCATTGGTACTACTAAAGGCTACAAAGAAGAATAGATCATATATGCTGCAAGGAAAAGTTGCCCCAAAGGAATTGATTGCAAGTATCACACAGAGTTATAAGTCAATGCTTTGGCATAAGAGGCTTAGTCACATTGGTGATAGAATACTCTTGTCTAAACAAGGTCTTATGTGTGATAAAGTCAATAATATCAATCTTTATAAGCATTGTATCAAAGGAAAGCATAACGGAGTCAAGTTTACTCAAACCTAACATCCAACTAAGAAAATATTTAAGTATGTACACTCTAATCTTTGGGACCTGCATCAACCCCTTTCCTCGGAGGAAATAAGTATATAACCAATTGAAATATTATATATTAATATTTAGTTTATGTATCAGTGTTAGAAATTATTATAATTAGATATTAGATAATTATTATTATGTTTCTTTATTAATTTAGGATTCTTATTTAAAGTCTTATTAAAATTAGGGCTTTATTATTATTATCTCCACAAATACATATGTTATCTCTCAATATTTAAATAAATAAGAATTATAATATATTCCTTTGATTTTCTAGTTCTGTTTTCAATTTATTTAGATTCTTTAATCCTTTTGCATAAGTCTATTTTATACTTCTAATGTTAGTTTATACTTTATTTATATTTTTCTAAACCATTTTTATCCCTCTTTTTTGTCCTTATATATATCAAAGATCACTTCGAAGGAAAGAGGAAAAATTAGATACATCCATTTAAAAAAATCCAAACATTAATAAAATTACATTTTAGAAAAGTAATTGATATATCAATTAAATTATTACTTCTAGATAATAGAATAATAAACAAAAAATATGTTTTATTATCAATGATCCATAGAAACTTAGAATACTAAAAATTAAAATACATAACATATCCTATGTTTGCCATTAATATTAATAATAAAAAAATTATGCCAAGTATTAAATTTAGCATATGAATTTGAAAGAGGAGATTAATAAAAGAAAAAAAATCATATATTTTTAGTATACTACATAGTATGATATTCATTAACAAATACACATAATAGTTCAATATATGGACAAAATAAATTCATAGAAATAGACAAAACTTTTTAAGAAACTTGACAAATAATAAAATCAAAAATATTAAGAGACTTTGAAATAAAAGATGAATGAAATTTAGATGTAAAGTAAAAGCCTCTCATATAGGAAAAAGGAGTAGTACAATAAGAAAAAGTAGTGTATCAAGTTTTCGGTTTATAGATCCTAAGAAGGAACCTCTAATAAAAGAAAAATAAGTAACATAATTAAAACAAGAAGTTAAAATAACGAAAACATTGTTATCCTAATAATGTTCAAAAACAAACTACATAATATTGACTTAGATTTTGATAGAAGACTAACAGGCATATCAAATAGCAATAATGAAAGTTTTAATTCTTTTAATAGAAGAAATTGTTATAGCACAAGAATCAAACATCAAGTATTTACAAGACATAAAAGAAACATTAAAAGAACTCCTAAAAGAAATAAAAGAATATGGTTACAATAAGAAATTATAACAAGACATACATAAAGAATTTATCGAATTAAGAAGAAATGTTAATAACATACCAAGAGATAATGAAATTATAGGTTATATGTTTGAGCTCTTTGTAGGATTAAAAGAAGAACCGTCTAGGAGATCAGATGCATTGATAACTAAGAATGAGGAAAAAAATCCAAAGATAAAAAATAAGCTATAATTTCAATTTAATAAAATATAAAAATGAATTAGAAGAATAATTTATGAATCCTGAAAATAGGGACATAGAAAATTAATTAGTTTACTAACCCTAATAGATAAATAATTAAGAAAACATTATGAAGAAAAACTTTGTACAAACAAAGAAGAATATGATATGACAATAGTCAGTGAAACTGATTCTGACCGAGAATATAGAACTTCAAAAAAATAGATGAAATATATTTCATTACCAGTCTATTATCAAGAAGGAACATTTAACCCAAAATGGAAAAAATGATTACATTAAAAAACTAGATGTAATATTCTACCAAAATTAAAATTTTATGAAAATTATAGATCTAATATTTTAGATTTAGATTGCATAAGAGATAGGGAAAAAAAGCTTTAGATGTGAACTAGTAATATGAGTGTAATCACACAAATTTCTCTAACCACATAATCAAACCATTCAATTTGTGGAGTCTTAGTAGCTTACAAAATAAAATTTTGGTTTACAAATTTAACAGAACATTAACATTTAAAAAATACAAGCGAATGCTCCCAAAGGTAGAGAATACTTAACACTATAGTATATGAAATATATAAGGAATTATCGGAGAAAACAAAAGTAGACATATCACTGAATCTTGTAAGTATGAAATTGAGGAATCCAAATGACATTTAACAAATATGAAAATATGTTACATGTGTTATATAGATTCATTTATTTATGTATATGAAATGTATTATCACAACTTACCATTATCTATGCAAAAAACTTATAAGAAAATATTTTTTTTAGAAATTACCTAGAACATTAATATAATGATAAAATAATGATGTAATAAAAGGAATAGAGAAACTATATCAAACACCTTAAGGAGAATAATATTAAGTGTTAAGTACTAGATAATTATTAAATGTCAAAAAAGATAAAAAAAAATATAAAAAAATAAGAGAAAATGATAAAATTTATTGTAATTCAAGAGATTTTAGGATGTCAGGAAAAAATTGATGTAATATAAAATCTTATAAACAAAAGTATAAAAAATTCAAAAAATTCAAAAGATATAAATTTAGGAAACAAGACTTTCATAAATATAAAAGAAGATATAATGAGAACCTTATAGATTACATAAGGTAAAAATATTATAAGAAGCTTTTAAAATGAAATTAGAATCAATGGAAGAATATAATATAGATGATCCTTTTGGTAATTATCTATTAGAAGAAATTGAATAAGAAATAACTGACTCATAATTCCAATATTCTTCATCATATGATGAATAATTTGTATAGTATTACAAATCTAAGTAATACTTATATTAAACTAGGATTAAAATTTAAAGGTTATACAAATTATCATTTATATACATATATAGACACACAAACTAGTATGTGTGTACCTAGCCAATATGTATTCTTAGAAGAACTATGGAAACAATCACCAAAAGATTTAATAGTAACATTGCTAACAATATTATAATAAATCTTAATAAAGTCTTAAAAGATACATATATAATGATATAGGAGAGAAATTTCATATTCCTACCATATACCAACAACAAACATGAGTTTGATTTATTAATAGAAAATAACATTCTAAACCTTTACCAATATTTTACTCAATATTTAGAAAAAATATATGGTAAAACCATTTACGTGTCAAAATAAGAAAAGTTTTGATAGTATCAAACCCAACTTTTATACAATAGCATAAAAACAAAAACGTGATGAGATGGATACAAAACAATAAATTTATTTAAAAAAACATTTCATTAGACATAGAAGCAAAACAAAACTCGTTTCTTAATTAAATACAAGAAATTAATGCCTTAACAGGAATAATAAAATTGTTACAAACAGTAAGTTAAGAAAATCATTTAGATTCTAAAATCAATATATCAAAAATAATAGCAAGCATAAAACTGAAAGACTAACAAATTCATAAAAGTAAACCCAATAATTTATACCCAAAAGACATAGATGAATTTGAAAAACAAATTCAAGAACTTTTAGAATTAAAATTCATAATATCGAGTAATTTATCTCACTCAAATCCAACATTTTTAATTGAGACAGAAGTTGAGAAAAGAAAAGAATAAAAGATAATGATAATAAACTTCAAATCTTTTAAAATAAAGAAGTCATTTATGATAGATATTTTATTCCAAAGAAAGAATAATTACTATCATTAATAATAAAAAAAATATTTCTTAAGTTTTGATTATAAAAGTGAATTTTGACAAATAAGACTTAATGAGCAATCACATAAATTAACAACACTTAGTTTCCCACAAGAACAATTCCAATAGATAGTTGTACCATTTGGATTAAAATAAGCAATAGGTATTTTTCAAAGATACGTGAATAATATATTTTGAAAACTATATAACATTTGTTGTGTACACATCGATGATATTTTAGTATTTATTAGTGACTTGAATAAAAAATTACTTAGATATTATTATGTCTTACAATAAAACAAAAAAGAATGACTTGTTCTATCAACAAGAAAGGCTATAATAGTTAAATAAAAAATTAAATATTAAGATTACAAATAAAATATGGAAAAAACCATCTCTAATCTCATATATTAAACAATATACAAGGATTTTCTAATGAAATCAAAGATAAAAATCAATTACAAAATTTTTAGGATGTTTGACTTATGCAAAAACATACATCAAGAAATTAATAGAAATACAAAAACCATTAAAAACTAAACTAAAAAAATATTATGTTTGGAAATGAATAGATAATGATACGTAGTACTTGGACAAGGTAAAAGCACAAGGAAAAACTTGTCAACTTTATACCACCCAAGTTTAGATGATAAAATGATAATAAAAACAGATGTTTTACATGAATATTAAGAATCAATTCTAAAAGCAAAGATAGATAACAAAGATGAGTATCTTTGCATATACATATCATGATCTTATCTGGATCCAAAATTAAATTATTATGGTAGTGAAAAAGAATATTTAACTATTAAAAAACTATAAAGAAATTTACAATATATGTTATTAATTCCAAATTTATTGTCATAATGGATAATAAAGATCTTAAACATTTCTTAATCATTAATAAACAAGGTCAATTAATTAGATGACAACAATGATTCAGCCATTATAAGTTTGATGTTGAAAACTTTCTAGAAAATAAAAACAATTTAGCTGATATATTAATTAGATAATTAGTATCTTTAATCATTTTTTTTAATTAGGAATAGATCCTCTTAACATAGACATCAAAATCAAAGAAAAAGAAATCAAAATTTAAATCCTATAAGACTAACTTAAGATATTATATCTTAAGAAATTCTTAAATGATTGATAACTGTATATTATACAGTTATTTTGTCCATTTTATTAATTATAATTGTTATGTTTTTGATATTTTTAATTAATTAAATTAATATTTTTTGTTTATTTTTTAAGGAATATATTTTTAAGAAAATTAAAGAACATGAATCGAATGGATTAATTTAATGAAAACTGCAATCCTAGAATTTTCTTTTATTTTGTTATAAAACTCTTAATTAGTTAAACCTTGTTCCAACTTTTTGATCGTTTGGATAAAATCAGAGTGAAACAATTTTAATACTTAACAAACTATAGTAACAAATCTCCGTGGAAACGATAACTTACTTGTCAAATTTATTACTTGTGACCGTGTATACTTGCACGTTTTTATGTCCTCTAAAAGAGACAACAAGTTTAATTTTAGGATTGCAGGTTTCAATAAATTAATCCACTCGAATCATATTATTCCGTCTTGATTTATTTTTTTGTAAATTTAATTTGTCAACCAAGAACTTCTAATTTTATCCATACATCTCTTCCGAGCTCCGTATAGACACATCTTGCTAAATTAATTCACTATATTCCTATGAGAATTAAATTCACCAAGATTCATTACGTTCTAAGTTCTCAAATGGCCACACATACAATAAAGGTATATTCTTATCCTTCATATATACATGCTATTCTATCCATGAGCAATACACAACAATGTCTCTTCCAAGTTTATTTAAGTGTCACAGATCAATTGATAAATTTTTCAATAATCAAAAGCATTAAGAACAAATAGAATAAAAAAATTAAAAATCTCATAAATCTTTTAAAAATAATTTATTCAAGCTTCATAAATTTAGCTAAAATGCAACCCTAGAAAAATTAAATTATTTCATAACAAAAATTAAAATTACAGAATTTAAGGAATATCAGTTAAAGAACGCAAAGAAAATTAAAACATTTCTGCTCTTAAATTTTTGGCACACGTGGAACATAATAGAAGCCAAAAATGGCTTCTGCGTGTACCATTGTCCAGAACTCTAAAACTCTCCAACCGAACCTAACCTCCTTTTTCTGGCAATAAATGCCTTATTTATAGCTAAAAAATACATCAAAAAATATTCTTCTTAAAACCACGCGTGAATAGTGGGCGACATCAAAAATAATAATTTAAGTCACGCATGGAAGAAATACAAAACAACTGGAAAGGGGCATCGGTTATGCATTTTCGTTTCAATTCATGCATGCCACATGTCAGCATCTGATTAGCTGCAATAAATAATGCGACACGTGGCAGCCTTTAATTGGTGGGAGAGAAAGCTTACACGTGGTTACGCCGCACGAGATCATTGTTTTTCGAAGACACAAGGCGACGTAGAAGTTGCTGCAAACATGCGTCATTTCGGTGTTTTTATTTTAACCAACACATGCCACATGTTAGCTTCTGATTTGCTAAGAGAATATTCGAGACACATGGTAATGTATGATTAGTTAGCATGTTAGGGTGCACAATGTTTATCTGGACCGCGTCGCATGAGATAGTTCGCACAGCGACAAGTGGGTCCCACTCTATATGCCGGCCTGCGCGATAGATTGGCCTCACACAGCGCACGGAGCAGCGTGCGATCCTAAAAAACTAGTTCCACTCGATTTTGTCGCGTCTGGCTCCACGTGCTTAATCCTAACCGTTGATTGGAAGATCTAATGGTGTGTGACACACGTGGATAGTGGAGCGCGTGGTCCTCTTCCTGCACAGAAAAAAAATTATTCTTTAATTGCATTTTAACCCTCTAATTTAATTTAAATTAACTTTTACACTTTCGTTAATTACAATTAAGCTCTTTTTTAATTTCAATTAATTATAATTAAGCTCTATTTTAATTCAAATTATATTTTAGACTTTTGTTAATTGCAATTAAGCACTCTTTTAATTTAAATTATATTTTTAGACTTCATTATTTACAATTAAGTTCTTTTTCGATTCATATTCTTTAATTTTCTTAAAAATATATTCCTTAAAAAATAAACAAAAAATATTAATTTAATTAATTAGAATTAATTAAAAATATTAAAAATATAACAATTATAATTAATAAAATGGACAAAATAACTGTATAATATACAGTTATCAATGATAATATCAAAGAGGTTAACCTCTCGACTAAGTAGGAAGAACTTAAATGTTCAAATTATAAAAAAGATGAGATTATCTCATACGAATAGAAAGGAATTAAAATTCCCAAAATAAGTGAAGAAAAAAACAATCTCTATAGAGAAAAAGAAAGAAAAACTCAATTGAAAAAATGAAACAAAAAATGAAGAATCTTCAAAGACTAACCTTTATGTGGTCTACAATGGCCCCAAACCAAGAATTTATACTAGTTGGCTAGAAGCTAGCAAAGTCATAACAACCTTTAATGGAATAATCCACGGGTCATTAGCAACATAATAGAAGCAAAAGGCAATTTTGCAAATTATAAAATGCTAAAATTATTAACTTCTTTAGAGGTAACTAAGAACTATTCCCAGTTAATATAACAATCAATCAGTCTTAGTAGATTGAATACACTCGGAAGGATACCTAGACTAGTACTATTCAAAAAATCAACCAATAACTCTCATGTTTCAAAAGAAGAAAGTGATCAGCACAAGAACCTCACAAGACAACAATGATTAGGTTTGTATAACCTATCTATAAAATCTATTGAGGAACATCTTAATGATATGAAGTTATACACTTTAGAGAACGAATTCCCTACAGATAGCAAATTCAATATCAGAGAATGAGCAAATTTAGTGTTTGTATACAAAACATTTCATGCTAAGTATGCTAAGTAAATAAAAAACTTGTATCTAAGAAGTAATTTAAATGAGTTAAATTACTTTTCTAAAAACTTCAAAAAATTCATCAAAAAATTTAGAAAGAAAATTAAGGCTATGGATAAGCCTATTTATTTAATATTTTTCAGTTTAATTATGGATTGGACTTAGGAAATTTCAGTAAGTCCATATCATTTCATTAAGCTTGGATTTTCCAACAATAAAAGGGAATTTAATCGTCCTAAAACTTTTCCAGGAAATGAATTTAAACTAGAGGAATTAAGCATAGGATGTGACCAAATGCTAAGTTAGATCTATTATAAACTAAGAAAAATTAAAAACTCTTCTAAAGTTAAAGTTGATTATTTTATTAGCAAAGTGATTATCACCTCACAAAGTAATCTACCTATCATTGAAGAAGATGGTGAAAAGATCAGTAAATATGAAGTTGCTTTCATTGCAATGAATTAGAAGTAAATGTAGAAAACAAGAAGGTATTCTGCCAGTAAATGTAGAAAACAATAAGGTATTCTACCATGATGCTAGATAGTAGGCTAAGGACCACAAATGCATTTATTGCATTAAAGATAAGGACGAAGACGTAGAGAGTTCAGCTTTACAAGAATCAATCTCGAAAAATGACTTTGAATAAATGTAAGGACCCTACATAGTAAATTAGCACATCAACCTCAATAATGTAGGTATTAAACTAAGAAAGGTAAGTGAAATAGTGAAATCTCACCTATATAAAAATGAACCCTTATGTCTATAAAAGGGAACTCTTATTCTAAGGAGGACAGACATCTCACTCTCTGAGAAAATTATTCACTTAGCTTTTATCTTTCTATCTTTTGTAATCTTTTATTTAAGAATGAGTAACTAAAACATTCTTCAGAGTTTTTAGTACTCCAGTTGTAATAAACTATAATGATAAATAGAACTCCATTTTAAAAAAGAAACTCCTATTTGTCATTCTAACCTTAAAAGGAGCATATGGATACTATAGATCTCCATAATTCAAGGACATAGGGTTGGATCTAGTTGAAATATCACCTTAAGAAAAGAATAAGATACAACAAAGCGAAAAATCAAGATGAAACCATATTTATCAGGTCAGTTACAATTACATAATGTGAGGATACTAACGATCTTAATTGTTTATTAATTTATTTATTCCTTATTTAATAATTTACATAAATTATGAACGGAAAATATAATGAAGAAAAGAAACCAAAAACTAATTTATATAAAAGTAAAATAAAAGAAAAACAAGAAAATGAAGACAGTTTAAAAGATGTTATATGTATTAAAGCATCTTTGCTATATTTTAAGAAATCTATAAAAAAAACTTCACTATTAGCATAAAAAGGTCAAAATTAATTGAAAATTTACAATAATTAATTGATTATTTTTCAAAAATAGAAAAGAGACATAATTTAATAAAAGGATTTGATAAAAAAAATTTAAATATAAAAACTAGTTTGGATATATCATATCAGATATAGAACAAAATAATGAAATACAAGAATTAAGTCATTGGTTATACAATGAATTTAATCCAAAAAAAATATTGAATTAAGTTTAACATATGATAAATATGACCAACTAAAATCAAAAGAATATAATCATAATTTAGTATTAAAACTATAAGGAAGAAAATAAGAAAATATCATGATTTTTATAAGCTTTACAAAAACGAATAAAATGCTTTAAAGCTTTACATCAAGAAAAATAAAAAGAAGGATACATATAAAGAAATATATGTGATGTTAGTAGAATTTCTCTTTTCCAATGAGGTTATTGGGCTGGTGGGTGTTTTTGACTAATTAGGCAAGTGATACGGGTAGTGGTGTTTGATTGGGTCGATGCATGTTTCGGATTTAATGTGCAAGTGATTTGGATATTTTTCTCCAGGCTTATTTGGTTGAATTTTGAAGTATATTGGGTTAATTATTTAGTATTTGGGCTGATTTTGTAATCTAGATAAATTGGGTATTTTTTTTTATTAGATGGCAGTTTTGGGTATTAAATATCACAATTGTTATTTAAAATTCTATGTGGCATTCTTTACGGTGCTATTTACAAGTGGGTCAACGAGGGTCAATGAAGATGTATAAATTGTGCATACAAGTTCCTCTTTTCAATTTTAACGTTGAAGTGGTCTATTTTAACTATCTAGATAATTTCTTGTCATTTAATTTTGAAGTCACCATTGCTATTTTTTTGACAAGTTTCATCACTACTATTTTTTTTTTTAAGAACTAATCTTGCTTTGTGATGAGTGATTTGAGATTTAGTTAATTTTAAATTGATTGGATGTTTTACACTGATTAGTTATTTGGATAGTTTAAGGTGATGTGGTGATGTGAAGATACGAGGAGTTCTCATGCCGTCGTCTTCTATTAAGTAGTCATTTGGTTTATTCTATGGTAGTATTGTTGGCTCTCCTATACTATACTTAGAGTTCTTCTTTATTTTGTTACTATGAAATTTAATATATTGGAATGTTTGATGAGTTATGTGTCCTAGCTGATGTTAGAATTCAATTGATTAGTAAGGTCTATATATACTTAATTAAAGGTTTATTAGTCCGAACTCGATACAATTTGAGTTCAAATACCAATGTATTATAATAAGGTTCTTTGTCAGAAGATTTTCATACCTCACCATTTAAGTTGGGCATTTTTAATAATTATGCTTCAACTTGAGGAGAAAAATTAGATTATATCTTCTTTATAAATGTGTTGATATCAACTTACGTCAACTTTATTTTTCTTAGTGTGATAGTTATCTGCATTCCTACCTCTCAACCGCCTATTCCACTTACTATTCAAATTTTTAGGAAGGTTTTTTCTATGTGATTTTGCTATTGTTTAGCTTTTGTGACCACATCATATGTTGATTTCTTCTAAAATATTTTTTAAAGTATTGTCGCACACTTTTAGGGAGGTTCTATTGTATGTGACCTACAACTTTAATCGATGTTTATATTCTCAACAAAGTGATATATCTCATTATTTCAATTATTTTTATTTATTTTAGTGACTATTTGTATACTTACAGGATTTCTAGTAGAAATTTGATATTTAATTAAGTAGATCTATTTAAGTTTTGCTTATTTCTATTTTATTGTTCTTTATAAGTGTTCAAATTAAATTTATTTATGTTTAACTTGAGGGAGATAATTAAAATATTATTAATATATTTAGTTTTCATATTAGTATCGAAAACTATTACATTTGAATATTAAATTATTATTATTACGTATTCTTATTAGTTTAGAATTTTTATTTGGAGCCTTATTAAGAGTAAGGGTTTTAGTATTATTGTCCCTATAAATACATATACAATGTTTCAGTAAAAAATAAATAAGAATGAGAATGTCTTTTTTTCTTTTTCTTTTTTTGTTTCTCTTTTCAACTTATTTTGATTCTTTTAATATTTATTTCCGCATAATCCTATTTTATGTAACAAAGGAATTGATCATCTTAAAACTAACAACGACAAGGAATTTTGTAATCTTAAATGAGTACTATGAGTAGCATGGCATCTACAAAGGCATAGTATGAGGCTGACACCCAAAAAAAATGGAGAAGTTAAACTCATGAATCGCACCATCCTAGAGAAGGTTGGGTATTTATTGTCTAACACAAATGTACCTGAACATTTTTGGCCTCAAGTAGAGCTCAAATTGAATGTTATTTGATTAACATCTCTCCCAATAACTCTATAAATTTCAAAACTCCATATGAAATGTGATATGGCAAGCCATCATCATATAGTCATTTAAAGGTCTTCTATAATGGACATGTACATGTCAATGATGGGAAGCTATAACCTAGAAGCAAGAGGTGTATTTTTGTTGGTTATCCTGATGGTATTAATGGTTATAAGTTTTGGTGCCTAGACTCTAAAAAGAACATCATTAGTAGGGATGTCATATTTGATGAATCTATAACTATTGAAGTTGGAACCAAAGAATCTTCTCATAGTGATAAAGAGAAGAGGCAACAGTCTAGCACTGTAGAGGTGGAATATGATAGTCAACATCATGATTTTGGGTCAAATAATGAAGACACAAGAGCACAAGCTACAGGTAGTGACATACATGAACATGACCACAATGTTGATGATGATGATTATGATGATGAACCTCTCTCAGTATTGATGAAAGTATACTAGATCCATTGGATGACTACCAATTGGTTAGGGACAAAGAAAGTAGACAAATAAGACGACCTTATAGGTATGGGGAAGCTAGTGTTATTCATTATACTTTTTCCACTGCTACTGAACACTGTGATAGTTAACCAAACTCATACGAAGAAATGGAAGTATGCCATGAATGAGAAATACCAATAACTAACTTGGGTTTTGTTGGAACAAATATGTGAAAAAACTATGTAAGAACAATATTACCGATATACTGAAATATACTACTTGGGTTGTCGATTGACTAAGTCATTTTCTCTTTAAGGCGTTCGTGGCCTACCCAAATTTGTGTAAGCAACACAACCTAAGTCGTCCAGGATAAAACAACGAGAATCTTTTACGTCTAGGATCTTCATTGCACCGATGAAGTCTGGAATACTACACCTCTCAAATATTTATGTTGTTCGGAAATGAAATCAATTTCGAATTTTCTTTTCTTTGATTTTTGCTATAAAAACCGTGAGAACTATTTTTTGAGTTGTTAAGTTATATTCTAAAGTAGAGCTATTGTCCTTTTTATAGTGGAAAAAATATGTGTAACGGTCATTATAATTATGAAAATATGCATACATAATTATGAAAATAAACGTCATAAAAGTAACTACGCATAATTATGAGAATAACGGTCATAAAATTAAGCGGCCACATAATTATGAAAAATAATCTGGCCATAAAAGTAACGGCTACATAATTATAAGAATAACGGTCATAAAATTAATGGCCACATAATTATGAAAATAACGGCCATTAAAAATAACTCACATAATTATGAAAATAGCTCGTAAAATAATGACCATTATAATTATGAAAATAGCGATGATTACATAATTTATGAAATAATGGTCGTAAAATAATAAAAAATATTTTTTATTTAAATTCATTTCCAACAATCCCCACTTGAATTTTAAATAAAAATAGTTTCATCGTAAAGCAACCAATCAATTAAAAGTATAAGATTATGCATAAACAAAAGGTATCTATCGACTTGAACCTTTGCGTAGTGTTAATGCTTTTAGAATATACTAGAGTAACTCGTAGTTTTGAACTCTATCTCTAACAACATCACACACACAATCTTTCCAAAGGTGTAGTTCGAAAGCCCGTGCTTACTACTACGCACGTGTATCCCAAAGATAGTGAATGCTCTAGTAAATTTTGCCCAAAATTTTCATAGGAAGCGACCATACTTCCACGTTCACGTAGGTGAGTCTATCAAGCAGTACTCACGTACTTCACGTGCTCACTCCACATGTAGGTATAGAACTTCGTTACAAGAGTTTAATAATTAACTCATCGCTTTATCGCTTCAAGACTTCATGCTTCTAACAATATAGATTATGACTTCATAAATAGCATGATTCATCTCATATCACTTAAGCAACTTGTTATTACCCATTGAACTTATTTCTTGGGATCTCCAAATTATAAGTTGGTTACCATCATGGTATTCTTCATTCTGAAGCATCGATCACATTCCTTTGAGGTTTTTGAAAACCTTTTCTCTTGTTAATCCTTTCGTCAAAGGATCGGCCCAAATTTTTCATCGATACATTAGATGATCCATTCTTACAGCCTCTTGTGAGAAATTCTCTAATAGTACTATGTCTGCGTCTCTTTCCGTTGTAATAACGGTCTGCCGAAATCTTTCTGATAAGTGGTACTATCGTCATGATGGATCAAGACAATTGGTATCGATCTTTCCTATAAAGGATCTCGACTAATAGACTTCTTAACTAGCTCGCTTCCTTTAGCGGTAGCTAGTCGCTATCATTTCAAACTCCACGTAGATTAAGCCAATATTGTTTATTTCTTAGACTTCCGGAAAACTCACCAATATGTTAAATATATAGCCACTAGTTGCTTTGGAGTCTTACGATAAAGTGTTCCAATCTGCGCATTTGTATCCATCTAGAATAGCGGGAAACTTTGTATAATGTAATCCAAGGTATATAGTTCCCTAAGGTATCTCATAACCTTTTCAATAGCATTCCAATGCTTTACACTAGGTCTACTTGGTAAACCTACATAGTAGTCCCTGACATAAGCTATGTACGGTCTAGGTACGATCGATGGCGTAAGCGTAAGCTACCAATGATGCTCAGCGTACTCGGTTTGTCTAACACCGTCTCGGTGTTCTTGAACAACTTTACACTAGGATCATCTGAGTACCATGCGGGTTTACAATTAAAGCAATTATATTTTCTTTAAGATCTTCTCAATGTAATGAGATTGATCTAAAGAAATTCCCTTTTCAGACCTAGTAATCTTTATACCAAGGATTACACTCGCTTCTCTGAGATCTTTCATATCAAAGTTAACACTTAATAAAGTTTTCACATTATTCACAATATGAATATTTGATCCAAAAATAAGCATGTCATCCACATATAAACATATAATAGTGCAAATGTTATCTTATAATTTATAATAAATACATTTGTCACTTTCATTCATTTTGAATTCATGTGGGTTAACTATATTATCAAATTTCTCATGCCATTGCTTAGGTGCTTATTTAGACCATACAGATATTTATCTAGTTTACAAACTTTATTTTCTTGACCTGGGATAACAAAATCTTCATGCTGATCCATATAAATTTCTTCTTCTAAATCACCATTTAAGAAAGCAGTTTTAACATCCATTTGATGTACTACTAAATCATGGATGGTAGTAAGAGGAAAAAGTACACGTATGGAAGTTATTCGTGTGACTGGTGAAAAGGTATCAAATAAATCTACATTTTCCCTTTACCTATACCATTTAACTACAAGACGAGCTTTATATTTTTCAATAGTACCATCAGGTTTCAATTTCTTTTTTAGTATCCATTTACATCCAATGGTTTTGCAACCAGGAGGTAAGTCAACTAAATGCCAAGTCTTATTATACTCAAGTGAGTCCATTTCATCATTTATGGCTTCTTCCCATAAGTTGGCATCTAAAGAAGATAATGCTTCTTTAATAGTTTGGGGATCTTCCTCTAAGGTATAAGCATAAAAATCGGATCCAAAATCCTTAAGAGTTCGAGCTCGTTTACTTCTTCTAATTTCAGTATTTAATTCTTCAGTTTGTTCACTAGTTCTAGTTATAGGTAAACTACTAGAAGACGAGCCCCTACTATTCTTAAATTTAAAGGAAAACCTATATTCATAGAAGTCAGCATCATTTGATTCTATAACTACTGATCTTTTAAGTCGCTTAGAATTTATAAGCTTTACTATTCACAGTGTATCCTGTGAATACACATTCATATGCTCTACTAGCAAGTTTATTTCTTTTAGGATCAAGGATTCTAACATAGGCTAAACAACCCCAAGTTTTAAAATAAGTTAAATTAGGTTTGTTATTTTTCAACATTTCAGATGGTCAAATTTTACTAGTAGATTTAGGCACTCTATTTAGCACATAGCGGTTAATAATAAAATTTCTCCCCAGCTAATGGGAGGCAACACCAGAGTTTAATAAAAATTGCAACAATGATTTAGTAAAAGTTCTATTTTTTTCTTTCGACTTTGCCATTCATTTCGGGAGAATAAGGTGCGATTTTTCATGAATGATTCATGAGTTTTATAAAAACATTGAAGATATTGGAATCATATTCGGTGCCTCTATCAACAAACCTTTTTATTTTTCCGTTAAGTTGATTTTCAATCTCGGTCGCTAAATATTTTAAACATATCAAATGCTTCACTTTTATTTTTCATTAGATATACATAAGTGTGTACGAGCAATGTCATCTATAAAAGTTATAAAATAGCGTTTTCTATTTCTTGTTAAATTTCCATCAAGTTCACATATATCAGAATGAATTAATTCTAAAGTTTCAGATTCTCTAACTACTGACTTATGTGAAGTTTTTATTATTTTAGCTTGACTATAAAAGTCACATTAATCCAAAATAATTCAAAGATAGTTTTGGAATTAGTTCTAAGCTACTACGTATTTCTTGATTATGCGTTTATTAACATGACAAAGTCTAGCATGCCAAATATTAAAGGAACTCGACATTCAATTTAAACATGCCATTAGTGGCGTACTTCCTCGACAAAAATATTATTTTTAGTTATTGTATATAAATATTATAGTTTGAGTAAACCCACTTTGTAAAGAATATATCCTGAAACTAAGTTTTTCTCATCTACGGGTATGCAAGACATCTTTCACGATGATAGTCTTTCCGAGGTAAACTTTAATTCCACCTCACCACTACCAACAACTTTAATGGAATGTGAGTCACTAACAACACTTTCTCATCCTCGGACTCGAGTAGAACTTGAACATGTCTCGATTATAGCGAACATGGCGAGAAGTACCATGTGTCCCCTGACACCCTTCGGATCCATCAACAAAATTGACTTGAGAAATCATAGCAATAAGTTGATCTTCGGTAAGGTCGCTTACGTGGCGGACAATTCCTGTTCCGAGTTTCAAGTGGCCAAGTCTGAGCATTACAACTATAACACATGAACGTGTTTATTCCTAAGAGGGGTTGAGGTCCATTACGGGGAGGATAGTTTCTATTTCTATTTTGGTGGTTGCGGTTGGTTATTATTACGATTACGAGTTTTCATATTTCTACCTTTAGGTTTTAGAATTGCGGATATGAGGTTTCTTATTTTGTTGTTTGAGACAACGAGTACTTCATCTCTTTGGTCTTATTTTCGGACTTCTTCTTCTATTCTTAAACTGGTTATAAGATTTTCTAAAGAAAATTTCTTAGTTTAATGTCTAAGTGTATTCTTAAAATCTTTCTAAGCATAGGGTAATTTATCTATAATAACAACTACTTGAAATTGTTCATCTAAAGTCATACCTTCAGAAGTTATTTCGTGTGATATCTTCTTCAATTCGTGTGCTATCTTCTTTAGTTCGTGTGATTGAGCTTCCACAGATTTGTCATCAATCATTTGATACTTCATGTATCTACTAACATCATACTTCTTAGTTCCAGCTTCCTCAGTATCGTACTTCTTTTGAAGAGCTTCCCAAATTTCCTTAACAGACTTTATCAAAATTATAATAGTCATACAAGTCATTAGCTAATCCATTAAGAATAAAAAAAATTGAATAGAAAATAATTTTCTATCCAAGTGTTTAAATCCTTTATTGTAGCTTCAGTATGAGAATTAGGCAGTGTTGGTTTTTCAATAATAAAAACAAAAGTGACATTTTACATGGTTAAGAAGAATAACATTTTTTTGTCTCCATTTTTAAAGTGTAGTTCTTCAAAACGAAATGGTTTGTTAAGATCATTGATTAACATTTTCGAGTGAACGTAGCGGATAGAATACGTCTTAAAATTGTTGGAACAAATATGTGAAAAAACTATGTAAGAACAATATTACCGATATACTGAAATATACTGCTTGGGTTGAGTCGCGGACTAGGTCGCTCTCTTTAAGACGTTTCGCGGCTCTGCCCAAATTTGTGCAAGCAAACACAACCTCGTCATCCCCAAGATAAAACAACCCAGAATCTTTTTCCTGTCTCGGATCTTCATTGCACTAATGAAGTCCGGAATACTACACCTCTCAAATATTTATGTTGCTCGAAAATCTGAGAAATCAATTCTGAATTTTCTTTTCTTTGATTTTGCTATGAAAACCGTGAAGCTTTTTTGAGTTGTTAAGTTATATTCTAGCGGCTATCGCTCTTTTATAGTGGAAAAAATATATTATATGAATCTGCCATATAATTATGAAAATAACGGACACGTAATTATGAAAATACTTCGGCCATAAAAGTAGCGATCGCATAATTGTAGAATAGCGATTCATAAAATTAACTGACATAATTATGAAAAATAACGGTCATAAAAGTAACGGTCACGTAATTATAAGAATAGCAGTGCGTAAAATTAATGGCCACATAATTATAAAAATAACGGTCATAAAAGTAATGGTCACATAATTATGAAAATAACAGTCATAAAAATAATGACCATATAATTATGAAAATGACAGTTACATAATTTATAAAATAATGGTCATAAAATAATAAAAAAATATTTTTTTATTTAAATTCATTTCCAACAGGTTTAGTTTAGTTAAGAGACTTAAGGATATCAGATTAGTTGGTTGTAGGTGGCTCTATAAACTCAAGGAAGGTACGATGGAAGTTGATTCAGTCAAGCACAAAGCAAACTTAGTTGCACCAGGGTTAACACAAGTTGAAGGTGTAGATTTTGCAAAAATCTTCTCCCCAATAAGATCATGCTCTCATGTAAAGGGCAACTCAATATGCATTTAAAGCATATGGATGTAAAGAGTGCCTTCTTACATGGCGATCTAGATGAAACAACCACTAGGATTTGTGCAGAAAGGGAAAGAAGACTGTATACCAACTCAAGAAACCTCTGTATGAACAGTCTCCACGACAATGGTACATAAGATTTGATTTTTTCATCGTCTCATCTAGGTATTGCAAATCACCACATGACCCATGTGTTTACACCAAGTGTGAACTAGGTAAAGCTTTAGTGTTTCTCCTGGATTACATGCTCTTGGCCAATCAAGACATATCTAAGATCAAGTTCCTTAAGAGACTCTTCATCTCAGAGTTTGAAATAAAAGACCTATATAGATTAGGCATGGAAACAACTTAAGATAGACAAGATGGGAAGCTTCTATTGTCACAAAGGAAGTATCTTGAGAAGCTGTCACATAGAGTAGATTCACTTTATGTGGATTGATCGACGTAAAAAATTTGTGTTGCTCTTATGCTTTCATTGACTAGTATTGCAATCAGATAAAGAATTATTCAAAAGTCAAAGTCTATAAGAATTTAGTTCATGCGCAGAGCAATCATTCAAAGAACTTATGTTTGCTGGTTAGTGTTCTAACACTGATGGCCAATCAAGACATATCTAAGATCAAGTTCCTTAAGAGACTCTTAATCTCAGAGTTTGAAATGAAAGACCTATATAGATTAGGCATGGAAACAACTTAGGATAGACAAGATGGGAAGCTTCTATTGTCACAAAGGAAGTATCTTGAGAAGCTGTCACATAGAGTAGATTCACTTTATGTGGATTGAACCACGTAAAAAATTTGTGTTGCTCTTATGCTTTCATTGACTAGTCTTGCAATCAGATAAAGAATTATTCAAAAGTCTATAAGAATTTAGTTCATGCGCAGAGCAGTCATTCAAAGAACTTATGTTTGCTGGTTAGTGTTCTAACACTGATCATAGCATGCCATTGTGACAAGAAGTTCCATTAATTATCTGTTGTTTTACAATGCTATGGTCCTGTATTTTGTCTGCAGTGCGTGATGCTCTATTTTATAATTATTCTTTGATGTTGATGAGATATAATACATTCCTGAAAGTATACTTGTTTGATTTAATGAAACATTCTATCACAGTTAGGATAAAAAAAACAGCATGCTTTAAACACTACAACTTCACACTAGAATAAATGTGCTTTATCAAGGAACATACATCAAGAATGAGATTCGGAATGGAGGTAGGTAGCTTCCGTTCAAGACAGTTTAAGAAGCATTCAACTGACTTTTGTGCGGTAATTTAAGATCGAGTAGCTCAAACCTTTTTCATTTCGAAAGCTCAAGTGTCAAATTTGACCAATTCAACTGGATCAATTGGTTGCTCTTGGAGCTTTCATGCCAAATCCATGTTTCACCTTCTCAACTCTGTTCAAATCATCCAAACAAGGGTTAATATGATGTCACTCTCGAGCAGTACTTGTGTAATATCAAGACAATGAATCAATGGTACCCTATTAATCAAACTTCAATTATACACACAGCGCATTTCCAAAGTTATGAGAAGGACTTGCTGGAATTTTGTAACATGTACAACAACTTTTAACACTAAGTGAGATTGTGACATCACTATAAAGTGGTAACCAATCTCATCTAATACATAAAACACTAAATTAGATAGCCCTAGATACCCTTTATATGACATTGACATTGAAGCTCAAGAAAAGAAAAAGGATTAACTGTGTCTTTTGTCCCTAACATTTGGCTTGTATAATGTTTTCATTTTTCAAAAGTTGCAATCATGTGGTGTAAGTGTGTAATATAGTAGGACTTTTCTTAATTTATGTTAGCTGAGTTAACAGACTATCGAACTTGTTAATTCTGTTAGGTACACAATTGTAAAAATTAGTGATAAAAATTTCACTTAATCAAACCTTAGGGACAAAAATATTACACTTGTTAGCTCAGTTAACTCGGACGACAAGATATGTACTCTTGTAGGCTAGGTTAACGAAACATTACTAAAGGTCACACTTGTTACACTTACCTATTGTTGAGGATGAGACTGCAACTTTTGAAACATTAGAAACAAAAAAAATTACACGGGCTAAACATTAGGGACAATAAACACTATTAACCCAAAGAAAATAAAGAAAAAATTTGGCTAGAGTTCAACAAATGATCTAAAGTAGTCACATTAAATAGATTACAGCCCGTTATAGGATGAATAGGAATGGACGTTTTGACAAAATTAGTAATGAAAATATCAAGTAAAAAACAGAATCATCTAATTAAGATTTTTTTTTAAAACTTACGTGGGGGCAAGTTTACCAAGGCTATCCAGCTCCTCTCCAGTGTCCTCATCGAGAACTCTTCCAGAGATTTCAATGATGTAAGATCTATTTTTATCTCCGGGAAGTCCCCTGCCAGCCAACAAATCCAAATCTTTCTGGTGAAGCTCTCTTCCATTCACAAAAACAGTAGTGTTTCCAGCAGCACAGTTCTCCGGTATGGGATAATTAAATTCCTCAATGAATGGCTGCATGATAGATAAATAGCAATATATAATAATACAGATTATGAAATCATAAGATCAATGGCCGGGACGCGGGAAGAAATTTTTATCTTACAGGGATTATTCCTAGGCAAGGCCCTCCAATAACACCCCAGAATCCAGCTCTGCAGTCATACCTGGTTTAAGAAAATTAAAGAAATGCAAAACTATTAATATGGTTAGAGAAGTAAATGTGAGTTCACCAAAGAGCAACTAATTTTTGAGTGTCTTTGGTAAATAACTTTTAATGTCTCAACTTTTAAGTATTCAACTGACCAAAATGCCTCCGCAGGGAAATAATTCATATAGTGACACAGCTAATTTGGGGGCAAAGGACTAATTGTTTCATTACATGAGTTACATTTTTTATCATATGAAAAAATAACACCCATTGTTGACAAAAAGCATATTGAGGGTATGTTTGCATGTGCTTTTGTTAAAAGCAATGTTAGAAAGCAGAGAGAAAAAAATTCAAACAAAAGCACGTAGTCAGTAAGCACAAAATGTGTTTTCTACTCTAAAGGACTTCTGACAAAGTTTTTTTCTGTTTTATTCTAAAGCCTTTTTTTGCTGTCAAAAGTGCTTTTACAGGATCCTAGAAGCAGAAACAAACAGACCCTTAATGTTCAATATTTAAAAATAAAGGAAAAAACAAAAATATTGTTATTATGATCATCATAAATTTATTGGTTTTTCCCACTAAACTACATGTATAAATCCAACTTCAAATAAAAATGATCATAACAAAACCATTAGCATCATTTAGACAATGTACGTATGCAAATGCACGTATACGCGGAAATACTAACCAATATTCTCCAGGTTGGATTGGTCCAGCCAGTTTCTCAGCCTTCTTTAACACACGATCAGGTATCGGATGCCCATTTACAGAGACTGTACTTCTACTGCGCTCATCTGTTTGAATAGATCTTGATATGTCCTTAAAGCTCTTTTTTTTAATTTTTGTAAAGAACGATTCACCCCCTTTATTTTTCTTCGATCGATCTTCCTCTTTACTTGTATCCCCTGAATCTTGAGAAATCCCAGTATTAGAGTACTCATTAAATGAAACTTCCATCTCAGTTGCCAGTGATGCCTCTTTCAAAGAGTTTTGTCTTGAAGCAATCTTATTTGGTTTCACCTTCTCTTGATCAGGGCGACTACTTCGGTTTCCTTTCCCAAATCTGTTCACCGCATGATTATTTGATGTGTAATCAAAATGTTTTTCAAGAGGTGAGCCAGCAGATGAAGGAGACAAACTGGTTTTGATTGGTCTCTGATGCGCAGTAGAGCCATCTCTTGCATCAACTGGAATTTCTGGGCTGTTCTCCTCCTCTGAGGTAAACGGAGATGACGAATGAAAGCTTTGAGTCTCTTGATGCTTGTTATCATTCAAACCTATGCCTGTGGATATCAAAACAGGTTCTCTGTCTATTGACTGAAGATCATATGCATGATTATCATAGTCATTGGAAGAGAATTCCGCATATGTATGCTTTGCATGGCCATGCGTCCGTGCAGTACTGTCTTTGGCCATCTCACTAAAACCAGTAATAATAGGCATAGGAGTTTGGATATTTTCTCCATTAAGAGAAAGAATAATCTTCTTATCGACCACGGAAAAATTGATTACAGTATAACATGCTCCACATAGTATTTTCTGTTGATTCTTCACCTTACGCACAGCTTTCTTGGGCAGCTGCAGAGTCTCCAAGCAATTACTACACGTCAAAAATGGAGCACCACCACAAATGGGATGGCAATGGTGGAGACTACTAGCTACATTCACCCTCTTAGGATGGGAACGAACATAAGGCATTTCACAATTGAGGTCACTAGGCCATCTCGTGTGTGGTTGTAAAACATGTTTAGAACACATGGAAGCCCTAGGTAGGTTAGGAACATGAGGACCAACAACCGGAGGACGGTCTTCATAGTGGTAATAAACGGGATGGCTTGGGAAATCAGAGAAACTCTTATCATAAAAAGAAGCTGGAGGAATTGGAGCTGAAACTCTCCGATGGTGGTCATAACAATGAAAACAAGAACAAGAAGGTTGATGATACATTGCATCTCGAGGATATGGCTCAAATGAATTGGAATCAACATCAGCATACTGCTGGGAAAAATATGGATGAGAAGAGCGTTGTTGGTAATGCCTAGGATAGCCATGAGGACCTCCACTGTGCATTTGGGTTGCCAAAGATTCCTCATAATCTGAAATATGATTTGGATTAGGCATTGAGCGTAGATAGCTGTGAACAGGCCTTTTACGGCTGTTGTTATAAGCAAGGGACTCTTCATAATAATTTAAATGAGGGGCTCCAACAACATATTTATCAGGTCTAAGGAACTGTGTAGTAGGATCCTTATTGGACCCTAATGAACCATCTCGAGTACAAGCATCAGAGCCACCATAAGGTTCTGGAGGAATGAACCTCCCATCAGGAGAAAGTTTCTCGTTTGATGGCTTATCGGACGCATTACATGACCGAGTAAGTTGATCTCTCAACCCATCCAGCTTCTTCAGAAGTTCAGCCCGATCCTTTTCAAGATATTGAACTCTATTAACCCCATCATGATCATTATACTTCTTCATTGACTCCTCAAGGCCATATTTAGAACCCATTTGGAAATTAGATTGCCCTTCATCTTGATGATTCAAAGCTGAAAATCTCATAACTTCGGCATCAGATCTTGGGATTCCATGCAATTCTTCCATTGTACCTTTACCTCCAACTCTCCAATCTGGCATTGTCTCTGAATGATGATTTGCACATGTAGAATCAACTTGGGAATTCAAATCCCTATGTCTTCCTCCTACAAGATTGTTCTGTTCATCTCTATTTGTGTTGTTATCAGAACCATTCTCAACAATCCAATTTTCAGCAATAACCGTAGCTTCATCACTAAATTTCTGAACAGTGCTAACGTCTTTCTCAAAATCAAAATCCCTTTGTTCACACCTCATAGAACCAGTGATTGTCTTAACACCAGAATCAAAAGCTTCATTCGAGTCCACTGCTCTTTTTTCCAAGGAATTGTCTGATTTCACAGAAACTCCTATGAACCTTTCTTCATCTGACTTTTCTGACAAATTATCCCCCTCTTTACGTTTGACTTTAGCTGTTAATAAAATAAACAACAATTCCAATCTCAAATTTTGATAAATTGTTCCTTCATCAAAATTAAAATAAATATTAAAAAAAAGAACTCTTTGGTTGACTAGAAAATGTATATATGCAATTTTTTTTTCTATACAAAAAAATAAATAAATTACTTATATACATTTTCTCGTCAACCAAAGAGTTCCTTTTTTCAAATTTATTTTAATGTATATATGTAAATTGCAAAATGCAAAAGGTTGTAATTTTCTATGAATTTATTATAAAAAAAAAACCCAAGTTCATAAAATTAGGAGAAAATCTCTCAAGCAAAGAAAATCAAAATTAGGTTGTAGCTACAATTAAGATATGCGTTTAGAAGATGATTCACAAAGATACAAATTTGAGTAAATTCTTGTCTTTTCAAACCATTTTTTCCCACGAACCAAACAGCCTATAAATATGAAAAGAGCGAAAAAAAACATAAATGAAACAAACCTCGAAGAACAGCACCACAACCACCGCACTGGTATACAGAGTAATCAGCAAGCTCCGGAAGAAGATTATCACACTTTGGGCACCGAACCAAACGTACCTTAGTTGAGTCCGCCATTCACCAAAACCATACAGAGCTCACTCAAACTATAAACAGCAAAGCCAATAACAAGACGACGAGAAAGGACAAAAGATGAAGAAAAAAAACACTGTTCAAAGTCTAATCTTAATAGCCAAGAAAATAAAAGCAAAAGCAAATGAAGAAAAAGCCTTAGATGAGACACAAGGTCCGAAGGTTGTTTCCTAAATCCTAACACTTCAATTAGCAAAAACCCAAAACCAAAAAAAAAAACGACTTCCTTCTGGTTTTGTTTCCTGCTGAGATTTTTGAGGAATCGAACAGGTATCGGGAAAAGAAGTGGAACTATCAAGAAACAAAAAACATGAGAGCCGATACCTAATTTTTTTTCCGGGTAAGCACAATTCGGAAAATTGTGGTAGCAAATTTAAGAATTTGTGGGAGTAGTCGATTCGAGAATGGTTTTTGAGTTCTGAGGAAAACTGAGTTTGTGCTCTGCTTTTCTTTTCTTACCTTTTTTTCATATTGTTATTTATTTATTGAGGACCAAGAAATTATTCGTTGTGTGTTTTTTTTAATAAGAAATTGTCCGTTAAGTGATGAGCTGTTATTAATGTTAATAAAATATAAATTTAATGTGATGTTTTTTAAGAATAATACCAGTACGTAATAATTAGCAAGGACATTTTCAATGCGAAAACCAAAATCTTGATATTGAGAAAAATTTGTTTTAACTCGTTAATCATCAATACGTCACGAATAAAATATGATTATTCGATTAATTGGATAAATTTAAATTTTATCTATTAAATTTTTTATAGTTTCATAATGAAAAAAATATTTAATTCATTAAATTTGGATCGAATGAAAGATTTCGTTCTGTTACTACATAAAATATTTAAATATATAATTATATTTTATATATTAATTATATTCTCATTATTTATTCATATATTAATCATATTTTAAGGTTTCTTCTAATTCAAATAAATTTATGTTACGTGAAAAATTAAATTTTTTATTCAAAAATATTAAAAATAAAACTAATTAAATTTATTAGTCGGATTGATCGGATTCAACTGATCTAATTCGAATAGGTTACGAATTGATCTATTCAACCGATCCAATCCGTATAGATTATGAATCGGTTTGCATCGAATTTAAAATGTGATCGAATCGATTGCAGATTAAGATATTTCAATCCGATCAAATGGTCGAATCGAATCAAATGAATATAAAATCAACGATTTTAATCTGATACACACGCCTAGTCTGAATGTTAATTTAAATTTATATATATACATATAAAATAATTACATATATATTTTTTATTTAATTTAAAAAATATTTGTTAAATATTTAAATAATAAAAATAATATTAATATTATAAAGTTAATACTAATTTAATGTAAGTATTATTTAACTTTTTAATTATTTATGTTTAAATTTTTTAATAAATATTAAAAATTTAAAATCATTGTTACATCAAAAAAAAAAGAATTTATACTTAAAACCGATAATTATCCTTATTATTATTAGTATAATTCTAGAACTATCCTTGTACCCATTCTTAATAACCAATGTAATTAATATTGAGTATTATCTTATTTATTTCTTACCAATGTTGTAGGCCAAATCACAAACAATCTTGTTGGCAATATCATAAATAAATTAGACAAAAAAAAATACCTTATTAAGGTATGTAAATAGTTCTTAAAATATTATATCATTTAATTAAGTCAATAGATTTCATCAACGACCCATCATAACTAATAATGGAAAAAAATTTGGCATTATCTATCAATGTCATAAATAATATTGATGAGGTGAAAACAGCTCAAGGCACGCTGTTATTAAGGAAAATTATTTGAAAAATTATTTAAATTAATGCTTTTAAAATTTATAAAAATAAAAATAATATTATTATCTTTAAGTTAAAAAAATATTTAAATTAATATTTTCGATGTCAATTTTTTTATTTCTAAGTGAGATCCTAAAATTTAAATGATTAAAATAATTAAACGTATTTTTATAATCTAAATATTTAAACTTAAGATGAAAATAGTGCTTTTAAGTGTTTTGAGAATCGCTGTCTGAAAGCAGATAAAGCCAACAAAGTAGTTCGGCGACTTTATGTGAAAACGGAGACCGTTCGATTTGGCAGTGGCACTCCTTTTTTCAAGCTCCACACTTCATTAATAGGGATGTCCAAAAAAACTGCGGGTTCAGTTACCCGCGGTTAACCGAACCCGCGGTTCGGTTTTTAACCGTGTAATTTCGGGGACAGTTTTGATTTCGGGTAAAAACCAAACATAAATGCGCGGGTACGGTTCGGTTACGGTTATACTAAAAACCGTACCCGCTCTTACTCAAAATTAATTATATTTATTTAAATAAATTATATATTAATTAAAATTTATTTATTTTTAACCTAATATATAAACCTAATTTATGCTTAGTGTCCTAAATCATAATCCCTACTCAGCGCCTCCTTTTTTTCTTACTCTCTCATTTTCTTTCATTTTCCTTCCAATCTTCCATCTGCAGATCAGGCTTTCTTACACTTGGTACTATTTAGCAGGTATTCAAGAGTGGTCCGCTTTTCATATCTTCTAAAGGTTGGTGAAGATCAACATATTTCTTCATTTCCTTGTTTCTTCTTAATTTAGGATTGATTTATCTAGGTTTCTTGTTCAATGTGTTTGATCATGTTGTTGTTTGTGAGATTCTTCTCTTTCTTTCCTTTTTTTTTTGTTTGAACACCAATCCTTCCCTTGATTTTAATACATAGCTCCATGGGGTTGATTTGGACAATATGATAATTAGAGAGGGTGGGGGGCAAGTTTCAAACATGAAATAATTCAACTTGTTAGGGAAATTAAAAAGTGACTGTTTGAAACTTATTTAGATTTATAGATTACGTTTAAGGGAGGAAAAAAGAAAGAAAAAATTCAGTGGGCTGCTCTTGAGATTCGTAGACTGATAACGAAATGTTTAATAGTGCTGAGAGTGAAAGAAAAGTCAAGGTTGTTTAGAGGTGTTGACTGTTGAATTGAAGCTATTTTGCGAGTCTTATGTTTAAGGGTGAAAAGAAACAATAAGATATTTAATGGGCATGAGCAGAATTAGTCTTAAAGGGTAAAAAGTGAAACAACAATTGTGGAGTTTGTTCATTTATCTCATTCTGATTTTTGTATAATAAATATTGAGGCTATCATGTTGTAATTTTCTTTTTCTTTAAAAGATATGTTGGGATTTTCATTGTAATTAATTTTCAAGTTTTGCAATAAGGTTCAAAGATTGATGTGTTCTTCCTGACTCCTTATTCATGTATTGCATTGTATCTTTTCTTTACTTTCTACCTTTGCCAGTAGAAAAATTCATTGTTTTTTTAGTAATAAATTAATTAAACATATATTGGTATCCAGTTTTTATAGGAAAATTTTAATTATCATAATTTTGTTATAGATCTTAAATGATGTGGTAGAGTTTGATTGGATAATACAGTTAGCCTACAAAATTGTATCAAATAAGATTGTGCCAGATTAAATGTGTTTATGATATTTTTGTGATATATAATACTGCTCATTTTTATAAGCTATTCTTCCTTTACCTTTGCAACACACATTCATGAAAAAACCATTGAACTATTGATTCTGATTGCAACATGTTACTTTTGTAAGCTACTTCAAGTAATGTGTGAACGTCAGTAATATATTAGATTTATTTCTTTTTGTAACACAACTTAATTATTTTTTGTGAACTGGCAGGAATAGGGTGGAAATCTTGGAAAAAGCGGTGGTTTATCCTTACTCGCACTTCTTTGGTTTTCTTTAAGAACGATCCTGTTAGTATCAATCATTCCTTTCCTTTTATTTGATAATGTCAGTAGTTTTAACTTGTTATCCACACCTATGTCTCTTTTCTTTATGTCCCACATTGTTTTAGAAACCTATTAGCATCAATTTGCTGCATGCTTATAGAAAATTAGATTAGGACATTCCTGTTTTGGCTATTTGCTCTAGGGTATTCATGAATCATGAGCTCAAAGCTTTACTGTTTATTCAATAATGCTAAAAAATGAGAGGGTAGAATAGTCATTAACGTCAACGTTAAGTATTTATAATTAGGTCAGATTGTAATACAAAAATGTGTATTTTATTTGTAATTGTATTAAATTCGATTTGACATATTAAATTATATGACTTGGATTAGATTCACTTCAATATATTTTATAATTTTTTTCGTAATTTTAATTTATGATTTAAAATAGAAGAATAATGAATATTACCGTTTGACAATGAGATGAATTACATAGTTTATAATTTGTTAACATCCTAACAGATATTATTAAAATTATAAATATAATTATATTTTATTTTATAATATATTATATTTAAATATTAAGAATTATAATAAATTATTAAATAAAACAAATATATATATTAAATTTTTATATTAATTTAATAAGTGTTCAAGTATATTTTTTTATTATTTTGATTCTCTAAATTTTGAATATAAATAATACATTTTGTTAAAGATATACTAACTTAAAATTTAAATATTATATATATATTATTTTATATAAGAAAATAATTTTTAAATAAGTTCTAATTTCAATAAATGCTAATTACTATAAAGATCATATAATAATGTTAAAAATATATAAAAAAATGTTTAGAATAAAAAAATATATTTATCACTAAGAATAAAAGATAATGGGCTCAAAATATTTCTCACAAAGATAGTCTCTATTATTTGATTCCTAAAAATCGATTTTGTTTTTAATATAATTTTTACATATTATCAAGAAATATTAGTTATGACAAAAACTAACTAATTACCATATACTTCATGATATGTTTTCAAAAATTAATCTAATAGTACAAAAGACTTAACTATTTACTTAAATTTGATTTTAAAAAATGATAAAATTTTGTTAGAAAATTTTTAAAAATTAATTCTAAAATTCTAAAAATTACTAAACCACATAAATAAAATCAAACACAATAAAAATGAAAATAAGAACATAAAGTTTTTTAAAATTATTAATTTTTTTGAATTTAAGCATGATAACTTTTCATCACTCTCAATCTAGAAGTTATATTGTTCTCAATGTAACAGTTGCAAATTCATAAAGAGAAAAGATAAACTTACCTATTTCTTGAGAATTTATAAATAATGATGGAAAAATGCAGGTGCATTCATCTTGTTCATCATTAAAGTTTACACAGACAGATCGTTATGAATTTCTAACATCTCAATAAATATTTTTATTTTTAACAATTTTTAAATTATTCACATGTAATTAAACTAAAATAAATAACATAAATAAAACAAATAAAAAATTACCTAAAATAATGGATTGTCTCTCATCCAACGTTTAGTTTAGTGTCTTAGCAAGATATAACTTATGGATTTTATTTTAAGTAAACTCGTATCATTGAGTCAATCAAACCTACAAGTAGGACAATTTTTTCTACCTATACTTTTTAAGTCATATCCTATGGATTTTTAAAAATTTTATTTACATAAAACTAGTGATATGATTGTGAGGTTTAAATAACTCATTTCTAGGTACAAGTCAAATAACTAAGGCATTAAAACACAATTATACCTAGATCTAACAAAGAAACTACCTCATTTTATCACAAATTGTGATTAAAAACTTTAAAAGTTTGGAGATAATTTTAGCAATTTTTTATTTTTTTATTTTATTTTATTATAATCTTTAAGTTAAATAACATAATCAATATTAACCAAGAGTGCTCTCAGTAAAAGAATTGTAGGGCAAAGTCTCTTTAAAGACCATCATCTTAGACAAAAAACGTTCATAGGAAAGACTAGTGGCACAAAGGCTTCCAAGAACTAACGTTCTAGTCAAACTTCCTTTGATCTTTACTTTTCATACTATTAAAATTTAAGTTAACTAAGTTAAGTTAAAATATAAGTTAATTAAGTTAAATAAAAATCTAAGTTAATTAATTTATTAAATTAAGTTAAATGAACATCAAAGTTAATTAAGTTAATAAATTAAGTTATTTATAGTAAAATTAAAATTGAAAGTGAAAGTTAAAAATTAATTACTTTTTTTCTAAATTTTTTTAATTTTTTTAAAAAATAAATTAAAAATTAAAAGAAAATTAAAAGTTAATTTTTTTTTGTAATTTTTTTTTTCTTTTTTTAAATTTTAATTTATTTTTTTAAAGAAAATAATTAAATAAAATAAGGTTTAATAAAATTTTAATTTTAATTTTTTTTAACACAAAATAAGAAAAATCAGAATTATTTATAACACAAGTGAGAAAAAGGTCAAAACAAAGTGGCAAAATATTTCAAAAATTGATTTTGAACGCTTTTGGACAAGGTGGCACACGTGTGGGTATGAGATTTGCTACAGACTGCCGTTTGGTACGTGCATAGACACGGTACAGGATTGTCCTAGCACATGCGAGATACTACGCTGATGTGTACTGGCACGTGCGAAAATCAATGCAACGTGTGCCGGCTGTGTGCGTGCTTGTACTTATTGTGTGCATGCGTGTGCTGGGCGTGCACGCGGGACTCGACACGGGCATGTGCTGGCACAAGCGGGACTTTGACGTGAATGAATGATTGTGCGTAGAATTTTGACATTTTTGACATTTTTGACCTATTTTATCCAATTATTCTATCTTTTTTACTTTTCCTTATCTCTTTTCTCAACATATTTGTTATGTATTGTTTCCAATATTTTTCCTCGAGTTTTTAAGTTATTTTTGAACAAAAATACTTGAAAAACAATAAAAATACCTATTCTGTAAAGACAAATTTATATAAAAATATGATAAAATATACAAATATAAATATATTTAATTAATTAAGGTACATTAAATCATAGTAATTTTAATGCTTTTTAAGCACTTATCAGAAGCCAAAAATACCTAAAAAATAGATCTAAACACATAGATTTGTTTAAATAATGATAGAATCATGTAAATTCAAATCTATTGATAACATTTAAGTATATATAAATCATGTAATATTAGTGATTTTCAAGAACCCATCAATCGTTAACATCATCTACAATACCTTCATGGCTCTACGAGGGTAATAGGTGGATCTTCAATTGACCTTGAAACTAAAGGCTAAAAAGTTAGCATGATCCTCATCAACACTACTAATACTATCCAAAATAATAACCTCAGCTTTTATTGCACGCTTAATCATGTGCTTTTGCTTAGAAAAGCAATATGAGTGATATGACCTGACTTCATGATGAGACAAAATCAAGTCTCAAGCAACGGCATCAAAAACTTGATAAGGAAAGACCGGTATTGGGTTAGCAATATCAATCTTGTAGATACTTTGATTTTATATTTGTAAAACTCTCACAAATGTACAAATCATTTTATAGAAAATCTTAAACAAAAATAAATCCTAAACATTCTGTCACGATATTTTGATTTGTGTTTCCTAATCTAATAACATAAAAAAATAAACATATATATGGATTCAATAAACAATAATGCAAATTTAATGATTAATAAGAGTGGACTATTTATGAATATAATAATTAAGTTAATTATATGTGTTCATATTATTTAAGCTATTAAATATATAAATTGATATTTATTAATTTTTTTCCCTTTTGGTATGGAAGTATCCTTAGACGAGACCCAAATTCTTTTGTTTAATATTAATTAATTAATATCTTAGGTAAAACCTATTAATTAATTAAGTATTAAATTTTACCTTTATTTATAAGGAAATTGCAAATCATCTAATCACAAATTTTAGGCGGAATCAATTAATTAAACTTTATTCAAGATGTCCAAATTAAACTTAAGAATTTAAATATCTGAGTAATAACTTTAAGTTTTAAAACCATTACTGAATATATGTTGTCAATACATTTTTGAATAATAGTTCTTATAAAAAAAATTGAAATAGAGCTTCACTCTAACTACCGGACGATTGTATCAACAAATAAAAGAACAATACTCTAAATCAGAACAGATAATTAAACCTTAAAATCTAATTTTCAAATTTAAGTTTGTAATAAAAAATAATATATTTCTCTCTAACATCTTTAATATAAAATCTTGAATAAAAACAAAATTAATTTAGTTTTACCTATTTAATATTTCGTAATCATAACAACGTTATTATTATATCATATTTACAAAAACCAACTATGTTAATTTAATCACAAACAAATTAAATATAACATATACGAATTAAAAATAAAAATAAATTTAAAGATTTATTTCAAAGTATACCTCAAAAGAATCCTTATAGAACTTTGATGCTAATTCTGTTTCTGGAAAACCTCCAAACGGATTTGTATTTATGTTTATTGAATCAAAAACATAACCAGTTCTTTTAAAAAAAGAGAAGAATTATAAAACTAAAAAACTAAGAACTAGACAGAGAAAGAAAAGAGATTTTGCGACACAAGGGCATTGGCGAGCGTGGGCACGTAGGCGACTAGGCATGCCATGCGTGCAAGGCGCGAGGGATAAGCACAGGCGTGTGCTAACTATTAGCAAGGCACGTGCGGGACTCAGTATTTTTTATATTTTTGACCATTTTGATCCATTTTGTCCATTTTTTCCAATTTTCCCAATTGTTTTTATTTATCCTTAGTTGTTTCTCAACATATTAGTAGTGTATTGCCTTCAGTATTTTTCTTCGACTCTTTAAGTTATTTTTGAACGTAAATATCTAAAAAACAATAAAAATACCTTTGATTTCGAAAAGACAAATTTATATAAAAATATGATGAAATCATACAAATATAAATCTATTTAATCAATTAAAGTACATTAAATCATGATAATTTTAGTACTTTTAAGCACTCTTCACTTCCCACATTAGAATCACTTGATTTAACTAACATGGCTCTTTCCATGGTTTTTTTCCAACTCATCTTCAATGTCATCATCATTCTTCAATAATATCGAGTCCCTTTTGGTTAAGATGTATCTTCTAATACCACTAGAAGAGCTCTTCTTACTTCTAAAGAATTTGGTAAACTTCTTGGCCAACAAAGTCATTTCCTCTTCTTCATGACTTAAACTTTCATCACTAATAACACCAATAGTCATTTATCTACTAGAACCATTGCCCTTAGTGGTTTTGAGTACAATGCTTTGTCCTTTATGAGTAGCCATTTGACATGGTCTGTGGAGAAGATGATAAAGCTTAAACACTTGTAGATCACCTACCAACTCAGTGACACTTAGTTTTCCTAGTTTATACATTGATTCAATAATTGTGATCTTAGCATGGAAAAGGTTAAGAAGACTAAAAATAATATTTTGAACCTATTTTTCTTAACTGATAGTTCTCCTAAGATTATAGGAGCAGTTTATGATGTTGGAGAAATGAGCATAAAACTTTTCAAAAGTTTCAACTTCCTCTATGATACAAAGCTTGAAGTATCTATTTAGCTTTAACATTCTTGACCTTTTAATCACAAAGGTACTCTCATGCATTGTCTCTATAATATCCCAAGCTTGCTTAAAGGTGGTACATATTTGGATTTTAGGTATTCATTTGGAGTAACAACTCAGATAATAGCATATAAGCCTTTACTAATCCACTTTGATTATTTGCTTTCCTCCTTTGTCCATTCAATCATCAGCTTAGGGATAACAGTGTTATTCGAGTAGGTTTTAATTGGATACGTCTAACCATTTTTTATCATAAACTAGATGTAGTCCCTAAGTGACCATAAGAAGGCATGTATCTAGGACTTACAATAGGCATAATTAAGCCCATTGAATAGAGAATGCCTACCTATATAGCCTCTATTTCCAGAGTCCATTAGAAAAGAAGTGAGTATGTGTATATGTGAGTTAGAAAGAATCAACACTAGAGTAATTAAGCTAGTAAAGGTATACCCATTCTGATACTAATTGAGAGAGTCTAACACCCTATGAATAACCAGGATAATGAGATGCTCTTTAAGAATTCACACCAAATTCACAAGCAGTGAAAAATAGAGATAAAAAAAAGTAAAGTAAAAATAGGTTAAATCATAAGAAAGTAAATAGATTAATTTTATACAACATGTAAAATAATTAGAAGACTAGAGGCATGATAAATAAGGAAGAAAAGAAAGCATACAATAACAGAAAGCAGAGAGGCTTTCCAATTAGAGTCAAACACTCATATGTCAGGATATAAATGAGAGAGACTCATATTATACTAACGCATAAGCATATTATACTAACACAATGATATAACAAGGTAAACCCATATAGAACCCCTGCCAATGTGGTAAAATCCTAAGGTTACTTATGATAACTGCTCAATAATAAACAATCTACTGAAAACAAATAGATATGACTTGATAGAAAAGTATAAATATAAATACCACTATTATCCGAGTCACCTTCTGTAACTGCCTATGCTACCTTTACTTGCTGCCTATGTAATAACTTGATTTGACATATAAATCCATTTTTAGAGCCATACCATACATAGTAGTGTGATCAATCACCAACGATTAATAGTGTAAGAAATAAGGTACCTACCTTAACAAAAACCCACTAGAAAACATTGTCTAAATTGTTCGCAACTCAAGAACACAGTTTTCCTCTCATAAATATGATTCACAAATACAGAACAAACTCTCAAGGTAATTGTGAAATAAAATCAGAAAATGTGATATAATTTTGGTATAACTTCGCTTGTATGTTTCTAATTTTCCAATACAGAGAAATAGGGGACATTTATAGAAAATTTCTTAACTATTCGAGGCCTTACCAACTATGGTCAATGAGGGTAATACAACTCTCAATAAGGGAAATACCCATTACAATCTTACCAGCTAGGGTTAGCGAGAGGTTTGTGAGCTAGCTCGATGAGCCCTCTAAAAAGTGATTTTTTTCTTTTTCAAATGTTGCAAGTAATTTCCTATAAGTATTTTGTAACTTTGTGAAAGTAAAGTAATAAGTACACTTTTCTACTTAATATTTATTAGTTGTATTAAATAAGTAGTATTATTGAGCCTAAAAATATTAAAATATGAACCTTTTAGTAAATGGTAATGAAAATATATTTTTTAGGAATTTTTTGAAATTTTATGTAATTTTTATTAATTTTTTATGCAGGAAAAATTAGAACAAGACCTGTGGATACCATGCAAGCGAAGGGGATCCAATCAGAGCTCGTTGCATGTACCAATTGATGCAGTTATCACCATGTGTCATCATGGTGTTCACTTCAAGTTTTGTTGAGTAGTCAATAAGTATGCCACGTATCATCACGAGCTCACCCATTCGTTCTACCAGAATACCACGCAATTTAGATTAGTGAATCACAATATGCCACTTATTGTTGACTCGGCCTATCAGTACCATTTTACCCTACCATGTATCACACACTAATTTCTCCCATGTTCCTCATATGCCATATGTTGCCATCTAATTGGTTAGTCCTATTTAATTTCTCTTTTTCATCTTAGCCTTTGATCTGATGGCTCTAGATTCCATCTGAGCCTAGTTTAATCCCCTAATTGTAGTAGAAACAATACCAGTTGAATTTTTCAATTTTTTTATCAAGTTATAATGCTAAAAAGAGAGAGAAAAGTGTAAGAGGAGATACTATTTGGTAGAGATTTGAGAGGAGATTAGTGCTACAATTTAAAAGATTGATTATTTTATTCTTCTTTAGCTTTCTTTATCAATTTGTATGTCTTTTTTATTGAAAAATATGAGATTTATGAATTCAATAATGTCTAGTTAATTTATTAATCTAGAGATCTTATGAACCAGTTTTCTACATATGATGATCGATAATATTTATCCCAATTATGATTTCAATTCAATTATATTATTTAATTTGATTTTTATGCTATTAATTGTTTAGCCACAATTGATCTATAGAGATAATTAAATAGATTTGAGAAAATTATTTAATAGTTTGTTTTGATTAAATGACATGCATAGTCTCTGGGCAGAGATGTATAATTTTTATGTATATGATCCATAATTAATGAACTTGATGATTAGTGTGAAATTTAATTGACATGAGAGTATGATTAAGTTAATTACTACATGGTATGTAGTTGACTTGAGAGAGAAATACATGCTAAGTTAAATTCAATTAAGCATGTAATTAACTGATAATTATATTGAAGGGATTTTAGTGCTTAAAATGCTTAGGAAATTAAGGGATTAAACATTCTTAGATATTTTCTCATATATCTTCTTAGATGTTAATTTTAAGTAATTAATTACTATTATTTATTTTTAATTCTTTTAATTTTGCTTTCTCAAAATGCATAAAATTGATCTTTATTTTTTAGTTTTAAAATTAGTTTCTAATAACATAATCTCTATGGGAATGATATTTCCTTATCATTATATTACTTGTTTGTGATATGTATATTTACATACCTATTGCACACAATTCGAGCAAACGATGCCCCCAAGTAAAACAACACAAAATCACAAACAATATAACCTAGCATGCACACTACAAAAACCATCCCCATGGTGTGTGTAAACATTCTCACATATAGAGTGTACCTAATTAAGTGTATGTGTACATTATTGAATCTTCATTAACCAACCTTACACAGAAGAAGACAATACACTAAGTAGAATAAAACATACTCTGTGTTTTGCACACAAGAATGCCAACAAAAGCACAAAAGGCTTGAAAGGCTTACCAGTTGGGTTTCTTACACCTCCTGATGTTAACAATTTTGTTGATTACTTCAACTTATACTCCTAAACAAAACAAGGTAAAGAATTCAAAAGCATCTTACTTTTCTCTAAGAAAATTCACCAAAGTAAATTGAGAGAAAGCATATATAAAAAGTACAATGTATTTCTTATCTCTTATGCTTTATATCCTCATTAGACCCATTAGATAAATGTGTATAAATTCAAGCACATTGCTTCATGTAATGGAATTTCTTTTCTTATAATAAATATGAGTTTTTACCCTTTTAACATAGTCCATATACAAGTTTATCATTTTTGGAGAGAATTGGTAGACCACAAACAATTTCAATTTTACTCAGTTTAACCAAGTCCCTAACATTCATGTACTCACATTTTTTATACCATAGAGAGGTTAATCCAATGCTAGCTAGGTTACAAGTCATTGGAGGTAAAGTATAAATGCAGTAGTAGTTTTCATATGACCTAATTCCCTAAAGTATGCATTTACCATTTTGATTAGTTACCATGCATATATTATTAGTAAATTTCACATTAAAGTCATTATCACATATCAGACTTATGCTCATAAAATTAGCCTTAAGCCTTTCCACATATACGACTTCATCAAGTTTTAGAATTCCCTTAACTTGAAGGTATCCTTTTTCAACAATTGTTGATTTTTTTCCAATACTAAAAGTGATTACTCCTTTATTATATTCTTCAAATATTTTAAACAAGAAATGGTTTTCAATCATATATATAGGAAACCTATGATGAGTACTTAAAAAGCACTAAAATTATCATGATTTTATGTACTTTAATTGATTAAAAATATTTGTATTTATATGATTTCATCATATTTTTATATAAATTTATCTTTTCGGAATCATGGGTACTTTTATTGTTTTATAGGTATTTTGCATCAAAAATATAACTTAAAGACTCGAAGAAAATACTTGAGATAATACATCACAAATAAATTGAGAAAATAAATAAGGAAAAGTAAAAAAGATGAAAAAATGGGTCAAAAATATCAAAAAGGCCAAAATCGTGCGCACAATTGCTCATCCGCGCCAAGCAATGGTTGCAATGTGCCACACCATGCTGAGCATCCTCTTGTGCATCTACACTCATCTGTGTGCAACACGTGAACAACGCCAAACTCGCGCGCGCATCTGCGCCCATCTGTCTTAACCTATGCGTGCCGATGCACCCATCTGCGTGCATCTGCCCAAACCCACGCGCATCGCTGAGCCCCACTTGCAAAATTCGTGCGTACCATTGCTTGCATCAATGCTTATGTCAGCGCTTATCCATTCTACATCAATGACGATGTCAACGTCTACCTATTACGTATTTTTTTCATTTTTTTATCATTTGTTTCCCACTTTTTTACCCTTCTCTTCACCTATAAATACATTTATCTCCTCTATTATACAACACACCAAAAGACACCAAAACCACACCTAAAATCCATATCAGAGTCTACCTATTACACATTTATTTTATATTATTTAATCCATATATATAGGATACCCACTATCAAAATACCAAGTTGTACTTGATTTGGCTTTAAAGGCTATGTGGGCTATAAAGAAGTGTAAGTCTGACTTCTTCACCCATGTTTTCTTAGACTGAGATGCCTTAGGTGAATAAGGATTGGAAATTGGAACTATAAGTTTTTTAGGAGCCTTTCTTGTCGTAAAATATTTCTTCTTGAAAAATGTTTAAGGTCTCCTATAAGTATTTGCATGCATGTAATTATGATAAACATAGAGTTGTCTACATAAGCTTTAATATGTTCATTTCTTCCATAATGATGACAAACAAGCACAAATTTAATAGTTTTTCCTATCATAGGTGTAATGTTTCTTTGTGTATAATTAGTAACAATAGGAGTATAGTTAGAATGCCATACAAATGTGCTCTTTTACATTAAAGGTGTGAAACTGTCATCCTTATAACCAAGCTCACATGTATCACCATGGTATTTACCTATACTCAATACTTTATTTAATTTTCTAACCCTTATAGTTAGGTTCCTCACTATCTCTTTGGCAATAACAAGTTCTTCTCTGAGTTTACACTTTTCTTATTTTGTTCTTGCAAAACTTAGATAAAAAATATTAATATCCTTAGACAATTTTAAGTTTTCTTATTCTAATTCAAACATGTTTGTTTTTTACCCATTAATTATTTCATTCAATTTTACCACTTTAATTAAAAGTTTGTCTTTTAATTCCTTTGTACTTATGTAATTCGTAAATAATTTGTCAAAATTAGATGTGTTATATTTAGTTAAAAGAAAAGAAGAGTTAACTCCTTCATCATCCAAGCTAGTGTCGGAGTAATATGAATGTACATTTGCTTTTGCAGTAAAGGTTTAGAAGTTGGTTTTACCATCTTTTGAATTATTTTATTTCTTCTATTCACTCTTTAAATCACTGAGTGTAGCATTGAGTGCTATTCCAACTTTTTTTTAATTGTTTGCACACTCTATAGAAATATGGCCAAAACCACTACAAGTAAAACATTAAGGACTAGTAGGTTTAGATTTCTTTCCATATGAACCCTTGGGGTTTGGTTCCTTTCACCTTATACCCTTGAACCAATTATGCTATCCCTTGCTAAGTGAGTTGTTTTGTTGGTTCTTTGTCCAAAGATACTTCTTAAGCATATGAGCAAATAAAATAATAGATTCATATTATAAATCATCATTATTGTCGAAGTTACCTTTTTAGAGCTTTTAAATGTCACATTTTTGTTCTTCTTGTGTGGCTTAAGAGTAAGCTTATAAGTTTGGATAGATCTAATTAGTTCATCAATATTAAAGTTGTCCACATTCTCATTCTTCTCTATAGTAGTAACCTTCATCTTATAATCTACTGTCAATGAACTTAAAATTTGCATTCAAGTATAGGCTAAGGAGTTTTTTCACCAAGTGTTGAGCAAGCATTAGTAATATCACAATAACGAGCATAAAATTGATCAAAGGTTTCAGTGTTTGTCATTTTTTAAAGAGAGTCAAACTGAGATGTTAGCAATCTTAGTTTTATTTGTTTCACTTGGGAAGTTTCCTCATGAGCAAGTGTAAGTGCATTCCATGCACCTTTTACAATGTCACAATCAAAGATGTAGCAAAACTCGTCCATCTACACTATAGGAAAGATGAAGCTTAGACCCTTTTGTTTTGCGTCACTAAGTATGTGTTCTTTGGTGGTCCACTCTTTCCTTTTTCTAATAGTCGTTACATCATCTACAGTTACATAAGTTGATTTCCAACCATCAAGAATAGCATCCTAGATTTGTTTTTATCTTGTCTGAGAAAGGCTTGAATTCGAGTCTTCTAATGAATTATACTCATTAAATAGTAGGGGTTTAAAAGATGACCCACCTTCTTTCATTAGGTCCATAAGTAAGTATGTGTCCTTATAAATCAAAATAACTAAGTATGTCTAGTGTAGGCTTTGATACCAACTGAAAGTTCTAAAACAGACCATATAGACCTAAAGGGATGAATATATAATTTTTAATTTTATCAAATTACAATTTTGTAACCTAATCACAAAGACCAACATGCGATCATTTGGAAATAATAAAGTATGAAAATTAAAAATAACATAGATTTTCAGGTAGAAACAACTTAGATCATAATCATAACCTAAGAAAAAATCACTAGTTTACAAGACCACCTAATCTATCCACTATGAAAATTTAATGTTTAAGTACAAACTCAGTCTTATACTATCCTTCATAGAATAATGCCCCAATGTATTTTACTTACGAGCCTCTGCTTTATTTTCCTAGCCTTTAAATTTAGCGTGAGTGGGTTCTAACTAGCATTGTGATTTTTTCCTCAGAAATCAAACACGTTTATGAATTAACTTGTAAACAAAGTTAGCACAAAATATATAAGTGCCCGTGTGTGTTCTAAATGAATTTCAATAATAAACAAATCCTAACCCTAGTTTAAAACATAGATCAAAGAGAATGGAACTAAGATTTTTAGAACATATAATAAAGCATTAATTTAAGTAATGATTTATGAATCAAATAGCAATTAAAAGTACATAGAACTATATTTGACTAGAATAGTTGCAAAATGATAAAGCACGAAGAAGACGACAATGGATCTCAAAAATTATATATTTTGTGTGACTACAATGTGAGTTAAGGTTTGCATATATATAGGATTCTGATACACTAAACCCAAATCTCTATGGAAAAGATTAAAATACTCTCATTAGTTTTTTAAAGCACTTAATTAAGATAATGGTATTAAGTAATTTTACATAGGGGTCATGCTAAAAAAGGATTTCTAAAGCACATTAATTGCTTGCTCGATCGATCGAGTAAATGCAAAAACAACCCAAAAGGTACTTGACAGGAGTTGATCCAAGCCCAATCAATCGATCGAAGAACACACAAAAACGATTCTAAGTTTGATGAAAATGTGCTAGTGAATGCATGAACTATGTATGATAGTTAATAATGATATACCATAAATACGACTATCTAGAACTCAAGTATTTCTTTGGTTTAGATATTCAAAACTCGAGTGCTTTTTTGACTTAACTTGAAAAACTTAATTATCGAGCCTAAAATCTAATTTATGAATAAATATTTTATCCATGAAAATCATCAATCTTAATACATGAATAGATACTGGATTATGTTTAAGCTGTTTTTTTTGTTAATATGTGCATTTGTTGTTTACTAGAGGATTTGATGGAATCCTAATAAAGTATACTAGATTTTTTTTATAACTTTATGCCTATGAAAAATGAGAATTAACATGTTTTAGTTTTTTTTTTTATTTTCAAAATTATTTTAAAAATTGATCATGTGATGATTATAATTAGTTCTAAAATAATCAACTGTCATCACAAAATGTTAATGTTATTTTAAAAAATTTTACATGACTTACTTAAATTAATAAAAATTATAAGATTTTTATATTATTTTTTTAAAATTTTTTAAAAAGGTTGTTGTCTTTCACACTTTTATTAAAGAAAAAATATAACATAAATTTATATCTTTAACAAAAATATATTTTAAATATGTATTTATTTGACCAGTTAACACGAATATGATACTTTTACAAAAAAATAATAACAGAAGTTAATTTAAAAAAAAAATTAGACATGCATCACATGTTCGATTAAGAAGGGTAGCACATGGTGTATATGCTATGTCAATGTAACAACTTTTTTGAAAATAAATATCAAAATTTATTATTTTTAATAAAAAAATATTTTAAATATGTATTTATTTGACTAGGTAATATGAGTATGATATTTTTACAAAAATAATAATAATAATAATAATAATAACAAAAGTCAATACAATTTTTTTGAAAATAAAATTTTACTATTTATTTTATAAAGATAATAAGATAATAAATACATATTTAATATATATATATATATATATATATATTTATCAAAGAAAATGAATTTAAATCATCCTCAATCCTTTTATTAAATATGAAGATGGGAATTCGAACTCATCTTACAAAATATGGGTGACAAGAAGGTATTGGCGTGTAGATCGTCTAGTTATTTTCTACTAATTTGGCTTTTGACGTGTGGATAAAAGAAAAGTATGAATTTGGCCAATACGAAAAGAATGTCAAAGAGTCAGAGAGAAGCCGCGTAATATTGGAGAGTCTGACAAAATCTCAAAGAGGCACTCTGATAAAGTTTCTGTATGATTATGTGTCCCACACCCAACCTAAAGCCTTCGGTGATCCTAATGTCCTCTTATTATTTTTAATGCTCTATTTTCCTTCATGTCCCGTCACTTTAGAGCTCTCTTTCTCTTTATTCACAGCCAAGTTTTGACTTTAGAATTTAAAAATGAACATTTTTCTTTTCTCTCCTTAAATTATTTTATCTTATTTTATACCTTATTTATAATCTCTAATAAATTTATAATATAATATTAATTTATTTTATTAAAAAATTATCCCATTATATTTATATTATAATTTAATTTTAAATATATGTTAAATTATTTTTTAATTAAACTATATTATAAATAATTATGTATTATATTTTATATTATTTTTATAATTTTATTTATTTTATTTAATATTATTAGAGATAAATAAAATATTTCAGTTAGTATCATCTCATTGTAATCTTACAAAAATAAAAATTAAGTATGATTATATAAAATATGTTTTAAAAATTAATAAATCATATTATAAATTTCTTTAAAACATTAAATAAATTGACAACTTTATTCTGTTCTATTGCAATTGTTAACTTAAAAATAAGATACGAATTAGTCTTATAAAAACATTAATGAGATAATTAGAAAAAAACGATCCAGATTCAAGATTTACATTAAGGTTTAATTGGATTAAATTCTTTATAAAAATATATGTATATCTTCTCTTACTAATATTTGTTGTGTTTATTTTTGTTATTTTTGATATATATCACAAATAATTAACAAATATACTCGTAAAAGTAAGTAAAATGAGAAATATATAATTAAGCAAATATTGATAATACATAAAATTTGTAGTCATGTCTTGTATAAAATATTTTTCAAAATATTGATGTAGGATATGTAGGGATGTCAATGATATAGAGAGGCTACCAACCTCTTCTATATAAATATTGTGGATGATCGGGAGGAGTTTTTCTATCGAAAATTCAGGTTTTTTCATAGTTATTAGGAATTCTCTAATAATAAATAAATTATAATAAATTAAATTTTTAATAACTTAAATACCTATAAAATCTGGAGTATATTTATTTATTATGTAATTAAATTTAATAAATAATAGTTTTAAAAATAAATTATTTATATTATTAGTATTCATTATAATAATTTATATTTCATATATCATAATATTAAATTTTTATAATTAAATTATTTATTTATTAATAAAAATATTATTTATCATCAACATTTGTTTTATTAAACTATAAAATTTTACAAACATATAATTTAATTATTTTAAAAAATTAAGAAAACGAGGTTTGGGGGATAGGTAGGGATAATGAGGGTAATTTTTAATCCCACCTAATCCCTAAGAGAGCATTCCTCACCGGTGCTAAAATCAAAGCTTTCTCATTAATTTTGATTTCTACAGGACAAATTGACATCCTTCATGATACGGGACAATCTAAAATACTCAAATATTTAGCTCCTGTTTAATTCTTTTGATAAGAAACTTTTGTCAAATTATTACAATAGAAACATTATAAAGATTAAAAGAAAAAAAAGTTTGATGAGAAATTTATGACTAATTTCACATTTTGTCTTTTATATTGTCAAAGCTTTTAATAATTTGTTTACTGTAAGTACTGTTGTATTTCGTGTCTTTGTGTTGGCTTTTCATGTATAAAACACGATGTTTGTTTTATTTTACTTAATGTATTTTTCTTTTTTTATGTAAGTTTGGTTACTACAGATCAGTAATACACATACGCACATAATTATATATACTTTGTATACAAGCATGTTTACACACATCACGTGATTGGATTTCGTAGTATGCATGCTCACTTGAAGGTATTGGTATTTATAGATTTTATTTGGTAATTTTTGAAGAAAAAATTGTGACTTTTTAACACCTCGACATAGACCTGGCTACCACCCTCGAAACCACCTTTTACAAGGTGGTTGGTGAGGTGGCTGATGAGGTGGTAAATCCGAGTGGTATAAAATCCCCCTTATTTCTCTTATTTTCTACTCATCGTTTAAGAGCCGAAACTTTGCCAAAATTTACACTGAGATTTATATCTGTTTTTAAAATTATTTTAGAGAGCTTACATTTAAGTGTAGGTCTTTTGTGGTTAGCTATCAAATCATTATCTGTGTGAGTACATGATTTAACTGTGTGTGTCTCGTATGCATTTTGATATTTGAAGTGGACTATGTGTCCCGTGAGGTTGAGAGTAGTTTCACATCTAATTACTAATTGGTGGTTTTCAATCACACCATATTGGGTGATGTTGGCTATAGAGGATATCCGAATTAGCGAACAAAGAGTTGCGAAAGCAGTAATAGACAGTTAAGATAGAGGTCTCAACTAATTAAGGTAATAGTGATTTTATTGTCTATGAGAGTTATAACTTATTTATTGTTAGTGAATTATTTCTCCTGAGTAGTTACCTTAAGCAACCCGAGGATATTGCCATATAGATATGATCTCTATATGTGTTTATCTTGTTATATCTCTTGTTACGCATGATCTATTATTTAGTTGGCATAATCTGATTTTTTATGTGTGTATATTTCAACATAGTAAACCATAAACTCTGATTATAAGCATTTGTTGTTTACTTGATTTCTCTTTAATATATAATGTATGTTATTTGAAGTTATCTGTTTTTTGATAATATATAATTTATGCTTCTACTGTGTTGTCTAGTTAAGTGTTTATTATTCTGTTTGTGTAAGTTAGGGCTGAGTCTTTAAGAAGCCTGCATCTTTTTATCCTAGTAGTATACCATGCCTTAGACTTTTTCAATTTGTATCAGATTGGGTGAACCCTTTTGGGCTTAACTACTCCGATGTTGATTCTATTAACTCACTTTTCCATGCACATACATTCTTTTTGATGGTGTCGAGAGAAGGAGGTAATGTAGATAGACCCCCACTTTTTGATGGGCTGAACTATACATATTGGAAATAAAAAATGAGGGCCTTTTATGGTCCTAAGGTGTTTGGTTCCTAGTTGAAAATGGATGAATTTATCCAATTAAAACCCTACTCGATAATTTTGTGATTCGTAAACTAATGATTGAACAGATAAAGGAAGAAAGCAAGGAGTCGGCATGGAATAATAAGGGTTTATATGCAATTATCAAGGTTGTGATGCCTATTGGGTTTAGAAGAATTCATAGTTGTACTTCCTCAAAACAAGAATGAGACATTTTGAATAGAGATTTTGAATTTTGTGTAAGAGGATGAGACATTTGATAAGTTCTATGCTCGATTCTCAAATATTGTCAATAAAATTCATACAACTTAGGTAGACCAATCAGTGAAGAAAAATAGATTGAGAATATTGTCCTTAGTCTACCTTACACGTTTCTAGAAAGAAGAAACCTTCCTTTGGAGGTGTTGGAAAAGAAATCTCAAGATCTAAAAGCTCAAAATCAATTAAAATTAATGATAACCGAGATCAAGAATTAGAGAAACCCACCAAAGTTCACTTAAACAAGATCAAGTGCTTCGAATGTGAGAAGCCAAAATATGTTGCTACCAATTGCTTTCAGAAACAAAAATGCACAAATAAGAGTGCAATGAAGGCTAAGGTTACTATTTTAGACAGTACCAGTGGTGATGATGAGGATAACATGAATGTTTTGGCCTTTGTTTATTCTAATAGTGGTGCTGATCCTCTGACTGTTGTTTCAGATGATTAAGAGGTCACTGTTGATGATGAAGAAGATGAGCAAGATGAATTACTCGATTCCTACAATGCTCTCCTATTGGAGCACATCAAGTCCGAAAAGGAGGCTATGGAGAGCCACAGCAAAAAAAACTTGAGATTTGCGCGTTGAATAAAACACTAGAAGAAAGAAAGTCCTTGAGTGACTTTTTGATGACTCTATGAAATTAGAGTCATTAACGCACTTTTTTACTTAATATTTACTTATTTTATTCAATAAATAGTATTTTTGGGGCCAAAAATATTAAAATATATACTTTTTATGAAAATGGTTTAAAATATAATTTTTGAAATTTTTTGGGATTTTTCTAGAAATTTTATGGATTTTTTTATGAATTTTTAATGGAGGGCCAATCAGGATCTACCATGTGGCATACCATGTAAGCAAAGAAGCTAACTGTGCAATCCACGAGGATGCCATACAAGTAGAGACAACGAATCACGTTATGTTGCGTGTGATGAGGACAAACCGCGTGACACATGTCAACACAACGTTCAATTTGAGTTCAGAGATCGGTCAAATCATACTACCATGTGTCACTACACAATTTCTTCCTGCGTTCCAATCATGCACCATGCCATCCATCTCTGCAAATCACGTTACGTCACATGACGCTAACTCAGCGAGTGTTGACTCGAACCAGTCTCCACTACCATGAGTCACGCTCTGATTCGCCCAATGAATTCCATATGCCATGTGTTGCACTATGATTGGCTAGCACTCTTAGTTTTTCTTATTTTGATCTTAACCATTGCTTTGAAGTTGATCTGACGGTCTAGATCGCACCTAAGCTATAATTAAGCCCCTAAACCCCATAAACCCTAAGGAGCCATAATTATCATAATTTTGGTAAGTTTTTGGAGCTAAAAAGAGAGAAAATACAGAAAAAATCAAGAGGATATAATTTTGGTGGAGATTCAATAGGAGATTAACACTAAAATTCAAGAGATTGATTGTATTTCTTCTTCTACTTTTTTTTTATCAATTTTATGTTTTCCTTTATGAAAATATAAGCTTTATGGACACAATCATGTGCAGTTAATTTATTAATCTATGGATCTTATGAATCCAATTTTTAACATGTGATAATATAATATTTTACCGCAATTATAATTATAGTTTAATTATATTATTTAATCTAATTTTTATGCTATTAGTTATTTGGCCAACAATTTATCTATAGAGACAATCAAATAAATTTGAGAAAATTATTTAATTGTTTTTTTATTAAATAACATGCATAGTTTATAAGCAGAAATGTATGATTCTTATATATTTGATCCATAATTGATGAACTTAATGAGTAGTATGCAATTTAATTGCCATAAGAGTGATTAAATTAATTACTTTATGGTATGTACTTTAATTGAGAGAGAAATAAATACTAGGTTAGATTCAATTAATCATGTAATTAATTCATAATTATATTGGGGAGATTTTAGCGATCACATGTTTAGAAATTGAGAGATTAAGTATTCCTAGATATTTTCCTAGTTACAAAAATTTATTTAATTAATTATTGCTATTTACATTTAGTTATTTTAATTTTGTTTCCTTAAAATATAAAAACACAAAAAAATTGATTTTTAACTTTTTTAGTTTTAACAATTAGTTTCTAATAAAATAATCTCCATGGGAACGATCTTTTCTTATCATTATATTATTTGTTATAATACGTATACTTGCGTATTCAATACATACATTTCGTGTGCGGCGATCAAGTTCTAGTAGTATATGAATGTTTCACGAAAACTATCCCTTTCAAAAGTCATACAATCCTATGATAAAGAAGTTCACATATTCATCAATAAACGTTCCATCAATACAAGGATTTGTAAGGTTTTTGCACTTAGCACTTAGCTAAAGATCAATAAGGACTTTACATGCTTGTAATGTAAGGCTTAGGTGGGGGTCGATAAATGAAGACATTTAGGCTCTTTCCACACCTTAGCTTTCTTTTTGTTCATCATGCACTTTTTAACTACAATTGAGCTTTAACTTGATATTTTAGTGCATCCTCTTCTTTTGATATTCTTTTATTCCACATCTCTTTTCTCTTTTTTTTTTGTAACTTCACAACACCTCCAAACTTATTTTCAATTCTATTTTCTATTTTTTTAGAAGGATAATTGTGTTGTGAGTTTTGCTAATTTTATAGGGTGCATCATATTTCACCTTACTCTATAGCATAACACAAGATTGCATTTTTTTTCTTTTCATACAAGCTAAAGGTGCAAGGATAAAGATAATGCTTATTGGTTAGGCATAAAATGTGGCTTAAAGATAAGAATGGTTCTTTGTTAGACTCAAATGAATGGCTACAAATATTAACAATTGTTAGCTTAAAAGGCTCAATCAATCCAAATAAGGACTAAATCATTTTTCTTGGTAAATGCTATTTAGGATTTCGCCTCAATGAATGATCAAATAGATTCTAAAACTTGGTAGATCTCATCAACTCGCATAACTCACTACAAATTTTCTCTCAATAAGAACACCAAAATCAATCATGAACATGTTCATAAGAATTTGAATCAATCTAATCAAAACTAACAAGCATATCACACATTAATATAAATATCTTAACAAATATGTTACATTCCTTATCCTAGTCATGCCAACCAATTTGTATCATTGAGTTCATATGTTTCATATCAAGCATGCATGCATTTAGTTTCCATATATTTGTCAATTTCTACCAAAATTATGATTAAAAACATCCTAAACATTAAAAGTATTTCCTAAAAATTTAAAATGCATAGTAAATATTAATGTAGAGAATGAAGTTCCCTCCCTCAAACTTAAATTGTACATTTTCCCCAATGTACAAATATAAATACGAAAAGGTAAAAGAAAAGAAAACTCCTTTAATCTTGGCACGTTATATCTGTCGTTGAAACTACTCAATCTTGTTGTGTCATTGCTTTCTACATCTCTACGTTTAACGTCCTTGACTAGACGGTCATATTAAGTCCTAAGGCACATACCTTTTGTGTCCATTTACTTTTGAGTTTGCCTAAGGCACGTACCTTTTATGTCCATTTACTTTTGAGTTTGCCTAAGGCACATACCTTTTGTGTCCATTTACTTTTGAGTTTGCCTAAAAACAACTCAAGTCTTGATTTGTTCAATAATACTTTATGTTCTGGCTCATAAACATGGTGCTCAATTATCTTCTCATACCATACTTTTGTTTTCTTTTTGAACTTTTTGGCATTCTTATAAGCATCCCAACATAACTCATCCAATTTATGTATTTCTAATAGCTTTTTCACCTTTCTATTGGATTCTTTCACTTTCATACTTGATTGGGGATGGAAGCGTAAAAGTGTAGGGTCTAAATTTGGTGGCTCTTCAATTAATGGTTTGAGTTTAGATCCTATCTCAAAAAAATCATAATTTCCTTTGATACACACATGAGAGGTGCATTCTCCAAAAAGTTAACACAGTCCACAATATCAACCTTTGATTCCATACTTTCAAAGTTAAAACAAGTTGAGTTGTTTTTTGGTGAGTTTATGTCCTAGTTCATATTATCACGTGTAACAGTCTTAAGTGTGGGAAAATTAACAAATTCTTTTAAGTTTTCCCCATATTTAGTACATTTATCGTTAAGCATTTATTCACACTATCAATTTCAAGGGGTTCAGATGCTTTAAAAACTTTAAATATTACTTGTTCATCTTGCACTCTCATTGTAAGTTCACATTTTTGTACATCAATGAGTGCTCTTCTAATTGCTAAGAACGAACGACCAAGTATGATAGGAATGTCACGGTTCTCTTACATGTCAAGCACAATAAAGTCCACCATAAAGATTAATTTTTCTACTTTTACTAGTAAATATTCTACCACACCTTGATGTCTCTTAATTGATCCATCTGCCATTTGCAATGTTATTGAAGTGGGTTTAGCTTTACCAACCCCCAATCTCTTGAAGATTGATAATGACATAAGGTTAATGCTAGAACCCAAGTCACATAGTGCCTTGCCAAAATGAATGTTCCCAATAGTGCAAGGGATGTCAAAACTACTTGGATCTTTCAATTTTTGTGATAATTTTCTATCAATGATGGCCCTAAAACCTTCAGTCAAGGTTATTGTTTCATGATCTCCAAGCCTCATTTTCCTTGATAGTATATCCTTCATGAATTTGGCATAAGAGAACATTTATTCAAGTGCCTCTACCAATGGTATGTTTATGTCCAGCTTCTTGAAGACATCCAAAAAAATTGAAAATTGTGTATCTTACTTTTGCTTTTGTAGTTTTTGATGGAAAGGAATAGTGGTTTTGTAGAGGTTGCTATTTTTTGATTGAATTATCTCCTTTCCATTAATATCTTTATCCACTAATTCCTCCTCATCCTCTTTAGTTTTCTATTTCTCCTCATCCTTTTCTATCTTATGTTCCTATTCTAAATTTTTACCACTCCTCTAGGCTATGACGTTACACTAGTAAACGTTACACTAGTCCTTACCTTCTCTTTGTGGGTTTACAATTGTGTCACTTGGATGGTTACCTTGAGGCCTTTGACTTATAGTCTAAGAAAGTTTCCCTGTTTGGTTCTCCAAATTTTGAATTGAAGCCTCTTGAGTAGAAACTTTTGTATTTATTGATTGGATGAAGTCTTTCATCATCCCTATTAAATCATTTGTATTTTCCTCAATAGGTGGCTTCTTTTCTTGTGTTTTTGATTGATGTGGTTGTTGAAAACCAGATGGTGGAAATGATTGATGGTTGAATTGATTACCACCTTTACTGTTGTTATAACTCCAAGAGAAATTTGGATGTTGTCTCCATCCTAGGTTATATGTGTTTGAGTATGGATTATTGTTTCGATTCACATTACTCATATAGCATATTGATTCGGGATTATTTGGAAAATTATCAAAAGAATGAACTCATCCACAAAATAAACATGACACTACTAAATTTTGGACCTATTTTATACTCGTTGTCGAGTTTTGAGCCTTCAAAAGATTAACCAAAGATGACACTTGAGATGTAAGTGTTGTGATATCATTTACGCCATGCACTTCGGCTACTCTTCTTATGGCTATCATTCTGTTCATTAGCCATTGATAATTATTACTAGCCATATTCTTAAGTAAATCATAAGCTTGATTTTAAGATTTTCCTAGCAAAGCTTCATTAGCAGATGCATCAACAATAGTTCTTGTTTGAGCATTAAGACCATTGTAAAAAGTCTCCATTTGGTACCAAGAAGGAATACCATAATGAGGAAACTTCCTTAGCAATTCCTTGAATCTTTCCCATGCTTCATATAAAGATTTTCCTTTGTATTGTTGGTAGGAAGTAATGTCATTCCTAAGCTTGGAATTATTTATTGGTGGGTAGTATTTCATCAAGAATTTTTCTGGCAAACCATTCCAAGTTGTAATGGAATCAAGTGGCAAAGATTTTAGCCAAATTCGAGCACGACCTCGCAAAGAGTAAGGGAAAAATCTAAGCCTAAATGCCTTCTCTGTCATACCACTAAACTTAAATGAATCTACAACTTCAATAAATAATCTGAGATGAAGATGAGGATCCTCTGTTGTCCAACTCTTTGTAGCATTTGAAACATCACTGGCTTTTGTTCAAACTAATTAGCTTGAATTTTTGGTCTTGTAAAACTTGGATTCAACCCTTCCAATGTAGGTAGTGCATATTCATTCATAGTTCTATCTCTATCATCCATCAAAAGCATTTGATTGTTCAAGTTTAGCTTGTTATTGTTTATTTCTAATGGATTAGTCATTTCTTCCTCTTGGGTGACAACTTGTTTTCTAATTGATCTCGAAGTATGCTAGATCGATTTCAAGATCTAAAGGTAAGATTTCTCCATCATGAACTTTGCTTATGCAATAGACTCAATTGTGTTTCTACAATACTATAAGAGATGTCTAAATAAAAACTAAATAAAAATTAAAAAAATAAACAACTAAATAAATTAATTAACGTAAAATAAATAAATAAATAAGCTTCTAAAATAAAATAAGTACATTAAAATTAAAACTAAAGTAAAGAAAAATAAATTAAGAAAAATAACTAAAATAAAAAAATATTAATTTTAATATTTATAATCTCCAACAATGGCCAAAAACTTGATCGCTACACACGAAGTGTGTCCAATGAATATGCAAATATACGTATCGTAACAAGTAATATAATGATAAGAATATATTGTTCCCACAAAGATTATTTTATTATAAACTAAAATATAAAAACACAAAAAAAATTGATTTTTACTTTTTTTAGTTTTTAAATTAATTTATAATAAAATAATCTCCATGTGAACGATCTTTTCTTATCATTATATTACTTATTTTGATATGTATACTTGCATATTTATTGCACACACTTCGTGTGTGGTGATTACTTTCAATAACATGATCTCGTGAGTAGGTGTTAAGGCATTCAAAAGAAACATGATTTTCTTGAGGAACAGTTGAAGGTTCATATTTCTTGTAAAGCTACTTAACCTTTCGTCAGTCCTATGTATGCTTTATATGAAGAATGAAATTGAATATTTAAAAAGGAAATTAATTATTACTTAGAGTTCAAAGGATCATTTGACTTAATCTCTTACAGAAAAGGATATTAGGATGGAACAACTATATAAGAGAGATAGGATCCTTAATAATTCAAATTCTTATCTTGAGTCCTTCCTTAAAGAAAAGGAAGACTTGGCTACTTACCTGAAAGAATAACTTAGCATGTGGGAGAAAGAACTAGAACATTCCACCATTGCTATCGACATAATGATCATGGACTACAAAGTTTTAAGTGCAATGATTAGCAATGTCAAGTTTTTTGGTGACAAGCATGGCATTAGTTATAGTGAGGGGATTTCAACATTTGCGGTGGGTTCTTCTAAGTTTGTCAAAGCTTACAATTAAGAACCAAAGTTAAAACCTACTACTACTGAAACAAGAGGTAAATTTGTTGCATTGTCTCAGCAAGATTTCTATAGCAAGGTGTACACTTCACCTAAGGTTAGCACTTCTCGTGTGAAGGATGCCATTTTCCAATATCCACCTCACTCTTCCATATCTTCTCTGTATGGATGTAGCTACTGTGGCTCATCTAAGCATATACGTGTAGGTTGCATCATGCACTTGAGGCACAAAGCAATAAGAAATAAATCTGCCTCAAAAGCTTACTTTGTTTATTTTATATGGATGACTTCGATCAGATTTTATAGAAATTTCAAACAAAACAAACTGTAAGTCCCATATACTCCTCATGGTCATATGAGTTAGAGGCTATCTCCTAGCTTAATTTTCCCACATAAATTATTAAATGGAGGGATGTTGTTTGATCACTATTTTCAGGTCATATGTTAAGTTCTTTCATATCACAAAATATGTGTGACATAAAGAAAATTATTCAAAAAATCTATGCATTCAAATTGGTAATGGTAAGGGAATAAAAGATATGCATGATCCCTCGTTATCTGGGTCCCCTAATTTCATTTTTTTAATAAGGAAAGGTGTATATGAAGATATTTAAAATATTGTAAATGATCATCACGCAATAGATTTAAGCAACAATAGAGGTTGGAATTGGAATTTAATTCATGATCTACTTAGTGACACCTCTTTCAATTTGATAAGTCAACATAGAAATCCTAATGCTTCACTTTTAGAAAAACCTATTTGCATTTATGATAAATCAAGTTTGTTCTCGATCAAATCCACTTATAGATTCATTGTTAGAGGAAGATATGATAATGGTAGTCATGATGTTTGGAAGTTAATATGGAAATAAAAACTTCATGAAAGACATAAAGTGTTGTCGTGGAAAATACCTTCCAATTCTTTAGCGATTAAATCGAATCTTAGAAGGTTCAATCAAAATATTGATGACAAATATCCTTTATGTTTAGATAAAATAGACATTGGAATACCTTTTTCTTAAATGTAAATATATGCAAGCCTTATGGTTAGCTTCCAAAAGTGGTATTTTGCTACAATAGTTCAACATACTAGATATTTTATTGTTCATCTATATGTTCTTAAAACCACGTAATGCTCTTGAAGAGAAAAAGATTTCAACTTAGCAATTACATTAATAATGGTTTCCTTTTAGAAAATCAGAGAGGAAAATGTTTTCAAAAATAAGAGCCCTAATTTTAGGAGGAGCATTGGTTATTTTAAAAAAATTCCTTTATTTAGTTCAAACAAATTGAAAAGAGTAGAGTTTTGTAGAGGATATTAACTTTATGATCAAGTTTTAAGTATTTATGCTTGGTTTAAGCCTCTCCTTGGAACTATCAATTTCAATTTTGATGCTAAGTATAAAGATTAAATTTTTTCCATTGCTATTGTTGCTAGAGTTTGGTTGGGTAATATAATTGGAATTTGATTTAAATCCTAAGGAAGTAAATTGTTACGTCCAGTTCAAATTGTCCCTCAAAATCCAAAGAAATGGTGCTTGCTTAAAAGATCTAGATTTTTCTACAAGCTACTACATGAAAAAGTTCTAGAGTGTCCTAGTATGTGCTAGAAGGTGCTGGAAGGTATTGGAATATTCTAGAAAATGCTGGATGGTTCATGAAGGATGTAGAAGTTTCTAGAAGCTTCCGGAACATCTTAGAACTTGCATGAAGTAACTAGACAATCCTAGAAGACTCTAGAGTTAACTAGACTTGAATAGAAGGTCTTAGAACCTTATGGCATGTTGTAGATAAAACTAGAACAATGTAGATACTCTTGTCCATTCTAGACATTGAAGGATCTAAAAACTTGTGGAATAATCTTAAACTTGGTGTCACATTATAAATAGACCTATTAGTCTTCAAATCCCATCTTTGGAATCCTTGGGAAATTATAAGATAACCTTTTTAAGAGAAATACAAGACATTTTTTACAAACTCTCTTTGTTCTTGCTTTACTCTTATTTGGATTGGAAGACAGGCTTAGTGCAATGGATCGTGCTAAGTGTCTCACGATTGCTAGTTGAAGTCTAGGGTCGTGACAATAAACTAGAGCTATAGCTTTAGCTATTGATATGACCAATGTGTTAAATTTTTAGCCAGTAATCATTGAAGATGATTCCAAAATTGCGATCAATTTCATCTTTAATCAACAAAATCAAATCACTTAGAAAGCTAGACAATTTTTGAAAGAAATTAAAGAGATAGATAATAAGTTTTTAAATTTAATTAAATTCTATTTAGATTCTTAGATCTTATAATATACTTGCTCATAGTTTAGCATCTTCAGCTTTTAATGAACATTTGGAAGGAAGTTTCAATCTTTTTGGACATTTTTTCTTATGTATTTGGAAATTATGTTATCTCTTTTTAATAAATAAATAATAATGATTTATCAAAGAAAAAAACAACATCGCCTTTATTGTGACATGTTTTGTTTGTCTAATAAAGAAAAACAATGCAACCAGAACCCAATACTTGACAAGCCTTCATACTCAACTTGCATTTTAGAGGTTTATGTAATTCCCACTCCTCGAGTGCTTAAACAAGTAATTAAAATAGGGAGAGAGAATATTGTATTGACAAAAATGAAAACTCCCTTCTATTAAAATAACCACAAGATTACAGACAACTTTTACTTAGACAAATAATGAAAAAACTACTCTATTTTATCAATTATATTTGCTTATTATTTATAGACACTAATAAATAACGTATGTAATTGACAACCCCAATTATACGAAAAATCCCACAATTTTAAGCTTATGATTCTATTTTTTGTTGCTCTCTTATTAAGCATGAAAATAGAAACCCATACTTTTTACCCTATGAATTTTGGAAGTAATTACTAACCATTTTTTTCCACATTTTATGGATTAATCTGAGCATGCCACATTTTTTTTTGTTTTATCGCACACTTGATTTCGTCCAACCTGCTAATTCAAAGTGAATAACCACCAATAAATGCTATGCATGGAACATTCTAGAACCCAAAGTTATGTGCTCCCATTTCATCCAAACAAACTCAATAATCGTCCAAAGTAATGTACCAATCATCAGCTGCACCTTTAACATGTTCTGTTATGTTGTCAAGTGTCATGCCACAAGTGCATACTATATGCAGTACCTAGCACTCCTAGTTAGCACTTATACCTAGCATAACTCCCATGACTTGCCCACACCCTTACCATAGTATGTGCATATAGCTTACCTCCACCCAACCATGCCATTGCACGTAAATTCCCACAAGCAACATATATAGTCACTCAGTGATACCACCACTTACCACCCATGCACCCACTATCAGTCACTTTGTATGTAGTGCCAATGCATACATCATGCTAATGTTCACTAAGGAAATTTTCCAAGCACTTGTCGATGTTAATGCTCATCAAGGCATGCATTCCCTACATATGTTACCGTCAATTCCTACTAAGGCATACCATGCCTATGCACATGCCATACCACCATCAATGCTCATGCCACTGAGGCATGTTGTGCCTTTGTGCATGTCACTAGCTTGCTATACCAAGCTCACTAGCACTCTTGACTACCCCTATCACATTTTGCACATTTAGATGTCCCCAAACAATTCCTCAATTTTGATGGTATGACACTTATATTAAATTAGTTCCTCTACCACAATCTCCTCTAAATCAACAACCCATGATTGATAAATTTTTGTCCTTTTATAAGAATGAAGCTCTCATCTAAGTGGTTTGTTTTCCTTAAATAACAACTTACCTTCAACCATGCTAATAATGATGGATCCTAGAAATATTTTAGCCAACGACCACTGAGTACAAACCAACAAAGCGATATAAGTGGTGTCAAAGAAACATCTGTATCATATAATTTCACATTTTATTTATCTATCCTTTATTATTTTTCAAATATGTTTTTAAATATAATATCAAGTATCTTATTTCTTTAGATGTTTATATATTTGTTTTAGTTTTAGTTTTAACCCATAAATTTTCATATATTTAAATAAGCTTTTCATTCGTTTAGATTTTTTGATTCTTTAAATAATTTATAAGTTATTATACACTTAATTCTATAATTTTGTTGTAATATGACATAAAAAATCATTTTAATTAATATTAATTTTACATCATAATATATATTTTACTCGATATTAATATATAAATAAAATTTTTAGCCTAGGTAGCTTAGTGACTAAACCATTACTATTAAATATAATATTTTTATGATTTATTAAGATTTTTTTTTTCAAGTCACATGTTCGAATTATATAAAAGTATTATTTGATTTAAATATATATATATATATATATATATATATATATATATATATATATATATATATATATAATAACCTTTACTTTTTATATAAAAATATTAAACCCCAATCCCTTTACATTTATTTTTCTAGCAGCTTTGCCCTTGATTGATATGAAAAGAAAGGTTGTAGGTAATAATTAACCGAATTGATGTTCCCCAACTGAAGTTTTAATTAATGGCCCAACAAAAGGAGTGTGATATAAATGGAAATTATGGATTGCTTCGCATGCACATGTATTCATTTTGTTAAATAACTTTCCATTGAGAGTGGTTATTGGTTTTGGGGCAATGCATGTAAGAGATGCATGATGGGCTATTAGAATAATACATGTATACTGTTGTCAAATGTACTGTATATTATATAGTTGTATTTTACACTATGTATTTGGGCTTTGATGGGCTTGAAATTATGTGAATCGCAAAATCGAATGGAGTTTGAATGTTTGAAGCTTGAAGGGAAAAACTAGGTGTGGACGCTATGAGGCCTGGTCCAAATTTTATATAATTTAAATAAATCGAATCAAAATATTCTTTGTAGGTCAAATGGTTAAAAATTGTTACTTAAAATAATAAAGTTTAAACCTAAAGAATTGAGCATGATATTTATTGGTTTAGATGTTTATTACCAATAATTTAACTCAAATCGAGTCTTTACTTAATATATTTTTTTATTCTAGTAAAAAAAATAAAAATAAAAACTACTTTTCAAAGTTTTGAACCTAGGAAGAAAAAAATTAAACAAAATTATACTTAAATTTAAAATAAATCACTTACTATTATATTTTTAAATTATAAAATTATTTATATAAGATTGTAAATAATTTTATCATGTTTTAACAATTTAAAATTTTTACAAACTAAACTAGATAGAATTATGAATCAAATCTAAATGGATTATTCGATGTAGTTTAATTTTTCATTTAGCTCCTATTATTAGGTTTTTCTATTAAAAAAAACCTAAAATTTAACATTTTATATATATATATATATATATATATATATATATCAAATGTTTATATCATATCATATCATTCTTGCCTCTTCTCTATGCTAAAAAGGGTTTTCTATCTTCTTCTTTGTGACTGTACGTGTGAAGTTGTAAGTGTTAGGTTTTACACCCCTTTGATGATAATAAGGCTTCCATGACTTTGTAATTAATAAATTATTTTTAAAATAATGGATATACCTTTCACATGAGAATTTGATGCGTAACTTTATTTAATTTATAAAATCAATATATATATATATATATTTAAAAAAATAACTAAAGTGTATTTTTACACAAAGTTAAATAACTATTAGGTATTTGCAGATAATAAATTAACGAAAATAACTTCCACCAAACATAATGTTTTACTTCAAAAAAATATTAAAAATATGTAAAATTGGCATAAAAATAACCATTATTTTTTTAAAAACATATTTATTACAAATCATACAACATTATATCATTTGTAATCAGTGATGATCATATAAAATATTTATATTAATTTTTTAATGAAAGATCATAGGTAACAAGTCTTACTAGGTGTATTGGAACATTTCAATTAGATTGACACCTCTGTAATACCCTCGTTATTTAAATTCTTAGTTACAAGTATTATTAAATAGAGGAAAAATATATAAACTAAATGCCACCAAAACCTATAATTTGATTTGTTGTTAGTATCCAAATAAATGAAAGGACTAGCAAATAATGGGACATCACACCACAAGTCATAACACAAGTACTAGGAGCACTAGAGGCTATATATGCTATCAACTATAACATGCCATCTCTATAAATATAAGAACAGTGCAACTCTATGCAAGCAATTTTTTCTAAGAAGTCAACTCAAACAAAAAACCATATCCACGATACAAAAAGTGATAAGTCTGAAAAAAAGTGACAACATAAACAGAGCTTGTCTCCAACCAAAAATTATGCCACCCAAAAGTGATAACATATATCACCACATGAATGGCTACCGATAGTTCAACTTCAAAAGTATATGAGACCTCAAGTGGGATACAAGAACATCCTTTTGAGTGCCCTAACAACGTAAATAGCAGCATCATATGTATTAACCTTGATACATCCTAAATGAGGTTCCCTCCAAGTAACCTCTATAATCCTTGAATCCAATCACAGAATGCCTTGTATCTCTAGATAGTGAAGGACCTGAAGATCATCTACTATATTTCGCATGGATCCACACTATGAAAGTCCAACCTTCTAAATAAACTGTCAAACTATGGAAAATGCATAGCTCAGAGGCGTGTACCTCTATCCTCAAATCAATAATCATATTTGGCCATCCATATCACCCAGATAACTAAATAAATATTTACTTTCCATAAGTTACAAATCTATAACCCAAGCTCAGTTGCCATTGCGGTTGTACATAATCAAGGATAAAAGAATCTATGCAAATTTGTTTGCCAAAAAAAAGAAGTATAAGAGGTCACAAAGTGCACCTGCAAAATGATTACTCAAAAAAAGGTAAGAGATAATTTCCTCTGCTAGTCCACACAAAGCGCATATGGAAGAAAAGGAATGTCCTCTCTTCTTTGCTTGGCAATTGGTAGGAAGTTTGTTCTATATAGCATAATATGTCAAAATAAGATAGACGATGGTGGTATGAAAAGGGTCTAGATAGCCTTGTCCCAACTCTTAAGTTCTCCAGCCACACCTAAGGAAGCATAGGTCTCGTTAGTTATGATCCCTCTCTGAATTGAGTGTGTACAAATTCTTGTGTTTGTACATACCCTAACAATTGTTGAGAAATTTTTTGAAGTAATATATGGATAAAGGTCCATACTTATGGTAGATGCCATCCATTCCACTTTAAATAATCTTCTACCAAATAATGCATCGAAAAATCTACTAAGAGGTTATTCATTTTTTCAATTAGAGGACTCTCTATTCAATTATTCATCTAAAATCTTATTAAAGAATCTCTATCAACTAACCATCTAGATTATTTTAATAGGGATAAATAATTATGCTATGTACCATGCAAGATGGAAGGAGGAACATGATAACTCCATAGAATTTCCACCTTATCTAAGTACCATCAATTAAACATAAAAGAGGAGGAAAACAGTTGTTACAACATAAACAATTTGTATTATTAAGGTTCAAACCACAAAGGTTGTATTTGCAAGAATATTTTACACTAAGAGTTAATTTAGTCATAAATTTAAAAAATAAAAATAAAAAAATACTTAATTTAGTCATCAAATTTAAAAAAAAGTAGTTTAGAGTTTACAAAATAACATTCAAATATAAATTGTTACCATGTAATTGTTACTGTCATACTTATAAAAAATCTCTATAATATAGTGCTAAATAATGCAATTTAAAGTTGATTTCTATTATCTTGTATTAAATTGTCTATCAAGTAAAAAGTGTATAATTGGGTCCATCAGAAGGCCTGTATATTCCATTGTCTTCCATAATCAAAAGCAACATTTATGTATCCAAAATATTACTCAATTTTTTACTTCTTTATTTTGAGGGTTTAAATTTAAATGAGTAAATTTTTCTCTATCTGTTATAAATCTTAAACATTGATATATAAAAGTCTAAAAAATTGCATAATAATTTATGGCTACTCATTCTAACCTGTGGATGGGATGAGATTAGTGGCCCAAAATGTTACATAATTTTTTATATTCCATTATTTAAAGGATGGAGATTTAAAGAAAAAAATATGTATATCATTCCTTTCTTCACATTTATATAAATATTATAATGAGTTTAATTCACAGAGAGCAGCACATCATGAGAAAAAAATGTCTCTTATAATTTTAAAGCTTAATAGCTTAGGGGTAAATACCAATAAAGTCTTTATATGAGGTATGCTCAAATAGCAAAGGGGTTCTAACTAGTTTGTTATGTATTAATCAACTACCCTAACATATGACTTAATTTCAAAGAATAAGTTCAACAAATATATACATAGAAAAATAAAATAATACAAACATGAGGAAAAAATAAAAGTTTTAAATAAAAATAAGCCACAATTTAAAAAAAAATTAATACAAAGAAAATGATAAAAAAATAAAAATATTTACATCCATGATAACGATTACTATTTTTTCTCCTAATGTAACTAAAAAATGTAATAGCAACTTGATTATACATCCAAATCAATAAATTATAGATTTTTTTTAAGAAAAGATAATTTTATTTTGAAAAATGACAATAGCTTATTTGTGACGACAATGAAAATTAATAAATTAAAGATTGCAGCAACTTAGTCGGAAGAGTGTGACAAAAAGATCAAAATTGAGAGAAATAAAAAATATTATATTGAGATTAGCTAAGTTTTTTTGTATTTATTTAAAATATAGCTTCTTCATTTTATAATTTTATTAATTTATTATTTTTATTTTTAATATTAAAAATATTGCATATTGATCATGTTCAATTATTTTTTAATAAAAATTTGGAAATAAGGTTCAAAAATATTACTTTCAAACTTGGGACTTATTTAAATTATGAAATATAATGATTGATTTTTTTAAGAAAGTTTCTTTGAAAATAGTTTTGGGATGCAAAATGGTGAGTTACATTCAACAACTACAACTAAAATTTTATTATATTTGGACTGAAATCTAGTGATTATAATATTTTTTACCTAAAATAATAATGTATATAGTTACGATAATTAAAAAAATCTCATCCAAATAGAAACTTTTAATGACTGATCCTAAGGTTGCACACATTTATCATATTATTATTACGTGGAAAATGATTGAGTTTATTTTTTATTATTTTAATAAATATCACCACTTTATTATGAACATACTCAAAAATGATAAATTGATAGATGATAATTTTATCACATAGATAAAGTAACTCAAATATCACTTTTGGAGACCAAAAATGTTTTATGCTGCCTTATAGAGGAATGTTCTCCAAATCTCCTAAAAATTTTATTCATAGTGTATAAAAAGCATATGATTATTAGATTAAATCCAATAAAAATGCTCGCATGTACTTGCTAGTTGGAATGTTGAAAAATACTACTTGATACATACAAATTATATAGAATCATTAGATTAAATCCAATGATATAGTGATCCCACCATATGAGATGTTGTAATCTCAACACTTCAAATATGATATACTTATCCTAAAAATTTGTTTGATGTGAAATGATATGTCACTCGAAATATTTAATTCAAATGTAACTAATCATGTTTATTTGTCAAGAGTTGATTAGTTCACTAATTGAACTAAAAGATCTACATTGCACCATGGGAATAGGAAATGGATACATTGTTTAAGCAAAAACAATGTAAAAGATAAATTTTATTTTATTCATGGGTTTATCAAAACAATAATTTCTATTTCTAGATTGTATAAACAATTTTAATAGTGCTTCAATTTTAAAGAATGATTCAAATATTTGCACTAACTTCAATCTTAGAACATGTATTATGTGTTTGAAATCCACCATTAAATTGTTTAGTATCAAATAACCAAAACATAAAAGGAAATATTTTTTATAATGAAGATACATATTCATTGGAAAATATTTCACCGGGTAAGCATGTCACCATTTGATTGGTCTACATCACTTTTGAATAATGAAAATGAGTACAAACATCACATGATCAATGCATAGTCAATTGAGATTTGAACTCAAATATAAAGCTTTCATGACAATTATCCTCTTTTTTAAGTTTAAAAGAAACATTTATGATATGATATCTTCATTTATAAAAAATCATAAATATATTAATTAATATCAAAATAATATATTATTTTATAGGGAGAGAGGCACTAGAATTCATCGAGATTATAAAGTAGGTGTCATTTAGTCCCTTAAATTTTAAAAGGTATTTTTTTAGCTGGGTCCATTAAGGACAAATAACATTATTTTAATGATTTTACTATTAAATATTTATTTTTTACTATCAAGTGTTTAAAATACGAAGAAAAAAGTAAAATTTAGTATGAAATTAATCAAGAAAAAATCAACAATAATAAAAAATATATTTTTATTTTTTAAAAATAAAAAATAAAAAATATTAAAATAAAATATTAACAATAACCTAAATATTAAAATAAATATTTTGGGAAATTATTTTTATATTACTTGTCATTTTACCATTGTCAAATGATCGAGTTTTAATTTCATTATAATTACTTGATATAAAAGAATAATATTTTTTAAGAAAAATTATTAAAATAATATTATTTGTTCTCAATTGACCATTTTTTCAAAAAAGAAGGATTAGAAAATACATTTTTGAATCTAAACGACTAAACATATGATAAATGTGGCACATATTTATTTTTATTACTTAAATTAAATTACTTAAGTAGAAATTGAAAGTATATAATGTTGTTCATTCATGCATGGCTTCTCAAAAAACAAAAAGACATATATTGGATTACTTAAGCCAATACAAAAGAAAAGGTTAAAATTAGGCACTCATCATATCATACAAAAATATGTACAAATTGTATAAGGGTTCTCTTTAAAAAAAGAATATCTCTAAAAAAAATAAAAATAAAAAGAGAGAAAAATGAAAAAAAATATAAACTAAATAATATAACCCAAACATTCTACAAAGTTGTGCAAAATGGCTAAATATAAAAGAAAGACAAGAAATAAATCCCTAAAAAGTCATTGCATTTTCTTCATTTCTAAAAGGCATATAACTTGAAATTTTTATTTGATGATTTTGATTGATGCATAAGATACTATTTTATTTCTTTATAAATCCTTTCATTTGATTTCTTTATAAATCTTTTCATTTGATTCCTCTTATGATATCAATATTATGCACTACTTTGAGCTTTTTCTTCTTTAAACATATACGAACACATTAGTTCATTTCTTATTAGAGACTAAGTGCTTAAAATCACTAAATATAATGTGATTTCATGCACTATAAATGTCAAAATAGATTTGTATTTGTAAAAGTTTTATCATCTTTTTAACAAATCAATCTTTTCAGAATCATGAGAATATTTTGTTGGTTTTTAGGTATTTTTAACATTAAAATGATTCAACTAATCAAAACTTAAAGAATAGTATACGAAAGCACTCCATTGCAACATTGAAGTACAAAAGACTAACATATGTATCTCTTACCTATGTTTCAAACCAATGTAAAGAGGTGAAATATAAACGAATTTCTAGAAGCACAACAACACACTTAATATAGTGCACTTTTACCATATCACAACGCGAGTGAATCAGATCCTGATTAAAAAAGTGTGTAGGTTGGCTCGTGTCGCATTGCCATGAAAAGCATATCAAGGCGTCTAACTTTATGATCCATAAAACTCTCATGTTTGCATTATTTTTCACACCTATAAAAATCCCATTCACCCATATTGTAAATCATTCATATCCATAATCTTTTAACTCTTCTCTTTCTTTTAAGCTTTTCTTAGTTTTTAGATTTGTTTTAGTTATTTTTTTAATTAAAAGTTGAACATAGTCTAATTTTATGTAACAATTATATTTCAATTCAATAAATAGTTTTGGAAAATCTATTACGGGTTTTTCATTTTCATAAACAGTATTGAAACTCTATATTTGGATGAATATACTTGAGATATAAATTTTAAATGTATTCATCTATTTTCATATTAATTTTACATGTTGTTCTAAATGCTATTTTTAATATTTTGATCATTTATCAATTATAAGCATGTTTAGTTGAAAATACCATGAAATATTATTAATGCTCTTATGTTTGTGAAATATTAAAGTATGTAAACATTTTTATAAAATTAAGTATTATTTTCTACTCAAGAACTTTACACAATTTATATGATATTGGGTTTTCAAAACATGAATTTAGGTTTGATATAGAGTCACACTCTTGACACTTTTTCTCTATTTTATATTAACAAATCAATGCAATATTATGATATTGCCACTGATGCACGCTTATAAATAGGTTATTCATACGAGTTATGCCATATATGTCATTATAAATTTATCTATAAATTTTTTAGTTAAATCATCTAAGTAACAAACTTAAGCCTCAGAATAGATATGATACCCTTTAATGTCATTCCTCTTGATCATTTGTTTGTCTATTTCAAGATTCAGACCAATAAGCATCATGGTGAGCACAATGAGTGAAAAATTTGTATTCAACATCTAGCACTATTTGTGGGAAAGAAATTTGGTATTATAATTGACTCGAATGACGAATAAACCAAGAAAATTAGTTATGTTCGTTCATGTTCATCATCTTTTTATTCTATAGAACATGTTTGATCTATTGAAATTCAAAGACGAGCACGCAATAAGGCTCTGAGCAATGCCCTACCCATCCATTAGAGCTTGAGAAAGGCAGGTCTTAGGCAAGTGAACTTTTACCTCTTAACAAGGTCAAGAAGTCTAGAAAGGTTGGTAGACAAAGGTAGCCTAGAAACCCAACCATGGTAGACAAGTTAGGCACTTAGAGAGTATGTTCGAGTGATTAATGTAGCTTCAAATCCAATGTCTGAAGCAACCAGAGGCATCTATTGATACTATTTGCTCTAAGTAAGGCTGAGTATGAAGACCAGCATCACAGCCATAACTCCAACTAAAGTAGAGGCTTAGTCCACAATATATTGGGAAGTAAAGTCCTAGAGCTCCCATCACATCAGGGGGAACCAATGGCATCAATGACCTTACACAGCTATTAGTAATGCTAGAAGTTTCCATCCCAAACAATGATAACTGCCTTTTCCTAGAATATTCACAAATGGTATGCTAGGACTTGAGAGAACACCTTGAGTCTGAGCACCATATCCATTCTAGCCAAGGTAGCATCGCTAAGGATGTTACAAACTTTAGTTGCAACTAACAAACAATGACAGAAAATGAGTACTAGTTGATCACCCCTATGGAGGACATATAGTTTCGAATCCAAAAAATGAAGCTAAAACTCAATGATGAGAAGCATTACTTTGACTACACTAAGTCCGTATAGGAACCCTGCACCTCAAAATTCATGTCTACTCCCTTAGGAAGAAAGTTTAAAGAACCATCTATTGGCACTTACAATAGGTGTACTAACCCCCTAGATCACCTAGAATCATTTAGATATTGGGTGAATTTATACCCTCACAATGATGTAGTTAGCTATCGGGCTTTTCCCATGACTTTAATGAGAAAGGCTTAAATCTTGTATCAAACGTTGAAGTCGGAAACTATCAAAAGCTTCTAAAATTTTTCCAAGTAATTCCTCACTCACTTTTCATCTAAGAGAAGGCTACCCAAGACCTCTGCTGACCTATTATGATTGGATCTGGAAGAAAACAAATCCCTCAAAGATTTATTTGATCACTACAATAATGAAATGATCCATGTTGAATATTGTTTTGATCCTTTGGCAGACAATGCCTTCATGTAGGCCATTCACATAGGACCTATCTAGAACAAGTTGGAAAAATTCTCCCTAGGTTAACATAAAAGGAGATGACTAAAATGGTCATAGCAATAATAATCGTCGAAGACATGGCCAATTACAAGAGGAATGGGGAAAAAATTGTTCCCCAAAGTGCAAGGTTGAGGAAAATCCTATAGGCCAAGATATCAAGAAGTCCATATTAGAGTCAAGGGGTGGTCAAGCATCCCAAAGAATTCAGAACTTTCATCTTGAAGTAGAGTTCAATTTTTTTCCCCTAAACATAATTCAAGAACAAGTAATGATGTAAGTCAAGAGCATAAGATTGTTCAAAGGAACCAAGAAGTTAAAATGTCCCATCACTAGAAAAAATTAGAACAAGTTTTGCAAGTATCACCATGATTATAGGAATAACACTAAGGACTATTGGGAATTGAGAGTTGAAATTGAATATCATATTCATAAGGGAATGTTGAAGGACATCATACTAGCTAAAAGGATTTCAATCTCTGTGGAACCCTTAACTCAAATTGAAGAAGTAGAGTAATCAACAACAAGTGAGGTCCATATGATCTTTGGGGGATCCACTGGCAGAGATTCAAATCATGCCAAAAAAGTGCATGCCAAGGGTGATCTATAAAGAAAGAAGTGCTTAGCATTACACTCATCCAGGGAATAGGTAAGAGCCTAAGATGGTGTAAAAGACATGGTCTTCTGTAGAGGGAGGTAAGGCGACTAGTGCATCTACATTACGATGCATTAGTTGTCATACTGATAAGTGCTTAAAAAACACTCATATTATGTAATTTTACTTGCCTATTTGGAATGAATAGGTTAGATTACAGTATTTTATTTAATTATTTATACAAATATATCTATTCAGAATTATGGTATATTTTGTTGTATTTTAGATGTTTTGGCTTTAAAAGAGAGATATAATGTCAATACACAAAGACATAACATTGTAGCACTGAAATAACACCCTAAGACTTATAATGACTAAGACATGTATGATTTACATCAAGAAACAACTAATATGTAAGGGGCAAAAATTAATTTAAGACAAAAAATGTGTGCCGCGATGAAGGATTATGAGTGCCATAGTGAACACCTCTTTAGAATTTTATTGGACATGTTTAAAAATTTGTGTCGTTACGAGATAAAATGTGTGCCACAACACGATCCCCTCAGGTTGAATTGTGCGAATGTGTTTTAGATTTGTGCCATGGTAGAAAAAAAGGCATGCCGCGATGCGTATTTTAAGTTTCTGACTCCGACCCCTGTTCAGCAATTTTCTTATAAATCAATCACATTTGTTTATTAGGTTAGTAGCTTTCATTTGCACAGTGTAGTCATATATTTTAGATTAGATATTTATATTTTATAACTACCATAGCCATTTCACCATACATTTACAAATATAAAGAGAGAACTTCCTTATTATGATTCAAATCCAAGGGTTTGAATAAACCAATGACAAGTTATTCAAATATTTGGAATCATCTTCAATAAGGAGGAATCATCTTCAAAAGCTTTAGATTTATTTATTGTTCATAATTTTTAAATCTTTAATTATAAATTCATGATTGGCTAAGTTTTGATTTATAAATAAAGAATATATTTTAGAACTAAGCATTGGACACGTCATTTGTGCTTAGTTGTTTATAATGAATAATAGTCTATTTTAATTTAATTGATTTTTATTAAATTAGATGATTAAAAAATATCTTCAATTATAAATTAATGATTGGTCGAATTTTAATTTATAATTAAAGAATATATACCAATTAATTAATTTTAAGTTCAGTCAAAGAAGTTATTTATTAATTAAGGATTTTGGTTTCTATATTTTTCTTAGTTTATCAATGAATCAATTTCAAGACCAACCAAAGAAGTTATTAAATAATTGAATATAATTTGGGACTTATTTGTTCTTTCTATGAAGGTTATTCTCAATAAAATCCAATATTAATCCATCATCTTAGGTACAACTATAGTTTAATTTACTTGTTTTAAATTTACTCTCTTTTTTTAGGTATTATTTTATTTAGAATGTACAAATCTTTTATGCCAACCAAAATTATTAGTGTTTAGGAATTATTTTTGTTAACTACATTAAAAAATAAGTTAACTTTTTAAAATGACTACAATTACTTGAAAGACAGACCTTAGGAGTATACATGTTACTTCTTAAATGATTCATGCACTTGCAAGTTTTAAATATAAGATTTATGCATCAAGTTCTTAAAAACGTTGTTAGAGAATCGACATTTTAAATTATTTATTTTTTCTTTTTAGTTAATTTTCTTAATTTTTTGTTTTGTGATTTTAATTTTATTGATGTGATTTTATGAATATGTATGATTTGTTTTGTTATTTTTGTTTATTATTTATTTTTATTTTTGTTTGATTTTATTTTATTTGTTTGTTTTTCTTTTATTTTCATTTCATTTTGTATTTATTTATTTTCCTTTTTATTTGATACTTTCTAGTACTTAAATCTAATTGTCACTTAACATTAATATATATGAGGTAGTAGATCCATTGAAAATCAACTACTTCTTGTCATACATAGCGTTAATAGATTTAAAGAGCACTCTAAAAGATGGATATAAAATCCACCTATAATTGGGCCAACACTAGAACCTATTTTAAAACCTTTAAAAATGGGAGATGTTTTATGATAAATATTTGAAAAACATTCATATTATATGATTTTATTATACTCTAATTAGTGCTTAAAAGTACTAAATATAACATGATTTTATGCATTATAAATATCAAAATAGTTTTGTATTTGCATAAGTGCATAAGTTTTATCATTTTTTTAGTAAATCTATCTTTTCGGTACATGGATATGTTTTGTTATTTTTCAGGTATTTTTAGCTTCAAAATTATTCAACTGATCAACAATCGAAGAATAGTACATGAAAGTACCCTATTATAATATTGAAGCATAAAAGACTAACATACTTATGTTCCAACCCAATGTAAAATGGTGAAATACAAGTGAATTTTAGAAGCATAAAACCACGCGTGTTGTGGTGCACTTTTACCACGTTGTCGTGGAGGTAATCAGATCCTAATTAAAATCATGTACAAGTTGGCTCATGTTGGTTTGACTTTTTGATCCACAAAATTATCATGTTTGAAGCATTTTTCATAACTATAAAAACCTTGTTCATCCTATTATAAATCATTCATATCCATCATCTTTCAGCTCCTCTTTTGCTTAAGCTTTCTTACGATTTTTTTTAGTTTTTAGATTTTATTTTTCTCTCAATTGAGAGTTGAATATAATATAAGTTTACGTAATAGTTATCTTTCAATTCAATAAATAGCTTTAGAAATCTTTTTAGAGGTTTTTTAGTTACATAAATAATACTGAAACTCTATATTTGAAAGAATACGTTTGAGGTATAAATTTTAAATGTATTCTTTTATTTTTAGATTAATTTTAAATATTGTTCTGAATTTTATTTTTAATATCTTGATCATTTATTAATTATAAACATATCTAGCTTAAAATAATATGGGATATTATTAATGTTTTTATACTTGTAAAATATTAAAGCAAGTAAATATTTTTATAAAATTAAGGTATTATTTTCTATTCAAGAATTTTACAAAATTTATATGAAATTGGGTTTTTGAAACATGAATCTAGATTTGATTTAATCATACTTTTGGATTAAGAATTTGATTATCTAAATCTGGTTTAGAGTAATGTTTTAATAAGATTTATTATTAAAAAAATTATTGACGATATATTTTTTTGTAATAAATTTAAAATACGAAAGTTAGATTTTAAATTTTTTGATCTACAATCTAATTTAGAATGATTGAATAAAAAGTTTAAATTGTTAAACCCGACCGAAGGCGGTAGCTAAATGGTTTGTTAATGTTTGAGAAAAGGAGCATAATTTAAATAAAACTAACTGGTAGACCCCACCAAAAGCAGTAAGTAATTTTAATTAATACAAATAATAGACCTAATTAATCTCTTATTTGTATATATAAAAAAGAATCAATAATTCTAATTCATATCTTTAATAATCTAATTAATATTGAACAAGTATGATTAACTAATTAATCTATCTCATAAATTTTTCATTGAGTGTAAATATTATTTGCCTAGTGTTTGTTAAATTTATCTTTAATTTTATGTAAGTAGCTTAGATCTTTTTTAAATCCAAATTTTGTGATAGAATAATTAGGTTTAATTTTTCATTTTTAAGAATTTATTAAATTATTTAAAAAGTCATATGATTTCTCTTTACATCGACCTTGAAAATATACTTATTAGTTCTTACATAGTGATTCGTGCACTTAAGAACTATTTTATAAATACAAAACTCATGCATTATCAAGTTTTTGGTGCGTTGGGGGGAGGAATAACATTTTTAAATTTTTATTATCAAAATCTTGATAACTATTTTTGTTGTAAATATTTATAATTTTTATTTTCTTTAAAAAAAATTCAAAATCAAAAATTTATTTGCTCGTTTATTATTTGACCATTAAATAAAAAATAAAAAATTTAAGTAATTATTAGATAGAAATTAAAAGCATTACTCAATTATGTATAATATCTCTAAAAAGTATTTTCAAAATAAATCTCTCCTCTAAGATAGCTCTACCATTTTTTTGTAGATATTCAATTAATGTTCCCATTATTTTCCTTTTTTTGTCATTTGAATAAATAAACATAATCTTGAAACAATAACAACAAGTTGAGTAAGCAAACATTCTATTTAATGGTTGAAAATAATAGTATAAATTCTAAAAAGCTCAGAACAAACAAAACAAAGAGCTAAAAACAATAAGTTTCCCAAAGAATGAATAAAATCCCCCAAGTTCTATGACACCTTTAAATAAATTAGACTAATTTTTTTTTATAAACACTAATGTATGTAATTTTCTAAATTGAAGATGGTAGACTTAACATGATTACAATAGTTCACATAGATGATGAAATTAATTTTGTTCAAAGTGTGACTATCCATTGACAACATAAATATATGTAGACAAGACACACAAATATACTAACATATATGGTGATATATCGATAATCACCAAAAGTAAAATGTGTTGGAACTGCAATAGAATGTCAATTTGTTCATTTATGATCAGTTATGAAAGATTCAAAAGGATTATTATTTATCATAAAAAAATTACAGTTTAATTCATATTTATACAAAATAAAATTTACTTACCAAGAAAAAACTTTAATCTATTTTTTGTATTCCCCTCTTTTACTAATAATTTTCTTGTGAGAGATTGATTATTTATTTTCTTTTTGTATAACTATTTGTGGCTCTTTCTTTTTGTGCATGCAAAAGCTTTTGTATTTTTCTTTTTTCTTTAAAATTATTATTATTATTATTTTAAGGAAATAGGCATGAGCCAATATACCTAGTATGATGACTTTCACACTAGTTGTGAGGTAGCTCTCTCCGCTCATTGTAGTAACTTTAACACATCATAATAGGTAACCCTCTTAAAACTAGATGCTCCCTATAGCAACATTTTATGCAATGAAAGACAGAATTTAACTATAATTTTCACACTCAAGGTTATCTCATGCCCTAAAATCTCACATAATTAATTATAAACTTTTAGCATGACATACTTATGTGTCTAATGAGTGTGTGAGTAGGTTCATGATAACATCAATCACCATATGTGAAAAATATGTAAATGCACAAGGAAAAATATCCATTTGTATATTGTATAGCCAATCAAAATAAATATGAATAGAGTATGTAATGATCATGTCAATGTTAAAGCATGTCTACTTACTTCCTTTTTTATTTTTATTTTTTATTTTATCATTTTTTATTTTTTTAAACTAAAGAAACATTAATAAAAATAAAAAAAACAAAAAACAAAATAAGGATGCTCACCTAAGGTCAATTATGTACTCAAACAAAAGTATCTAGGTGAACAAAAAGAGATAATTTTTTATAACCTAACTTTATTTATATCTTTGGTTGGAAACCAACTACTTTAGTTGTCATAGGCATATTCTTGGACTTATCTTTAGATTTATCATTCTTCCTAAATAAAAATGCAGCATGCATGATAGGATGATGGTAATTAGTATTAGAATTGCGAGTGTTGAATTTTACATGCCTATTTGAACCAAAAACTTCATGCTTTTAAGTAAAAGTTTTCAACATGTTATTATAATTATCATTCATCCTAGGAATATGATGCAATTTTCATTTTTGGATGATGGTTATGAGTCCTACTATGTGAAGAATGGAAAGTATTATTAAATTTAAGAATGTTCATAAAAAATATATACTTGGTCTAATATGACCTCAAAAATTTATACTTGGGTCTAATATGACCTTGCTTACCACAATAATAATAGACAGAAACAAACTTAACATATTTTTCAATCATAGGTGCAACTGTTCTTCGTGTATAATGTGTAACATTAGGAGTAGGGTAAAAAGGTCTTATAGATGTGGCATTTGACATTAAAGCTATAAGTGTAGCATATGAAGAAGAAGGGTTGAAAGGTTTTACAAACTCAATTTTTCTCTGAAGGTGATGACATAGAATACTCATCTATATATTCTAGTCCTTTCTTGTCTCAAATAGGCTTTCCATAATTTAAAATTTTGTTCAACTTTTCAGTTCTAATTGTTAGAATTTTTACAGCTTCCTTTGATTGTTCAAGTTCCTACACAAAAGTTTTTTTTCTTGTTCTAATCCTACAAGACTTGAATTCAAGGCATTAGAACATTTTGATAGATCAATATTACCCTGCTCAAGTAGTGATGAGTTTACTTCAAAGGATTTAAGTTTTTCATTACGTTTAATTACTTTTGGAAGCAACTTTTCTCAATCTCTTTTGCATATTATGAACTTTCTGAACACATTGTTAATATTATTAGTGACATTTAAGTATAAATTGAGTGTCACTTTCCTCATTTTTCAAATCCATGTATTACTAGAATATCCAACAGAATTTGCAGCAAATGCTAGGAAGTTTGTGTCACTATTTTTTGGTTCAATGGGATTGTCATTATCACTTTAAAACTAAGTAAATATGGTATTGAAAGCTCTTCCAGTGTTGTTCTTATTTGAAAAATCTGCTACAAAGTGACTAAAACTCATACATTCAAAACATTGAGGTTAAATAGGTTTAGGTTCCTTACCATTAGAAATCACAGGTTTTAGTTCTCTCATATTATTGATAACTTGATTGTCCTTTGTTTCAAGGATCCTTTTTGTTAAAGATTTTGTTCAATCTTTTGGTTAAGAGTGCTAGTTCTTCATCATGATTATCATGGTCTTCAATCATAGCAGTTTTGAAAGCGATACCTTTGCTCTTTGGAGATTTTCAAAAGCTCATCTCAAAGGTTTGAAGTGAGCCAATGAGTTCTTCAATTTTTATGGTATCCACATCCTTGTTTTTGTAAACAATAGTGACCTTTTCATGGAAGAAATTTGGTAATGAGTAGAGAATCTTTCAAACCATCTTGAAATCATCAATTTTCTCTCCAATATTGGTAAAGGTGTTAGCAATATCAAATAATCTAATATAAAATTCAGAGAAAGTTTCATCTTTTCATCCTAATATTCTCAAATTGAGTACTAAACATGCAAAGTTTTGTTTGTTTAACTTGTGAAGTACCCATATACTTAGCAGTTTCAATATGAGAAATACAATGAAAGTCATTAGTAGAAACAACACAAAAAATAACATTAATACCTTTTTGATTCTAGTTCCTACCAATTTTATCTTGATTGCTCCATTCGTTCCTAGGATTAGGAGTAACTACATTAGCTTTGGTAACTGTAAATGGTTCCCAACCATAAAGTTAGAATTCCAGACACTCTTATCTAAAGACCATATAAAGGTGCTTATACAAGCCTTCCAATAGGGCTAAATCAAAGTATTGTGTACAAGTTGTAGATGAACCATCTCTTAAATGATCTGTAATAAGGTCATAGGCATACTAAGTGCATCTAATGACTACTCTAATACCAAATTAAAGTTCATTTATTTAGTTATGGATCTAATTCTTTAACTAATAAAAATATGGTAAAATGAAATTTCGTAAATGACCAAATAACAAATCATGTGTATGTAAAGTAATGTAGAAATAAAAATCAACACACTATATTTTTAGGTGGAAAAAACCTAGGCGACACTAATGACCTAAGAGGAAAACCATTGGTCCATTGAACCACCTAACTATCCACTATGAAAAATAAGTATTCAATTACAAGGCTATGACTCAAACTACTGACAACGGTAATGCTCCTAAGTAACCTACTTATAAGCCACTACTTTCATCATTTTCTCTACAAGATAGGCATTTGGATCTGGACTAGAGCTTCGACAAACTCGAGTCCCATGATTTAATCAAACCCGCACTACTATTACCTGAAAAGGTTAACACATAAAAATAGTGTGTCCTAGAGCATATAAAATAATGAACAACCCTAACTAGTTGATTTAAAAAATATATTAGAAAAATAAAAAAAACAACTAGTAACTCTAGAACAATAAATTAAATGTAGGATATCAAAATCATTATCGTAGGCTTGTTCCATCAAACACAATCACAAATGTTTAATAAATAACTTAATGAAAAAGCCTACTTGAAAACTTTTAGCAAAACAAAAGAGAATAAAAGATGAAGAGAATAAGAACAATAGCTCTTGTGTGGTTAGTTCCAAATGTGTGCATAGTTTTTTATTTATAAATTATTTTGAAGCACATTAGATTAAATTAGAACTACCATATTGTTCATAAAAATAGTTAAAACACTTTTAAGAAATAAGGAAAATACTATAAAAAGTCAATCCAAATCTTGATGGAAATATGTTTTAAAATCATATTATTGACTGCTCGATCGATCGAACATCCTCTCGATCGATCCAGTGATAATTTCATTAATATTCAAAAAACGGTGGATCGATCCAGTGATTAAACTCAATCAATCTAGTCCTTGATCAATCGAATAAATCTCTTGATTGATCTAGTCATGTGTTAAAATTAATTCAATTAGGTTATATTGCTCGATCGGTCTAATCACTACTTGATCAATCGAGTATCATAATTTCACATTTTTTATTTTGTCTACTATACAATCTAATATAAAACGGGAACAAAAATATTCTTGATATATGACCATTGAGGCTCAATAGTTTCTTCAGCTTCAAAAATTCTTCTAAGACACTTAGAAACTAAAATTATAATTATATTTTTTGTTTCATGAATGTTGCCAACATTCATATAAACCTTACAATTATCATGATTTAAGTTAATTTAAGGTGAGTAATCGAGTCTATATATTTTTGTTTGATGTCTTAAACATGTTCATGGTTTATTGTAAGAGTTGATTCTATTCATAATTTATATTTCATGCTTGGACATTGAGATTGAGATGAACCCAAAATTAGTGTATAGGAATCAAATAGTGGAGACTACCTTAGAAGATATTATTGAGCCTATATCATTTCATTTTGAGTGATGATTTTTTCTACTCTTTTAAACACTTTTTCTATTAGTTCAAGTTGTTAGATGATCTCTATAGGTTTTGCATTGAATGTAAGGATTTTGAGCATATGATGAAGTTCATGTACTTATTTTCATTTCTTAGATTAAATTATTTGAGTAGAAATTGAAAGTGTATGGCTATCTTCATTCATAGTTGACTTATAGTAAAACAAATATATATATATATGGGATTGTCTTAAAAAAAGCCAAAATAATCACTCAACATAACACATTTGTGTACATGGGTATGTTCTCTAAAAAAAGAATAAAAAAGAGAAAAAAATAATATAGCTAAATTCTATATCTCTAAATTCTCGGTATTTTTGTTTATACTTTTCTAATGCATTGCGATTTTCTCTTCTGTGGGCGCACCGGAATATGATCCAGGATGGGAAGAGAAAGACTTTTTTCTCCGTCGGGCTTTCTCTTGTAAAGCCAAGCCCCACTTTCCAACTTGTTAGGAGTAGGAGCTTTCACTGGAATTGAAATCTTCTGTTCAACTCGGCTTCCTTAACTTAAATAATTTTAGGGTTTGTAGGGCTTTCCACTCGCCGAAAGGAAAATAAGTACTTAAAATAAGCTAAGCCACGGAACAAAGAAAGAACAAGGATTTCATCTATCACAAGAAGAGATTGATTTCTCTTAGCCGCTAAAAGTTGATTGATATGTTCTCCACTTGCCACTGTAACTGTAAAGACTCTATCTCAAAAGCTACCTTCTTTTTTATCCTAGATAAAAAAAGAAGTAATGTAATAAAGTAAGCGGGGGTTTCAATCGCAAACAGAAGACGAATGTCAAACATGCAAGCTATAAGCATGGACAACCAATTTCGTTTCACCTTATGTAAAAAAAAGCCCTCTTTCTTTATTATTACTTTCTTGATTCTTATTAGTAAGATAGGGAAAAGCCCTAACAATGAAATTGATCTATTTATTATTTTTAGTGGATTGTTTAGTGCTTAGCGGCTACCTCAAGCAACTTGAGAATATTACCATATAAGGTTTCTATATTGGTTTACCTTATTATATATGGTGTTATGTATGCTCGAATGTGTGGCTAGTATAATTTGAGTTTAAATGGTGTATGTTCCTATATACTAAATATTAAACTCTGATTAGAAAGCTTTTGATACTTATCACTTGCTTTCCATTTACTGAATTCTATATTTGTTACTTTATGATACTACCTGTCTTTGATGATATGTACTGCAACTATATTTATATCCCTATGATTTTCTTGTTTGAGTTGAGTCCTTAAAGAGTCATTAACTTTCTTAGCATGAATGTGTATCGGGTCTCAGACTCCTTCAATAGTGTTAGCATGATCAATATGCTTGTTAGTATAATCTGAATTTCTATCATATATGTTTTAATATACTAGATGTAGACTGTGATAATAAACTCTAATTAGAAAGCGCATTTGATATATATTATATCATGTTTTCTTTCCTTTCTATTTAGCATATCTATAGCTTTATAATCATTATTTATGATGTATTAAATCAATCTTTTTATTTCTTGATTAATTTATATTGCTTATGTTTGTTATATGTATGTGAGTTTGGTGTGAGTTTTTAAAGAATCTGTATCTTCTTACCCTAGTTGTGTCCTAGGTGTCAGACTCTTTAATTGGTATGTTATGTTTAGTTTGATCGCAAGTTGTGAAAGTGCAATTGTCATTTACCAAATATGTTCCTACATATGAAATCTTGAAGTTATTAAAAATCCTTTATTGTTTATTATGAATTCATGTCTCACCTGATGTGTGTTGATTATTGTCTATGCTTGTTGTTAGTTTGGAAAGGAATCTTTGAGGCACACCGTCACTAGTGTGTTTACTGGAGATTATAGATTTCGTATCTGCTATGTGTTTTAGTTATGTGTTGAATTGAATATATTATTTTGTACTTTCATTATGTAATTTACTTAATTCACGTTTGTGAGGCTAGTTTGACCGAATTGATATAGAGCTTATAAAAATATTTTATGGGTTGATGTCTCCACTCCTTACATAAGTCCTGATTACCTATTTGAGTTGAAAATATAATTACCTTTCGCGTAAGTGTTTCTATGTATGAGAGTTTTCGTATATATATATATATATATATTCAAATCTATATATCGAAAGACATGAGTTTATTTGATAATATGAAAATACAAAAAAGTGTAAAAACTATGTTTGAGCCTAAATGTTTTTATTATATTATACATTTTTTCTCCTAATTTTATATTATTTATTTCATTTGTCTTAAAATATATAATTTTAAATGCTATAAAAAACAATAAATTATTAAATTAATTATGATTAAATTTTCTCTTATTTCATAATATTTGAAATTATTACATAATTTGTATTACAAATTATAGTTTTATCTAATATATTAATATTAGTATGTTAATGAAATTTATAAATATAAATAATTTATTTTCTTTAAATTTATGAACGGTGAATCCAAATATTAATATAGTAATTTTTAGGTATTAATTTTTTAATTATAAATTTTAAATTTTATGTCAAAAATGTATAAAAAATTTAAAAATCTATTATAAGTATTAACACAATTAACAAATTAAATATATCAATAATAAAATATAAAATAGGATATTTATAATTAAATTATAACAAAATATTAAAACTCTAGTGTATTTGTTATAATTTACCGAGTTGAACTCGAGGTGGCATGATTAATCTGATTTAGTTTTTTTCTTAACCTACTTTTAATATTAGATTTACCCATAATAAAATATCATGTCCATATTATAAAAATTATATAAACTCTTATATTTCAAGGAACAACCGCACATGCTGAAGAAAACAATATCTGTCACGTAGCGATTATATAAAAAATAATAATTTAATTAAGATACCAGTTATATTTATTTAGACAACTTTTGTCCTCTTATGAGAAACTGATCATTTGTCTGATCCATCCTTCACCAAATCCTATAAACAAAACGGAAGGACAATAAGCACAACGTGTGTCACGACGATTACACTTATGCTTATATTACATGTGAAATCAAAAGAATGAATGCATTCTTATCACAGGAGGTTGATAAATGTTTGAAAGAAAAAAAATTGAGAAAAAGTAAAAAAATAAAGTTAATAAAATTATAAAAATTAGTCTAAAATAATTAAACTATTCACAAATACAACGATAACATATTTAGAGTGTAATAGTATAAATATGTTTGATTTATAAAAATAAAGTAAACATAATTATACTTTGTCCTATGTATGGAATTAGTCTTATTATTACTCACGAAAAAATCAAAAAAACCAAATAAATTTAGATATATTTTTACTAAATTTATTTTTAATAAAATTATATATATATATATATATATATATATATCAAAGAAAAAATGTTAAAAATATCTTCTCTTTATTTTCGATAATATTATATAAATTTTATCCATTTTAATGTAAAAAAAGGCTATAAAATCTTTAAATTTTATTATTTTGATTTTAGGGTTTTTTTAATGATAGGAAAAGAAATTCCATAGTTTTTGTTATATATGAATTGTAACTTAAAAGTTTAAATTGTTACTTTATCTTTAATTAATTAAACAATAAATATATTTTCGAACAATGTCTAATTTTCACAGATTAATTTAACTATTTTTATTAAATTATGAGAATTTATAAGGTCAACCCAACAACTACAAAACTAAAATAACTGTTTTACAATAATTACGGAACTAATCCAACGATTTTTGGAATATAAAAACAATACACATTTTGATTGGATAAAAGGAAAAAAAGAAAAGAAAAAGAGGACTAGATGGAATTTGATCCAATGGGTGATTCTCACACATATTATTTATCTATTCACTAGAAAGCAGTACTGAAGTAGCTCTTAGCAACATTATTACATAAGATTTGCAAAACCATATTGTTCATTGGCCCTATACACCTAGGTGTTTTAAACTGGCTCACAGCAGCTCCTAATGCAAGGTAATGATCTAGAATTTTCTGGAAGGTTCCACGATGAAGAATTCGAAGCTCGAGTGCACCTATGCCATTGACCTTGCGAGAACTAACATAACCAGCATCCACAAAAGATTGATCCAAACAGTTGCAGCATTCACTAAGAATATCCTCACTGGCATCCCCACTCAATTCCCAAAAGATAACATAGTGACCAGGGTCTGTAGAAAGATCCACATAACTCGTAAAATCAACAACCTCTAATTTTTCACCAGATAACATCTTTGCAGCTATTTCCACGGCAAGCTGTAAATCATGCTCTGTGTTCTTGTCAATGTTGATGGTAAGAAGAAGATTTTTCCGGCAGACAAATTTAAGCTCAGGGGTTGAGTTATGAAAGCCCATAACCTTCACCACATCCCCCAACCTATAACGGTACAAACCTGCAAAAGAACGAGGGAAAAAAACATGATGATAAACAAGACGTGAAACTAATAAATGCATAAAAGTATTATTAATCGTTCTTTAATTAGTTTGATTTTTTTAGTAGAGTTGATAACCAATATCAAAGTTAGAAGTTTTATGTTAAATAACCATTAACATCGATTATTGAATTGTAAATATTTAACATATATAGTATATAAAATAACATTTATACATATTGATAAATATATAATAATAATATTAATCTTTTTTCTATTAACTTAAACTTTTAATAGAGTCGGTAATCAACCACTTTTAATTGATTTTAATTTTTCATGTTATTTTATATATTTTTAATATATTTACGTTGGTTTTTATTGACACAAATTTACATTATTATTATTTTTTTATATTATAAACATTTAAATTATTTTTAATCAAGTTATTATTTACTTATAGTAGTAAAAAAACAATATCTGTACAAAAATAAATAAATTAGCATTTAATTCTAACTTAAAAAAAATGTAACGTAAGATGTATCATGCCCTCCAAATTCATGACATCATTAAATACATAGGAAGTTTTTGTTTTTGTTTTTCGTGTGAATATTTAGTCAACACAACAATGACAAGCAGACAAGCAAACAAGAACATAGTACTCATGAGGCCACAATGAATAAATGGATTAGAGACAATTAAACAATGAAAAATTTACAAGTTACAAATATATATTCAAAATTAATTTTTAAAATATTATAAGTTTGTCAGGATGCTTTGAGTGGTTAAATCATACACATAAATTAGAACTAAAATCAATGCATACAACATAAAATTACAAATCCCAATTATAGGTATCAAATAAAGATAGATAGCAACTACAAAATGGAGGTGAAGAAATAAGAATAATATAAAAAAGCTTACAGTTGAAATGGAAATCAATAAACTTTTCTTGTTAAACAATAAACTAAACATTTCAACAAAGAGAAGGTTTGTTCAATTAACCACGGAAAAAATAAAGGGAATCTGACTGCTAAAACAATAATTTGATTAACTCGCTCACTAATATGTTATCCGAAACATTATTGAGTCTTAGCCAGCTGGTTAAGTCATGTCAACTAGTGGAAGAAGATTCTCAACTTAAGATGCAACATCAGAGAAACAGTATGAACAATTTGACACTCAAATTCTGATTCAGTGGAGGTCTATAATGAATGAAGCTACAAGCTTCTTCCACTAGGAATCACATCATTTTTCTTCGTTTAGTAGTTAAAAAAAGTTTATTTCTAATTATATTATATTTATAATTCTATTTTCAATTTTATCATTATTTTGATTATAATGCTTAAGTAAACATATTAATAATAATATTGTTTCTATTGAATTTAATTTTTATTACTATTGTTTCATTCTCTAAACCAAACATGAACTGACAACAAATCTAGGTTCTACATATACATAGGAAAATTACAAAAAAAACACACAAAAAAAATATAGCTAGAGAAAACTTTGGTAAAAACATTGTAGTTTTGAAGTACCTGCAAAATTGGTGACAATAATCTCATACTCCTCACCAACCTTGACTTCAGTTAGTTTCACTGGCTTAGACTCCACAAAGAGGAAATTGGAGTCCTTGTTATTCTGATCCTGTTCAAATGTGTTGTCTGTCAAGGGAAGAAACTCAAAATACCCAATGTTAGGAAGCACAACATAAGTGGCCAACTCAGGAGGCAGTTTCGGGTTTACATTAGCTCCGATCCAACCCTCAGAAGATCCATAATCAGCAGTCAATAGAGGTATAGTCCCGGCATAGTGCCTTAATTTTTTCAAATAAGGCTCCATTGAACCTGTCATTATCCCATATATGTATTTCACATTAGGAAACAGCTCTGGTATTAAACCATACCAGTTACTCAATGCTGAGCATTTTTCATAAATCAGATCTGCCAATTCAGGATTTGGCTTGAGCAATTTTGACATGGCTGCTTGGATACTCGGGGAAGTGATCCGTGTGCTGAGAACACCATCTCGAATGTCATCACATAGTTCTCCCCACAATTGTTCGAAAGTTCTGAAAGCATGAACTATGCTATGTGCAAATGTGGATGAAACTAACTGAACTTCATCTCTAAAGATTAGCCCACACAAGAGATGGCAGTAAAGAGATTGGTGAAAGTCAGATCCAAATATAACTTCATCAGGGCTACAGCACTGAGATTGAATTGCTTTCATTGTATTTTTGTATTGAGAACTACGATAAACATTAGTTGTTGCAGTTCCAGCAGCTAGTCCTCCTTTTGTTTTGAATTGCTTGCTGCTGTAAATAAACTGTAATGCCTTTCCATTCCTTATAGGAAATTCCCTGAATCATTTCACATCAGCAGAGGCGTAATTTAGGAAAATCATAAGGTGTGCATCGTTTTTTTAGGAAAAAGGTCCTTGTAGTTCTATTACCATGTGAAAATGAGTACTTTAGTCTTGTTATTTTTGGATTGGACACTCCTAGTCATGTTATTTATGAAAAATGAACGCTTAGTGTAAAAATTGGTCACTTCTTATGGACTAGGAGTACTCATTTTTAGTAGTGATACTAGTCATACTTGTTGAGGAAATAAGTCCCATATCGACTAAGGAGAAGGCATCAGTGCTGTTTATAAGACCAGGGTACCCTTTAACTTACAAGCTGGTTTTTGGGTTAAGAGAACAATCTAAGCACCCCTTAACTTACAAGTTGTCTTTTGGGTTAAGAGAACAATCTTATTCAATCGGGCCCTTCTCTTAACCCAAAAATTAGCTTGAAGGTTAAGGGGTGTCCTGGTCTTATAAGCAACATTGCTGCCTTCTCCCTGATCGATGCAAGACTTATTTCCTCAACTCTTCCCCTCACATCGAATGTGTCGACAGACGGTGGTGGTCTTACTTTGTTGCCATGGGTGGTAGTACCGGGATGCTCCTCCATCGCCAGGGGTCCTGCTCTGATACCAATCTTATTCAACCGAACCATTCTCTTAACCCAAAAGTCAGCTTGTAAATTAAGGGGTATCTTGGTTTTATAAGCAGCACTGTTACCTTCTCCTTAGTTGATGTAGGACTTATTTCCTCAACGATACTCTTTTTTTATAATTAGAGGACTAAAAGTGTTCATTTTTTATAATTAGTCAACTATAAGTACTCATTTTTTCATAGTAACATGACTAAAGTATTAATTTTAAAGAAAAACAGAACTTTGTAGCCCGAGAAAGGGATCGTATGAACACTGAAGGTAGTTGAATAACAGCAGATATGCACACAGAAAAGCCCATCTCTACCAAGAAAAGTTGCATACCTGTTCCTAAAGGCAAAAGAAGTCTTAAATATTTGCATGGTAGATTCCACCAATTCCTCATTGAAAGGTACAAACTTTGGCTTTCCTTGCGTAGTGCCAGAACTGCATATTACCATACATACATATATATTGCAGAGTCTTAATATTTATATATAAATATAATAAAATACAAAAAATTAATCCATTAAAAATTTATAAAGTACCTTAATGAGATGGTAGTGATTGGTTTTCCTGTGAGAATAGAAGAGGCTTCCCCATCTGCAATTCTTTGAATATAAGTCTCCAATTCTTTGTGAGTAACAAGAGGAACACATGTCTTGAAACTCTCTGGGTCAGTTCTTCCATTGAGTCCTAAATTCTGTAAGTACTCTGCTGAACCATTTTGTTCCAAAATCTTCATCAGGGTGTCTCTCTGGACATTCTCAGCATCTTTGGTCATGTCTTCAAATTCCTCCATGAATTTCTCCCAATTGAATTCTTGCATCTTGTCTATCCTCACAAATTAAAACTGCAGCAAAATCAAAATTTGACTAGTAAGTTCTTATTTCTCTTTAGAATCAGAAAATACAAAATATCTAACATTTAAGGTCTCAAGCACAAAGCAAAAGAAGCATAAAGAAGAGCTTCTATGGAGAAAGAGAATTAAAAAAAAAAAAAACTAAACCGACAATGAAACCATATCTTCAAAAGCAAGTTGAAAAGCGGCTTCATTAAAAAAAAAAAGAATCTAATTTTTTCCCCAATAAAGTCAACTGAGTCCACCCTCAAAAAAATTTCCGGTAAACATGCTATCCTGAAAATCGATACTTCAATTTTCAAAAAAAAAAAAATTGAAATAACGTTACAAAAGATTGACTCAAACAAGTATTTGACTGCAATTCATCTGAAATTTGCTTGAAATTTAAGTTTAGACTTTTTCCCACTTTAAATTTGAAATCAAAATTGCCAAAAGGTTACTGAAAACAAAAGCATAAGAAAAAAAATAGAAACGAAATCAAATCCATGTGAGAAACGAACTTGGAAAAGTTGCCAAACGATGATCGAAAATAAAATAGGAAAAGGTCATTCGAAAAACGAAAACAATTTCTGAAAATGAAATAACAACAGAAAAAGAGAGACCGATTTAGTTACATGTTAGTTGAAGACAGAGTTTGCTCCACTTAGCATCCCAGAAAAATTCGAGAGAAAATACAGGAAAATTCCTGAAACAGAGCATTTTGTTTGGTCAAACGTTCCAAGAAATTTTTTCTAATTGAGATACCAATCAAAAGGAACAGAATTCAAAGCTGATAATCTTAATTCCTAAAGTTAAGACTTCAATAATGCACAATCAATATCAAGGTATACTATACCTGTAATAAAGGTCAATGCTTTTGGACTAGGCACTCTGTTATCAACAAACAGAGAAAGAGACAGAGAAGTTGAGAAAAGAAGGAAGACCCAACAAATAAAAGAAGAACAAGAAGGGCACAAAACACGCTTGGAAAAAAAGGTTACGAATTCACCAATTTCTCTACGTAACTTCCCATCTCTCTTTATCTCTATCTTTATCAGAGTGCCCAGAGAAAGAGTTTGTTTATTTGATAAATGGCAAATAGAGTGAGGTGTGGAGGAGCACATGAAGAATCCTTCCGGGATTGAACAATTTATATAGCCTTAACTATTGAGGCGTTACTCACTGCCTATGGGCCCTATTGCCGTCCATTTTTCAATGTCTGTTTTGTCCGGTTCATTTCTTCATTCCTACATGAAACTTTTAACTAGTTCACATTCACCTTGGTACTTTTTAACTAGAGCGAAGGACAAACCCAAAAAAACAAAAAACATTTATTACTTTTTAAATATAAATACACTTTAATTCTTATATTTTGACAAAGTTAAAACTAAAGTGCTTCAAAGAGTATCATGATTAAATTTTTTTTTTAAATTTAAATATAAAGACATTTGATTCTTATATTTTGACAAAAGTAAAATTAAAAGGTTTTAAAGAGTATCTTGATTAAATACACACCCTAATTATTGACTTATATTTTATAAACAATAATTACTTTAATGGTTTTGAAAAAATCAAAACTTTACCATAACTAGCGAAGAAATTGAACTTGTTAAACTCATATATCAATTTAAGAGCGTTCAATTTGATTATTTTTAACTTATAATTTTTATCAAAAAATACTTCACAAAACAAAACCTATAAATAAAAAGAAATCTTAACACAATATATGTTATGTATATGTTGTATTTGAAAATGTTTTAACTTTTTTAAAATTTAAAGTGACATATGAAAGACTTTAAAATGTACACTAAATTTGAGAAAAAAATAGGAAACATGCTTATCTTTTATTCTTCCTAAAAAATACCACGGATTAAATAAAGAGAAATGAGAAATAATAAAAAATTAAAATATATTAATTAATATGTATAAATCTTATAAATATAATAAAATTAAAATTTATTTATAATATAAGTATCTCATATAGGTTTTTGTCGTTTTATAAAATAAAAACCTATAGGTGACTCTATTGAGTCAATTTTCTAAAATTTAGGACTTATATTGGACCAATCGACCTATAAAACAAAATTGTAGGTTCTATTTACTCTTGAATTTGGTCCATTATATGATTTTTTAAAAACATGTCCACACCTAACCATTACCTTCTTTTGTTGTAACTTTTTGGAATTTACAAACAAATTTACAAATTGCCTAGTAGAGTGAGGTGAATTATGGGTTAATAAAAAACTTGAACTACTCTATCTAATAGGTTAACATTTTAGTATGAAACCTCAAATTTTGTACAAATGGTATCACATCAACCTCAAACTTAGTTAATGCGAATACTTATTTGAATATCCTAATTGTATGAGTTTCATATATGTAAACCCAAGACTTGATGTGTGCTCCATCTCTATGAACCCAAGGCTAGTTATGGCCAAAAATAGTTGAACCACGACAAAGAAAAAGAGATGGACATAATGTAAAGCATAAAGATAAGACATATTTTTAATTGGAGGAGTTAGATATGTAGTGAAAGGCGAATAAAATACATATATTCGATTAAGAGAAGAAAAATCATATAGTACTTTATTCATGTGGTAGATAGTCAAAAATGTGCTAACAAAGTTCCACAAATAAGAACCAAGATACTCTATCTAATAGCTTAATTTTTTGGAATGAAATCTCAAATTACATACATAAAATTGCTTCCATATCATCTTTTCAATTTTTCATATATTTTTTATTTATACTCATATTAAGCACATTTAGAATTATTAGTTAGGCTCATTTATACCAAAAATAATAAATGTTTAGATAAAATCTAGTGATTTTAGAGAGAGGTAGGAAATGTTGATAATGAGAAAATCCTTTATTCTTCTCACTAAAGAAGTATATATAGCACCTATTAGACAAGTGTCTACGTTACATAGGTTGACGCTTTCATATGAGCTACCAAAGTACATACAAAGTAGTTTTATATAAAATCAGGTCAATGTCCTCAGGTCGCTATATATGTGCTTTCTGAGGTCTAGTATGCAAAGGTGACTCAGGTCGTAACAATGATGTACCAAACTATTTACTTAGGCCAAGTCCTAGCCTTCAGGTCTTAGCCTTCAAGTCTTACAGGTCACTATACACAAGCTATTATGCACGAGCTACCTTTACTAAGAGTGGGGTACCTTGGGTCGCTAGGATCGCGTACCTAATACCTAAATAATACCAAATATTAACTCCCATATTTTCTTGATTTTTTGAAGTCAAGGGAATTAATACTTCATTAATTGGTCTTTGTATAATTAGGCCATTATTAACACAAAGTCTACTCTAGTGGGCTTTTTAATGGATAACAACCTTCTCATGATTGTTGTGTAAAGAGTATATTCTCATAATTAATCTACGTATCAATGGGGTAAACCCTTCAATTTCCACCGCTTTATAAATAGTACAAAAATTCCCTTTTACCTAGTCCAAATAACTTGGTCAAATTTTATTTTAAAAGGATCTTAGCCTGGTAATTTTCTTTATATTATCCTTTTTCTTCACCAGCCCATTTGAATAACACTTGGCTTAGGTTTTAACCCATTGACTAACAACATATGTTGATAACCAACCCGTTTTTTACTACTAGGTTGTTTATTCTCAAACTTACGATATACAAATTAGGTAATTTCTCTCTTATTTGCTATTAACCATGTCTCTTAAAGAAAAAAATGTGGTTCATTCCCTTCTTAATGAAACTCCTCCAGGTCGTACCAAGAGTATCCCTATAAGAATTGATCCTTCCTGAGAAAGATCATGGGATTCAGGTCGATTAGAGAGGAGCTCGTCACAAGCTAAATGATTTGTTGAAATTTCTAGGGGTCGTGATAGAAGGCCTATTTCGAGTGCACCTGTCAAAGAAAGTGTCATTGCTCTCCCACTTCGTCTGGATCCTGTGCTGCTTCTTTATCGTCCTCATATGGTCTTGTGCCTATTATTAGGATCCCTATGTCTACAATCGTTAAGATACCACTTCCTAAGAAAAAGCATGAGAACTGAGGTGAACTTATCCATAAGACTAAAGATAAACACCATATAGAAATAATGCCTAGTGTTATGTCTACAGATGACCTGATTGAGATTAGGCACAAATATGGCAACCCTTCCCATGTAGGTTTGATGCTTATACCTCGTCATTTATGAGACTCTGATGATCCCCCAACGAGGTGGTGTGTGATACATTTGGTGCCATTCAAAATTGGACTCTCATGCCCATTCCCTAAGATGATAGCTCGTCCCCTTCATACCTTTGATATCAACCCAACCCAAGTAAATCCCAAAAGGTGATAGACTCTCATATGTCTCTCTGTTGTTACTAGTGAACATAGAGTAGACTTGACATGTGATAAACTTTGAAGCATGTACTGCTTGAAGAGGAACATCTTGGACAAAAGGAAGGGCATATATATCATGTATTGTCAGGCACAAGATACATCTTAAACTCTTTGATAGCACCTTGGCTTGGAAGGATAAGTGCTTTTTTATTACTAGGGATCTTTGGGGTAGCAAGGACAACTTACCAATCCGCCATACTTGGAATCATCACTTTAGCACCACTCAACCTCGTGCAAATGAGCTGATAAACAAGTTAGGTCTAGATGGTAAGGAAAAGATTAGGAGGATCGAGTTATAGAACACCTTAAGTGAAAGCTATCGAGAAATATTGACTGTAGCTCGCTTGAAAAAAAAGGGGTGTAGAGAGAATACACAGACTAGTATTCACGTCATCATTTTATTATAAGGTAAATACTTTAGTTTGTAACTCATACTATTTCTAACCTTTTGACTAATATTGAACAAATATGGACTACTCGCACATTGACCTTGATGATTTGATAGACACTTCTGGTGTCTAAGACCTGATCCCACTTACTCGCGTCTTATACTTATGTCTCCATCACTAACTAGAGACTCTGCTCCTCAAGTAGAACCAACTAAGGTCACTCCTTGCCCTATAGTGTCTAACCTCTAGAGTTTGTCTCCTCTACCCCTCATATCTAAGGCCACAAAAAATAGAAAGGTTATGGAGGAATATACTTCTGGTATAGAGGTCATGGACTTAGATGACTTAAAATTTGATGAAGTTGTATTTAGGGAAACCATAGTGTTAGATGCCCTGGTTACATACTTTGATAAAGGCGTCTTTGTGTGACTTGACTTGAAAAGGGACCTTTATCATCACTTTGGTAGTGATGTTGAGAGGTCCAGGGTCAGAGAGACCCGCAAAGTGGATGGTGGGTCCAACAAGAACCTAATGTAAGATCATTTGATCGAAGTGAGTTTGCACATACTTTGATGTTTATTTTCCACATTGGTTTCACTAATTATTGATTCCTTCAATGTAAGTAGCTCCTATCTTTGGCCAGGGAGGGCGAGCTTTCCCTTTAGGGATTATAAACATGAGGTGCTAGCTAGTTGCTTACAAATTGCGAAGTATCAAAAGACCATTGAAGACAAGGACACCCATATTGCTAAATATAATGCAAAGCTATTAATGATGGAGGGCGATCTACTGGAAAAATTTGAAAAGCTAAGAAAAGAAAACATCTGCTATTTTGAGAAAGGACAATGAGCTAATCACTTTAAGAAAATTGCAAATGAGGCTGAGGAAAAGGCTAGCTCGATAGGAAATTAGATGAGCATGATGTTAGATCAAATGAGATTTCTTTTAAACCTGGTGGAGACTTTGAAAGTGGAGTGCACCAAAGCATACAAAAATGGTATGAGTTTCTGGGTAAGTAACCTCAATACTTAGACTGAGAAGTTGGATCTAATAATGCCTTATTTTACTTTAATATGGACCTTTCAAAGCAGCTAGTCTAAAGCATCCCTAGCTAGTACCCCATAACCTTCACCTTGTGGAAAAGAAGCATTGTTGAAACTTGGTTTGAAGGTGTGGTGGAAGAAGCCATTCCTTAGGAAACACCCCATTTATTTATTTAGAAATGACTTGTAATGGTGGATGTGAAATTTTGATGTAGAAGGAACTTTTGGGAATTTCTAACTTGTCTTATATTAATTAAATGATTTTGTTTCAGATATTTCTATTTAATGCCCCCATTTCATTTGTGTTTGATTGTCTTTAGATAAAGCTTGATTTTTCCTAAGTGTCTAAGGCCGTGTCTGGAATTAACATATCTATTTTATTGAATTCCACGCGACCTGAAAGTAATTCAGTCTTTGTTTGAGGCCATAAGTGTGTTTGGGAGGTCGAATGGATTATATCTAAGTAAATCTAGACAATCTAATTGAAACGGGGTCATATTTTTCTCATGCCCCGGACATTACTTCATAGGCTACTATGAAACTTCCCATTACCAATAAGCGACCTACTTCTCCCAACCTTAATAAAGAGGTGAACCAAAGGCCCTCTGATACCTATATAGGAAGGAAATTTAGAAAATCAAAGGCGTTCCATGTGTCACCACATGTCGTGGACACAGAGTTACATCTAGAACCAGACTAGGTCGTAATCTTTTTCAAAAAGAGGGTTAGTTTGGAGAGACTACCACCATTGAGTAAGAGGCATCTTAATGAAGACTACATAATATGTGAGGGTTCGCTAGTAAATTCTGGCCATGCCAAAGAGTTGTACCCATTAGGGGAGAATATTAGCTTGTTATAAAGAATATACCTCGTTAAACGGGAACGGGGTGAGGGTAATGTTATGAATGACCTATTTAGAAGAATGATGTTTGATAATCCTTATGCTCAAGATAAAATTGTATCACCATTTTGGGGGTCCTATAGACAGTCCCTCCATTTGCATAGCTCACAAGCAAGAGAAAGGGACAATATAGCATATGATGGCCATACACGTGCTTGATGTAAGTGACCTTAGAATTTGTTGTATTTGCACATATTTTAGTAAGGTGTCATTTTTAATTATTGGCTAATATGTAGTTTAAAGACTCATTGTGGAGCCGTGGAACAGGAGTTGGAAGATATGTGTAATGAATTGCACATTGCACACCATGAATGGGATAAATAAAAGGAAGAATGGTACAAGTTGCGTAAATTGGTAGAATACTAAAAATATAGGGCCTTTGAGAAAAATATTCGCAAGGCTACTATGTTGGAAAGTACTAGATCATGTTCCACAAATAAGTAATGATCTTCTTAACAGAGAGATGGTCTCAAGATTGTAACAACTTTATTTTTTTCCATTTGTCAGAATGTAATTTGAATTGAAATAATGAAATAACACATTATGCATTTCATTTTCTTATTGATTTCATATTGCTAGACTGAGGGCCTTGTTCATTTTCTTGGGACGTATCCCACATCCCAAGTAGGGGGTCAATTGACTCCTTCTTTTAAACTTGGTGGTCATAACATTAATTTTTCACGAGACATGAGACATATAAGGGTGAAATTGAATCTATGCAACCCCTACATGTGCTCCTAACGAGGGGTTTCGCTTTAGAACTCAAGGAACTTTCTTAGGACGTATCTTGTATCTCAATTGGAGGGGTCAATTGACTCATTTCTCATGGGATATATACCGCAACCCAAGTGGGAGGGGTCACTTGAATCCTTCCTCCAAACTTAGGGGTCACTACGTTAATTTTTCACAAGATAGGAGACATGTAAGGGTGAAATTGAATCCAATCCCTACATGTGCTCCTTAAGAGGGTGTTTTGCTTTGGAACTCATGAATCTTTCTTGGGATGCATCTCCCATTTCAAGTAAAGGGTTCATTTGCACATGAGGCATATGACGTATCTTGTAACTCAAATGAGAGGGGATCAGTTGACTCTTTCCTCCAAACTTGGTGACCATCGTATTAATTTTTCATAAGAAAAAAGACTTGTAAAGGTGAAATTGAATCCAACCCGTACGTGTGCTTCTAAAGAGGGGTTTCAGTTTTGAACTCATGACTTGTTTTTAGAATGTATCCCACATCTCAAGTGGGGAGTTAGTTAACTTCTTCCTCCAAACATGAGGCACATGATGTATCCCGTAGCCCAAGTAGGGGGTCAGTTGCTCCTTCCTCCAAACATGAGGCATAGGATGTATTTATTGAATAAAGCTTGTGCACTACCCAGTTCATGATCATATGATGCCTTGGTCAGTGAGAAGCGATGCATATGGTCGTTGAGATCAAATTCTAGAGTTGGGCGTGTGAGTATATTAGCTTGCTCGGTATGTGATGGCAAGATGACCATTTTGTGTAGAGTAAATGTCCCTAAAACATGAGCTGTATGTCCAAGGAACAAAATACAAGGTCTTCAATGCAAAATATAGACTAGAAAGATTTAAGACCATACAAGTGGTGCTAATTGTTTGGAGAAAATTTGGTATGTTAGGGATTCTAATGATTTTAGAGAGATGTATGAATTATTGATAATGAACAGATCCTTTATTATTCTCATTGAGAAGATATATATATATATATACATCTATTATACAGATGTCAAGGTTACATAGGCTGACGTTCTCATACAAGCTTCCAAAATACATACAAAGTAGTTTTACATAAAATCAGATTGATTTCCTAAAGTCACCATATATGTGCTACCTGAGATCTAGTATGAAAACGTGATACATGTTGTAAGGGTGATGTACCATGTTATTTACTTAGGCCAGGTCTTGGCCTTCATGTCTTGATCCCTTTATTCCTAAGGTTTTGTTCCTCTTATTCCTAAAATCTTAGCCTTCAAGTCTTGCAGATCATTGTGCACGAACAATTATGCATGAGCTACCTTTACTATGAGAGGGGTACCTTAGGTTGCTAGGGTCACGTACCTAATATCTGTATAATACCAAATAATAAAGGGATTTTGTCTAAACTGGTCACATTAAATGAAATAGTTTTAAAAATGACTCATTCTTAATTTAGTTTAAAAACAACCAAATTACAACCTTCTAATCAAGTAATCGGTAATTCCTCACCCATTTTCTTCTTCTCTTTCCTTTTCTATTTCCCCACCCCACTTTTTTCTTCTCTCTCTTCTTTTCCAAACAAAAATATATATCCTTCTTTTCAAAACAAAAAAAAATATCTTCAACTACTCGAACATGTCGAAAAAAGTTTAATAATTTATTTTTATTATAAATAAAAAATTATAAAATCTTTAATAAATAATAAATAAAAATAAAATTTTGAGTTAATAAAAAATAATAAAAATAATTTATATTTATATAATACAAAAATATATTTAATAATAAATATATAATTTTTATAACAAATAACTTATCAAAATTTTATTATAAATTAACTTAAAATAATAATAATAAATTATAAAATAATTAAAAAATTTTAAATTATTAAAAACTTTATTAAATAGTTGCAATAATATTTAGGAAAAATTATTAACATTTTAATCAAACAATTTTATAATAATTTTTGAAGTTATAAAAAACTAAAAATTATAAAGTATTATGATATTCAATTAATATCATAAGATATTTGTAAATAATTTTTTAATTATAAATAATTATATTTTAGTGTTATTATTATTATATAATGAATATTTTAATTATAAATAATTATTATTTTTAATATATGTATAAATTTATTTTTATTTTTTTATTTTTTAAAATAAAATTTTAATATATGATATGATAAAATAAATTTATGTATTTAAAATTAATTATAAATTTATAAGATATTAATATTTTATGTTTATAATAAATATGCTTTGCAAAATATTTGTGAGATTTTTTTGTTTTGAATTGAGTTTCAAGTTTAATGTTATAATTTAACTATTTTGAAACTAAATTACACTTTTGTCTTTTTTTAAACTATTACATTATATATGATCATTATAAACAAAATCCCAATAATAAATAATAGGATGGGATAACCAGCACCTTCCTCATTTCAATTTTAACTCCCACTTTCACCTTATCTTTTTTTATTTTTTAAAATTATATTTTATTTCTTTTCTTCTTTTAATTCTTTTTCTTTCCAATTTTAAATACTGTGAAACTTGAGTCCTTACAACTAATTTTAAGAATTTCATGGAATGTATTTTAAGTAATATTTTAAGAATTATCAATTCATTAAAAACATTCCATGTAAAAATTAGATCTATTATGCAATGTTTGGATTGTTTTCGTTCAGGGTTGCAAATATCTAGATGCCCTTCCTCGACAAAGTGGTTGATAAGGTGGTCAACGAAGGGTCGATGAGTATCACCAAGATGGATGACAAAGCTTGGTTAATGGATGACAAGTATTTTTTGCACACTCGTAGAGGGCTCATGGGACCTCATCAGGTTGCTCGGTGCACCGCTACTGAGGGTGGTTGGCAAGCATCAGCATTGGCTATAAAAGGGCATGGATAACTCTCACTTTCTCACATCGAAATTTAATTTATTCCCTTTCTCTCTCTCTAAAATATTGTTATTTTTAGTAAGTTTGTAAACAGTTGATTCAGGAATAAAATATCCAGGAATTCAAGTTAAAAAGAATGAAGTGTCTAGACAGGATGGAAAATTATTAATTTCTATTATGGAAAGCTCAATAAGGTAAATTCTTTCATTAAGGGTAGATTTTACGATAAGTAATTTAGTGGATAATGTAACTAATACTTGAAAAACAATGTGTTAGTTTTCACTTAAGGATAGCAGTGCCAAATCATAGGAGAATCACATAAGTTAAAATTTATGGTAGATCCTAGGTAAGTGTTGATTGTCTCACAAAGTTTGCTCATTTCATTTTTATTAAGACTCAATATTAGATAAATTCTTTGAGTAAGTTGTATATTTGGTAGATTGTACAATTACCTGGTATAGCAAAGTTAATTGTGTGAGATTGAGATCAAAAACTTATTGTGTGCAAAAATCTTTGGGTACAAAATTATTGCATAGCACGCTTATCATCCTTAAATAGATTCACAATCCAAAAGGGTTATTAAAATGTTGGAAGACATATTGAGAGTAAATTTTAAGGAGTTCAGAGGAAATTGGATCAAACATTGTCGATTAGTTGAGTTTCTCTACAACAATAGTTATCATGCTTATATTAGGAGTACTCCTTATGAAGTATTGAATGGACGACCATGCAGATCTCCAATTTTTTGGGTTGAATATAAAGATTTCATTATGATGAAGAATGATCTTATTCAAGAAACAACTAAGAAGATTTGTATCCACAAGACAAACTTCTTACAACTCAAAGTCGATACAAAAGTTATGCCAATCATGGATGCTGGCCTTTGAACTTTGAAGTGAATGATTATTTTTCTCAATGAAGGAGTAACTAATTTTTGAGTTAAAGGAAACTTGGCACTATGTCACATTGGGTTGTTTCGAATTGTTAAAATAATAGGTGATGTAGCGTAAAAATTAGAGTTACCTTCTAAATTGTCACAAGTTCACCATGCATTTTATATATCTTCTCTACAAAAGTGTCAAAGAAATTAGAATAATATACTAGATTGGACAGAGTTGTCGCTAGAAGAAGATGTATCATATGAAGAAGAACTAGTGGTAATAATTGATTTTCAAGTCAAAAAATTAAGAAGAAGGACAATACCATTAGTAAAAGTTCAATGAAGAAATCACAGTGTTGAAAGTACTACTTGGGATTTAGAGTTTGTACTTTCTCAAGGTATCCTTATTTGTTTTGAGAAAGTTGCAAATTTCAAGGATGAAAATTCTTAAAGAGGGTAGGATTATGAAACCCCAAGTCCTTGTAACTAATTTTAAGAATTTCATGTAATGTGTTTTGAGTAATATTTTAGAGTTAGCAACTAATCGAGACATTCCATATGAAAATTAGATTTATTACGCAATTTTTTGTCTGTTTGGATCAGGTTCGCCACCCCTCCTTAACAAGGTGGCCAATAAGGGGCCACGAGTATCGACAAGATAGATGGAAAAGCTTGGCCAATAGGAGGTGAGTACCTTTTGCACGCTTACCAGGACCTTATCAGGTTACTCGAAGCATCGCCCGTGAGGGTAATCGTTAAGCATCAATGATGGCTATAAAATAGCACAAATGTCTCTCTTTCTCACACTAAAATTTCATTTCTTCTCTCTCTGAAATATTTATCATTCCTAAATATTACCATTTTTGGAACATTTTTGTGCTATTGGTTCGGGGATAAAATATCCAAACGTTCGAGTTAGAAAGAGTGAAGTGTTAGGACAAGAAATTATTAGTTTCTATTTTGACATAATCGATAAGGTAAAATCTACTTTTAAGAGTTTATTTTACAATAAGTAATTTAATAGAGAATATTGCTAATACTTAGATAACAACTTGTGTTACTTTTTTCTTAAACGAAAATGAGTTAGTGATAGGAGTAGAATTACAAGACAGACATATTATTAGGTAAAGGATTACTCCACTTTTTCTTCACAAATTCTTTTATAAATTGGCATATGTATTCATGTGTCTTAAATTTGTGAAACACTAATTCCATGTTTAATTAATTAATGGAGGCTTATGTACATTTTTATGATATAATATATAATGTTTACGGTTATACTGTTACTCATGATTTTACATTATGTGATGTGATATTTAAAATATAAATAATATTTATGATTTTACGCATGCATTATAAGACTTTTTTTTCATGGAGAGCATTACTTGTATTAGTCATGTGGAGTTTGGTACCTCAAGGATACTAATTATAGCATGTAGGATTTATACAGATCACATGTACTCATTTACACATGTAACTTGAAGTTTGTCCATACATTGGGTTTGAAGTATGGCTACATTTTGGGTCTCGTAGGTTAACCTCCTATGTATCTCATAGTTATCCACCCTATATCTTGGATTTTGACCAATATATATGCCATATGTATATCAGAGTATAACCATGCATTAGGTCTCGAAGTTGATCACCTATGTATCTCAGAAACAACTAATACACATGGATATTTCATAATATGTGGATTTATGACTAGTATTACATATTTTTATATGAGCCTGGAATGTATAGTCATCCTAGTTTAGTAAGCGAGGTAGTACATGTACACCAAGTTTTTAAATAAAATATCCCATAACTATATATTATACATGATTACTATTTTTTCACACATGCATGAAACCTTTATATCACACTACTTGCATTATTTTTCTATAGTAATATACTGCATGGAATAGACTCCTATTGGGCTCGTTTAGCTCATTGCTTATTTTTTAGAGTAAACATCAAAAAAGGTGACATATGGATTAATATTGATCAAGAAGTAGACTAAGGTGTATTTCTTTATTTTATTAATTCATTTTTATCCTATAAAATTGTTATTGGAGAGAATGTTGAGACTGATATAAACATTTTATGTATGGTTTTTCATGTTTTAAATTTATCTTCAATCGTATGTTTTCTTTTTATTTGAATTAAGTATGAAATAGTTTTCAAAATGCTCAAATATTTTAAGCCATGGAATATCCTGAAATTGTTATTTTAAAAGTACCTTTTTAATATATAATTTTTTTTATAAATATATTTTAATCTATCCATTCTTCTTAACTTATGTATCTATTTTTCGAAGTATGACAAATACCTTTTTGCAAATATTTTTTCAATTTTTTCACTTATTGTTTTTTATATTTTTTAGAATAATGATATTAACAAAAGTGTATGAATTTTTTATTATATTATTAGAATTAGTTACAATTCATTAATGAAAATATATAATATAATACAATTGTGATTGTCCCAACTAGCCATCATTTTTTATAAGTTCAAATATTTTTAAATAAATAAATAACAACAAAATTTAATTGATTTATAATTTCAATTTCATTTCACTTATTGCTTTAATATAAATAAATATAAATAAAAATAATTAAATACAACTAACGAGATCAATTTTATATATTTTTTCTCATATTACTTTTGATAAATGTCATATATAAAGCTAAAAAAACACAATGATTCATATGAAGGAAAGAAGCTCGTCAATCAATTGATTTTCAAAGATATATATAATAAAATGCACTAACAAATAGGATTCTTGAAATAACCCTCCACATTTAGAGAAACAAAAATACATTCAAATAGTGAATAGAATGCTAATGAAACCAAGTAATAAAGAATAACAATAATTAAGTCTTGTGCATAGGAAAAACCCTTAAGAAACCAAGCAAGTTTAGATTCTAGCAAGTTATGAACAGTCTTCGTTAAAATTAACATAACTCTATAGGGAACTCCAATCATAAACCATGAAATTATATAGAAAATAGGTTTTCCATATATAGCTTTTCAATAGTAAATAACATGGGTCATAGCTCCTATCAAATCAATACAATATAATCTTCAGAGTCAAAATTATTACCACAGTTGTACCCAATACAACTGAGCTATTGTACAGTTGTACACGTTAAAACTACAGGGCATAAATTATTGAAAATTTTACTAAATTATAGAAAATTTGTTAATATTTTCAAATATATAGGGCTGAATGAAAATTATCAATTTTACCAAAAAAAAAAAAGCTATTTATATCAATTCCTACTTCATATCACAATTTTACCTACCAGTTTGGAAAAGTGGTGTAGATTTAGTCCATTTGTTTTTATTATTGGTACACTCAATCCTTTTAAAAAAAATGTGGACTATTAGTCTCTAACTTAATATAATGATATGCTTAAGGTCATTTAAATATAATTAAATAAAAAATATGAACAAAAATGCATGTGAGCACATGTCATTTTAATACACATATATATCTTAATTGGACAAATTTTGGTACCTTAAAAATAATTTAATAATAAAAAGACTCCATTGCCCTTCTTACACGTTTAATAATCTTCTTAATCATTTTTAAATCAATTAATGTTTCAAATGAAGTCAAGTGACATGCTAGAGACTAATGATGTGTATTTCCTAAGTTTGGAAATAAAATATACATATAAAAGTAAAAGTTTTAAAATAAACCTAATAAGTCAAGTTTTAAAATAAACCTAATAAGCCTATAGAGGGATAAATAGATTATTTTTAAACTTCATCAATTTATAATTTATTAACCTAAACAAAGTATTCACACATGCAATTGTGTGTAAATAGTAAAGTGTAAAAAATCAAAATAAAATGCGATATTTGTAAACATAGGCCATAATCGTGACCTAAGATAAAAACCATTGGTCTACCAGACCATCTAACTTTTTACGATAAAAACCAAATGAGTACAAACCCGATCTTATGCTACCATCCCTATGATATTGCTCCAATATATCTAACTTACAAACTCTTGCTTTATTTTTATAGTTTCTAATATTTGCGTGAGTGGTATCTAAATGACCATTCTAATTAGCTCATCACCAATGAGACAAATTCATGGATCAACCTGCAACCAAGGTTAGCACAAAAATAAAACTGTTCATGTGTGTTTTGAAATAGATTTAATAATGAATAATCCTAAATAGATGATTTATAATATATAAAAGATGAATCAAACCAACTAGTGAATTCTAGAACTTCAATTAAACACAAGTAAAATAAATAGGCTAAGATCTATACTATCATCATCATATAAAATTAATGATTTAGATATAAATATCTAAGATAAGACAACAAAGTTTAGCGCAAAATAAAGAAGAGCAAAAGAGTAGAGAAATTGATTGTAAAAACTCTATGCTCCTAAAAAATGCTCTGTAGTTATGTATGTAAATTATAAGAGACAAGTGATTTATTTAAAGAAAATCTAGATAAAAAAATGTCATTCATATGATGTGGAAAAATACAATAAGAAGTTGGCAGCTGGCTGGGATTAAAAATGCATAAAACAAGACAAAATTGATCAATTTCTATCGAGGGAATCTTTCCCCCCTATGAGAGGGTTAAATCCATCTAAAAAGAATGTTATTCCAAGTAATAGGGGATTGATTCCTCTCTCTAAAAATCTTTTTTAAAAGTTACGTAGTTTGACATGATTGATTAAAGATCATTTAGAGATCAGTCTAGAATGGGATTAATCCAATAAAAAGTCTTATAACTCAATCATACAAAGTCAAAATTGATTCAACCAAAAGCCTAAATTAAATACACTTAAATATGTATGCATTAGTATCTGAATATGAGTCATTTGAGCACTGTAATTATGATTCAATATGTATGTTCTATAGTCCTTTGTGACAATGTTGGCTTCCTATGTGTAAAGCACGAAATCTGTTTATTTTATTTATTGAATTTTTCTTCCTCTGTGCAAGGTTGGTTACTGACAATCAGTAAAGGAAACATATACATATAGTTAGGTACACTTCGTATACAAGCATGTTTACACATACCAAGAGGTTAGTTTTCATAGTGTACATGCTAGATTGAGCATTGTGATTTTCGATGAGCAAGAGTGCAAGTGAGCTGATATTGTCATTTGTGTTTTTATTTTATCTTAGAAGCAAGTATTTATGAAAATTTATCGATAATTTTGGAAACAAAAAATGAGATTTTTCTGGAACCACAAAGAGGCCCTTGTCGAACCCCTGGTGAGGTGGTCAATGAGGACCCTCAATGAGCCGGCACGTGACCTTGGGTGAATTCTATAATAACCCATCTTCTCTTTATATTTTTCATTCAAAAAAAGTTATAGTGAAGCTCTGTTAAATTGATAGCTCATTTTTATATTTCTTGATCATTAATATCTTGAGTATTGTTCAATATTAGCAATTCATGACTTTGTGGGAAAACTCATGCTCTTGAGTGGAAAGTACTTGAGGTAGTGTTTGCAAGTGGATTTTATCTAAGGATCCTATATGGCTATGAGTCGTGTATCGGTTGGTAGTTATTAGGATGAAACTTTTTTCATTTGTGAGAAAAAATATATGAGAGTGAAATGAGCTAAATTGTTTGAGTTATCATATCTTTAGTTGTGTGTGATAAGTGGATGACTGTGTGTCCCACTTTGGTTGTGTGCAATACGTGGTTGACCATGTGTTCTATGCGAATGATTTATGGTTAATGGATTGACTGTATATCCCACGATGTTTATTGGTTGTTTGTGATTGATGGTAGTCCTCAAGGTTGTTAGTTATTTTCATTTCATGTTACTAATCTACAATTACTAATCACACCATGTTAAGTGGTGTTGGTTTTAAAGGAAAGTTGAGTTCGTATATCGAACAAGGTTATTACGTAGGCAGCAAGTTGCTTAGTGAATTTGTTTACTGTTGAGTGGTTGCCATAGTGGTTCTATATGGGTTTACCATGTTATATTTGGTATTGTGCGTGCTCTAATATTTGGCTAGTATAATTAGAGTTTGAATTATGTATGTTTCTACATATTGAAGTTTAATATATGATTAGAAATATTTCTTTATTTATTGCCTACATAACGAATATTGAATATTGCATCTTCTTTATATATTGCCTGCATAACGAATATTGAATATTGCATCTTCTTTATAATACTATCTGTGTCTGATTATTTATATTGCTACAATGATTAGATGCAAGTTGTTTATCCTTTTGTTGTTTGCATATTGATCAAGTCCTTAAAAAGTTAGTGACTCCTTAACCAGATTGTGTATAGGGTCTTGGAATCCTTCATTATTGTTATGCATGTTTAACCTGCTGTGTTTGTATAATCTGAGTCTCCATTATGTATGTGCAAACATATTAGATGTAGACTTTGATTGGAAATCTTATTTGATTTATGTAGTTGCATGCTTTCCTTCCTTTACTTGTAGTATGCCAAATGTCATGACCCTAAATTTCAAATAGTGATCGTGTGGCACTTAGCACGGTATGTTGCACTAAGCCTATCTTTCAACCTGAACGAAACACTCCAAAGAGACTAGAAAGATCCTTAGAGATTTAGAGGATTCAAAATCAAAGCAAGAACTAAAGAGAGTTTGTAAAGAATGCCTTGTATTGCTCTTTAGAGAGGTTATCTTACAATTTCCCAAGATTTCCCAAGATGATTACAAATGAAGACCAATAGGTCTATTTATAGTGTGACACCAAGCTTAAGACTATGCCACAAGTTTCTAGATCCTTCTATGTCTAGAATGTACAAGAATATCTTACATTGTTCTAGTTTTATCTATAATGTGCCACAAGGTTCTAGGACCTTCTAGCCAACTCTAGAGTCTTCTAGGATTTTCTAGTTCCTTCATGAAAGTTCTAGGATGTTTTGTAAGCTTCTAGAGACTTCTACATCCTTTATGAACCATCCAGCACGTTCTAGAATATTCCAACCCCTTCTAGCACCTTCCAGCACATGCTAGTATACTCTGGAACATTCTAGAATCTTTAAGGCTTGAGTTGATTCCATCTAACTCTAGCTCCTTCTAGACATCTCTAGGCCACTCTAGAACTTTCCCATGTATAAAATTTTAGATCCTTTAGACAAACACAATTTCTTTGGATTTTAAGGGACATTTTGAGCAGGACGTAACACCCTCCCCCACTCAAGTTCTCAACGACCTCGTTGCACCTTCAAGCTTGAACCTCTCTATGTAATCTTTAAATTGCTAAAAGAGTCTTTAGGTTCCTAGCTTGCCTCTATTTCTGGAGCATTCTTCCACTTGGTACACCCCTATGCTGAATTAGGTGGTCTGCCAAGATAGAGTCCACTCCTCTATCAACTATATCCAAAAATTCCTAGTAAATCAAAGGTCTCGATTACTCATGATATTGGATGGAATTCCCCAATGCTTCACAACATACTTGAGGAACAACTGTGCCATCTCATCTCCAGTGTAATCTGCTGAGGCAGGTATGAATGTTGCATACTTGCTGAAGTGATCAATGATTACAATGATGCTCCTAAAGCCCTCTGATTTTGGCAAGCAAATGATGAATTCTATTGAGACACTTTCCCATGGTCTCTTTGGGATAGGCAGCGGCTCTAGCAAACCTCGGGGTGCATGCTACTCTGTCTTATCCTGTTGGCACACAATATAAGTCCTCACATAGGCTTCAACATCATCCCATAGTTGAGGCCAATAGTAAATGGACTTGATTAAGGAAAGAATGTGTCTCATTCCTGGGTATCCAGCCCATAGTGAATCGTGGCACTCTTTGATAAGCTCCTTCCTTAAGTTTCCCCACTTTGGCACAAAGATGCGATTTTGCTTAGCATAGAGTAGTCCATCACTAAGCCAAAATCTCCTTGTATTTTCTTCCTTGACATGGGAAAGGAGGTTTTAAGCTAGGTCATCATGCTCTAACCCTTCTTTGATCCTTTCCAACAAGGGATTGCTTGGTCTACTCAAGACTGCTAACTCTGTCTTTCAACTTAGTGCATCAACCACAACATTGGCCTTATCGAGCTTGTACTCCATCCTATAATCAAACTCCGCCAAGAAGTCTTGCCATCGAGCTTTCTTGGGACTCAACTTATTTTGAGTCTTGTAGTTGGTTGTTATATTGTCTGTCATGATAACAAAATGAGAACCCAATAAGTAGTGTCGCCACAACCATAGGAAATGAATGATAGCTGTTATTTCCTTTTCTTGCACGATGTAGCGGCATTCGGTGTCATTAAGCTTGTGGATCTCATAAGCTATTGTATGCCCTTCCTGCATCAATACTCTACCAATGGAAAAGTATGAAGCATATGTATATAGCTCGTACATCTTGGAGGGGTCTGGTAGGCAAAGCACCGGTTCTCCACTAATGGCCTTCTTCAAGTCTTCAAATGAGGTTTGGCATTCACTTGTCCATTCCTAAGACTTGTTCTTTTTGAGCAGGTCAATTAGTGGGGCTGCTCTTGTTGAGTAAGACTCGATAAATCTCTTATAATAGTTCATAAGTCCAAGGAAAAACTTTAACTCGGGGACCTTGGCAGGAGGTTCCCATTCTTGGATGGCTTTCACCTTGGTTCCATCCATCATAAGCTTCCCATCCTTTATCCTATATCCCAAAAACATCACCTTATCTTAGGCAAAGGAACATTTCTCCTTTTTGACATATAGCTCATTTTCCCTCAGGACCTCGAACACCTTCCTCAAGTGCTTTAGATGTTCTTCTAAAGTCCGGCTATATATCACAATGTCATCAAGATATACTACCACGAACTAATCGAGGTAGGGATGGAAAATCTTGTTCATAAGAATGCAGAAGGTGGTAGGTGCATTTGTGAGACCAAATGGAATGACAAGGAACTTATAGGCACCGTACCTAGTCACACATGTGGTCTTGGGCTTATCCCTTTTAGTTATGCGTACCTGGTAGTATCCTGACCACAAGTCCAATTTTGAAAAGTATCTTGCATTCCCTAATTGATAGAATAAGTTAGCAATGAGTGAGATAGAATACTTGTTCTTTACCATAATCTTATTTAGAGCCCGATAATCCATGCACATCCATAGCAAGCCATCATTTTTCTTCTGAAAGAGCATCGGGGAACCAAATGGGGCTTTGGAGGGCCTTATGAAGCCAGAATCTAGCAATTCATTTATTTGCTTCCGTAGTTCTACCAACTCTGAGTTTTCCATTCGATAAGGGCTCATTGCTGGTGGCCTTGTGCCAAATTCCAACTCAATTTCGTGGTCCACCTCTCTTCTTGGAGGTAACCATTTGGGAAATGCCTCAGGCATCACATCATGGAACTTATCTAAGACAACTTGCACTTCCGTCGGTAAGCTTGGCTTTGGTGACGCCTCCTCCTCATCGTACTCCTTTAAGATGGCCAAGTAACTCTCTTCATTCCTCTTCAATCCCTTATTGAATTGAAGTGTTGAGAAAGCTTAGGTAGTAGGTCTAGTGGTCCTTTCCGTCGGTACCACACAAGCCTTTGATCCATCCATGATCCACATAAAGTTTGAGCATGGCACAAGGAAAGCTCTAACTTGGTCCAAGAACATTATACTGAATACTACCGAGAAGTCATCCATAGGTGCCACTGATAAGTCCACTTGGTCAGTCCAAGTACCAAGACTGACCTTAAATCCACAAGAAACTCCTTGGAGAGGTAGTGCTACCGAGTTAATTGCTTTGAGATATCCTCCTCCATTGACAACCTTAAGGCCAAGTCTCTTTACTTCCTCTGGTGAAACAAAGTTATAAGACGCACTTGTGTAACCAAAGCTTTGGAGACCTTCCCATTGATGGTTGCATCTACGAACATCAAGCCTTTGGAGGTCTTCGGGGTGCTGTACAACACACCAAATAGGCGGAAAGAACCTATCTTTGCACCTTCATCCATCTCACCTCCATCTTGGTCATGAGTGTAAGCAACTAAGGCACTCAATTCCTTTCTTTTTGGATATTCACATGCCCAATGTGGTCCATTGAATATGAAGCACATCACACGGGGCTTCGAGGCACCACGATCCTTCTTTTCCTTCCCCTTATCTTGTGATTTGAATGAGGAGCTTTTTTTGTTATTTTTGTGGCCTTGACTCTTGGCATGGCCTCCTCCACTCTTTCCTCCACTGAACTTTCTATCTGTGGCCTTTGAACCTTCTTTGTTTGTGAGGTAGTCTATAAGGCTCTCAACAGCCGCAATGGTCGGAGATAAGTCTTGGACACCATGTTTCTTGAGTTCCATGTTAGCCCATGATTGAAGACTATCTATGAACAAGAATAACATGTCCTTGTCTAATGTGTCAGGGACTTCTAGTAGTAAGGTTGTGAATTCCTTCACATAGTCCCTTATGCAACCTGTTTGCTTTAATCGTCGTAATCGGCCCCTTGCCTCCTCTTCATCAATTACAGGGAAGAATTGGATTTTGAATTCCCTTTTGAAATCGTCAAAGGTTTCAATTATGCATACCCCTCATTGTACATCATCATGCCTCCGCCTCCACCATAGCATAGCAGTGTCAAATAAGTACATGGCAGTAGTTTGGATCTTGTTGGCATGGTTCGTTATGCCAGTAGCCTCAAAATATTGTTCAAGCCCCCATAGAAAATTCTCAACTTTCCTAGCATTCCTAGCACCATTGAAGGTCTTTGGCTTGGTAACATCCACCTTCTTAGTCTCAATGATGGTGGTTGTGCTAGTTCCCAAGGCCATAGCCAGCTTACAAAAAGCTAGGTCACCACCCATATCCTCTACTCTAAGCAATATATTAGAAATTTCTCTTTGGACAAGATCCATTACCTTGGCAAGTTTGAACTTTAACCCATCGATCTCTTGCCTTAACCTACCATCTAGTTCATTGAGGGACATCTTGAATGCTGTATGGATCTCTACATCCTCGTCCTCCAAGCCGTTGCAATGTTCCTCCAAGTTGTCCACTCGGTCAAATAGCTCCTCTAAGTTGTCCTACGCACTCCCAACACGTGCTTCTAAGCTAGAAATGATATCTATTGACTTGGCTCGAGACTCATTTGGTGGTTTCCAAACTTCCTCATGCCCACGTTCTATTGGTGGAACATCCACACTTGGTGTAGCTGGGGCACTGTTCTTCATTATGCCAAGGATTGTAATGCTTCAACCTAAAGCTCTGATACCAACTGTCACGACCCTAAATTTCAAGTAGTAATCGTGCGGCACTTAGCACGGTCCGTTGCACTAAGCCTACCTTTCAACCTAAATGAAACACTACAAAGAGACTAGAAAGAGCCTTAGAGATTTAGAGGATTCAAGAGCAAAGCAAGAACTAAAGAGAGTTTGTAAATAATGCCTTGTATTGCTCTTTAGAGAGGTTATCTTACAATTTCCTAAGATGAGTACATATGAAGAGTAATAGGCGTATTTATAGTGTGCCACCAAGCTTAAGACTATGTCACAAGTTTCTAGATCCTTCTATGTCTAGAATGTACAAGAATATCTTACATTGTTCTAGTTTTATCTATAACATGTCACAAGGTTCTAGGACCTTCTAGCCAACTCTAGAGTCTTCTAGGATTGTCTAGTTCCTTCATGCAAGTTCTAGGATATTTTGTAAGCTTCTAGAGACTTCTACATCCTTCATGAACCATCCATCACATTCCAGAATATTCCAACCCCTTCTAGCCCCTTCTAGCACATACTAGTATACTTTGGAATATTCTAGAGTCTTCAAGGCTTGAGTTGAGTCCATCTAACTCTATCTCCTTCTAGACATCTCTAAGCCACTCTAGAACTTCCCATGTAGAAAAGTCTAGATCCTTTAGGCAAGCACCATTTCTTTGGATTTTAAGGGACATTTTGAGCGGGACGTAATACTAAGCTTTCTATTTATTTATTACTTTTGTTATACTAAATTAATTTACCTACTTCCTGATTAATATATATTGCTTTTACTTTTTATCTACACGCAAGTCTAGTTTAAGTCTCGAAGGTATCAATATCTCCTTACCCTAGTTGTGTACCAGGTATCAAACTCATTCTTAAGATATGTTATGTTTTGTTTGATGTCATGTTGTGAGAATACAATCAGTATTTATCGAATATGTTCCTATATATATAAAGTCTTGAAGTGATTGTAAATCTTTAACTATTATAGTATGCATTCTTATCTCACATACTATTTATTGTGTGCCATGCTTAATTTTGTTGCTAGTCTAGACAAGAGTCTATGAGAAACACCGTCACTAGTATTTTTATGGTAGTTTTTTCTTTCTCACTATTGGTTATTTTTATTGGGTATTGAATTGAGTATGTTATTTTATATTTCCGCTGTGTTATTTTCTTAATTCATATTTATAAGGTTTGCTTAGTCGAGTTGGAATATACCTCCTGAAAAGATTGATGGGATGGCATTTCCACTCCCTTAACTTGATCTCGGTTGCTTATTTAAATTAGAAAAAAATTAACCTTCATGTAATTGTACCTACATATGGAATTCTCATGATAAATATTATCTTGATTCATGTTTTGAACATGTACTAGTAAATGAATGAGTACAATCTGTAAGCCCTATTATACTTGTATCTGTGTGTTGGTTTCCCATGTTCAAAACACAGTGTCTATTCTTTTTTACTTAGTGTATTTGTCTTCCGCTGTGTAGGGTTGGCTTCTATAGATTAGTAATTCATACATGCATATAGTTAGGTACACTTTGTATGCAAGCATTCTTACACACACCACAGGGTTTGTTTTCATTGTGTGATGATGTTTACGCTTGTTGAAGTTTTTACTTGTGGTTTTTGGAGTGTTACATATACGAGTATTTATGGATTGTTCTCAGCATTTCTAGAAATGGAAAATTGCAATTTTTAGCACTTTTCTAATGAGCTAAACACCAAGCTCACCATCACCCTTGACGAGGTGGAAAATTCAAATGCTATAAGTTCCCCACTATTTTCTCTCTTCTTTATCCCTTGTTTAAAAAAATGAAATCTATCAAAGTTCACTCTGATATTTACATCTATAATTGAAATTATTTTAGAGAGACTATATTTGAGTATAGGTCGCTTAGTGAGTTTAGTAATCAAATCATAGGATGTGTATGTACGTGGTTTCATTGTGTGTCTTCTATATATGATTTGATATTAGTGTTTGACTGTGTGTCCCTTGAGAGTGTGATTTTTTCACATCCAATTACTTTATCTTTGGTTTCCAATCACATCACACTAGGTGGTGTCAGCTATATGAAGGACAACCGAGTTCTTGTGTCGAACCAATTTATTATGGAAGTAGTAAGTTAAGAGCAGTAGTATGCAATTTGGATGGAGGTCCTGGCTGATAGAGGTAATCATGGTTTTACTGTGTATTAGTGTTGTAACTTGTTTACTATTTAGTGAATTATTTGTTGCTGAATGGTTGCTTTAACAAACTTAAGGATGTTAACATATATATATAGTTTCTATATTGGTTTACCTTGTTACATCATTTGTTATGCATGATCTATTGTTATGTTAGTACAATCTTAGTTAAAGGTGTGTATATTACAACATACTAAAAGTTTAAACTCCTATTAGAAACCATTATATTCTTCCCTACTTTCTGTTGAGTTTATATAATATCTATTGCTCAAAGCTATCTGCTTATATGATATTATATTGTTTATGCTACAACTATGTATATTATATAAGTGTGTGTTTTTCCTTTCTATGTAAGTTAGCTAACTATTTAGAGCTCATTATAGCATTAAAAATATCAACTTGATTCTAGATAGCTTCATATTTATAGACAAAAGATTAACATAGTGCTAATATGATTTTGAAGGGATAATGTTATTATTATATCACTCGAGTGTCGATGTGGTAATCTTTTTTTTAACATATATAAGTTATTTTTTATGAATTCATGATATTACATTCTTATTTTAAATTTAATTACATATATTTCTTTGGTTGGAACAAGTAGGGCTATGATATGCATATTTTTGATGATTTATAAGAAGAATGGACATAATACTTTGTTCAAATTATAACATCAGGAGAAGAATATGATGATCTGAATAACATAGGACAACACCATGGTAATATTTATAATGCTTTAATTTCTCCATTCCTATGTCTCTGAAGTTTAGACTACTTGTTTGATGGATGTTTATATGCTCATGTATTTAGGGGAATGAATTGTTATATAAACCAACTATTTTTTGCCTAGTTTCCTTGTCACTATGCTGGTGATTCTAAGCCAACCAAACTTGCTCTCCTTGAAATAAAGTGGAAATATCACAAAATCTATGACACTTTGACGCCATCATTTTATTTGTAATTTAAGTTAAATATATATGTATTTTATATAAATTATTTTTTTATAATAAATTTAATTATCAAGTAATTAATTATATTTAATTTTTTAATTATTTGTATTATTATTTAAACTTTATTAAATAGATTTTGGGTTTTTCTGTTAAATGTGATCGAATATTGGTTATTAGTAGGGTAGAAAATGAGTAAAACATGTAATATATATATATATTAAAGTTGGTTCAATACATGAACCGACTTTAAATTATTTAAAGTAAGATTTTAATCAAGTTTAATGCCCTGTTTTATAGTAGTGTAGTGTTAAGTCCTTATAGAGTCTGTATCTCTTTACCCTAGTAGTGTACCAAGCTGTGGACGCTTTCAATTGGTATCAAAGCTGGTGCACCCTTTTGGACTTAATAACTCAGGTATTGATCTTCTTAACTTGTACCTTCACACAGATACAATCTCTCTAATGGAGCTAGGAGAATGAGGTAATGTAGGTAGACCTCAATTTTTTTATGGGCTAAACTACACCAATTGAAAATCTTAAATGAGGGCCTTCTTATGGTGCCAAGAAGACCATGTGTAGTTCCTTGTTGAGAATGTCTGGACCTATCCCACTAAAACCCTACCTGATAATACTGTGATTCCAAAACCAATAATTGAATTGACTAAATAAGGATCTAAATAGTTTGAATGGAATAGTAATGGTTTATATGCAATCATTATGGTTGTGTCACCTAATGAATATAGAAGAATTCAAAGTTGTACCTCATCAAAAAAAACTTGGGATATCCCTAAGATAACTTATGAAGGAACATTTGTTGTTAAAAGGTCTAGAATGCTTAAGCTAAATAAAGACCTTGAATTGTACATTATGTAAGAAGATGAGACATTTGACAAATTTTACGTACAATTCTCTAACATTGTCAACTGTTCTTATAACCTGGGTAGACCTGTTAGCAAAGAAAAGCATATAAAAAACATCTTCGCCAATCTACCTTATAGATTTCATACTAAGGTTAGTGTACTTATGTCAATGTACAAACCTAGTGAGCTCTCAATGAATGAGCTAATTGGTCACATATTATTCTTTGAACTGCATCACCTCTTACCAAGGCATGAACAAATTTGTCAAGCAAAGATTTTAGTGCCATGGTCTATATTAATGATGATTTTGATCATGATGAAGAGGAAATGACATTTTTTGCCTAAATATTTACTAGATTCTTTAGAAAGATGAAACTAAAATCTGTGATTAATTAAAGAGATACTTCAAGTTTTAAATCCTCAAAATCTTAAAGTTTATGAAGACTCGGAAAATGATTCTAGGAAGTTAAGTAAAATACACTTGAATAAAATCAAATTCTTCTAATATGAAAAACCTAATCAAATTTATGCTTTCAGACATAAAATCACACGAATAAGTATGCTATGAAAGCTGAGGTTAATATTTTGAATAGTACCAGTTCTGATGATGAGGATGGAACTAATTTTCTAGAATTTGCAACCTCTAATAGTGCCATTGATCCTCTGACTGTTGCCTCAAAAGTTCATGAGATAATTGATATTGATAATATGATGATAAGAAAGATGAGTTGCTTGACTCCTACAACGCTCTCCTATTAGAGTATGTCAAGTCTAAAAAGGAAAATCAAAGGGCCTTAGAAAACCTTTATGAGAAGGAATACAAGATAGTTTCCTTCAAGAAAAATATTGAGGAAAAGAAGTCCTCTATTGATGACCAATAAATTGATATGATTAGAAAATGTGAGGTTATACAAATGATACATTCATATCTGCCTGAGAAATTTAATGCAAATCTTGAAAAAGTTAAACAACTTGAGGAACAATTGAAGGTTCCTATCTCTAGTAAAACTACTCAACTATTTGTGAGTATTTCTCCCTCTTCTAATCACAACACCAAGGTAGAAAGATTGAAAAAGAAGATCATAGTTCTAGAGAGTACAAAGGAATACATGGCATGCTTACTTAACGACACAAAAATTGAGATTGAACAATTGAATAAAAAAGTTAGGATTCTGAAAAAATTCAACAGATTATCTTGAAACATTTCTGAAAGAAAAAGAAAATTTTATTATTCCCTAAAGGAAAAACTCAAAGTCAATGAGAAGGAACTAGAGCACTTTACCTCTAGTTTGAATAAATGATGATTGGCTTAAAGAACCTAAATGAGATTCTTTGTAACACAAATATGTTTAAGGATAAGCATGGTATTGGCTACAATGAAAAGGTTTCAACTTCAATAGTAGGCTTGAATAAATTTATAAAAGCTTATAATCAAAAAGTAAAATTGAAGTCTCCTATTACCGACCTAAGAGGTAAGTCTATTGTGTTCATTCAACCATATGCTTCAAGCAAGGTGAAATTAGGCACTTGATACCACACTGTTGGAAATTTACTACTCATCCTTGTGTGAAAGTGATGAGCAGAATCGTGATCGCCAAATACTTTGATGAATGAAAACTTGATGAGCGAAAACCGGCATCGCCGATCCTGCCAATACTTTGGTTTTATATTTATAAAACTCTCGCAAGTGCACGAATCATTTCGTAGAAAATGATAAGTATACTCCCAAGGTCGATCTAAGTAAGGAATGTATGTGGTTTTTAATTTATTATTCAAACTTTTAAAAGCGAAATTAAATCCTAAACATCCTGTCACGATATTTTGGGTTTTGTGTTTTTAATTTAATTACAGAAAATTAAACATAGATTCAATAAACATTCATGCAAATTTTATCTTTTATAAATAGTGGAGTATTTATGGATATAATAACTAAGTTAATTATGCTTGCTCGTATTATTTAGGTTATTAAAGATATGAATTGATATTTATTGATTCTCCCTTTTTTGTATGAATACCACCTTTGGTGCGGTTAGATATTCTTTGTTAACTAAACAAATCAATTAACACCTATGGGTGGGGTTGATAACTAATTTGGTTAATTAAATTAATTCCTTTTTCTAAGAGATTGAAAATGAACCAAATTTAAATGCCACCTTTGGTGGGTTAGACAGCTTTAAACTTTATTCAAGGTGTCCAAATTAAACCTAAGAATTTAGTTATCCAGTACTAACTTTCAAGTTTTAAAACCACTACGAAAACATGTCGTCAATACATTTTCAGATAATAATTCTTATAAAAACTTTTTGAAATAGAGCTTCACTCTAACTACTTAGGGCGATTGTACCATCAAATAAAAGAGCACTACTCTAAATCGATCGATAACTAAACCTTTAATTCTAATTTTGAGGTTTAAGTTTGTAATGAAAAATAATATATTTCTCTCTAATATTCTTAATATAAAATCATGAATAAAAATGAAATCAATTCAGTTTAGAGATTTTTACCTATTTAATATTTATAAGCATAACAACGCTATTATTACATCATGTTTACTTACTTGACAAACAGTTAAATTTAACCACGGACAAAATTAAATATAACATGTAAGAATAAAGCATAAAAATAAATCAGAAGAAAATAAAATCCTTACAGAACTTCGACGCTATTCCCGTTCTTTGAAAAACTCCAAGCGAATTTGCAACCATCCCGTTTATTGAATCAAAAAGCTAAAATATTACAAAATATAACTAGTTCTTCCCAAAAGGGAAGAACTCTAAAACTAAGAGAAACTAGCTAAAACATAAGAAAAACTAGCTAAAACATAAGAAAAACTAAAAAACTAAAAACTAAGAAATGGAGAGAAAGAAGAGAGAAGTGAGTTTTGAAGGTGTGTTTTGAAGTGAAGCGGAAGGGGGTATTTATAGGTGAGGATGGAGAGAAAAATGAGTAAAAAAATGTTAAAAAAAATATTAAAAATTAAAAAACGTGTAATGGAAATGTTTGAGGTCATCAATGATGTCACAAGATGACGTCAGCTGCACGTGAAAAATGGGGTGAAAACGCTAGGCGCGCGGAGGGCGAGTGGCACTGGCACAGCGCGTGAACAGTAACCCACGCGCAAATGCTTTAACGCGCGTATTGTACCCACGCGTTAGCCAAGTGAGGCGGAGGTGCCAGTGCGGCGGCGCGTTTTTCTCCTTTTGACATTTTGACCTTTTTGTCCCATTTTGTCCACCTTTTTCATATTTGTTGACCTTTTCCCATTTTTTTATTGATATTTTTGTGATGTATTGCTTCAAGTATTCCTCTTTGAGTCTTTAAATTGCGTTTTTAAGCCAAAATACCTGAAAAACAATACAAATACCCGTGATTCCGAAAAAGACAAATTATATAAATATATGATAAAACATATAAATATATATATTCTTAATCAATTAATGAGCATAAAATCATGGTAATTTTAGTGCTTTTTGAGCACTCATCACAACCTGACAACTGTTGCTAGTCCCTTAGCAAGAGAAGCGATAAAAACTAAAAATTAAACTATGCTAAATCACTTCCGTGGATTGACATGGTTGCATTTAGCCTATGCAACAAGCCGTTAAACCCCTAGGTTGCCCTAGTGGACGAGTTTGAGTCTCGTGAGGGTTTTTAAGTAATGATACCCACAAACATTGAACTAAATGTAAAAATCAAAAGAAACAATAAAAACAAACAAAATCACAAATTAACAACATCTCACAAAAATGTCTCATACTTTTTAATCTCCTTTAAGATCATAATTAAAATCTCAAGCATAAGTTATTTTAATCTCTTTAAACAATCATGATTTATTATAATAATTAGTCGAAAATCATTTTCATATTTCATGTCAAAAATGTATCAATTTAATTTCACCCAATTTTAGCGTCATGAATTAGAATTCGCTTCGACTCTATTCCTCACAAGTCAATACTCTCGAAACACTGAATCCTATGGGTTCAAACACTCATACTAATTTATATGCGAAAGAGTTGATGTACAGAAATGAACTAATATGTTCGCATATGTATAAAGAATAAAGACTCAAAGTGTTATTTTAACATTGATCTCATGAAATGAATCAAATGTATAAATTATAAAGATATCATATATAAAAATTATTTTCATGCATAAATCAAAATCATTAAGAAAGAATTTCAAGATATATGCCTTTTACAAATGAAAAGAGTGCAATGACTTTTTAGGGAATTATTTCCTATATCTTTCTTTTGTAATTAACTTTTACTCACAACTTTGTAGGCAATGTGGGTTATAGTATATAGATTATACTATATATTCTTTATCTCTCTATTTTTTTCTGAAGATATTTCTCAATATATGTATTTTAGAGAGTCAACCCATGTACAGATTGTACATTTGTTTTTTTGGATTTTGGTAAGTGGTTAATTTTGTGGCTTTTCTGTTTGATCTTGGTTTAGGTAACCCCATATATGTCTTTTTTTGTGTAGCAGTCATGCATGAACGAGATATAAGCATATACTATCAATTTCTACTCAAATCATTTAATCTAAGCAAAAATAATAAAAAATATATGATACTCTATTAAGATGAGAAAAAAAAATTCATACATTCAATGCTAATACCTATAGAGATCATCTAAAAATTTGAAGAAATAAGAAATGTGTTTGGAGTAGAAAAAATATATATTTCACTCTGAATAAAGGAAATTAGGCTCAAATTATATCTCACAAAGGTAGTCTCCACTAAAAAAAATTCATAAACACCGATTTTGGGTTTAATATAATTTCCACATCTTATCAAGAAATACTAGTTATGACAAAAACTAACTAATTATCAAAAATAATTACAAAATATTTCATGATATGTTTTCAAAAATTAATCTAACAGTACAAAAGACTTAACTATTTACTTAAATTTTATTTAAAGAAAGATAAATTTTGTGAGAAAGTTTTTTTTTTTATTCCAAAAATTACTAAATCACAAAAAATAGAAATAAAACCAAACACACAAAAAAATAATGAAAATGTGAACATAAAAATAAAAATAAAATTATTATATATATTTTTTTTTATTTTTTTATTTTTTTTTATTTTTAAATTGTCAAAAAAAAATTTAAATTAAGCATGGTAACTTTTCACCACCCCCAACCTAGAACTTACATTGTCCTCAATGTAACAACTGTAAATTAAAGATAAAGAGAAAAGAGAAGAAAGACTACCTATTTCTTGAGAAAGTGCAAGTAGTAATGGAAAATGTGTGCATGTCATATTCATCATTAAAGTGTATGCATTTATCATTTGTGAACTTAACATCTCAACAAATATTTTTAGTTTTAACAATTTAAAAATTATTCACATGTAATTAAAATGAAATAAACAATAAAATTAAGTAAATAAGCGAAATAAAAGAAAATTACCTAAAATGATGGGTTGCCTCCCATCCAGGTAGCTTAGTTTAACGTCTTAGCAAGCGTAACTTAGAAGATTGTATTTTAAGTAAACTCAATGTCCCCTCATCATTGAGTCAATCAAACTACTGGTAAAACAGGTTGTCTACCTATACTTTTTTCGTACCATGCCTATTGATTTTCAGATTTCTTTACGTACTTAAAACTGTAGGCATACTTTGACGGTTTTAGATAACCCACATCTAGGTGCAAATCAAATAATTAAGTCATTAAAACACAATTGTACCTAGATCAAACAAAGCAACTAACTCCTTAGATTGTAATTAAAACTTTAAAATTTTGGAGATAGTTCAGAATGTTTTTTAAAAAAAAAAATAACATAATCAGTATTAACCAAGATTCTCAAGCCCTACGAAAGAATGGTGGTGCAGAGCTCGCTTAAAAACCATCCTCCTGCAAACGAGCAACGCCTGCGAAAGACTAGTGGCACAAAGGCTTTCAAGAACTAGTCTCCTAGACAGAACTCCCTTAGACCTTTACTTTTCATGTTATTAAGTTAAATTAAATAAAAATTTGAGTTAATGAAAATCTAAGTTAATTAAGTTTAAAAAAATTTAATTAAGTTAAGTAAAGTAAAAAAAATCTAAGTTAATTAAGTTAAGTTAAAAAAATCTAAGTTAATTAAGTAAAAAAAAAAGTTAATTAAGCTAAGTGAAGTAAAAAAAATCTAAGTTAATTAAGTTAAGTGAAAAAAAAATAAATTAAGTTAAGTGAAGTAAAAAAAATCTAAGTAAATTAAGTTAAGTTAAAAAAAAATCTAAGTTAATTAAGTTGGTAAAAAAAAAGTTAATTAAGTTAAGTAAAGTAAAAAAAAATCTAAGTTAATTAAATTAGTAAAAAAAAAACTAACTTAAGTAAGTTAAATAAAAATCAAGAAGAAAAAAAAATAGCTAAAGAAAGAAAAAAAATAATAAAAAAATAAAATAAAATTGAAAAAGGTAAAAGAAAATAAAAAAAATAAAATTATGATTTAAAATAAATAAAAAAAATAGTAAAAATTAAACTCAAAAAATTAAAATTTTGGTTTTGTTTTTATTTTTTTATTTTTTTATTATTTTTTTATTATTATTTTTAATTTTTTATTATTTTTATTATTTTTATTATTTTTATTATTTTTATTATTTTTTATTATTATTTTATTATTATTTTTTATTATTTTTTATTATTTTTTATAATTTTTCTTTATTTATTTGTTTTTATTTTTTAACTTAAAATTTTTGAATTGTTTTTTTTTTAATTTTTTTTTACTATTTATGAACGGTAAAACTCTTTTTTTTAATTCAAATTTTAAATTTCTAAATTATTTTATTATTCACACAACAAAATTTTTTTTATTTTTATTTTTTATTTTTACTATTTATTTACGGTAAAAACTTTTTACTTCAAATTTCAAATTTCTAAATTATTGTACTATTTTTTTAATTTTTTTTAAATTTTTTTTAATTTTTTTTAATTTTTTTAATAAATTTTTTTTTAGTTTTTTATTTTTTTTATTTTTTTTATTTCTTATGAAATTTGAAATTTGATTAAACGTTTTATTTATTTTTTATTTTTTTACAAAATTAAAATCACAATTATTTACAACACAAAAATATTTTCAAAATTTTGATAAATAAATTAAAAACGCTATTCCTTCCCCGGAAACGGCGCCAAAAACTTGATGAGCAGAATCGTGATCGCCAAATACTTTGATGAACGAAAACTTGATGAGCGAATAAAATCATGAATAAAAATAAAATCAATTCATTTTAGAGATTTTTACCTATTTAATATTTCGCAAGCATAACAACGTCATTATTACATCATGTTTACTAAATACCAAAGACAATAAATTTAACCACAGACAAATTAAATATAACATGTAAAGAATAAAGCATAAAAATAAGCTCAGAAGAAAATAAAATCCTTACAGTAACTTGACGCTATTCCAGTTCTTTGGAAAAACTCCAAGCGGAATTTGCACTCCAATTTATTGAATCAAAAAGCTAAAATATTACAAAAACATAACTAGTTCTTCCCTAAAAAGGGAAGAACTCTAAAAGTAAGAGAAACTAGCTAAAACATAAGAAAAACTAGCTAAAACATAAGAAAAACTAAAAAACTAAAAACTAAGAAATGGAGAGAAAGAAAGAAGAGAAGTGAGTTTTGAAGGTGTGTTTTGAAGTGAAGGGAAGAGTGGTATTTATAGGTGAGGATGGAGAGAAAAAATGAGTAAAAAATGTTAAAAAAAATATTAAAAAATTAAAAACGTGTAATGGAAATCTTGAGGTCATCAATGATGTCGGCATGACGTCATTGTGCTTACACGTGAAAAATGGGGTGAAAACGTTGGGCGCGCGGAGGGGCTGTTCTTTGGCGACGCGCGTGAGCAGTAACCTGCCGCGATGCTGCCAGCGCATGAACAGTACCATGCGCGCAGTTTGAGGCGCTGGCTGGCAAGGCGGCGGCGCGTTTTTCTCCTTTTTGACATTTTTGACCTTTTTGACCCATTTTGTCCAGCTTTTTCCATATTTGTTGACCTTTCCCCATTTATTTATTGATATTTTTGTGATGTATTGCTTCAAGTATTCCTCTTTGAGTCTTTAAATTGCGTTTTTAAGCCAAAATACCTGAAAAACAATAAAAATACCCGTGATTCCGAAAAAGACAAATTATATAAATATATGATAAAACATATAAATATATATATTCTTAATCAATTAATGAGCATAAAATCATGGTAATTTTAGTGCTTTTTGAGCACTCATCAGAAAGATAATGTGAGCACTTCATCTTCTTCTCCTATATGTGCTTCTTCTCGAAGTCAAAGACCCAAATTTTCTAACTCTAATGTTTGTGTTTGTTATCTATGTGACACTACTAACCACCTTGCTAGGCTTTGTCTTAGATACGTGAGAAGTACTGCTCAAACTTTTCCTCCCCAATCACATTCATCTCCTTTGTCAGAATATAACTATTATGGCTATCTAAAAATATTCAAATTTGTTGCATCATCCACTTGAGACACAATGTAGAAAGATACAAATCTACTTTTAAACGACCATTTAGTTTGGTGTATTTGAGTAACTTGACATGATTTTCAAGAAATAATAAACAAAGCAAACCTCGAGTACCTTATATTCTGTATTTTACATGACACAAAGGCTATTTCTTGAATCAAATGCCCCTCATAAATAAATTAAATGGATGGATGATGTTTGATAACTATTTATGTGTGATCTTTTGGGGAGCTGTTCTGTTCTTTTCTCTTATCTCTTTTGGTTCTTGTCATTATCTTGTGACTCTTATTGTTTGTCTACATATTTTATTTCTTTTGTTTAAAAACAAAATTTAACAAAAATAAATATATTATATGTCATTGTTCTGTTTGGTATTGTGACACTCCTTGCCTACCCTCCTTATCTTTTCCCAAAACTATTTGGCAAATTATTATGTCCTACTTTCCTATCTTTTTAAGTTTATCTTTTGTTGTGATCTCTATTGCTTTCTAGTTGAGAGGCTTTTAATATAAATGGATGTGTGACTATTTTGATATGTATATTCTCTAAAAGGTTTTATGACGATTCTCTTATGAAGATTTTATAAAAAAAAGGGGAGGAATGTTTCATACACATGTAATAACACTATGAATTTGTATGGTTATGTTTGAGAAGTTTATGTGGATTCTTTACTTGAATATTTTGTATGCCTCTAACAATCTTTAGAATTCACTTGTAATTTCTCTTGAGGCAAAAACCTAGGTGCTATTGATGAGCAGAACCGACATCGTCGATCCTACCAATAATTTGGTTTTATATTTATAAAACTCTCGCAAGTGCACGAATCATTTCATAGAAAATGATAAGTATACTCCCAAGGTCGATCTAAGGAAGGAATATATGTGGTTTTTAATTTATTATTCAAACTTTTAAAACTGAAATTAAATCCAAAACATCCTGTCACGATATTTGGGTTTTTGTGTTTTTAATCTAATAACATAAAAATAAATATAGTTACAGATTCAATAAATATTGATGCAAATTTGACCATTTATAATAGTAGAGTATTTATGGATATAATAACTAAGTTAATTATGCTTGCTTATATTATTTAGGTTATTAAAGATATAAATTGATATTTATTGATTCTCTCTTTTTATATGAATACCACCTTTGGTGGGGTTAGATATTCTTTGTTAACTATACAAATAAATTAACACCTATGGGTGGGGTTGATAACTAATTTGGTTAATTAAATTAATTTCTTTTTTCTAAGAGATTGAAAATGAACCATTTAAATGCCACCTTTGGCGGCGTTAGATAGTTTAAAATTTATTCAAGGTGTTCAAATTATACCTAAGATTTTAATTATCCGAGTACTAACTTTCAAGTTTTAAAACCACTATTGAAAACATGTTGTCAATACATTTTCAGATAATAATTCTTATAAAACCTTTTGAAATAGAGCTTCACTCTAACTATCGGGCGATTGTACCAACAAATAAAATAGCACTACTCTAAATTAGACCGGATAACTAAACCTTAAAATCTAATTTTCAGATTTAAGTTTGTAATGAAAAATAATATATTTCTCTCTAACATTCTTAATATAAAATCTTGAATAAAAATAAAATCAATTCATTTTAGAGATTTTTACCTATTTAATATTTTGCAAGAATAACAACGTTATTGTTATATCATGTTTAAAAATAGCCAACAAAGTTAAATTTAATCGCAGACAAATTAAATATAACATATAAGAATAAAACATAAAAAATAACTGTAAAGAAAATAAAATCCTTATAGTGCTTTGATGCTATTCGTGTTGTTGGAAAACCTCCAAACGGAATTTGCACTCCCATTTATTGAATCAAAAAGCAAATGAATTACAAAAACATAATTAGTTCTTCTCAAAAAGAGAAGAACTCTAAAACTAAGAAAAATTAACTAAGAAAAGCTAAAAACTAAGAAAAATTAGAAAAACTAAGAAATGGAGAGAAAGAAAGAGAAGAGAAGATGTGTTTTTAGGTGTAATTTGAAGTGAAGAAAATGGGGGTATTTATAGGTGAGGAGAGGAAGAAACATTTGGTGGAAAAATGATTAAAATTTGAGAAAATACGGAGTAGGGAATGATGACGTCATACTACTGACATCATGGTGGTGTGGGCGCGGCAGCGCGCGCTGACTGGGCGTTGTGCTGGTGTGGCGCACATGTTGCTCGGCGCTGCTAGCACGCTATGCGCTTTGGCCGGCTTGGCTGGGCGGCTACGTGCACGATTTCCTCCTTTTTGACATTTTTGACATTTTTGACCCATTTTGTCCAATTTTTTCATCTTTTTTTTTTTACTTTTTGTCATTTAATTTATGAATATATTTGTGATGTATTGCCTTCGGTATTTTTCTTTCAGTCTTTAAGTTACTTTTTTAAGCGAAAATACCTGAAAAACAATAAAAATACCCGTGATTCCAAAAAGACAGATTTATATAAATATATGATAAAATCATATAAATATATATATTTTTAATCAATTAACGTGCATAAAATTATGGTAATTTTAGTACTTTTTGAGCACTCTTCAACTATTTAAATAGAAAAACGATTTAGGCCATCTTTAGACCGTTTGATCCTTATTGCCACCTTTGTCTACCTATCCATGTTTTTTCCTATATCTCCTTTTTGAAATATCTTTGTTTCTTTGCAAGTACTAGCCCATCTTAAATGTTAAATCCTACTTACTTGGCACTCATTGTTAAGTTTCAACTTTGTCTTGTTGAACGTTTTTTGCTTTAGGATATTTTTTCTTCTCTTAAGCCTTTATTTAAAAAAGAGGGAGAAAGAAAGAAAAATAAAAAGGAAAATGAAAAGGAGGAGGTTCAATGATTAAATTTTATTTTTCTAATGAAGAAAAAAGGTCCATTCTTTGGGAATTTCCTTTAAGAGTTTCAATATTGAAAAGTTCAAGGAAAAGATCCTCAATTTAAAGAATTACCTCTTATGGCTATAAGCTCTATGCTTAAAGTGAAACTTGTTTGTCTCAAGGTATGCCTTTGCTTAAATATTTCTACTCTTCTATCCAAACCTCAAAAAATCTTTACAAACTTTTTAAGACTTTTTTTATTTCTATTGAGAATTCATTTATATTAGTAGAGAAAGGCTACACATAGACTTATGAAGTTTAGATCAATTTGAGTGTATTCTTCCTTTTGCTTGATTCATATAAACATTTCTTGTTGACACATATAGTTAACATGTTTTTCATTTCATACACAATGTATGTTCCCATAAAGTTTTGTTATGCTATCAAATGAATGCATTTTTGGATTGATTGTTATATGGATGTTTATGTTGAGTATTTTTAGCCATTTTTTATCAATTTTTTGGCTTGACCTACACCACCTTGCCATGTGGCTTGCATTGTGCTCGCCACCACCTCGCCATATGGCTTACCAAACACCCAAGCGAGGTGGATAGTAAGGTACTTAGCGAGGTCACTCTTTGCTTATTTGAAAAACCTCCTAGCACTTACTTTCTTCACACCTCATAATAGATTCATTCTATTCTTGCTATACCAGTATATCTTACCTTCTTATTTTTACCAATTATGGCCCTAAAACATTTCAGAAGTAGTAAGAAGTCAAAACAACCTAAGCCTACCAATCCTTTTAGTAGTGCACTTATTCTTGCTGAGTGTCCTATTAATATTCATGATTTTTTTTGAATTTTAACAAAGGTTTTCATGCTTTTCTTGGCTTTCACTTTGTTCTCTAAATTATTTCTCTAGACGAATTTGTTTGGAAGTTTTATGTTGCATTTCCTTATACTTCTACTATTGAATTCTCTACTTCTTTTGTCTTTAAGAGACATGGAGTTACCTTCTCTTGGGATGATATTCATAATTTGTTATCCCTTTTTTTCATTGAGTTTCCATCATTTCCTATCACTTCATTTGAATTTGAAAATATTTATTTCCACTTGCCTTTTTTATTTTGATGTTGTAAATGCTCACAATTATGAAGAAATGACTCTTAAGTTGGTAGGACATGACTACTCTTTTACTAGTAATGCCTTTGTTGTTGGAACCTCTCCCCATGTCATTCTCTTAATGTTGTTGTTAGTGTTGTTATTCATCCTCACTCCCATCTTTTTTTCCTCTATACTGAGGACACTTCCTTTGTGTAATTCTAAACAGTGATAATATAGATATTGCTAGCATAATTTATAAAACTATCATTTTATATAATATTTCTCCACCTTCCTCTACTCTTCGCTATCCTTCTTTGATTTCTAGGTAGGATTCCACTATTTTTCATAACATTCATTTCAATCATCTAAGTAGGATTTTCCTTTTACGCATTATTTTGTCTAACAATCATGATTCTCAATGTTCATCTACTACCCCTTCTTCCTCTTCTTCTATGAATGCTGCTCAGTCCACTCATTGTGAGTCCACTCCCATTTCCTCTACTCTTTCCACTTCCATCTCTCTTGATGTAGAGTTTAAGACTCTCATGTCTTCTATTATGATTGAGTTGCAAACTTTGAATATGAATGTTCTTGATATGCATCATTTTCAAGATTTTGTTCAGGGTGTTGCGGCTTCTTATTGTCCTATTGTACCACCTTTTCATGATTCACCTATTTCTTCTACCTTTTTCAAACCTTGACCTACCCCTACCATACCTTCTCATTCTGGTGTTTCATCATTGGGATCCTTATTCAACATGTTTACTATATATTATGGGGATGAGTTCAATTTTTTTCTTACAACCCGACCACTCTTTTAATCATTTTACGAACAAGTTTCTCAGCCCATAAACTATAACACCTCCTCTTAATGCCTCTTCTAATGCTGAACAGTCTTTTCAAAGTCATGTTCAAGGAAATAATGATACTGGAAAAGGAAATGGAGAGTGTTGATCTCTTTTTGTTAGGTCGCTTACTTTCAGTTTTTATTTGTTGCTTTAGTTTGTCTTTGAACTTCCTTATGTGAAATAAATTTTGTTTAATGAATATAAGTTTGATGGTGTTACCTTAACTCTATCTACCTCATTGCATTGGTATTATAATTATTGCATATTTGTTTTTCTTATCTCCCTCCTATATAAGTGTACCTTTGATTTTCATTGTAAAAAAAGGGAGAAGTTTTTTGTCCATAACTATATGATTTTTTTCATGCTATGTACCACATGGACTATAAGGGTAGGATTGCACCATATATTGTTGTCTAACTTGTATGCATTCAATATGAGTGTTTCATGAAGTTAAAGGGAGTAGTACAATTTGCCTACATGTTATTTCTATACGATACATTTCATGACGTATGTGTGTGTTTCATGTGTGTAGGTTATAGGTGTAAAGTGAAGTATTCAAGCTTCATATGCTTTTTGTGTAGTGGTGCAAAACCCCCATATTTTAGAGTGTCAGAATCCATAAGTTGATTCATGAAGTTAGATAGAGCACTTAGGATGGATGCACTTAGAATAGGTATGTCTTTTGGGTTTTTGTGTGTATTGTTGTGTTTTTCATGGGAACAAACAACTTTAAGACATCTTCATGATCTTCTCATGATTGATAAGTGTTTGTACCTAGTTGTGCAGTTTTTTGACACTGAAAGCCAAAGGGAGAGATTGTAAGTCCCATTGTACTTGTGAATGTGTTGGCTTTCCATGTATAAAACACGATGTCTATTCTTTTTTACTTAGTGTATTTGTCTTCCTTTGTGTAAGATTGGTTACTTTGTATCATTAATTCATACACGCATATAGTTAGGTACACTCTCTATGCAAGCATGTTTACACACACCACGGGGTTGGTTTTTGTAATGTGCATTCTAGGTTGAGTGTTGGTTTTCAGAAAATGAGTGTGCAAGCGAGCCGACATTTTTACTTATAGTTTTGGAATTTTTCAAGTGTAGGTATTTATGGATTGTACTCGACAATTTAGGAAAAAGAAAAATGTAACTTTTTAGCACCTCCTTACCACCCTACCAAGCTCTCCACCACCCTTGGCGAGGTGGCTGCCATGGTGGTTAATGAGCTGGTTAGAGAGGTAGAAAATTCGAGTGCTATAAATACCCTACTATTTTCTATCTTCTTTAACCTTTGTTTAAGAACCGAAATTCACTCCAAGATTTATATCTATGGTCAAAATTATTTTGGAGAGACTATATTTGAGTGTAGGTCAATTAGTGAGTTTAGTAATCAAATCATAGTTTGTGTGCATACATGGTTTGACTGTGTGTCTCCCGTACATGATTTTATATTAGTGTTGGAATATGTATTCCTTGAGAGTGTGATTTGATAGTGTTACTTGATATGTGGTTTCCAATCACAATACATTGGATGGTGTTGGTTATGGAGGATAGCTGAGTTCATGTGTCGAACCAAGTTGTTGCAAAAGCAGCAAGTTAAGAGCAACAATAGGCAGTTTGGATGGAAGTCTTGGTTGATAGAGGTAATTGTGGTTTTACTATCTATTAGTGTTGTAAGGTGTTTACTATTTAGTGAATTATTTGTTATTGAGTGGTTGCCTTAACTAACTCAAGAATGTTACCATATAGATATAGTCTCGATATGAGTTTACCTCATTACATCGCTTGTTATGCATGATCTGATGTTGTATTAGTACAATTTGAGTTTAAGATGTGTATGTTACAACATACTAAAAGCTTAAACTATGATTAGAAAGACATTATATTCTTTCGTACTTTTTGTTGAGTTTATAAAACATATGTTGTTCAAAGCTATCTGCTTATCTGATATTATATTGTTTATAATTTGATTATGTATATTGCATAAGTTTTTGTTTTTTTCTTCTTGTGCGAGTTAGGACTGAGTCCTTAAGGAGTCTACATCTCCTTACCCTGGTAGTGTACCAAGTTGTGGACTTTTTCACAATCCTATGTATAATAGTTATAAAATATATATCTGAAAGTACGACGATCCAAAACCTTAACGTTTCTTTGACTTTACTTAATAGAATTGATAATGATTCTAAAAATAAATTTATAAGCAAATATTTTATCCATATAAATAACCAACACTCATATTCCTTACAAATAGAAATAGATCAAATCTGACAAAACAAGCATAGAAAGAGATAGAGAAGTTGAGAAAAGCAAGGATGACACAACATATAAAGGAAGAACAAGAAGTGCACAAGAAATACCCAATGAAAAAAAAAGTTGCAAATTCACCTATGTCTGTGTAACTTATCCTCTTTCTTTTTTAGTTATGATACCAATTCGGCCCTTTGCCCACATACTCAAATTTTGAGTTAAGTAAAGCAAAGCCACAAGACTCGGTAACTTCTCATCTTTCTTAAGTCTTATCTCTATCTTTTTCGAAGTAACTAGAAAATTATAGAGAATGAAAGAACAAGAGTTTGTTTATTTGATTTATATTTATTGGAACAATTTTTGCAAAAAAATGGTCGGATTAGTCACATAATTATTGCAAAATAGTTATTTTAGATTTAAGGGTCCCTTTCTTAAAAATTATGAGATCAATCGGACTTGACTTAAAACTTATGAGACTAAATTGTTTAATTTCATGAAAAATGAGACTAAATCTGTTCGGAGTAAGGCCAAGAGCACATGAGAAAAATCTTAAAATATAATTCATAAAACTTATAACGATAAAAAATATATATTATGATATTTAAAGGCTCTAATTGATCACATTAAAATAATTTGTTTACTCATAATTTGTATTGGACTTGAAGAAGGAGGGGAATGGAAAGAAGGTTGTTGTTGAGAAAGAAAGTTATGGTTACGTGGGCGTTGAAACTGCATATAAGATTGTTAAAGCAATAAAGAGTTTGCATATTAGATTGAGTGGTGAGTGAAATGGTGAAAACTAAAATGTGTTCATGAACTAAGGATGATAAGTAGTTGACTGAATGGTTTGATTTTGAGCTTAAGGTAATTAAGTCATGTATAAACCGATTTAGCTGAGAAATTTAAGGCATATATGCTATATATTATATGGGATTGGGTTTTTTATTTTTAGTAAAGTTACGTACAAATATTATATTTTTTAAGGGTACATCAAGAATCATTTCTTTTAAAATAATATAATTTAATTTAAAAATAATCATAAAAAGATAAATTTGATCAATTATGATCAACGTAAAATATTAACAAATAATATTTTAAAAAACAAATGATAAACTTATTATTTTATCTTTGTCGATTTTTGAGTGTATTCTATTTTCAATTTTTTAATACTTAAAAAAAGAAGACTAATGTTGAAAAAATAATAAATAACTCTACAGAAAAGAGTTCTCTAGTTTGTATTATTTTGTTCATATTTTCATTAAAATTGTATAGTTATTTATAAGGACATTTTACTCCTTTAAATTAAGCATTCCTTGATTTACTCTTTAAATTAAGGATTCCTTGTTTTACTCCTTGAATTAAGGTCCTTGTTTTATTCCTTGAATTAAGATCCTTGTTTTATTCCTTGAATTAAGGACTAATATCCAATACTCCCTCTTAAGGTGGATCTAGAAGGTTTACGGATCCAAGCTTGGACAAAATTTGTTGAAACTGATGAGAAGCCAAGGGCTTGGTGAAGATGTCAGCCAGTTGGTCGAAGCTTCTTGTATAATGTGTCTGAATCACCTGTGATTGAACTTGTTCATGAAAGTAATGACAATCAACTTCAATATGTTTCATCCTCTCATGAAACACTAGGTTTGATGCTATATGCATGGCTGCCTGATTGTCACAAAATAAGGACATAGGAAGAGTTGTAGGAACACCTAAATCACACAGAAGACTTTTAAGCCATATCAATTCACACGCAGTTGAAGCCATTGCACGATACTTAACTTTGGCACTTGATCTGGGGATGACAATTTGCTTCTTACTCTTCCATGTGACCAAGTTTCCACCGACAAATGTACAGTAGCCAATGGTGGACTTGCGATCGATTGCATTCCCTGCCCAATCAGTATCACAATACCCCATGATTTGTGTGTTGTCATTCTTCTTCATAATGATACCACGACCCACTGATCCTTTTAAGTAGCGTAAGATCCTTTTAACAAGGGTCAAATGCTCAAGTGTCGAGGAGTGCATGAATTGGCTCACAATACTTACAGAATATGTGATGTCAGGTTTGGTGATTGTTAGGTAGATCAACTTACCAACCAGTCGCTGGTAATAACTTATATCCGTGAGTGGCGTGCCTTTCAAGCTAGGTTTGAGATTGATGTCAAGAGGGGTAATGGCTTTTTTAGCATCACTCATGTTAGCTTTCTTGAGCAAATCTAGGACATATTTCCTTTAGTTAAGAAAGAGTCCCTTGTGCGAGGTTGCCATTTCTATACCAAGAAAGTACTTCAATATTCCAAGGTCTTTAATTGCAAACCTTTGTCTGAGGAACTGTTTGAGGTTGAAAATCTCGTCAGTATTATCACCTGTAATTATCAGATCATCTACATAAATCAGCATAACCAATTTGCCCATAGCTCATGTGCGAACAAATAGTGATGAATCAACATTGCTGCTTTTGAAACCAACACTAGTGAGAACTAAGCTTAGCTTGGCATACCAAGCTCGTGGGGACTGTTTCAAACCATAAATGGATTTGTGCAATTTGCACACTAAATCCAGTTCATTGCTTTGAGGATGCCTAGGTGGCAATTTCATATAGACTTCTTCTTTGAGATCACCATGCAAGAATGCATTCTTCACATCCATTTGGTACATGGACCACCCCTTATTTACAGCCACGGACAGTAGCACTCTTACTATGTTCATTTTTACAACAGGTGCAAATTTTTCTTTGTAATCCACCTTGAATGTTTGAGTGAATCCCTGAGCCATCAATCTTGCTTTATACCTCTCAAATGATCCATCTGACTTGAATTTGAGCTTATAGATCCATTTGCAACCCATAACTTTCTTTCCTTTTGGAAGTTTGGTGATGCTCAATGTGTTGTGTTGATCTAGGGCTTTAAGTTCTTCTTGCAGTGCTTCCTTTCACACCTTTTGGTTGTTGGCCTCATGAAAGTTTTGAGGCTCACTGTAACTCAATATAGTGCTGAGGAATGCGGCATCAGCTGGTGTCACTCTCTTATATGACATATAATTTGAGATAGGATGTGTGGGTTTGTAGGTGACAAAGTCTTGAAGTCTTGTGAGAGGTTGCCTAACACGCATTGGATTACGTCATGGAGCAAGAGGAGTTATCTCACACTCGTTCACATCTTGTACCATATTGTGAGGATCATCTTGATTATCACCATCTTCATGTAGTGTACCATTAAGACGAGACCCTTCATTGTTACTTTCAGTGAGAGAGGCATCAATGTTGACATGGTTGGGATCTTATTGTTGTGGAGCCTAAAGTTTGATTCATGGTAATGGAAACACATCCAAGATGCCATCCCCTTGACTTGTGATTTCATGTGACTTGCTGAAAAAAGGGTTAGTTTCATAAACTTGAACATCTTTAGACACAATTAATCTCCTAAGTTGGGGATCATAACACTTATATCCCTTTTGTGTAGATGAATAACCAAGAAAAATACATTTAATAGCTCTAGGATCCAATTTATCTCGATGATGAGATTGAATATGTACAAAACAGATGCAGCCAAAGACTCTAAGGTGTGAGAGGTTAATATTCCTTCCTTTCATGACCTCTAGAGGAGACTTGAAATCCAAGACTTGGCTGGGTAATCTATTGATTATGTAAGCAGCTGCCATAACCCCTTGGGACTAGAATCTCTTTGGTACATTCATTTGTAGCATTAATGCTCTAGTTTTTTCAAGTAAGTCCCGGTTTTTGCTTTCAGCTACACCATTTTGTTGAGGTGTGCAAAAACAACTTGTTTGATGCATAATGCCATGAATGCTCAAATATATTTCATGATATGGGACATGTATTCGGTGCCATTATCAGACCTTAAGGTTTGAATTTTAGAGAAGAGGTGATTTTTAACAAGGTTATGAAAGTCCTTAAATACTTCCATAACTTGATTATTAGACTTTAAAAGATATAACCATGTGACTCGAGAGAAATCATCAACAAAAACCACAAAATACTTATAACCATCAAAAGATTCATTAGTTGGTCCCCATATATTTGAATGAACTAGTTCAAAATACTTACTAGCCTTAAACAAGGAAGAATTAAAAGGCAATCTAGTGGCCTTAGACAAGTGGCAAGTTTCACATGCAATTGCATCATTTTCTAAGTTTGGAAATAAAGTTGACAAAATTGGTGGAGAAGGGTGAGCTAAATGTTGATGCCACAATTGATTATCTTGGATAGGGTTAAACTTGGCTTGAAACCCTCTGGGATTGCTCTTGGATATGTAATAGAGGCCATCTAAGTAAAACCCTTCACCAATTGTATTTTTGGTGGCATAATCCTAAAAAATGACATTGTGAGGAGAAAAAATGGCTAAGCAATTCAAGGTATTTGTGATTTTTCCTTCAGACAGAAGTTGGAAGGGAAAGGAAGGTACATATAAAACCGCCAATTCGATTTCATCTGACATTAATTTTATTTTTTCCTTTCCTAAAACCTTTACATTCTCACCATTTGCAATTGAAACTTGAGAAGGATCAGCTAATTTTTCAAACTTATGAGACTTTGACACATGGTTTGTCATATGATATGGCACCTGAATCTACAACCCAAAAATCATGAAACATATTTATTTTAAGAGTAGTTTTAAAGGCTTTTATGATACCTTACATGCCCTCTTGTGGTATGAGTTTTGTATCTGCCAAGAAACCCGCAAACTTGCCTAGCAATGCTGTCAAGTTTTCTTCTTCTATGCTATCCACACAGTCAATTATAGCTCCTCCTATCTTGCTTTGAAAATACAATATAAACTCATTCATGAGTTCAGCTGGATTCGCTGTGAAGTTCTTGAATGGATCAAACCTATTAGAGGTAAAGGTAAAAGCATGATTTGCACGGTGTGCAGTACGATTCACTTTCTATAAACCCTTATCCTTTATAAAATCAGGTTTTAATTCTAGATATAGAATCCAACATGTGTCCTTAACATGGCCCATATATTTGTAGTGTTGACACTTCAAGTTTGGATTCTTCTCTTTGTACTTCCTCTCGATGGTTAGATAGGCTCTTGCCTCAGGTGCACTAGCCATTGTACCCCTGTTCATGACTTTCCTCCTTACTTCTTCACATTGAATTATCGCATATACATTGGTGAAGGAAGGAAGTTCAGTATTCATGAGTATGTGGCATCGTATATCTTCATATGTTGAATCGTATATCTTCATATGTTGAATCGAGACTGGACAGAAGTTGAAATATCTTATCTTCTTCCGCTCTCTTTCGTAGCAGAGCTACATCGGTTGTATGAGGACATTATATTTCCAACTCCTTCCACATGCTTTTCATGCTTCCTAAGAGTTGTACAAAAGGCTTGCCATCTTGTTACAGATCTGAGATGTCCTTCTTTAATTGAAAAACTCGTGCATCATTGTTTTGACTGCCATACATTTCCTTGACCATCTCCCATAATTGGTATGCAGATTCAGAGTAACTAAATATTTCAACTAATTTACATTACATGGAATTTAGGAGACATGACATAGCCAGCTGATCCTTACTAAGCTAGGATTCATAGGTTGGTGAGGAAACATCAGGTACTTCGATGCTTCTATTTATGAACCCCAACTTAGACCTTCCACCTAGAGCCAAAGACACTGCTATTGACCAAGGCAAGTAATTAAACTCATTCAAAAAGACTGAGCTTAATTTTTTATTTGGGTTGACATCCATCTCATGCATATTCATGGAGGAAAGCATCGATAAACTTTCAACTTCTTATCCTAGCGACTTGTCTTCAGCCATTTCAAAGATTGAAGATGCTAAGATAATAATAAAGTAGAAGCAAGTTAATTTTCCTACTTTGATACCATGTTGAAAAAACAAGAAATAATTTTATACAAAAGAACTCTCTAGTTTGTATTATTTTCTTCGTATTTTCATTACAATTATATAGTTAAATATAAAGAAATTTTAATCCTTTAATTACTCTTTAAATTAAAGATTTCTTGTTTTACTAATTGAATTAAGTATTCCTTGTTTTACTCATTGAATTAAAGATTTCTTGTTTTACTTCTTGAATTAAGCTCATTGTTTTATTTCTTGAATTAAAGTGCTTATTTTATTCCTTGAATTAAGTACTAATATCCAATAATTAATAATATACATATTTACAATGAAAAGTATTAATGATGCAATTTTATATAATTTCATATTAATAACCAATTTCAAAAAAGTCAAGTTAGATATAAAACTTTTTATCATGTATTATATTAAGCAATGAGGTGAATTATGGACAGTTTCGTTAAAAGGTAGTTGAGAATGGTGTGAAGGTGCGTGAATTTGATCGGTCTTACCAAACATAAGACTGGTTAAACTTGAACCGAGAGCTCATTGTAAGTTGACTTATCTAACCTTATCGACTTTATACTAAACCAGTATAGAAAGATAAATCTTTTCTTTGGAGAATGTTTTTGAGATAATATCATTTATCTATTAAAACCTTATAAATTTTATTATTTTGTTATATTAATTTCACTCTATATCTTTATCTTATATTTAAGAATATTTTGATGCAACATATTAAATATATTAAATATAATTATATTAAATATATTAAATATAATTATATTAAATTGATATAAATTAAATTTATTATATTTAATCCATATTATATTTGGTAACAAGTTTATAATATAATCCGATAATATTGATTATAAATATTTTAATAAAATAATTTTTATTTTATAATTTATTTAATATATTTTAAAATAATAAAATTATTATTTTTAATTTAAAATAATAAAATTAAGATATATAATTTTATAATTAAATATTTAATATAACTTAGATTCATGATTTTTAATCGTATTAAAATTAAAATATATTATATAATATAATCTGATTTTATAAATATATATATATATATATATATATAGATAATTAAAATCTTTAATATTGCAGTAAGTGTTAAAGGATCCGCACTATTCAATTCCCTAGTGTACTATTCATTTCTTGTCAAATATCAGCTTTATATGTCATCATATCTCTTGAAGAGCCGGTCTCATTCTATTCACTCTTTACTGATTACTGATTACTGATTACTGATTACTGATGTACTTTGCTTTATTATTATGCAATCAATGATGGAAATTTGAATAGTACATAATTATAATTATTTACAAAATTTAATAAATTTTAAAGCAAAAAACGTAAATAATTATTATAACGTGAAAATTATAATTAATTAAAATTAAATATATATTAATATTATTATTTTATGTATATATAATTATATAAAAATATAATTTTAATAATAAAATATATAATATTTTGTATAATTAAATTAAATTTTATTTATTATTATTTTATATTTTTTTATTTTACTTAAAAATATATACTAAATACTAAAAAATAAAAAAATATAATTAAACCATAAAAAAACTATATAATGTTTATAATTATTAACACAATCATTTCCCCATACCAGGCTTATTCATGCGACCGTACCATGCCTATTAATCACATGCATCAATTATTAACTAAGTATTATTTTAGCTGCATTAGGAAAAACGTTGTCTATGTAAACCTTGTCGTAAGTTCAGTTGTAAATATAATAACAGTATTATTTTTTTTTTAAAAAAATACATTTGAAAATAATTAACGGCAATAAGTATCAACGATATATACCTACTATAATTTGAATTATATCAACGATAATTTAATTTAAAAATATATAAATTTAATTTAATTATTTCTTATATATATTTAATATTTTAAAAGTTTGAATCACATCAATAATAATTTAATCTAAAAATACATAAGTCAAATTTAATTATTTTTGATATATACCTACTATTTTAGAACTTCAAATAAAACAAATCGAGATTTTTTTTTCTTTTTATTTAACAATATGATAACTGAATAATATTGATTATAATATTTGCATTTTCAAAATAATTTAATGTAAATTTTCCATAGCTGACTTCAAAGTACTTGTTATATGATTTTTATTTATTTATGGGATTTCCCATTAAGGAACACTTGTTATCCGATCAGACGTCACTAATTTCATTGAAGTGGAGCTTAATCCCAGTGTCCCATCATACATAATGGTGAATAGTGAAGCAATGTAGTAGTGTCACAATTTGGTTCGAAAAGAAAAAAATATATATATCCACTTTGAACAAAAGGCAATGGATATGGCATATATATTTTCTTTACTTTTGTCAAACAAGTCGATGAATGAAGCCTTACATATGGTTAATTTATAGGGTAAGATAACATACAGATTATTAATTATTCGTGTTGTTAAATTAAAAATGGTATTATTTAAAATTTTAGTTATATATAATGATTTTTTTAGTATAATATTATTATTTTTTATGAGAGGATTAAAAAGGAGAAATTAAAATATAAGTTTCTAATAATAATAAAAATAAAATTTAATATAATTTTTTTTTAAAATCAACTATAATAATATTCAAATATAAAGTTATTTAAATATTTTTTTTAATAAAAAATTAAAATCAATTAAGTATTTAAATAAAATAGTGATAATTAATAAAAAATCAATTATAATAATATTCAAATATAAAGTAACGGTAAATGGACTCGTAGACTCAGAATAATAACAAATGGATGCGTAGGCTCAAAGTAATAGCAAATGAACTTGTAGGCCCAAAGTAATATGGACACGCAAGCTCGATAAGTAAATGGACTCACATCCCCATTAAATTTCTATGGATGGGTTTTTCCAATCCAGAATAATATATCTTCACTAAGTGTTTCTAAGTTTATTAAATCAACTTATGAGGCTTTGGATGATGGCGAGACTATTTCATCGGGTGATTGAGTCTCATCTAAGTCTTCTTCTTTTTTCTTCACTCCATAAGTTTGGCGAAAAGATCCTTGTGATAATTGTTTAATAATTTTTAGAAATTCTTCTTGGGTTTTTGCTTGAGATATTAAGGCATTTGTATGTGCCTTTTGTTCTAAGAAAAGTGAAGATGCGTAAAGTTCCTTCACTTGGGGCTCTCTGTGACCCTTTTGTAGAAGCCATTTTTCAACAGCTAGTTGTAATAGAGTTTTAGGGATCGTAAATAACGACCATCATTTAACTTGAAATAGGTGGAAAATAGTGATTACCTCAAATATAACAAGTTTTAAGACCCATTGACAGACCCAAGGAAGATATAATTTTGAATAAAAAATACATAGAAGAGAATCTAGCTTCCTCTGATGTAGGTTTGTAATGTGTTTGAAAAGATTCATAACTCTCTTTTACAGGAGAAATGATAATGGAGGAAATGTTTCCAAATAATTTCCACCAATCAGAAAACCAAGAAGGAAATCTAGATGGATCGATGGATTTGTTGACAAAGAAAAATAACCAAGAATGTTGGTAATCTTTATTTTGGATAAGGAATGCATTGAACCATGTCTGGTAATAATCTCAATAATTGTATGTTGTACAATGTGAGATGGAAGATGTGATACTCACCAAAAATGATAGTGGTTTGGAAAGATCATTTCCCCAGTTTGCTGGAGACATGCTTTTATGAAGTTTAGTATTTGAAAACTGCACTCCGATGATTTTGGATAAAAGAAGTGTTTGAATTGAACACTACTAGTGATTTCCAGAACACTTTCATAGTATTGTGGAGATTTTGAATTGGCAAAAGGCCGATAAAAGAAACCTTTTTTCAAATAATTTTTGAGTTGCTAAATAAGGATTCTAATCATAAAATCCCTTTTCAACAATTATAACTATTTGAGTTTGTTATTTTAAAATATACTCAGAAGTTGTTTTTGAAATAGATTTGGGAATAACTTTCCTTGTTCCCTTTTGAGGAAAATAAGTAGAGGTTGTTATCCTTCTTTTTGGAATAGAAATTGTACCAGTTGATTTTTTTGAAATTATTTTTAATTTGGAAGATGTTGCTTCCTTTAATACCTTATCTTTACCTTTAGAGGCTGGGGCCTTTGTTTCGGAAAGTAATAACGGTGCACCTAATCCAGGAATGCTATCATAGGTTGATTGTAATGCTTCTGAGTCATGTGAATCTTTGAGATTTAGTATCCAATCTTGGACTCGTTGATAAAGAACTTCGTCTATTGGGGATAGTTCTAGTGATAATTATTCCAGGGAGGATGGTTCTACTTCTACAGTTTTGGTTTGGACCACTTGGGACCATGTGATAATTGGTTTTGATGATGAGAGGGTTTTGATAGAAGGGTTTGGAAGAGGTTCCCTTTTCTCCCTTTCCTTTTTCTTCTTACTCATCGTTAAACCTGTTTTGGAAAAACTCTGGTTAGAAAGTATGGAAATGAATTGTTTTTTTCCTCTGATAAATTCAATATCGAAATCAAAAAATACTTAATAATGTATGCCTTATGGTAAAAATTTGTTTTGATGCAATGTTTTTAACAACTTTTAATAAATACTTTTTTGCAAATTTACAATCAATTATTTATAAAAATCTTTGATTTGATAAATCTGATTGAAACCTCGAAATACAAAGTACTATTGCTAATACTTCTTTTTTAATAGTGAAATAATTCTTTTGACAATCATTCCAATGGGCATAGACAAATTAAACTATAAGTTCTTTATCTTCTTAGACTTATTTTAATATCCCACCATAGCCGAGTTCACTAGCATCGGTTTCTACTATCTTCAGAAGTATTGGATCCACAAGATGTAAACATGAAATGTTTTGAACTTGTGCTTTTATTCTTTGCACAATTTTGGTATGTTCTTTTGTCCATGGCTCAGAAGTTTTTTTAAGCCTATTATGTAATGACTTTGCTAATCTATTGATATTAAGATATAAACTTAAAACATAATTTAAGTTACCAAGAAATCTTTGTAGTTGAGTTTTGTTGATGATTTTATCAAGAAACTTAATAGTAAACTGAAGAGACCGTTCAATTGGAATAATGGTTCCATTAGACACATTATGTCCAATAAACCTGATATTGGTTTGGAAAAGAGTCATCTTTTTGGTTGATAACACCAGTCCACTCCTTTTAATGATATGAAAGAAGGTTTTGAGATGCCTAATATGTTATCTGACATCTTTAGAAAATATAAGTACATCATCGATGTACACAATATAGAATTCTGAATAAGGATTGAATATGTCATTCATAATCCTTTGAAATTTAGAAGGTGCATTTTTGAGCCCAAAGAGCATGACATTCCATTCATACTGTCCAAATGGAACAATAAATGTCGTTTTATATCTATGTTTTGGTTCAATTTGAATTTGCTAGAAGCTTGATTTCATATCAAACTTTGAGAATATTGATGAAGAATGATGTTTTTGAAGAAGATCTTTTTTTATTATGAATAGGATATTTAATCCATTTTAAGGTCTTGTTAAGAGGTTTGTAGTTGATGACTAATCGAGGTGTTCCTCGCTCAATCTCAACTGATTTGTTTACGTAGAAGGCCGCACAACTCCATGGCGATCTAGATTTTGATATCAATTTCTTAGATAAGAGATCGTTGATCCCTTTTCTACAGAATTATTCAAGGTCAATATTCATTTGAATTAGCCTTGCTTTTGTTGGAATATCTTTTTCATTAAAATATGATTCATATGGTAAGTCTACCATATGTTCTTTTCTACTCTAGAAAGCACTGGGTATATCAGAAGAAACTTCTTTCTCGAAAGATTTTTGGAGTTTAGAGATCTTATCTTGAATCTATGGTATTTGAAGTTCTTTCTCAACTATGTGAGATTGAACTCTGGATTTGAGATAGAGAAGGTCTTCTTCTCAATGCTTAATAAGAATGGAAATCTCTTTTTGATAGATGGAATTGGCTTTAATAAGGTTGAGATTCCTGATTTTTGGTTCTTCAATGAAGTGAAAACTGAAGGTTTTCTCTTCGATTTTGAAAGATATCCTATCATTCTTGACAAGATATGGGGTAATAATATTCATGAACGGTGTTCCTAATATGACTAGATAGTCTATGTTGGATACAATCACGAATGGAAGTTTAATAAGAAATGTTTCGTTAAGAATTGCAACTTACATTTTTCATATGATGCTCATTTTTGATTTGTTGGTTGAGGAAAGTTGTTCATTTATTGTTTGATAAAATCGTCTTGGGACGATTGAAGGTTTAATGCAATTGAGATCATCGCTTTTATCAAATAAGACTATTGTCTCAAGTTTTGATTGATCAGGGAATACTAATGTAATATATATTTTGTATTTCTTGGTTGTGATTTCCCTAAGAATTTGAAGAACATCTTCTGGAACTCTTTCCATGTTTTTAGTTCCTAAGTATCTAATTCAAGCTCATCATTTGACTCACTTAAACTGATTGGGGTTTTGGCTCCACTTTTGTCAAGTAATTGAAACTTGAGGTCATATTCTTTATGTTTTTCCTTAAGCTGGTGGAGTTCTAGCTTAATGGTTTTGATTTTAGTTTTTAAGTCTTGAATTTGACTTTCTGGTTTTAATATTTTATTCTTTTGTTCCAAAACAGCAATGAGGTTGTAATAGCCTATACTTGTACTTGGAAGTTCAGAAGGTTTTGGTAATGGTTAGGTTTTGGCTAATTTATTAGTCAAATGGTTCATATATAATTTTGTAATATGAGGGTCATTTAAATTAAGGATTTTTGTTTAAAGTTGTTCATCTTCTTCCTTAATTAATACATTAATATTCTTATTGGAAGTTTTAGAGTTAGTTGATTCTAACTCATGCTCATAGGGATTTGATTCTTTTGAGTCATTTGACAAAGGTTCAAACTTAGATGATGATTCATCTACCATTAAGGCATATATTTGTTTAAGGTGTCTTCTTCAAGGTTTAGTTCATGAATATTTTTAGACAATTTGCAATAATTGACGGTATGGCCTTTCTTACCACATTTATAACATTTAAAATATTTAAATTTTTTAAAGGTTTTATTATGAGGTTTGGATTCCTTATTAAAATTTCTTTTATAAGAGTTTTTATAAAAATTCATCCTTTTTTCAAAGAATGGTTTTCTAGGTTTTGAAAATATCTTATAAGTTTTATGAGATTTCTTATAAGGTTTGGTAATAATTTTATTATAGTTTCCATCGCAAGTTTGGTCAATAGATAAGTTGCTATCAAATTGTTTACAAAATGATTTAATTTTTCTTTTGGATATTTTCAGCTCTTGTTTCATTTGTTTTTGGATTTTCAAATCTTGGCATATCTGAAGACCTTGGTTTTGAGAAAAGGTGATCAATTCACTATAGGTTAATTGATCCTAAGGAATAATATGATTCCTATATACTTCACAAATTTTGTTCCTAGTTTTCTCACCTAGAAGTGGAGGAAGTTCTGCCAGGAACTTCTCTTTCCAAAAAGATTATGTAAATCATCTCTTAACATGACTCTACTCATAAATAGAGTTTTATAATTTTGAAAACCACTCATTTTCTTACATCTTATGTTTGAAAGAAGATCAACATTTTTATCTTTTAAATGGGATGAATTTCCCGTAAAATGGTGTGATATTATAAAGAGTAATATGGAGACTGCATCCTGAATAGAAGCTCCATATTGATCAAGTATGGGTTCACCATACTCGCCAATCAATATCGTATTGAAGATATCTGACTGTTATTGTTTTGAAAGATGATGATCCTACCATCATTTTAGTTGGCCTGAGAAGCCAGCTATTAATAATTCGACAACTGTTTTATCATTTGTACCATTTTGAGTCTTATACACATTTGACACCATTTTCATTTACTATAAGACATTTAATATCTCATGTTCTATCATTCCATCTATATTCCAAACATAGATAGAAGATGCATTATACTTAGGCTTGGTAACCTGACTGGGTTGGGTACCTATGGTGTGTAGGTACCTAACTGGACTAGGTTCTTGCCAAGCTAATTTTTGAAGTTGAGGAGTTGGTTCAAGAAGTAATTCCTGAATGGAATCCTTATCAGAGGTTATAGGTTCTAGGTTGCTAAGAACACTAAGGCTCTATGTTGGGTTTTTGGTTGGATTTGAAGTCTGTGGAGACACAGGTATAATCGAACCTAGTTTTGTATTTGGGGTTTGGTCTTCTAGTTGGAGTTTAAGGATGTTACTCCATTTTTGAAGTTTTTCAAATTTTGATGATATTTCTTCCTGGGCTGGTTTGGAGACCTAGAAGGGTTTAAAGATTGGGTTTTGGACTTTACTTTCTACATGGCTTGGTAGGAGGTAGAGGGAAGATTAGTCTTTTGATTTTTCTCTATCTTAGTAATATGTTTACCTAAAGTATTTAGGTTGATATTGGTAAAGTTATTTTGGGTAACTATGTTTTTTAGGTTAACTACCTGGTTCTCTTGAGAGTTCTTAAGAGGGAAGGCTTCTACCTTACTATCTGCATAAGGAAAGGTAATACGTCTCAACGGAGGATGCTTAGCCTCTATTGATCCATCTGGGGTTTCCCATATGGGTGATTTCCTTTTGGTGTTGACCATGTTAATTGAATTAACTGGTTCAACTGGTTTTAGGTTCCTATATTCATCATATAATAACCTATCAAAATCTTCTAGTGTGATATCTTGGGTATTGATTTATGAAAATGAGTTGTTTTGGTTTCTAGAACTATAGCTATAGGATCAGGTACTACGACTATAGGTTCTATGATAATGTTGACCAGTTTAGGGTCAATTATGATTAGAACTATAGTTGTAACTATAGGTTCAATGTTGATAGAGTCTTCTATAGTAACTGGTTTAGAGCTATCTATAATGATTGGTAATGTTTCAACTAAGCTTACTAGTTCAGGATTAACTATAGTAGTAATATTTTTATGTTTTTTGGTTAAGATTGAAAGGAAAGGGTTGTCCTTTGGTTTTCCAATAAATTTCAAACCAATCAAAAAATAATATATTTTGCTGGTGTTCTTAAACATACCTAGCGTGTTTCCTAAAGCTACTAGCCTTAGCACTTTATGAGTATGTTTTAAGAAACCATTTTTAATCATTTTGTTATGAGGAAAATCTATGTCTAGACGTAGGGTTTCTATGTCTAATACTTGTGTTCCAAGGTTAATACATTTAACTCGTTGGTCCTAATTGGTATAGTTGGAGCTTGAGACAGAGTTGGTGATAAAAGAGGATATAATTGAGGTGAATCGCTCATCTCAGAAGTTTTGTCAATATTATAGACTAATCTTGGTATTGGTGTACTAAAGTCTCCTGTTTTGAGTTTTACCCTAGGGATATCTGAGGTAGAAGACTGATAACTGTATGTTATATAGTTATTTTCATCAATTTTAGTAATGATAATTGCTATGTTCTTTTAATATTTAGTTAATTTTTGTTAAATAAATTAATATTTTCCTTTTATATGCTAAAACTACATTTTTAATAAAATTAAATAATTTGTATCGAAAATGTACTTAATTTCATATTTCTCTCCATAAATATAATTTCAGATATTATAGTTCTTAATTACAATTTATAAAAATCGAAAATATAATTTAAATTAAATTTGGGCTTAATTATAATAATTTAAAGTTTAAAAATTTAATTTAAAATTAGCAAAGGGCTTAACTATAATTTAAGAAAGTTCAAAATGTAATTTGGATTAAATTTGTGGGTCAAAATACAATAATGGAAGTTTAATTTTTGCGCAGGAGAGATGAAGTCTACGCGCCAATCTACTCGCGCGAATCATGGACCGTCCGATCAGATAAGACACGGTTGAGATTCACGCGTCCTTATCACACCCGACCAAAGAGAGTGGGTGCAGTTCTCAATTTTTCACGCGGCTCGGTACGCCAAGTGAGGCCCACCTGCCGCGCAGGCCGGCGTGCAGGGTGGGACCCACATGTCCGTTACACGTTTGCCAAATGGTGTTGTTCTGTGCAGCTGAACCACGTGCAATCGTTCTTCCAGCGAATTAAAGTCTTCCACGTGTCCCAATTTCCCCTTGAACGAATCATCAGAGGACGCGTGGCGTATATCGGTGAACGCAAAAGCGTAGAATCTCGCCCTCGTTCTAGCCGTTGCCTCACGTTTCGCGCGCCCCGATTCCGTGCGACAAGTTCTGCGTGCGCCCATTCCCTTCAATGAATGAGATGTTGCCACGTGTTCCACTAATTGTTTCCACGAATCATAACGTGACACGTGGCAGCGTGGAAGAAAAAAAACAGAAACGCGTAGCATCTCCATTCACTTTTTCGATTCCATTTTCGTTACAATTTTTGTTCCCCATGTGTGTAATTTATTATTTTTTCCACACTTTCCTGTCCCTCGCGTTGATTAAATTTTAATATTTTTTTGATGTATTTTTTTAGCTATAAATAGGTGATATTATGATAGAGTTAAGAAGTTTTTTTTGGTTTAGAATTTTTGTGGTATTCGGGGCTGGACGATGGAACATGCAGAAGCCATTTTTGGCTTCTGTTGTGTTCTACATGTGCCAAATATTTACGATCCAAAATGTTTTAATTTTCTTTCTTCTTCTTCTAATTTTTCTACATCTGTTGTAATTTTTATTTTAATTTAATGAAGTAATTTAATTTTTCTAGGGTTGCATTTGATCTAAATTTATGAAGCTTTGATTTTAATTATTTTTTTGAAAGATTTATAAGACGTTCGACTTGTTCATTCTATTTTGTGCTTAATGCTTTTTGATTATTTACGAATTTTATCAAAACGATATGTGGCATAAAAATAAACTTGAGAAAGGCATTTTTGTGTATATTGCTCGTAAATAGAATGACATGTATGATGAAGGATAGGAATATACCCTAATTGTATGTGTGACCATTTGAGAACTTAGAACTTAATGAATCTTATTAAATTTAATTCTCATAGAGATATAGTGAATTAATTTAACGAGGTGTGTTTATACGGAGCTCGGAAGAGATGTATGAATAAAAAAGAAGTTTTCGGTTGACAAATTAAATGTACTAAAAAATATAAATCAAAAGAAAATAACATGATTTGAGTGAATTAGTTTGGTGAAAAATTGCAATCCTAGAGTTCTCTTATTTTCTTTTTACCTTTTCCTTAATCATCGATTGTTTTGGATAAAATCAGAAAGATACAATTTTAGTACTCAACAAACTATAGTAACAAATCTCCGTGGGAACGATCTTTACTTACAAATCTTATTACTTGTGACCGTGTATACTTGCACGATTTATCTGTGTTCCAAAACACACAACAAAGACCTAGGTTTGGCTTTAAGTGGTAAATCCTCAGATGAAAAGTTAGAGATACTTGCTGTAGAGATAGAAGAGCATCTCAAACTGGTAGATCTATCAAAACTAAGTTCGACACTACCATCTTTATATGAAATAATTTCCCTAAGTTATGTGTTTTGGATAGGTTATAGGGTTTGATTAGGTTCAGACTCTAGCTGATTTACACCTTCAAGAAGCCACCTATCTAGTATTCTTCAAAAGTTTGCTTTTGATGTACTCTTTGATCTATCTTGTCTCTTATTTCAATTCTCTAATTATTTCAAAACTCTCTCTATATCTCTATATCAAATTATTAACCCTAATAACAGTGATAGGTTTAAACAAAATATATTTAAGATTAAAACTTTGAAACTTGGGCATTAAATGTGCAGCATACACGGGCCGTGGCATCCATTACTTCATGTCATGTCATGCATTAACACTTGTGCTTTGTGATCCAACCTGAGAAGTTTGTGTTGTGATGCATGTAAGACCATGACATGGTGTGTGTTGTTGTTCCAAAATTTCCAATGAAATACGAGAGTAGTGTGCCATGTGTGCTTGTAGTTTTAGTTTTAAATATACATTTTTGTCTCTTTTTGTTCCCTTTGTCACCTAACACAAAGTAAACACATGAAACATATAGGAAACAATAAATCAATGTAAATATGTGAGAATTGATATATATATATATATAATGAGTATAGAATGTAACTATAAAATAAATATTATAATTCATAAAATGTATCACTTAGATAAAAATATGCAGTTTCCAAAAAGGATTTGACATTTTTAAAGAAGAATATATTAATGTAAGAGAAATTATATATTTTATGTCACAATTTAATGCTCTAAAATTTTTAAAAATAAAAAACTTTGGTATTAACAAAATCTACTATGGTAAAAGACTTAAAAAAAAACTTACAGTACTGTTTTCAATTAAAAAATTTATATAATATAATACTATATATATCAAGTTTATATATAGAGTTACATTCAACTATATAATAACATCTTCTTACTTCTACTTGCGACCCAAGTGTGATAACACGTTTGTTATGCTTATTGTAAGCACCATTGTTGTGTGAGTTGTAACTCAATTACTGGGTAAGGTTTATGTAAAATACAAAGTAAAAAAATTATATAAAATAATGTTTATAAAATTTATAATAATAAAAATAACACTTAATAATAATAAATGAAGTTAAATTTGATGAAGTTTAATAGTGAATATGTATAAATACTTATAATATAATATGAATTATATTCAATTGTATGACATTCAATATAAAATGATAAATTAAATATTTTTTAATAGTAAAAATATATGAATTAAATATAATGTAATGAGTTTAAATAAGATGAATTTAAATATTAAACGGATCTATATGGTCATAATTAACTTGAATTATATTCAATTGCACGATATTTAATGTGAAATAATAAATTAGATTTTTTTCAATAGTAAAAATATATAAACTAAATATAAGATGATATTTTTATAATTATAAATTTTAATAGGTGTTATTTTGATTTAAATATATAATAAAAAAGTTTTAATTTGACCCAATATTGCTAATCTTATAAATATTTTCTCCTCATGTAATCTTTTGTTTTGTTTTTTTGTTTGTTTGTTTGTTTGATTGTTTGATTGTTTGATTGTTTGTTTTTTTCTTTTATAAAAAATTGCATTACAAATGCATGACATATTTTTTAAAGCATTACAAATGCATGACTTTATTAGTGGAGCAATTTAAGTTGACGAGCCACTATCCGAAACCCAAAAAAGGGTATACCGACTTGTTGAAGGTAATTTACTAGCTAGAGTTTGATATGTAAGTTAATTGATTGTATCAAATTTTTTAAAATATTTTAATTTAATAAACCAATTCATTAATTTGTTCTAGGTTATAAAATTAAAACAACAATCTCATTTAATTTGAGAATTTTTTTAATGCTTATTGTAAAAAAAAATTAGATAAATTTATCTTTTTCTTCTTGTTTTTTTTTGTTCGAACGAACATGATTAACGTTTATTTTCGATCTATTTTATTTGTGTTTGACACCAAGCAACAAACCTACCAAATAGTAGTCAATTTAATACTATAAAAATGAAACTTTATTAATAAATAAATTATATTATAAAATTAAATCTTTAGAATTTAAACTATACTACTTTCTTGGTAAAAAAAAAATGCAAGATTGTATGTTCTTAATTGTTACGAATTTCTTCAATAAAACAATTTGGCATTGAAATACACGTTAAAAAAATGATTGTTTGAATTAATAATAAAGATATTATGAAATCCAATTCTAGATATCTAAAGAGCAGATATGATTTTAAGCATTTGACTGAGTTTAATTGTTCTAAGTTGATATATAGAGAGAGATACATTAACATTTGCAGAAAAAACTCTCAAGGTAAGTACATATATACATACATACATGACATGAGTATAGATATTTTTAAGTAAGCCATATATATGTAGAATTATTGCTATTTGACATTGCTGGGTCTATTCCGTAAGCATATACGTTGTCATGGCTACAAGTAATCGAATAATTAATTAACAACATAAAAAACGTTTCTTAAAGTCTTGAATGAATATCTAAGGAAATATTAAATGTCTTTTTTATTTTATAATTTTTGATGAAATGTTTTGTAGATTTATTGGATCTATTTTTATAATTTAATTATATTTTAACACATAAAATTCATTTAAATATTATCCCCAATGCTCTATTTTAATTGTTCAGTTACTAAATTCATTACAGAGTCTACGTGATCCATTGGCCTGCAAAGCTAATTAATAAAATAAACAAGTTTTGGCTTTAATCCAAAGTATTAATTACAAATAATAACCATATTTTTTTTAATTTATTACTTGTAAAGTTTTGAACCAATAAAGAAAATCTCATCATTTTTTTAAGGAAGAAAATCTTATCATTATTAGTAATTATTAGCTATCTAATATCAAACTAATGATAAAAATTTGAGTAAATTTATGTTAATTAAGATTAATTTAATATAATTTAGATAAATGATATTATGGTAGGTTTTTTTTTATATACTATGATAAAATAAAAAGTATAAAATACAAATTAAATAAATATAATAAATAAATAATATAAACGATATAAAAAATAATTCAATAACCTAAAATTAGTTCCGGAGATCAAATAATGCTGTATAGATAGCATACCTATAATTATCTGCTGCAAAAGAAAAAAAAATAGAAATAAGGAATGCCGACCATTTTTTCCCCCTTTAAATCAAATCAATTATAGAATTTGGTGGAGCTGTGTTTTCATAGCTTAATGCTTCTGTTTGTGGTTCCTTTCGATGCCAAGATGCGATATTAACTGTTGCTTTGATTGTCATATTATTCCCAATAAAACTATCAAAAAAAGAATTACAAATGTGCTTTCTCTTGGCTCCATGGTTCTTGTTTTTTTCTTCCTTTTTTTTAATTGTTCCTTCAAATATTATCATCAAAATATTAATTTTTTTAAAAGAAAGAAACTTTCTATAAAATAAGTAGATAATAATTATTTAAATTAATTTTTTTTTCCTATATTTAAATTATTATTATAATATAAAATTTTAATTTCTTAATTATATTTAAATTTATTACTTAGTTATCATCATTAATTATTAGTTATTTTATAATGATATAACTTGTTATATCAAACCCTAGACTTAATATTATATTTATTACATACATCATAATAAATTGAATTATAGTATTTATCATATTTTTTTATTTATTTAAATTCAAAACCTTACTTTATCAATTATTTTTTTGCTTTTTATCTATCTTTCTCCTATTTCTCACTTCTATTTTATATGATTTTAGTATAAAGTCAGCAAAAATTTAGTTATATAAAAAGAAATTATTTATCTATTCGCAAGTTGTTGTTGTTTTCTGTGTGTTTTTTTTTAAATTCTATCTGAAAAATAATAATTCATTTTTTTTCTCGCACACAAAAAAAATTATGAAAAAAATAAATCCACAATCCCAAAACCACCACTGCGGTCGATTCAACAGAATCAGACTCTATCGTCTGATCCAAAACCCACCTTCGTGAAAACCCCACCCAAAACTGTCGCAAAATTGCTACAATTTGTGCCGTATTTTTCAACCACGACCCATGGGCCATCTTTATCACAATCTTTTAGGCCATCGCTATGGATTAATTAAAGATGTAAAATAAAAACATTCAAACTCTAATTATGGATTATTTGTAGATGATCAATGATTAAATCAATGTATTACTTAGAAGGTTTAAGAATTGAATAAATAATAAATGTAAGTTCAAGAATTCAATCTCACGTTATTATTGGAATAATTTTTGAATTTGTGAAATTAATATTTTAATTTAAGTGTTATTCAACTTAAACTAACCATTTCATATAGATTTCAAGCTAATTAAGTAATAATGTATAAACTATAAATAATTAGTTATTTTAGCAATATATTAATATATGTTGAAAATTTAAGATTCATAAATATTAAAATAAATATAGATGGTAAAATGATAATTCTTTTAATCATATATTTATTAATATTAATTAATTAAATTATATATTATTTAATTAGAGTAAATAATTATATAATTAGTTAATAAAAATTTAAAATGTCAAAATATATACTTTGTCGGCGTGTATGCTTGTTTAACAAACAAAGGATATTTTTGATAATTTATTAAATTATAAATTATTTATAAAATAAATATAAATTTAATATAAATAATTAATTTGATTAAATTGAAGCATTTTAAAGAGAATAAAACATCTCTTAGTAATGGGATACCACTACTATGATAGGATATGATTCCTTGTTGGGTTCTAATTGGTTATGAACCAAGAGAATTAAATTGAGTAGTGTTTAGGATTATATATATATATATATAAGCGAGTTATAGAGTTATTTATTTTTAGATTAATTTTCTTTATAGAATATTCTTATTTTATAATAATTAGTATCACAATAATTATTTTAATAAAATTTGATATTAAAAAATTTACTAACAATAATAATTTTAAATTACAATGGATGAAGATACTTTCTCTTCTCACGTTTCGAAAATGTGATATGGTATTAAAGAGAAACAAATTTTTCAAATGATTTAACTTTCGCACAAAAACAAACGATAATGAAAAGGGTTATAACACACTTTTACTATCTTTAAGTAGCAAAGTTTTAAGAGAAGTCTCAAGAAAAAAAGACTACCGACAACTGTGGGCCAGAAAAGTTAGAGAGCTAATATTTGACAAAATCTTTTTATAATCATCTCTATTTTAAGAAACAATTATATTGTCTCCATAAGAATATGAGTTTATTTATAGAATTATAGATAAATTTAATGAAGCTATTGTTAATTCAAAAAATATTAATATGTAATAAATGACGAGGATCAATTTATTTTTCTTCTTAGTTTTTTGTCGAAATCTTATGATAATTTAACAAACATCATAATTTTTAGAAAGAGTTTACTATTTATGGAGGAAGTAAAGATGACCTTACAATCATGTAAATTGAATGGACGACTCAATGGTTCCTATTGTAGGAGTGAGTCTAGTAAAGGATTATCAGTTCGAGGTAAAACATAAAGGAAGAAGAACTACATAAAAAGTTAACTTAAATCACAAAAAAATTATTCAAAGAATAACAATATATGTCATAATTGTCAAAAATAAAGCCATTGGAATATAAATTGCCTAGAGTTGAAGAAAAAAAAAGTGAGTACTTCAAAGTTTGGTGGAACAGTTGTTGCTTGTAGGATAACTGATAAAAATATAATACAAATCAATACGAATGACGATAATATGTGAATGTTAATTGATGTGAGGTATGTGTTAGATCTTTAAATGAACTTAATTTCATTGAGCACTCAAAACTCTTTTGGCTATTCATAATGAGATGAAGGTAGAGTCTAAATTTTCAAGAGGTTTCTTGACAGTTATGAAAGGAAAATTAAAAAAATGGATTGTATATCCTACAAGATGGCACGATGGTAGATGCAACCTTGATTTATTTATTTCTAATTCTGACCAAACCCGTTTGTTGCATATGAGGTTGAACATATATGTGAGTGAAGACTAGATGAGCTTAGTAAGAGAGACCTGTTTGATGGACACCGTACTGGGAAGTTGAATTTTTGTGTGCATTATTTTATCGAAAACAAAGCATAGTGAAATTCAGCACTATAGTTCATAAGATGTGAGGGACTCTTGATTACATTCATTTAGACCTATGGACTCCAACAAGTGCTTCTTATCACAGTGGAGTGAGAAACATGTTAACTTTCATTAATGATTATGCAGGGAAAGTTTGGATATATGTCTTAAAACAGAAGAGTGATGTATTCCTTAAGTTCATGCAATGAAAAACTCTAGCAGAAAAGCAGAGAGAAAAGAAGGTCAAGCGACTCAGAACTGCTAACAGATTAGAATTATGTAACAATGAGTTCAATGAGTTTTTTGCAAATGAAAGTATAACTTGCCATAAAATTGTATGGCATATACCATAATAGAAGGATGTGGTAGAAAAAATGAACATAACATTTCTTAAGAGAGCTTGGTGTCTACTCTCTAATGCAGGCTTTCCTAAGTAGTTTAAAATAGAGATAGTTAACACTACATGTTATTTGGTGAACATATCTCCTTCTACAACTATTGATTTAAAGATTTCAGAGGAGATGTGGCCAAGCTCTACGACATATTATTCAATTTTATGTGTATTTGGGTGTTGAAATTATGCTTATGTTAATGAGGGAAAACTAGAGCCAATGGTCAAGAAATACATACTTTTGAGTTATCAAGATGGTATCAAAGGATATAGGTTGTAGGAACTTAAGGAGTCAAAACTCATGATCAATAGAGACATTACTTTTGATGAGACGTTTATACTTAACCCAAGACCGTACGAGGACCATGATAATAAGGTTGAAGTTCATGGAGTTAACAAAAAGGTGGAGCTTGAGATTGATGTTCCTAAGCAAGAATTGAAGGAGATACTTGAAGATGTTGTATCAATAGAACTTGAATATATATTGGCTAGAAATAGATCAAAGAAATCATACCACTATAATGGTGTGGCAATTTTTCTTGCTTTTGTACTTTAGTATGGTAGAGAGCATTTGAAGAACAAGAACCAAGTTCATTCCACGTTGTAGTTACTTGTGATGAAGCATCACGGTTGATAGGTGTTATGAAAGAAGAGCTTGAATCCCTTTCCAAGAATTAGACTTGATAGCTTGTAAAAAAGCTAGTTATTAAAAAGGTTGTTAGTTACAAGTGGATATTCCTGAATTAAGATAAATGAGGTTCAAAGTGTGGCTTGTACCAAAGGGCTTTAAAAGCACAGTTTTATTCATATGTTACTTGATTTTCTTTATTTGTGCTATTTCTCTAATAACTTACTAAATAATAGACATTTTCCAATTTATAGTACCCATGTCAATGAGGTGCCTCACTAGATAAAAATTTACAAGAGATGTTTATGTCTATTTAAAGTTCGATAAATGAGGGAGCCAAGTATCCTCCCAAATTTGAACTTTACCATTACCAATGTGACATGTCACCTCTACTTTTAGTAACTTGTGTGCTTGTATTGAACTCTTGCATGCCCAAGAGGACGAGCAACCAAGTACGCCCTCCAAGAAAGTTGTTTGTTAGTAATATCAAGCACAATAAATCATAGCCATTAGCGAGTTTGGATTTGATACAAGTGTCCATCTTTGTTTAGACACAAAAGCTAAATTAAAGCTGTCAATATCCTTAAAACCAACCCTCCATGAAACTCTCTCTTAGTTATATGAAACATTGCATTGCAATGTTCAGTATTGCACTAGCCACCAATTTCAATGACAGTTCTCTTATTGAGATAAAAAAATTCAGCCCATGAGCAAGTTTTCTTCCTGATTCTTTACAATAGGTAACCTATATACTCTATTTTTTACTCGTTAGAACAAGGCTGGTAACCCAAGATAGCTTTCAAACCCATGGGCAAGGTTAATACCCATCCGACCTTGAATTTCCACCTTTAGCTCGTCATCGGTGTCGGACCCCAAGAAAGTAGCAGAATTTTGAAAATTAGTTACATGTCCTAAAGACCGTTTGTAAGCAAAAAATATTTCTTTTAGTTTCTCTGCTTCACTCAAACTGCTTATACAAAAAAAAAAAATCATAATCACCAGCAAGCAATAGATTGAAAGACAATCTCGACAAATTCTCAAACTAAGTTTATATTGCTCAGTGTTGGAAAAGATGAAGTTTTATTAAAAAAAAATTTGTAAAGCCTTGCCTTGTCCCACATTGTTTTTTTACGATATTAATTGTGCCCCTAGGGACCCACTTTTGTGGAAGGGGAGAGGATCTAAGCAAATGTGATACCACACGCACGCGTCACCGTCGGTCGTGCTGTGCCGAGTCTGTGTGAGGTGAAGTGGTATTTTTTGGAAAAATATTTTTTCTTTTTAGGGAAAACTTTTCCACTTATTTTCTTTCTCAGAATATGACCGTTAAATGGCCGTTTGTCTTCTTTATTCAGAAAAAGAGTTGTTACTCGTATTTACTCACAAAAATGTCCGTTACTCGTCTTTAATTTGAAAATTGTTGTTACTCTTCATTACTCAAAATGGCCGTTACACTCTTAATTCGCAGACATTACCAATTTTTCAAGTAACAAATTTTTTCAAGTGTAGCATTCCGGTCTTCATCTGTGCAGTAAAGTACCGAGACAAAGAAAAAAGATTTTGGGGTGTTTATCCCGGGGATGACGAGGCTGTGTTTGCTTGCACAAATTTGGGCAGAGCAGCGAAACGTCTTAAAGAGAGCGACCTAGTCCGCGACTCAACCCAAGCAGTTACTTTCAAGTTATCGGTAATATTGTTCCTACACTGTTATTACAAACTTGTCTCAACACTTTTAAGACGTATTCAATCTGCCATGTCTACTGAAATACTAATTGTTGATCTAAACAAACCATTCCATTTTGAGGGACTACACTTTAAAAGATGGAGACAAAAAATGTTATTTTTCTTAACCATGAAAAAAGTCGTTTATGCTCTTACTATTGAAAAACCAATACAGTCTACCCCTCCTACTGAAGATGAAACTAAGGATTTAGACATGTGGATGAAAAATGATTTTCTGTGCAAAAATTATATTCTTAATGGTTTAGCTGATGATTTGTATGATTATTATAACTTTGATAAGTATGCTAAGGAAATTTGGGAAGCACTTCAATAGAAGTACGACATTGAAGAAGCTGAAACTAAGAAGTATGTTGTCAGTAGATACATGAAGTTTCAAATGATTGATGGAAAATCAGTGGAAGCTCAATCATACGAACTACAAAAGATAGCACACGAAATAACCTCTAAAGGTATGACTCTAGATGAACAATTTCAAGTAGCCGTTATTATGACTCTAGATGAACAATTTCAAGTAGCTGTTATTATAGATAAATTACCCCTACTTGGAAAGATTTTAAGAATACACTTAGGCATAAAACTAAGGAATTTTCTTTAGAAAGTCTTATAACCCGTTTAAGAATAGAAGAAGCCCGAAAACAAGACCAAAGAGATGAAATACTCGTAGTTTTAAATAACAGTACCAATAAGAAACCCTCCTCTACAATTCTGAAACCTAAAGGTAGAAATATGAAAACTCAGAATCATAATAATAACCAAAATCGCAACCACCAAAATAGAAATAGAAACTATCCTCCCCAGAATGGACCTCAACCCTCTTAAGGAATAACACATTCATGTGTTATAGTTGTAATAGACTTGGCCACTTGGCTAGGAACTGCCGGAATAGGAATCATCCTGCCCCACAGGTGAACCTTACCGAAGATCAACTTATTGCTATGATATCTAAATTCAATTTTTTTGGTGGATCCGAGGGGTGGTAGGTGGACACTGGTGCTTCTCGCCATGTTTGATATGATCGAGACATGTTCAAGTCCTATTATCATTCTGATGATAAGAAAGTGCTGCTGGGTGACTCCCACTCCACTAAAGTTGTTGGTACTGGTGAGGTGGTTTTGAAGTTTATCTCTGGAAAGACTATCATCTTGAAGGATGTCTTACATACTCCAGAGATGAGAAAGAACTTAGTTTCAGGCTATCTTCTTAACAAAGCTGGGTTTACTCAAACTATAGGGGATGATTTATATATTATAACTAAAAATAATATATTTGTTGGGAAAGGGTACGCCACCGATGGCATGTTTAAATTAAATGTTGAAATCAATAAAACATCTTCTTCTGCTTATATGTTGATTTCTTTTAATATTTGGCATGCTAGACTTTGTCATGTTAATAAACGTATAATCAAGAACATGAGTACTTTAGAACTAATTCCTAAACTATCTTTGAATGATTTTGAAAAATGTGATTTTTGTAGTCAAGCTAAAATAACCAAAACTTAACATAAATCAGTAGTTAGAGAAACTGAGCCTTTAGAATTAATTAATTCTGATATATGTGAACTTGATGAAAATTTAACAAGAAATGGAAAACGCTATTTTATAACTTTTATAGATGACTGTTCAGACTACACTTATGTACATCTAATGAAAAATAAAAGTGAAGCGTTTGACATGTGATAACTGTATTTTATATAGTTATTTTCATCAATTTTAGTAATGATAATTGCTATGTTATTTTAATATTTAGTTAATTTTTGTTAAATAAATTAATATTTTCCTTTTATGCATTAAAAATACATTTTTAATAATATTAAATAATTTGTACCGAAAATGTACTTAATTTTATATTTTTTTGTCCACAAATATAATTTCAAATAATATAGTTCTTAATTACAATTTATAAAAATCGAAAATATAATTTAAATTAAATTTGGGCTTAATTATAATAATTTAAATTTTAAAAATTTAATTTAAAATTAACAAAGGGCTTAACTGTAATTTAAGAAAGTTTAAAATGTAATTTGAAATATATTTGTGGGTGAAAATATAATTAATAAAAGTGATTTTTTTTCTTTGTAGGAGAGAGATTCCACGCGCCGTTACGATCCACGCGTCATTTTGGACCGTCAGATCAACGCATCAACGGTTCGGATGTGCGCGTGCTGTTCAAACCCGACCAAGGAGAGTGGGTGCAGGGATTTCCTCCATCGCGCGGCTCGGTGCCCGAGTGGGGCCCACCTGTCGCGCAGGTCGGCGTGCAGACCTGTCCCCCACCTTCGCGCGCCCCTTTCCCGTGCGGTCGATCCACGTGCGCTCGGTTATTCCACGAGCCATAATCTGCCACGTGTCACACTTTATATTAAAGCAAATCATGTTCAGACACATGGCAAGTTACAATGAATGGTAAAGCATAGGATCAAGTCCCCGTTCCAACCGTTGTCTCCCACGTTTGGCGTGCCATTTTCCCGTGCGCCGTTCCTGCGTGCAGCCGGTTTGTTCACCCAATGATATGCTACCACGTGGCCTTAGGAAATCTTGTAGCGAATCAGATGCTGACATGTGGCACACTGATTGTATTTAGAATATCAGAAACGGCGCCCTCTGTTTCATCTTGCACGCGTGTATTAAAATACAAAATTCTATTTTCGCGTGGACGCAGATTTAAGGGAAAATGTCGGGTTTTGTTTTCGATATATTTTTTATGCGTGTTAAAAAATGTATTATTTTAGATGTATTTTTTTAGCTATAAATATGTGATATTATGATAGAGACACACAACAAGTTTTTGGTGCCGTTGCCGGAGATTTGGTTTACTATTTTCATTGTTGATATTAATACCAATCAATCTGATTTTAATTCAAAAAAAAGTTTATTGTTGCGTGTTTAATTTATTTTTCAATTTTCTCGTGGGTTGAGATTTTGTTTGACACACAAATCTTATCTCATATAAAGAAAAATAAATTTATTTTTTTGCTTATTGTTGTTTTTTTTATCTTGTAATTTTCTCGTGGGTTGAGATTTTGTTTAACACGCAAATCTTAATTCACAAAAGGAAAAAAAATAAAAAAAATAAAAAAAATTATGGTTATTGTTTCTTAATTTATTTTTCAATTTTCTCGTAAGTTGAGATTTTGTTTGACACACGATCTTAACTTATACAAAGAAAAACAAATTGAGAAGTCAAGCTGAAGACTATAAATCAAGCGCTTCTTGGGAGGCAACCCATGTGTTTTATTTTTTTATTATTTTTTTTTGCCTGTATTACTTTTTATATTTTGTTATGTTATTTTTTTTCGTAGGTGCAAAGTGGAGGTAATGAAGAAATTTTGGCTTAACCTATCAAACAAACCAGGAAGTTTCTTTAAACGCATCTCATATGTTCTTTAACTTTCACACATTGAAGACAATGTGTATATTAAGTTTGGGGGTGGTAGATATATTGACTTAAATGATCATGTAGTTATAGAATCAAATTATGCTTACTTTTATGAACATAGGTTCCCCTTTAAATTTGAAAATAGTGGGGGCTCGTCTTCTAGTAGTTTACCCATAACTAGAACTAGTGAACAAAATGAAGAATTAAACACTGAAATTAGAAGAAGTAAACGAGCTCGAACCCTTAAGGATTTTGGGTTTGAATTTTATGCTTACACCTTAGAGGAAGATCCTTAAACTATTAAAGAAGCATTATCTTCTTTAGATGCCAACTTATGGGAAGAAGCCATAAATGATGAAATGGACTCTCTTGAGTATAATAAGACTTGGCATTTAGTTGACTTACCTCCTGGTTGCAAAACCATTAGTTGTAAATGGATACTGAAGAAGAAATTAAAACCCTATGGTACTATTGAAAAGTACAAAGCTCGTCTTGTAGTTAAAAGGGTATAGGCAAAGGGAAAATGTAGATTTCTTTGATACCTTCTCAACAGTCACACGAATAACTTCCATACATGTACTTTTTTCTCTTGTTGCTATCTATGATTTAGTAGTACACCAAATGGATGTTAAAACTGCTTTCTTAAATGGTGATTTAGAAGAAGAAATTTATATGGATCAACCTGAAGGTTTTGTTATCCCAGGTCAAGAAAATAAAGTTTGTAAATTTGATAAATCCTTTTATGGTCTAAAACAAGCACCTAAGCAATGGCATGAAAAATTTGATAATCTAGTTAACTCACATGGATTCAAAATAAATGAAAGTGACAAATGCATATATTATAAATTAGAAGATAACATTTGCACTATTATATGTTTATATGTGGATGACATGCTTATTTTTGGGTCAAATATTCATGTTGTGAACAATGTGAAAACTTTGTTAAGTGCTAATTTTGATATGAAAGATCTCGGAGAAGCGAGTGTAATCCTTGGTATAAAGATAACTAGGTCTGAAAAGGGAATTTCTCTAGATCAGTCTCACTACGTTGAAAAGATCTTAAAGAAATATAATTACTTTAATTGCAAACCTGCATGTACTCCTTATGATCCTAGTGTAAAGTTGTTCAAGAACATCGTAGATGGTGTTAGAAAAATTGAGTATGCAAGCATCATTGGTAGCTTACGTTATGCTACTGATTGCACTAGACCAAGCATAGCTTATGTTGTGGGACTACTATGTAGGTTTACCAGTAGACCTAGTGTTGAGCATTGGAATGCTCTTGAAAGGGTTATGAGATACCTTAAAAGAACTATGAACCTTGGATTACATTATAAAAAGTTTCCCGCTGTTCTAGAAGGATACAGCGATGCAGATTGGAACATTTTATCAGAAGAAACAAACATAGCTGGTGGAGCTATTTCCTGGGAATCTAAGAAACAAACAATATTGGCTCAATCTATAATGAAGTCTGAAATGATAGCACTAGCCACTGCTAGTGAAGAATCAGGCTGGCTAAGAAGTCTATTAGCTGAGATCCCTGTATGGGAAAGATTGATACCAACTGTCTTGATCAACAGCGATAGTACTACGGCTATTGCAAAGATTCAAAACCGTTACTACAATGGCAAGAGACGACAGATACGTCGTAAGTATAGTACTATTAGAGAATTTCTCTCTACGGGAGCTGTAAGAGTGGATCATGTACGTTCTGATGAAAATCTGGCAAATCCTTTGACGAAAGGATTACTGAGAGAAAAGGTTTTCAAAACCTCAAAAGGAATGGGATTAATGCCCTTAGAATGAAGATTCACTTGTGATGGTAACCCAACTTATAGACTAGAGATCCCAAGAAATAAGTTTATAGGGTAATAACAAGTCATGAAGTGATATGAGAGGTATCATGCTATTTTCAAATCCGATTCTATATTGTTAGAAGCATGAAGTCCTGAAGCGATAGAAAAGGATGAGTTAATTATTAAACTCTTAATGAGTTCTATACTCTATGTGGAGTGGAGTACATAGCTATATGAGTACTCTTGATAGACTCACCTATGTGAATGTGGAAGTGTGGCTGCTTTCTATGAAAATTTCTTGTGCAAAAATTTACTAGAGCGTTCATTATACTGGGATACACGTGCATGACCATAAAGCACGGGCTTTTCGAACTACCCCTTGGAAAGGTTGTGTGTGTGATGATTGTTAGATATAGAGTTCAAAACTATGAGTTACTCTAGTATATTCTAAAGCATCAAGACTATGCAAAGGTTCAAGTCGATAGACACCTTTTCGCTTATGGACAATCTTATAATTTTTAATTGATCGGTTGCTCGATGAAAATTATTTTTATATAAAATTCTAGTATGGGATTGTTGGAAAAGATAAGTTTTATTAAAAAAATATTTGTAAATCCTTGCCTTGTCCCACATTTCTTTTTTACAATATTTATAAGATGTATAAATAGTGAATAGTTGGCTATTAGGATTGGGCCCCAAGGGGTACCCACTTTTGTGGAAGGGGAGAGGACATAGGAAAATGTGATACCACACACGCATGCGCGTCGCCGCCGCTGCCGTCCGTCCGACCAACCTGCCGTGCCGTGCCGAGCCGAGTCCATATGCATGTGCGTGTGTGTGAGATGAGCTGGTATTTTATTTTTTGGAAAAATATTTTTTCTTTTTAAGGAAAAATTTTCCACTTAGAAAAATGGTTGTTATATATAAATTGTTTTTTCTTTTCTTTCTCATAAAAACAACCGTTATTTTCTTTTATCAGAATATGACCGTTAAATGGCCGTTTGTCTTCTTTATTCAGAAAAAAGAGTCGTTGCTCGTATTTACGCACAAAAATGTCTGTTACTCGTCTTTAATCTAAAAATGGTTAGAATGGTTGTTACGCTCTTAATTCCCAGACATTACCGTTATTATCATAATTGCCACACGGTTTCTAAAACCTATAAAAAGAGGGCCTTAGCTCTTAGTTTCTACATAACAATCTCTATAAACTCATCTCACTACAAACAATTCTCTCTGCAACTCTAAGTTATTTTTCCAGTTTTCTGAGCAACAAATTTTTTAAGGTGTAGCATTTTGGTCTTCATCAATATAGTGAAGTACCGAGACAGAGAAAAAATATTTTGGGCTATTTTATCCTGGGGATGACGAGGCTGTGTTTGCTTGCACAAATTTGGGCAGAGCCGCGAAACGTCTTAAAGAGAGCGACCTAGTCTGCGACTCAACCCAAGCAGTTACTTTCAAGTTATCGGTAATATTGTTCCTACACTGTTATTACAAACTTGTCTCAACACTCAGCCTCTTCTTTCGTTAAAAGTTCAGAAAACCCTTCAGCACACAGTAGAAATAGAAAAGGTGAAAATGGGTTGCCTTGTCTTATAACCCCTTTTATGTAAAATATCCTACTAGCTCTCCATTAATTACACATGAGTAGGTCACAGTAGTTACACAACACATAATCCATTCCACCCATTTTTGACAAAAGCCAAGTCCCACACACATTTCTTTCAAAAAGCTCCATTGAATACCATCATATGCTTTACTCGCATCAAACTTAAGGGTCATATAAGAAATCTTACATGTTATTTTACTCTTTTGTCCATGTAGAAATTCTTGTGCTACCAAGATAATGCCAGTGATAAATTGTTGTGGACTGAAAGCACTTTGATTTTCACTAATAACATTACCAACAACCTTGCATAGTTGGTATTTATACCACATTACATAGGTTAATATGGCGTACTTATGTGCCAAACTTTATATTCAATCTAATAGCAAGACTTCACATGTATCTTATCTTAAAAATACTTTACTCTTCTGGTATATTAACCAAAAATACCGTTACTCTTCCGGTATATTAACCAAGAATGTTTGCTTAATACTAGTTATTTATATGAACTTTTTTTAATAAAATTTTGCATGTGACATGCCTTAATAAATGCATCAAGACATACCAATTAGGTTGACACCTCTATATCACTCTACTCATCTAGCCCTTCAATTACAAATATTATTAAATAAAGAAAAAAAATACATAAACTAAATCATAGTAAAAACTATAACTAGACTTGCTATTAGAATCCAAATAAAAGAAAAGATTAGCGAATAGTGAAGTATCCCACCACTGTATCTTCGTACAAATTCTAGGAGCCTTATAGGCTATACTATAGGTTACAGCATTACCCTTTCTATAAATATGAGAATAGTGGAACTCTATGTAAGTAATTTTCTTTAAGTATTCAACCTAAGTAGAATACCATCTCCATGGCATTGAAAGATATCGAGTCCAAACAAGAGTGATAACATAAACAAAATCTGACTCTAACCAAAATTTTTGTCACCTAAAGTTGGTAGTATACATCACTACATGAATGGACGTTGCTATTTCTACATCAAATGCATATGAGACCGTAAGTGGGATATAGAAATATCCTTTGATGGAGGATATTGATGTTAGAAAATTACTAGCATAAGTAAATAACCTTAGCAACCCAAAAGCAACAACATCTATATCAATCTTGATCTATCTCGAAAGTGGTGTCCTCCAAGCAACCTCTACAATTTATGGAGCATTTCGTGGGATGCCTTATTGACAAGTGCTTGAAAAGGATTCATATTCTGTGATTTAATGTGCTTATTTGGAATGAATAGGTTTGAATGTAGCATTTTTACTTGACTATTTATACAAATCTACATTTTATGAGCCACGAGTATGTTTTGATGTATTTTAGGTATTTTTAGCTTTAAAATAGGTAAATAATGTCAACATAACACATGAATATACATCATTTGGAGTACTCAAATAACATCCTAAGTGTAAAAGAGATTGAGACATTTAAGCATTACACCATGAATCAATATACTGTGTAACGGGAAAATACAAAGGGTTGACATAAACAACACGCACCTAGGTAGATATTTTGTGTAATGCATCAGCCAACCTATGTGTTTTACTATTGGGGGCCAATCAAACATTGCACACCATAGTATAAGAAAAGGTGTGTCACTATTGACGAGTTTCAGGTTGCACCATAGGGGAGATTTTTATCTGTGCACCATGAAGAGAATTTGTGTGATGTAGTTTGTGTACCAAAACTAGGACTCCTAATGCTTACCATTATTTTACATGAAAAGAGGTCCCAAGAGTTCATTGTTACATATGAGACTTTAAACAATTCTAGAGCAACATGTGGGAAATTTTTCATAGACAATAAGAGAAGAAAAGCCATTCTAGAGATTCGATAGCCCTTTGAAGATAGAGATTACACACTTTTGATGAAAGAAACTTTATCCAATCTATTATTGGTATTTAACTAGGAATCTTTTTATTTCCTAAGATTAATAGATATTTTAATCTGATCATGGATGTTAATCTAAGGATGTCTGTTAATTTTACTATAGAGATTTAGCTTTGCTGTCGTGATTGCTTAAATTATTTATGTGAATATTTTTATAATTAATTAAATAAAGATTGTTTCCTGATTCAAGGTTTTATTTCAAGATTTTTCTATGAACAATTTATTGGCCATTTATTCTTCATATATAGATTGAAAGTTTGATAATTAGGTTTTAGACACATCATCTAGATCTAATTTAAACAACTTAAAAAAGAGTTTAAATTGAAGACTTAACCATTGCATTGATTTAAATGGTTACAATTTTCTTGGACATTGTAAGTTCTATTGTACTCTGTATCTTTTTATTGACTTTCCATATACAAAGCATGTTGTTTGTTTATTTTACTATTCTATATTCCTTTGTGTAAGGTTGGTTATTATGAATTAGTAATAGATGCATGAACATAGTTAGATATACTTTGTATGCAAGCATGTTTACACACACCATGATGATTGGTTTTCATAATGTTTATGCTAGGTTAAGAATTGTGATTTTCAATGAGAGAGCATTGATGAGTGCTCAAAAAGTACTAAAATTACCATGATTTTATGTACGTTAATTAATTAAAAATATATATATTTATATGATTTTATCATATATTTATACAAATATGTTTTTTCAGAATCATGGGTATTTTTATTATTTTTCATGTATTTATTAAAACAATAACTTAAAGACTCAAAGAAAAATACCGGAGGCAATACATCGCAAATATATTCATAAATTAAATGAGGAAAGGTCAACAAATATGGAAAAATTGGTCAACAAATGAGGAAAGGTCAATACATCGTAAAACAACGCTCGCGCATCACCTAGCCCTCGCACATACGCTTCTATCAACGCCCAGTCAACACGCGCCGCATCGCCCAGTCCGTGCGTGCCTGCTCTCCATTCCGCGTGGACCGCTGCGCCCATGTGCCCCAATCCGCACGCGCCGCCGTGCCTCACACCACTATGACATCAAAAATGATGTCATCATTCACTATTCCCTGTTTCCACCATTTTTAATCATTATTTCACCCATTTTTTCTTCCCCTCCTTACCTATAAATACCCCCATTCTCTTCACTTTAAACCACACCTAAAAACACAAAAAAAAACACATCTTCTCTTCTCTTTCTTTCTCTCCATTTCTTAGTTTTTAGCTTTTCTTAGTTAGTTTTTCTTAGTTTTAGAGTTCTTCTCTTTTTGAGAAGAACTAATTATATTTTTGTAATTTATTTGCTTTTTGATTCAATAAATGGAAGTGCAAATTCCGTTTGGAGGTTTTCCAGCAACAGGAATAACATCAAAGTACTGTAAGGATTTTATTTTCTTTACAATTATTTTTTATGCTTTATTCTTATATATTATATTTAATTTGTCTGTGATTAAATTTAACTTTGCTGGTTGTTTGTAAACATGATATAATAATAACGTTGTTATGCTTACGAAATATTAAATAGGTAAAAATCTCTAAAATGAATTGATTTTATTTTTATTCAAGATTTTATATTAAGAATGTTAGAGAGAAATATATTATTTTTCATTACAAACTTAAATCTGAAAATTAGATTTTAAGGTTTAGTTATCCGGTCTGATTTAGAGTAGTGCTCTTTTATTTGTTGGTACAATCGCTCGGTAGTTATAGTGAATCTCTATTTCAAAAGTTTTTATAAGAATTATTATCTAAAAATGTATTGACAACATGTTTTCAATAGTAGTTTTAAAACTTGAAAGTTAGTACTTGGATAATTAAATTTTTAGGTTTAATTTGGACACCTTGAATAAAGTTTAAACTGTCTAACTCCACCAAAGGTGTCATTTAAATGGTTCATATTTAATCTCTTAAAAAAAGGAATTAATTTAATTAAACAAATTAGTTATCAACTCCACCCATAGGTGTTAATTGATTTGTTTAGTTAACAAAGAATATCTAATCCCACCAAAGGTGGTATTCATATAAAAGAGGGAGAATCAATAAATATCAATTTATATCTTTAATAACCTAAATAATATGAGCAAGCATAATTAACTTAGTTATTATATCCATAAATACTTCACTATTATAAAAGATAAAATTTTCATAAATGTTTATTGAATCCATATCTATGTTTATTTTTATGTTATTAGATTAGAAACACAAAAACCCAAATATCGTGGCAGGCGCGCACTGACTGGGCATTTAATGGGTGTGCACGTGCGCGGACTGGGTGATGTACGTGCGTTTTTTGACGTGGTTGGGCGGACTGCGCGCGTTGGCTAGTGCTGCTGGGCGGTTGCGTGCATGATTTCCTCCTTTTTGACATTTTTGACCCTTTTGACCCATTTTCTCCAATTTTTCCATATTTGTTGACCTTTCCTCATTTAATTTATGAATATATTTGTGATGTATTGCCTCCGATATTTTTCTTTGAGGCTTTAAGTTACTTTTTTAAGCGAAAATACCTGAAAAAAATAAAAATACCCGTGATTCTGAAAATACAGATTTATATAAAATATGATAAAATCATATAAATATATATATATATATATTTAATCAATTAACGTGCATAAAATCATGGTAATTTTAATACTTTTTGAGCACTCATAACAACCCCTAACCAGCTTCTTACTAGTCCCTTAACAAGAGAAGCGATAAAAACTAAAAATTAAAATATCCTAAATCACTTGCGTGGATTGAAACGGTTGCATTTAGCCTATGTAATAAGCCTTTTAAACCCCTAGGTTGTCCTAGTGGATGAGTTTGAGTCTCGTGAGGGTTTTCAGTAATGATACCCACAAATATTGAACTAAATGTAAAAATTAAAAGAAATAATAAAAACAATTAACTTAAAAACTAAAATTACAACAAAATCAAAAATTAACTTTTAGAATAAAAGAAAACAACATAACACAAAAATATCTCATACTTTTTAATCTCCTTTAAGATCATAATTAAAATCTCAAGCATAAGTTATTTTAATCTTCTTAAACAATCATGATTTATTATAATAATTAGTCGAAAATCATTTTCATATTTCATATAAAAAATGTATCAATTTAATTTCACCCAATTTCAGTGTCTAGAATCCAAATTCGCTTCGACTCTATTCCTCACTAGTAAATACTCTCAAAACACTGAATCCTATGGGTTCAAACACTCATACTAATTTATATGCGAAAGAGTTGATGTAAATAAATGAACTAATATGTTCACATATGTATAAAGAATAAAGGCTCAAAGTGTTATTTTGATGTTGATCTCATGAAAGGAATCGAATGTATAAATTATAAAGATATCATATATAAAAATTATTTTCATGCATAAATCAAACTCATTAAGAAAAAATTTCAAGATATATGCCTTTTTACAAATGAAGAAAATGCAATGACTTTTTAGGGAATTACTTCCTATATCTTTCTTTTGTAATTAGCCTTTACTCACAACTTTGTAGGCAATGTGGGTCATAGTATGTAGATTATACTATATATTCTTTATCTCTCTGTATTTGTTTTTCTGAAGATTTATTTTTCAATATATATATTTTTTAGAGAGTCAACCCATGTACAAATTGTACATTTTTTTTTAGGATTTTGGTAAGTGGTTAATTTTGTGACTTTTCTGTTTGATTTTGGTTTAGGTCACCCAATATATGTATTTTTTTTTGTAACAGTCATGCACGAATGAGATAAAAGCATATACTATCAATTTCTACTTAAATAATTTAATCTAAGTAAAAATAATAATAAAAAATTTATGACACTCTATTAAGATGAGAAAAAAATTCATACATTCAATGCTAATACCTATAGAGATCATCTAAAAAATTGAAGAAATAAGAAATGTGTTTGGAGTAGAAAAAATATATATTTCACTCTGAATAAAGGAAATTAGGCTCAAATTATATCTCACAAAGGTAGTCTCTACTAAAAAAAATTCATAAACACCGATTTTGGGTTTAATATAATTTCTACATCTTATCAAGAAATACTAGTTATGACAAAAACTAACTAATTACAAAAAACAATTACAATATATTTCATGATATGTTTTCAAAAATTAATCTAATAGTACAAAAGACTTAACTATTAACTTAAATTTGATTTAAAGAAATGATAAAGTTTTGTGAGAATTTTTAAAGCTAATTCTAAAATTCCAAAAGTTACTAAATCACACAAAGAAAATAAAACCAAACACAATAAAAATGAAAATGTGATCATAAAATAAAATAAAATTTTTTATTTTTATTTTTATTTTTTAAAAATTGTTAATTTGTTTTTTTTTTAATTAAGTATGGTAACTTTTCACCACCCCCAACCTAGAACTTACATTGTCCTCAATGTAACAATTGTAAATTAAAGATAAAAAGAAAAGAGAAGAAAGATTACCTATTTCCTCAGAATGTACAAGTAGTAATGAAGAAATGCAGGTGTATCCATCATATTCATCATTAAAGTTCACACAAACAGATGGCTGTGAACTTCTAACATCTGAACAAATATTTTTAGTTTTAACAATTTTAAAATTATTAACATGTAATTAAACTAAAATAAACAATATAAATTAAATAAATAAAACAAATAAAATAAAATTACCTAAAATGATGGGTTGCCTCCCATCAAGGGCTTAGTTTATCGTCTTAGCAAGACGAAAATTGGGGATTTCATTTTAAGTAAACTTAATGTCCCCACATCATTGAGTCAATCAAACCTACAGGTAAGACAAGATTGTCTACCTATACTTTTTCAGTCATGCCCTATTAATTTTCAAATTTGTTTGTACTTAAAACTAGGGGCATGCTCGAGGGTTTTAGATAACCCACATCTAGGAACAAATCAAATAATTAAGGTATCAAAACATAATTTTACCTAGATCAAACAAAGTAACTAACTCCTTAGATTGTAATTAAAACTTTAAAATTTTGGAGATAGTTTCAGAATTTTTTTTATTCTTTATTTTTTTAATTTTTTTAAAGTTAAAATAATATAATCATTATTAATCAAGAGTGCTCCTAGGAAAGAATGGTGGTGCAAAGGCTCCTTAAAAACCATCCTCCTAGAGAGATATAAATAAATAAATAATTTGGTTTTATATTTAAAATAAAAAAAATCATAATTATTTACTACACAAATTGTTTTTAAAATTTTGATAAATAATTTAAAAACGCTATTGCTTTCCTGGCAACGGTGCCAAAAATTGATGAGTAAAAACCGGCATCGCCGATCCTGCCAATATTTTGGTTTTATATTTATAAAACTCTCGAAAGTGCACGAATCATTTCATAGAAAATGATAAGTATACTCCCAAGGTCGATCTAAGGAAGGAATATATGTGGTTTTTAATTTATTATTCAAACTTTTAAAAACGAAATTAAATCCTAAACATCCTGTCACGATATTTGGGTTTTTTGTTTCTAATCTAATAACATAAAAATAAACATAGATACAGATTCAATAAACATTTATGCAAATTTTATCTTTTATAATAGTTGAGTATTTATGGATATAATAACTAAGTTAATTATGCTTGCTTATATTATTTAGGTTATTAAAGATATAAATTGATATTTATTAATTCTCTTTTTTTTATATCAATACTAACTTTGGTGGGGTTAGATATTCTTTTTTAACTAAACAAATCAATTAACACCTATAAGTGGGGTTAATAACTAATTTGGTTAATTAAATTAATTCTTTTTTTTCTAAGAGATTGAAAATAAACCATTTAAATGCCACCTTTGGTGGGGTTAGACAGTTTAAACTTTATTCAAGGTGTCCAAATTAAACCTAAGAATTTAATTATCCAAGTAGTAACTTTCAAGTTTTAAAACCACTACTATAACATGTTGTCAATACATTTTCAGATAATAATTCTTATAAAAAATATTGAAATAGAGCTTCACTCTAACTACCGGGCGATTGTACCAACAAATAAAATAGCACTACTCTAAATCAGATTGGATAACTAAACCTTAAAATCTAATTTTTAGATTTAAGTTTGTAATGAAAAATAATATATTTCTCTCTAACATTCTTAATATAAAATCTTGAATAAAAACAAAATCAATTCATTTAAATATTTTTACCTATTTAATATTTTGTAAGCATAACAACGTTATTATTATATCATGTTTACAAACAGCCAACAAAGTTAAATTTAATCAAAGAAAAATTAAATATAACATATAAGAATAAAGCATAAAAAATAACTGTAAAAAAAATAAAATCCTTACAGTACTTTGATGTTATTCCTATTGCTAGAAAACTTCCAAACGGAATTTGCACTTCCATTTATTGAATCAAAAAGAAAATAAATTACAAAAACCTAATTAGTTCTTCTCAAAAAGAGAAGAACTCTAAAACTAAGGAAAACTAACTAAGAAAAGCTAAAAACTAAGAAATGGAGAGAAAGAAAGAGAAGAGAAGATGTGTTTTTTTGGTGTTTTTAGGTTTGGTTTGAAGTGAAGAGGATGGGAAGAAAAAGTGGGTGAAAAATGATTAAAAGTAGTAGAAACGTGGAGTAGTGAATGATGATATCATTGCTGACGTCATGGTGGCATGGGACGCGGTGGCGGCGCGCGAATTGAGGTAGATGGGTGCAGCGGCACGCGTGGACTTGGCAAAGATGGATGTAGGCGTGAGTAGCACACAGAATGGAGAGCAGACACACGTGGAATGGGTGATGCGACGCGTGTTGATCGGGTACTGATGGGCACGCACGCGAGCAAATTAGGTGATGCGTGCACGTTGGCCAGCGTTGTTGGGCGGATTAGGTGATGCACGATTTCCTCCTTTTTGACATTTTTGACCCATTTTGTCCAATTTTTCCATATTTTTTGCCTTTCCTCATTTAATTTATGAATATATTTGCGATGTATTACCTCCAATATTTTTCTTTGAGTCTTTACGTTACTTTTTTAAGCAAAAATACCTGAAAAACAATAAAAATACTCATGATTATGAAAAGATAGATTTATATAAATATATGATAAAATCATATAAATATATATATTTTTATTTAATTAACGTGCATAAAATCATTGTAATTTTAGTACTTTTTGAGCACTCATCAAGCATGCAAACGAGTTAACATTTTCACTCATGTTTTTGGTTCATTTCGAGGGTAAGTATTTATGAAATTTACTTAATATTTTTTGAAAAAAATGAATATCTTCTTTTGGACCTCACCACCACCCTCGCTACGGACCTTGCCACCACCCTTGCTATATCACCCTTAGTGAAGTGGTTGGTAGGGGGGTTGAAAAATAGCTAGTAAGGTGGCCGTCTAAGACTCTCTAAATACCTTATATTCTCTCATTTCTTCACCCACGTTTTTAGTACCAAAACTTTGCCAAAATTCATATTGAGATTTACATATATTTTTTGAAATCATTTTAGAGAGCTTACATTTTAGTATGGGTCATTTAGTGAGTTAAGTGATCAAATTGTTATCCATTTATATATGTGGTTTGATTGAGTGTCTTCTTATATGATTTGATATCTGTGGAGGACTATGTATTCCTTTAAATTTTTAGTTGCTAAACTTTGTGATATTGATCTATGGTTACCAATCACATCACATTAGGTGATATTAATTGTGAAGGATAGCCGAGGATTGCGTGTCAAACCAAGTCATTGTAGAAGTAACAAGTAAAAGCAACAGTACGCATTTCATATAACTATTCCGTCTAATAGAGGTAATAATAGTTTTATTATCTATTGCAGTTATAACTATTTTATTGTTTAGTGGATTACTTATTACTGAGTGGTTGTCTTATGTAATTCGAGGACGTTACCATATAGATATGGTCTCTATGTGGGTTTATACACGGTCGCAAGTAATAACATTTATAAGTAAAGATCGATCCCACGGAGATTTGTTACTATAGTTTGTTGAGTACTAAAATTATTTCTCTCTGATTTTATCCAAAATAATCGTTGATTAAAAAAAAGTAATAAGAAAATAAAAGAACTCTAGGATTGCAATTCTTCACCAAACTAATCCACTCCAATCATATTATTTTCTTTGGATTTATATTTTTTAGTACATTTTATTTGTCAACCGAAAACTTCTTTTTATTCATACATCTCTTCCGGAGCCCGTACAAACACACCTCGTTAAATTAATTCACTATATCTACATGAGAATTAAATTCACCAAGATTCATTACGTTCTAAGTTTTCAAAGGCCACACATACAATTAGGGTATATTCCTATCCTTCATCATACATGTCATTTTATCTACGAAGCAATATACACAAAATGCCTTTCTCAAGTTTATTTTTATGCCACAAATCGTTTTGATAAAATTCGTAAATAATCAAAAAGCATTAAAGCATGAAGATAAAACGAACAAATCAAACGTCTTATAAATCTATCAAAAATAATTAAAATCAAAGCTTCATAGAATTTGAATCAAATGCAACCACTAGAAAAATTAAATTACTTCATAAATTAAAAATAAAAATTACAACATATGCGAGAAAAAATTAGAAGAAGAAGAAAAGAAATTAAAACATCACATACGAAAAATATTTGGCACGTGTAGAACACAACAAAGCCAAAAAATGGCTTCGCGTGTTCTACGAGTCCCAAAACCGAACACCACAAAATTTCTACACTACTTTCAAAAACTCTTCTCCAACCAAAAAACTTTTTTACAACTAAAAACTATCTCCTATTTATAGCTAAAAAATACATCTAAAATATTACATTTTTTATTTTATTTTTTTATCTAAAACGCAACGTAATTAATTTTTATCGAAAAAAATAAAATCACGCGTATCGATTTTTGTATCGAAAAAATATAAATTATTCTCACGCGCGTAGACAGGGCGCCAGGTGCGTTCTTTTAATTCAAAGTGCATGCCACGTGTCGCTTTCGATTGTGAAACAATTAGTGGGACACGTGGCGGCATCTCATTCGTTGAAGCGGATGGGTGCACGCAGAACTTTGTCGCACGGGATTGGGGGCGCGCGTAACGGACGCGGCGGGAAACGGGACACGATCCCGGCGCGGTCGCGCGCGTTAAATCGCCACGTGTCGGACTTTGATTAGCTTAAATATTCTTGGGACACGTGGCGGTTCGATTCCGTAAAAATTGAAGATGCCGCAGCGCTTGTATGGGCCGCGTCACGCGAGGATTTGTTACATTAGCGGCTCGGTGCTTGCGGACGACTTGGATGGACCGACGCTTGATCTGGACCGTCGATTTGATCCGGTCGAGGAGAGATCGCCTCGAGGAATCTGGCAACGGGGCATGTGGGGCCTTCGACGGCCAGCCGCGCGACACGTGGGACCAGTACATCGCCACGCCGAGCCGCGTGAAAGGAATATCTCTGTCCCCAATCGCCTTTGTCGAAGCTTGATGGACACGCGCGAATGCGAGCCGTTGATCCATGATCGGACGGTCCACGTTTGGCGAGTGTGATGATGTGGCGTGGACTTCATCTCCATATGAGAATATTCAAACTTTTATAAATTATATTTTTTACCCACAAATTTATTGCAAATTACATTTTAAACTTTCTTAAATTACAGGTTTAGCCCTTTACTAATTTTAAATTAAATTTTTTAACTTTTAATAATTATAATTAAGCCCAAATTTAATTTAAATTATATTTTTCGATTTATATAAATTGTAATTAAGAAACTATATTATCATAAATTATATTTGTGGACAAAAATACGAAATTAAGTACATTTTAGATACAAATTATTTAATTTTATTAAAAATGTATTTTTAGCAAATAAAGGAAAATATTAATTTATTTAACAAAAATTAATAAATATTAAGCGAGCATAGCAATTATCATTACTAAAATTGATGCAAATAAGCTGTATAAAATACGGATTATCAACACCCAAACTTAAGTTTTTGCTAGTCCTCGAGCAAAAGGAAGAAAATAAAACAAAGATACTTGCATTTAAAATAGTGATTTTCAAAATATTTCTTTTTAAACATTCCATATAACATAACTCAAAAGAAATAAAAGAATTTTATCTAAGCATCAAAATCAATTTAAAAGCATATAACCTTTTACAATGAACTTTTAAGTGTATTGTGTGAAGTCTTTTCAAATTTTATCACATGCAATCCGGATCAGTTTATACAAATATAAAATCAAACAAATTATCATGAAATCACAAATCTCATAAGTTTATTTTTCATTTCTCTCTCCACTAATGTAGACAAACACAAAACACCAAATCAATAGGACTTTATAAAGCTTGTAATGTATGGCTTAGGTAAAGGAAGGAATGAAGGACAATATTTAGCTTAAAACTTTTCCCGAGCATAACATTTCAGGATTGAAAAAGATAATTCTATCATCACAATAATTACAACCAGATTCGGGATTTATCATCACATACACCATAATTTTTTATTTCTGCTTTTTTTTTTCTCATTTCTTTTCTTTCTTTTTTTTCTTTTTTTTTTCTGTAACCCTTTTTTCCGATATATCCTTCAACATTTACTAACAATTGTAACATGTTAGTGAAATAAGAACATTAGGTATATCTAAACATATATATATATATATACTTTTTAGATAGGCTTTTGAAATGAGACATATATATATATAAACTTTGAAGCTCAAATGGGGTATACTATGGATAATGCATGTGAGGTAGATAGAAAGGCTCAAACGATCCAAAGATGGCCTAAATCATTTTCTTAGTTAAATGTTATCTATAATTTCGCCTCGAGAGAAAATCAAACAAATTCTAAGAACTGTAACACCACAAAAATCAATCGAATTTCATACTCACATAAACATTCTCTAAATTAGCATAGCAACTCAAAAGTCAAGACTAGTGCTCATGAATATTAATTCTTGTAAAAATGAAATATACGTAAAATTTAATCATCACTTAGACAACATTCAGATTTTTCAAAGAGATATGCATCATTTAAATCGAAGAAACAAAAATAAATCACTATTCATTGCACATATCTTCAAATAACCAAACAAAAAAAAAAAATTCACAAGCAATCACATCCAGAAAGTATTTTAATTCGATCAAGTATATACACCACCTCCAAACTTAATATACACATTGTCCTCAATGTGTGAAAATTAAAGAACATTTGAGATGGGTTTAAAGAGACTTCCTGGTTTAGTTTGTTTGGTTAAATTCCAAAATGGCTTCATTTCTTCATATTTGCACCTACGAGAAAAATTGAAATAAAATAACAACATAACAAAATACAAAAACTAATAAATGCGCAAATAAGAAAGAAAAAAAATAAAATAACATAAAATAGAACACATGGGTTGCCTCCCAAGAAGCGCTTGATTTATAGTCTTCAGCTTGACTTCTCAATTTGTTTTTCTTTTTATAAGTTAAAATTTGTGTGTCAAACAAAATCTCAACTTACGAGAAAATTGAAAAATAAATTAAGCAAGCATAAATAATAAATAAATTTTTTCTATTTTTTTTCGTTTTTTTTTCTTTTTGTGTGTTAAGATTTGTGTGTCAAACAAAATCTCAACGCACTAGAAAATTGCAAAATAACCTAAAAAAAAAATAAAAAAAAAAAAATAAAAAAAAAATAAAAATATATTTATTTTTCTTTATGTGAGCTAAAATTTTGTGTGTCAAACAAAATCTCAACGCACGAGGAAATTGAAAAATAAATTAAACAAGCAACAATAAAAAAAACAAATTTTTTTTTGAATTAAAACCAGATTGATTGGTATTAATATCAACAATGAAAATAGTAAAACAAATCCCCGGCAACGGCGCCAAAAACTTGTTGGTGTGATCCAGCGCGGTCGCACGCATTGTAAATCGCCACGTGTCGGACTTTGATTAGCTTAAATATTCTTGGGACACGTGGCAGATTCTGATTCCGTAAAAATTGAAGATGCACGCCGCTTGTATGGACCGCGTCACACAGGATTTGTTACATTAGCGGCTCGGTGCTGGGCTGACTTGGATGGACGCTCAATCTGGGACCGTCGATCTGATCCAACGGTCGAGAGATCGCCTCGAGGAATACGCGGCCAAACATGTGGGGCCAACACGACTCGGCCACTGCGCGACACGTGGGACCCAACTTGTCACACGCCGGAACGGCGTGAAAGGAATATCTCTGTCCCAATCGCCTTTGTCGAGCTTGATGGACACGCGCGAATCGGCCGTTGATCCGCCGGTCGGACGATTACGTTTAGCGAAGTGTGATGATGTAGCGACTTCATCTCCTGCCAGTAGAATATTCAAACTTTTATAAATTATATTTTTACCCACAATTTATTTCAAATTACATTTTAAACTTTCTTAAATTACGGTTTAGCCCTTTACTAATTTTAAATTAAATTTTTAACTTTTAATAATTATAATTAAGCCCAAATTTAATTTAAATTATATTTTCGATTTATATAAATTGTAATTAAGAAACTATATTATCATAAATTATATTTGTGGACAAAAATACGAAATTAAGTACATTTCCGATACAAATTATTTAATTTTATTAAAAATGTATTTTTAGCAAATAAAAGGAAAATATTAATTTATTTAACAAAAATTAATAAATATTAAACGAACATAGCAATTATCATTACTAAAATTGATGCAAATAACTGTATAAAATACAGTTATCAAGAGCTTACATTTTAGTATGGGTCATTTAGTGAGTTAAGTGATCAATATTTTATCCATTTATGTATGTGGTTTGATTGAGTGTCTTCTTATACGATTTGATATCTGTGGAGGACTATGTATTCCTTTAAATTTTTAGTTGCTAAACTTTGTGATATTGATCTATGGTTACCAATCACATCACATTAGGTGATATTAATTGTGAAGGATAGCCGAGGATTGCGTGTCAAACCAAGTCATTGTAGAATTAACAAGTAAAAGCAACAGTACGCATTACAGATAACTATTCCGTCTAATAGAGGTAATAATAGTTTTATTATCTATTGTAGTTATAACTATTTTATTGTTTAGTGGATTACTTATTACTGAGTGGTTGTCTTATGTAATTCGAGGACGTTACCATATAGATATGGTCTCTATGTGGGTTTACCTAATAACATCACTTGTTATTCATGATTTGTTGTTCTGTTAGTATAATATGATTTTAAGATATATATGTTACAACATACTAAAAATTATTACTTAATTTCTATTGAGTATATATATATTTGTGTTTCTATTGTGTTTCCTACTTTAGTCTTTACTATTCTATTCTTACAAGTTAGGACTGAGTAATTAAAAATTCTATAACTCTTTACCCATATTATGTACTAGGTCACAGATTCTTTCAATTGGTATCAAAATAGAAGCACCCTTTTGGGCTTAACCGCTCCTGTGTTAATTATATTAATGCACATTTTCACACACACACACACACACACATTCTCTCTGATTTAGTCAAGAAAAGAAGTTAATGTAGGTAGACCTCAACTTTTCAATGGGCTGAATTATGCCTACTAAAAATAAAAAAAATGAGGGCTTTCTTATGGCCCCAAGGATATCATGTATAGTTCCTTGTTGAAACCCTCCCTGATAATATTGTGATTTTGAAACCTATAATTGAGTGGACTAATGATGAAAGTAGGGAATCTGAATGGAATATCATGGGGCTTTATGCAATCATTAAGGCTGTTACGTTAGATGAATATCAGAGAATTCAAATTTATACTTTTTCAAAACAAATATGGGACATTTTGGAGGCTACCTATAAATGTACTTCTGTTGTAAAAAGGTCCAAAATTTAGAGATTTTTGAACTTTGTATCATGTAATAGGATGAAACCTTTGAAAAATTATATGCATGTGTTTCCAACATTGTTAACTATTCCTACAAATTGGGTAGACCTATAAGTGAAGAAAAGTATATTGAGAAAATAATTGCTAGCCTACCCTATCGATTTCATGCCAAAGTTTACATGCTTGAGTCCATATAAAAACTGATAAGCTTATTGTTAATGAGTTAGTTGGAGATCTATAAGTCTTCGAACTTCATCGCATATTGTAGAAACAAGATCAAACTACTATTGGGAAGGGAAAAAGTTAAGCTTTCATGACTACTAAGGGTAGTAGTCCCAGTGAAGAAGCTAAATTCATTACTATTTGTGATGATTCTAACCCTGATGAGGAGGAAATGGCTTTACTTGCTCAAAGATTCATAAGATTCTTCAAAAAGAAGAAACTAGAGTATTGGAAAAGGTAGTTCAAGCTCTAAAGGCTCGAAATGTGTAAAAGTTAATGATGACTCAGATAATGAATCTGAGAAACCATGAAAAGGATAGTTAAACAAGATTAGATGTTTCGAATATAGTAAGCCTAGCCACATTGTAGCATATTTTTATATGAAACAAAAATGCACGAATATGAATGCAATAAAGGTTGAGATTACTATTTCAGATGGTACTAATAGTAATGATGAGGATGCCATTAATTTTCTTTCTTTCATTGCTACAAGAAATGTCATTGCTCTTCCAACTGCTACCTTAAATGGTTAAAAGGTTATAGCTGAAGATGATGAGACAAGCAAGATGAGTAGCTCAATTCTTATAATGAACTCCTATTGAAGAACATCAAGTCATAAAAAGCTAAGACAAAAGGCATTGGAAAGCCTAGATGAAAAAGAGGTTGAAATAAATGCTTTGAAGAAAGAATTGGAAGAAAAGAAACATTCCATTAATAGTCAACAAGAGAACCTCACCAACAGATATGAGGTTATCCATAAGAGATATTTTGATTTGCTTGAAAAGTTTAATGATAATCATGAGAAATAAAAGAAGCTTGAGGAAAAATTGAAGGTTCTAAATCCAAGTAAAATTACTCAATTATCTTTCAATCCTAAACCTACTTTTAACCAAATGGATAAAGTTGAATAGTCAAAAAAGTGGATTATTGTCCATGAGAGCACAAAGAAATTTCTAGCTTACTCGTTCATAGAAAAAGAAACAAAGGTTTAAAAAGTTGGGATTCTTAACAATTCTATAGCATATCTTGAATCATTTTTTTAAAGAAAAGGAAGATCTGATTAAAGCGCTGAAAGATAAACTCAATGTGAGTGAAAAGAAATCGGCTCATTCTGCCTCTATTGTTAACAAAATGTTGACTGACTCTATAAATTTGAATGAAATACTCAATAACACTAAGAAATTTGGTAAAAAATGTGGCATTGGCTATAGTGAATGCATGTCTACATCTTCTACTACTGCTCCTAAGTTTGTTAAATCAACCGCTCAAGGTCCAAAGTTGAATACAATTGCCACCACCCAAAAAGGTAAGTCAGTTGTATTGCTTCAATTAGTTTCCTCTAGTAAGGTACACATTTCACCTAAGGCTAGTTCTTCCCTTCGCTCTAGTGGTGGTCTATTGTCTCTACCTATTCCTACTCTTATGTGTCATCACTTTTACAAACTTAGGCATTTGAGACCACCCTGTGAGAATTTGCCTTCTCATTCTTGTATGAAAGTTAATATGAGTACTTATTCTTCTTTTCCTTCATGTTCTACTCCTCAGAGTTAGGAATCTAGGTTCTCTAACTTCACTATTTATGTTTGTTATCTATGTAGCCCTATTGGTCACATGAATAGGCAGTGTCATAGATATGTGAGGAGTATATCTTGGATTTTCCCATTTTTCTCTCCTCCATCTTGTTTTTCTAGATGTAGCTATTATGGCTTATCTGAGTATGTTGAAGTAGGTTACATCATGCACTTGAGGCATAATGCAAAAAGAAATAAATCTACCTCAAAAAGTTTGGTTTGCCTAGTTTATATAGATGATTTAGAGTTTCTAGAAGTTATAAACAAAAGAAACCATGAGTTCCATATACTCCTCATGCTCATATGATTTAGAGACTACTTCCTAACTAAGTTGTCCCTCAAAAATTATTTAAATCGAGGGATGTTGTTTGATCACTATTTTTAGGTGATATAATAGGGTTGAATTATTTATTTCCTTCCTCTCTTTGTTTGTAGTTCTTTTGTAAATGAATTTATATTATTCTTCTTGTGTTCATTTGTTTGAAACTCCTTTTTATCTCTTTCTCACTGCATCTTTGTCTTGCACAGTATATTATTATCATATTTGTTACTACGCTTAATTGTTTGATCCTTTACTAGTATCATTCCTTATTTAGTTGCTTTGACATGTTCTTTATGTGTGTTTGCTTTGCTTACTTCTTGCTTCTTATCTTGTGGTTATTTGCATAAGTATCATGTCATATGTTTTCACCATGTAGGGTCAAATTGTGAGGATTTTTCTTTTTGTAGTCCTATCATTCATATTCCATATCATATAGAATGCATCTCACCTATTTTACTAGGTGCTTCTTTTCTGTACCTAGTATGTTGAGTGTTGATCATCTTTTTGTCTCCTGTTGGTTTCTGGTCAACTTTTGTCTAATCTTCCTCCTCTTGTCCTTTAGTTGTATCTTTAGAAAATGATGAGGTGTTGTTCCAAGCTTGTACTCTAGAGTGTTTCTTTGTACTGTGCTTGTCCTAGTTTTCCATGCAGATCCGTATGTCATATGGATTATTTACCCATCTTTAAGACTCTTGACTTACATACATTGTTATGGCCAAAATTTTGTGTTTAGTTTGCATTCTCAACATTTTCAGTGTTTATCATGTCTAAGCATGTTTCTTGTTTTCAATGTTGAAACATGTGTCCTCCTCACCTATTTAGATGTTTTAGTAGTATATCTTGTTTCATCTCTCTCTTGAGGGTGTTGTTTGTATTGCTCATTAGTCAATTAGTTTCTTCTCTTTTCATGACTAACATTGAGGTAGGTGTTCCCAATGATCTCTTGTGAGGAAACTATGTGTAGTTGGTTGCCATTTCTCTCTGGTGGTAACATTATATGGTTTCTTCCAATGATTTCTCTTAAGACACATCCTTGTATTTTTGACCTATGATCTTTTTTAAAGCCAAGGTTGTCTTTTCTCTTGTCTGTTGATTGTCTATTTATTTTATCTATCCTTATTGCTTTAATAAAAATAAAAAAATATTGTCTTTGTTGTTGTGGCACTCTCCTTTTCTCTTTTTCTATCTTCCCCAATACTATTTTGCATGTTTCTCTATTCAACTTATTTATTGCATGTAAAATGAATTTTAGAAGGACCACTTTTGATATATGGTTGACATGCATTTGACATATGGATACTTTGACATGTGTATTCCTTAATCATTTGTATGGCTAAACTTTTGTATTTTATTTGAATTGAACTTTTTCTTGTGCACATGTTATAACTTTGTGAATTTGTAAGGTTATTTTGAGAAATTTATGTAGATATCATGCTTTGATGATTTGAATGCCTCTAACAAGCTCTAGAATCCACTTTAGTGTCTCTTGAGGTGAAATCCTAGGTGCCAATTAGATAGAGAAAGAATTTAGGTTTTCTTTGGACCATTTGAACTTTTCAAGCCACCAATGTTTACTTGTCCTTAGTGACCCCCTTTCAAAAATTATGTTATCCAATAATTTCTTTGCACCTAAATATTGGCTTAACACAAATGATTAATCCCTCTTTTCTTGCACGCCCTTAGTTGAGTTTCTTTATGATATTTGTTGAGCTTGTTTGTTTTGGGAATGTCTATCTACCTCCTTGGTTAAAGAAAAAACAAAAAAAAAAGTTCAAGAGAAAAAAGGAAGAAAAAGAAGGCAAAAGAAAAAGAGAAAAAAAGGGTGTCAGTGAATGAAATATAGTATTAAAGTGCAAAAAACTTAAATTTGGGAATGTTCGTATATGAAATTTGAGAATAAAAAGGAAAAATAATCTAAATTTGAGGGTTCAATGTATATGGTTTTGAACTCTTTGCTTTTGTACATATGTGTTTGGTCAACTAATGGTGTATTTAAGCCTAAAAATGTTTTTTCTCTACTTCTTATTCCTTAGTATATCATTATAAGCTTAGAAAGAACTTTTTATTTCTATTAAATTGGCACTTACATTAGTGGAAAGAGAGGCTAAAAGTGGACTTATGAAGTTTGGTTCTATTTAAGTATATATTTCTATTTGATTGGTTCAAATAAACATATTTTGATGGCATATTGAGTAAACAAGTTTAACATAGCACACATAAAGCATGTTATCAAAATTTAGTCATAACCTTACATGAATACATAATGGATTGATGGACATGTGGATATTTAAGTTGATTGTATTGGCTATTCTTTAAGGACCCTCTTGTTCTTAGAACATGCTTAGTTTGCTTTCCTCTTTCTATATTACTTGTTTTCTACTATTTGTATATGCTTATGTTTTGGAGGAGTTTTGAGAGTAGAATATGTAATACATTTATTGTCTCACATACATACGTTTAGGGGAAGGGGTGTATGTCAATTGTATTTTGTTAGGGGAAGTGCTATGTTTGTTTCGCTTCTTGTTGCTTATCCTGTTTTTAAGTTATTGTTGTTTTCTTGTTCTTCTGGTGTTTCCTTCTATTTGACATCACTTTGTATGAACCATGCAAAAATAGGACTATTATTATGACATGTTACATGTATTGTATGCAATCTCTTATTTCACATGTCTACTTATGCGTTTTCCTACTTCCCTATTATAGTGATTTATTGCATATTTCTTGTATTACATGCTTTAATCTTGCTATTGTATCGATGTTATTCTATGTTCTTTTTGCATGACTGTATGTGTTGCTTCTAATTATAGTTGTTCTAATCTTATAGACAATGTTACATTTTTATTATAATTATTACATATTAGTATGTCTTTTCTCCTATAGGGGTGTTGCTTTGACTTTTTGTTTCAAAGGGTGGAGGAGGGAGTTTTTGTGCATAACTTTGTATTTTTATCATGTCTTTTATCATGTCATGTGTTGCATGGGTGATTAGTGTAGGATTACACTGCATCGTTTTGCCTGATGTGCATATACTTAGGGGGATCGTGTACTATTCTTGTGTTGGTTGCCTATCGATGTTTACCTGCGTAGGGATAACATGATAGTATATGGTTAGACTACACATTATTCACAAGGTGAGTTTATTTCATATGTGCAATTACAATTGTAGATTGAAGTCATTGAGCTTTATATGTGTTGTGTGTAGTGGTATTGAGACCCTCATTTTTCAGAGTGATAAAGTGGATGAGTTGATACACGAAGATGAATGAAGCACAGAAGATGTGTGCCCTTGGTTTAGGTGTGTCTTTTGGGGTTGGGTGTGTGTTGAAGTTTTGTTCTTAAGAACAAATATTTTTAGGTCATCTTCATGAGCATCTCATGACATATATGAGTATATATCTATGGCCTCAATCTTTTAAATAAAAATACAATTATTAATTAAAATATTAAAATGTAATATAAATTATAATAAAATTATTAATTATAATATTAAAAATTATATTATATTAAAATTAATATTTTAATTACATTTGAGAGTTTATAATGCTAAACATAATAAATATTTACCAGTTAATACTAATATTTAAAATTACTATGAAACATATGCTTACTATTAGAAGCATGGTCTTGCGTCTGAGGATGCAACGGTGGAGCAGAATTTGGCGTCGTGCAACGGTGCCATTTATATGTGCACCATACTGTAGAAGTTCAAGCATGCTAATGTCAGCAGTTTCACAAGCAAGATGAAGCAGAGTGCATCCGTCAAGAGCCTCCATGTTCTCACTTGAATCACTCATGTCTAAAGTGCTCGTAGATGACCGATCCAACGATTCTGCTGCTAAGCACCTATTGCTATGACCAAGGATTATCTGCTTGGGCAATAATATTACTTTAGCAAGTGTTAAAGAAGAACCAAATGATGATTTCCCATACACCGTATTTACATCTGGTTCAGAATGAACAATGTGACGGTATATAGCTTTCTTGTCATTAGCACGAACACCCTCCATATTTGTTGTGCCACCAGATGAGGATATTATCTGTCTTTTGGTGTACATACAAAAATCTTTTCAGCATACTGCAACCAAAAACAGGAAATTGACTTGGGTTAGGAGCTCAAAAACTTTAGAAACTTGGAAATAAGGTATAGAAAGAAATTAAATCCGTTCATAAGTCAATTGCATCATGAGCATCATTTCTTTAAAGTTTCAGATAATCTAGTTAAGCATGTTCTGCTGAGTAACTGTAGGACTCATAACATGAAAAAATTTCAAAAAAAAATCGTAATAGAGAATTAAAATCACACCTTAGTATGAATGAACTTCTCCTTGACTGATATGGAATCAGCATTGCTGGGTTTGCAGATAAAAGCTAGCTGTACTTTATCAGACTTATACAAGCTTCATCAAAACACATGAAAATGTTAGCAAGACTCAATACAAGAGAGAATTATGTTATTGTTTAAAATTTTCTACTTTTGTGATAAAAGAGATTATTTAGCCTGTATGGACGAGATCAACTTGGAAAACGCCTCTTGATTGCAACAGCTCCTCCCAGACAGAGTTAACAAAAGTATTACCCAAAGACCGAAACAAAATTATAATAGGTATTACGAAAGAGAAGAAGAAGTAAAAAAGGAACAATCTGATTTTATGACCTAGAAAGAGTACAAGAAGGCTCTTATATACAAGAAGCCTAAACCAATGAAAATAAGCCACATGGATGATTATATACTAGAAATACTCTGTCTTAACACTCCCTCTTAAGATGGAGAGTAGATGTTAATCAGTCCCATCTTGTCCAGCAAACCTTTGAAAAGAGAAGGATGAAGAGCCTTAGGGAATACATCAGCCAACTGATTCCGAGTAGAAACATGTAAGGTCTTCAAAACTCCTGCCTGAATTTTATCACGAACCAAATGACAATCTATCTTGATGTGTTTTGTTCGATCATGGAAAACAGGATTCGCTGCAATGGGTAAAGCAGCTTGATTATCACAATATAGCAAGACAGGCCTAGAATGGCTTACCCCAAGCTCTTTCAAAAACGACAACAACCAAGTCAGCTCGCAGGTGGCATTAGGCATGGACCTGTACTCAGCCTCTGCTGAAGACCGAGAGACTGTAGCTTGTTTCTTAGACTTTCAGGAGATCAACGAGTCTCCTAAAAATACATAATAGCCTAATATGGAACGCCATCGTCACAAGACAACCAAATTTCAATCAAAGATCAGAGAAAACTTTGAATTGAGCTTCAACTGTTGTAGATAGATCACTTTCAGCATAAGCTCTGAGTTCTACTTCAGACTTAGAAGGAAGAAAAAGACCTTGTCCAGGAGTCCCTTTCACATATTGCAAAACTCTTTGCACAGCCTTGAAGTGAGGAAGTCTTGGTTGAGACAAAAATTGGCTAAGTCTATTAATAACATATGATAGATCCGGCCTAGTGATGGTGAGGTATAATAACTTCCCAATTAACCTCCTATAAAGAGAAGCATCTGGCAATAAATCCCCTTCATCTTGACTTAATTTCACATTTGGTTCCATAGGTGTAACCGCTGGTTTACAACCTAGGTACCCTGTGTCAGTCAAAAGTTGCAATGCATAAGACCTTTGTGAAACCGATATGCCCCTCTCTGTTCTGCCCACTTCTAAACCAAGGAAGTAACATAAAGTTCCAAGATCTTTCAACTTGAATCTAGCATTAATCCTACTCTTCAAGTGTTGAACAGCCACATCATCGCTGCTGGCTATAATAATGTCATCAACATAGACAAGAATAACCATGAAAGCTGACCCCTTGCTGCTGATAAACAAAGAATGATCAGTTGCTGACTGACGAAAGCCTTCTTCAATCAAGGCACTAGAAAATTTTGCATACCACTGCCTTGATGCTTGTTTCAAACCATACAAGGACTTGCTGAGTTTGCAAACAACGTTAGGAGGTAATTGTTTCTCCCCCTTATGACTATAATCTTGAGGAATAGTCATATATACTTCCTCAGAAAGGTCACCATGCAAAAAAGCATTATTAACATCCAATTGATGTAAAGACCAACCATGGACTGAAGCTAAAACAAGTAAAAGATTGATAGTAACAAGCTTTGCTACAGGAGCAAAGGTATCAAAAAAATCAACTCCCTCTTGCTGAGTATATGCCTTGGCAACAAGTCGCGCTTTGTATCTTTCAACAGTCCCATTAGCATGAAACTTGACTTTATACACCCACTTACAACCAACGACGTGATGTCCAGCAGGTAAAGAAACAATATACCATGTATTATTGAGTGCTAAGGCATGTAACTCATCAGCCATAGCTTTATCCCACTGAGGAATACCAGAAGCTTGAGAGAAAAATTGAGGCTCGGGTGTGCTAGAGATGGACATAATAGCTGATTTAAAGTCCCCTTTGAGCTTACATAACAGAGAAAATTAGAGATAGGATGCTGAGTAGAATGACGATTGACAAGAGAATCATGAAGAACAGAACCATAATGATAAGCCTGCAAGTAGTTTGGCTTTTTAACACAACGTTGTGGTCTAGTAGAGAGTGGAACGGAAACAGCCATAGGAGAGGTTAAATAAGGAGAAGCAGTAGGAACAACAGGATGTACAATGTCAGAAACATCAGCCAGCTCAGAACAAGGAGAAATATTGTCAAGAACCGGCAAAGGAAGAACATTATTGGAGAATAAGGAAGTAATATCAGTAGAGGAACTCTTGGCAACCAGAGGAAAAATGGTCTCATGAAACACAACATCACGAGAAGCAAAAGTCTTATTACTCTCTAAATCTAGCAGCTTATAGGCTTTCATCCCAAAGGGATAACCAACAAGAATACAAGCTCTAGATCTAGGAGAAAACTTGTCACGTTTACTCAACAAAGTGGAAGCATAGCACAGGCAACCAAAAGAGCGCAAGTGACCATAAGAAGTGTAAAATCAGAATTCTTTCTTATTATTATCATACAAAGACACTACCTATTTATATACAAAAGATAGGAACAATCTTAGGTGACATACACCTAATACACCACTAAGACACCTAATACACAACTCACACCACTAAGACACCTAGTGTTAGACACCTAATACACACACTCATAAATCATCTTTAACACTCCCCCTCAAGTTGTAGCATAGATATTAATCATGCCCAACTTGTTACAAAGATAATCAACCCGAACCCCACTTAAAGCTTTCGTGAAGATATCTCCTAGTTGTTCTCCAGTCTTCATATATCCTGTAGAAATCAACCCTTGCTGAATTTTCTCGCGAACAAAATGACAATCAATTTCAATGTGTTTAGTTCGCTCATGAAACACAGGGTTAGAAGCAATATGAAGAGCAACTTGGTTATCACACCATAATTTTGCTGGTACTGAAGTTTTAAGACCTACTTCATCCAAGAGCTGATATATCCATTTTATCTCAGATGTAGATTGTGCCATAGCCCTATATTCTGACTCTGCACTCGATCGTGACACAACATTCTGCTTCTTACTTTTCCATGAGACCAAATTTCCTCCAATGAAAATACAATAGCCTGATGTGGATCTTCTATCCACTTTGGAACCTGCCCAATCTGCATCTGCAAAACATTCAATATGAGTATGTCCATGATTTGCATACAAGATGCCACGTCCAGGTGCTCCTTTTAAGTAACACAAAATTTGCTCTAACGCTGCCCAATGATGAACTATTAGGGATGACATAAATTGGCTAACAACACTGACTAAATATGCAATATCTGGACGAGTCATGGTAAGGTAATTCAGCTTTCCAACCACCCTTCGATATCTCTCAAAATCTTTAAAGGGTTCTCCATCTCTGTAAGGTGGATGTTCGGAGTCGTTGGAGCCTACAAGGTTTTGCTCCTAATTTTCCTGTCTCAGTTAATAAGTCCAGGACATATTTTCTTTGAGATAGAAATATACCTTTTTTACTCCTTATGACTTCAATACCAAGAAATACTTTAGCATCCCCAAATCCTTCGTGTGAAACTGAGTATGTAGGAAAGACTTAAGAGATGAAATTCCCGTAGTATCACTTCCAGTAATAACAATGTCATCTACATACACAACTAAAAGAATGATACCAATTTCTGATTGTTTGTAGAACACAGAATGGTCAGACTTGCTTTTCATCATACCAAACGTTTCTATAGCTTGACTAAAATTTTCAAACCAAGCACGAGGACTCTGTTTCAAACCATACAAAGATTTGCGAAGATGACAAACATGCCTAGACTCCCCCTGAGCAACAAAACCAGGAGGTTGCTGTATAAAAACCTCCTCTTGAAGATCACCATGAAGAAAAGCATTCTTGATATCCAGTTGATGCAAAGGCCAATGGTGAGTAGCTGCCATAGAAATAAACAATCGAACAGATGTCAATTTAGCAACAGGAGAGAAAGTGTCAGAATAGTCCACTCCATAGGTTTGAGCATATCCCTTAGCAACAAGACGGGCCTTTAATCGAGCAACTGACCCATCTGGATTGACCTTAACTGTGAACACCCATTTGCATCCGATAGCCCGTTTCCCTGAAGGTAAATCAACCAAGTCCCAAGTACCATTTCCATCTAACGCATTCATTTCCTCGATCATTGCATTATGCCAACCATGATGAGATATGGCTTCATGAACAGTTTTAGGGATAGAAATAGAATCAAGAGAAGCAATAAAAGAGCAAGAGGAAGACGACAAGCAATTATACGAAACAAAAGAAGAAATAGGATAAGTACATTGACATTTACCTTTGCGTAATGCAATAGGAAGATCATCGTTCAGGACAGGATCTGATGACGAAGGAGCAGGTGCAGGACATGAATTAGAAGGTCTATGTCTGGAGTAGACTTGAGTTATAGGAGGCCTAATAGGAGTTGGATCAGAGACGGGCTCAGATGATGTGATAGAATAGACTAACAAATCGTCATCCTCCCCCTGACATGTAGGAGGAGGAGAAGACGAAAAATAGGGTATGTCTTCCATGAAGGTAACATTAATGGAGACAAGATATTTGTTAAGACTAGGACAATAACATCTATAACCTTTTTGGAGACGAGAATAACCAAGGAAGATACACTTCAAAGACTTGGGATCTAATTTAGTAACATGTGGACAAACATCCCAAACAAAACAAATGCTATCAAATATCCTAGGGTCAACCGGAAATAGTGACTTATTAGGAAACAAAATTTTGTAAGGAATCTCACCATGAAGAACAGATGAGGGCATGCGATTAATAAGATAACATGCGGTTGAAACTGCATCGGCCCAAAAAGGTTTAGAAACATTCATTTTAAATAATAAGGCACGTGCAGTTTCAAGAAGATGTCTGTTCTTACGTTCGGCCACTCCATTTTGAGATGGAGTATCAACACACGAAGTTTCATGAAGTATGCTATTTTGAACCATATAAGATTGAAACAAAGCCGATGTATATTCTTTGGCATTATCACTTCGTAAAGTACGAATTGAAACATTAAATTGAGTTTTAATCTCAACATAAAATGAACAAAAAATAGAAAACAATTCAGAATAACTCTTCATTAAATATAACCAAGTTACACGAGAATAATCATCCACAAAAGTAACAAAATACTTAAATCCAGGTTTAGACAAAATAGGACAAGGACCCCAAACATCAGAATGAACTAATTCAAAAGGAACACTAGCACGTTTATTAACTCTTGGATTTGAACTAAGACGATGATGTTTTGCAAACTGACAAGACTCACAATCTAATAAAGACACTTTACTAAACTGAGGACAAAGTTTCTTCAGTAAAGGAAGAGATGGATGACCCAATCTACAATGTGCCTCGAAGGGAGAGGTTACACTAGAGCAAGCAACAGATTTCGGTATCGGTGTGTCAAGAATATAGAGGCCTCCAGACTCATGTCCTTTACCAATAGTCTTCTTCGTCATAAGATCCTGAAATAAGCAACGATCAGGAAAAAATGAGATACAACAGTTAAGATTGCGAGTAAGCTGACTTACAGATATCAAATTAAAGGATAGGCTAGGTAAATGTAAGACAGACGACAAAGGAAGCAAAGGAGTGGGAGTAATTGTGCCAGACCCAAGAACACGAGATGGTGACCCATCGGCTAAGGTAACAGTAGAGGTAGAAGTGTGTGACTGAAGAGTAGAAAAGAGATTAGAATTACCTGTCATATGATCTGTGGCACCAGAATCAATAACCCATTTGGAAGATGAAGAAATGAGACACGCATTTGATTTACCTGAATTAGCAATAGCAGTGACAGAGGGTGATGAAGACCTTAGTGATTCTTGATACTGTGAGAACTTGGTAAATTCATCTGCAGAGATAAGAACCGATTTTTCAGAACTATCAGAAGTGGATGCAATATGAGCCGAGTGACCTTTCTGATGTTTGTACTGAAGCTTTCTACATTCATGTTTCGTATGTCCTGGTTTGTGACAATAGTGACATACAATACCTCCGAGGTCCTGTGGTCGAGTTTCAAACCCGTGTGAGCCGCCTCCTTTATTTCTGTTCATATAAGTTGACCGTCCATGCTCATAATTATTACTTCGGCTGACCAAAGCACCATTTAATTGAGCAGGTGGAGGTGGAGTGCCTTCTGTACGAAGTACTCGACTAAACACCTCTTGTAAAGAGGAGATCTCAGAACCAGAAAGAACCTGGGACTTAGCAGTCTCAAAAGTAGAGGGAAGACCGGCAAGAAAACTCATGACCGCCATTTGTTCCCGTTGACTTTGTTGAACCCTGACATCAGGGCTAAAAGGCATCAAACTATTGAGCTCCTCATAAGTCCTTTTAAATTCCATAAAATAATTTGTGAGTGACTGATCTTGTTTGTCTGCACGGTAAAATGCTTTGCATACCTCATATATGCGAGAAAGATTTCCCTTACCAGAATATAAGAAATCCAAATAATCCATTAATTCCTTAACGAATTCACAGTGATTGATCAAGTCAATTACATTGCTTTCAATAGAATTCCGAATCTGCAGAAATAAGCGAGCATCGTCTCTAAGCCATGTCTGCTTTGAATCATCTTTAGGAGGATCATTAGTCAAATGACTATCTTTTTCGATACTTCTCAAATAAATTCGAATAGTCTTGCTCCAAGCCAAATAATTCGAGCCATTGAGCTTATGGTCCGTGATTTTAGACATCACAGGCACCATATCCGTTACAACATTAGATTTCTTTTCAGCCATAACTCTTACAAACGACAAGACAGCGAACAAACGAACAAACAAAATCCAACAACAGCAGCGACCAAACACGCAGCGACCAAACACGCATCGAACAAGAACACAAAATTGGAAAAACGCAAACCTGAACAATCACAAGCGATGAATACCAAACCACCATAGATGATGCAGGGGTACGGAGGAGAGCGGCGTGGGGTCTGCCAGAGAAGAATTCTACACGGATGCGCTATCACGCGCCGGCGCGTGAATTTTGACAGAAAGTTGCGGTGGCGTGTGTGGCCCACTCGTAGCTCGTTTGGTGACCGGACTTTGGGGTTTGGTCAGTCGGCGGATGTTCTTCCCCCCTGTGCCGGCGGTGAGACGCATGGAATTTTTTGACAGAAAGTCGCGGTGGCACGTGTGGCCCACTCGTAGCTTGTATGGTTTCCGGACGTCGGGGTTTGGCTGGCCTACGGTTGTTCTTCATCCTTGTGCCGGCGTGAGAAAAAATGTGCATTCCAAAAGGGTGTTCCGAGTTGGAACTCAAAAATGCACCAAATCCTAATTTGTGTTTACCCAAATTCTGCCCCAAATTTGAATGGAAAAAAAAAATTTCTCAAATTTTGTAACCCAAATGCTCTGATACCATGTAAAATCAAAATTCTTTCTTATTATTATCATACAAAGACACTACCTATTTATATACAAAAGATAGGAACAATCTTAGGTGACATACACCTAATACACCACTAAGACACCTAATACACAACTCACACCACCAAGACACCTAGTGTTAGACACCTAATACACACACTCATAAATCATGGAAGCATAGCACAAGAAACCAAAAGAGTGCAAGTGACCATAAGAAGGAAACTTATTATTCAGCACTTCAAATGGAGTTTTAGAGCTTAAAACAGGGGATGGAAGCCTATTCATAAGGTGAGCAGCAGTCAAAACAGTATCACACCAATGAGAGAGAGGAATACCTGACTGAAACAAAAGAGCACGAGCAATATTAAGCAAAAGCTGATGTTTACGCTCAACAACCGAGTTTTGCTGCAGCCTTTCAACACAAGATCAATAATAAACAACCCCTTTAGAGTTATAGAAATGATTCAAATCCAATTCCTTAGCATTGTCTGAACGAACTCCTTTGATATGCTTCCCATATTGGGTCTGAATCAACATAAAAAAATCTGGAATAATCTTCTGAGCCTCAACTTTAGTATTTAAAAGAAAAACCCAAGTATATCTTGAAGCATCATCAACAATGGTTAAAAAATATCAAAAACCTTCATTAGATATCACTCGAAATGGACCCCATACATCAACATGAATGAGATCAAAAGGTAAAGCTGAAAGTTTATTATTAGAAGTAAAAGACAAACGTTTTGCTTTGCAAGAGGGGAAACAGTACAAAGAGGCCTTTTATCAGCTCTAAAATTGAAAATGGGAATCTTATCCTTATGCTGAGAAACCAAATAAGAAGGATGTCCTAGATGATAATGCCATAACATCTCAATGGACAAAACAGAGGAAGCATTACAAGAAACAGTAGAGTTAGAACTAGGTTGATACAAAGCTGGAACACTGAGGTGGTAGAGATGACCCACTCTTTTACTCATCCCAATCTTCATGCCTTGAGTATCCTGAATCACACAACCACCATCATGAAAAAATAAAGAACAAAAGAGGCTCTTTGTGAGTGAACTAACAGATAATAAGTTGTATTTGAAAGAAGGAACATAGAGCACTTTAGATAAAACTAAGGAAAGCGATAACCGAACAGAGCCTATCTTAGAAATGGGGGCAGAATGTCCAGTAGGCAGAAGCACAAAGGTATAAGTATGGTTATTATCAAAAGAATCAAACAAGCTCAAATCATGACAAACATGATGAGTAGCACCTGAGTCAATAATCCAAACATTAGCTAATATAAGAGAAGAAATAGCAGTGAAGTTGTACACTACAAGCTGATGTTCTTTAGTATCCTGAGAGATCCTCTACATCTGAGTACTTAACAAAGATATTAAATGTTGATAATCATTAGCAGTCAAAGCATGCAAAGGAGAAGTATTGTTACTAAAATTATGGTGATTCTCTGGATTAACTTAAGTTTCAGCAATAAAAGAAGTCTGATTAGCTAGGGGCTTTGACGAACTTGTCGGATTGGAATACCCTGGATGACTACTTGTTTAGCCCTTAGAAAAATCTCCAGAACGGCCTTTTGGTTTAAAACTAGGAGGATATCCATGAATTTTGTAACATTTATCCACTGTGTGACCAAAGAAACCATAGTGTGTACAGACTGGTTTGTCCTTCTTTCCCTTATAAGCACTATAATTGCTACTAGCCACTCCATAAGATGCTGAAATAGGAGGCAGCGATGAACCAGAAAAATGCATAGATCGTTGCCTTTCTTCTTGTATAACCAGAGAAAAAACTTTGTTAATCGGAGGTAATGAATCACTCATGAGAATTTGAGCCTGGATTTAACTGAAAGACTCATTCACACCCACAAGAAATTGTAAAACATAGTCTTCATGTTGATAATCTGTCAGACTTTTCATTCCTCCACAATTACATATTGGTGCAGGTCTAAAATCACGTAATTCATCCCAAAAAATATTTAGCTTGGTGAAATAAGCACTAACATCATTAGAACCCTGTGTGAGTTCGTGAATTTGTTGCTTCAGTTGGAAAATTCTAGGACCATTGCTCTGATTGAATTGATCATGAAGATCAATCCACATACTTCGAGCATCATGAATATACATAATACTATCTGCTATGTCCTTGCTAACAGCATTCAAAATCCATGACATGACCATGTTGTTACAACGAGACCAAAAATGATACAAATTATCCATCAACAAATCCAAACTTGTTCTTAGCAATAAGAGCTATAATCATAGATCGATGGCAAGAATTGTAGTTGCTACCTGTTAGAGAATTTGAAGCCAAGCCAAGCCCTAGATGACCTCCATTACCGAGGTAGAAAGAACTATTGGAATCTTCATGAACACGATCAGTGTTATCCAAGATCGAGAAAGAATTTTCATTGCTCCGATTGCCTCCATTGTTACCTCCTTGAGCTCCTCCTCCACGAGCCATTGAAGAACAATCAAGAACAAAGAAAGATCAACGAGAGCAAAAAATGGTGCTTTGATACCATATTACGAAAGAGAAGAAAAAGTAAAAAAGCAACAATCTGATTTTATGACCTAGAAAGAGTACAAGAAGGCTCTTATATACAAGAAGCCTAAACCAATGAAAATAAGCCACATGGATGACTATATACTAGAAATACTCTGTCTTAACAATAGGAGGCTCCCGCACTTTGACATCCAGCATAAGAGACCTAACCTGCAACATGTCACCAAAGAATAAGAGCTGACAAATAAGCAATATATAAATATCATTAGAAGCATTACCAATTGTAAAAGAAAATAATTATACTAAAAATTATGGCCTTTGGAATAAACATTCTAATATGAGTACAACACATGTAAAGTGTGTATATATATATACTATTTCAATTCTCTTTCTCGTCCATTCATGCAAGCGTGCTTTCAATTTTAGCTTGCATGAAATCTTGATGTGATACCACAATAGTGCAAGAGTTTCATAGTAAAGCACAGGGGTTTTCTCATGTGATACTTGTTAAAATTTGGCCCAAACCCAAAAAACAATATTAGCCAATCCTAATAATTAATTAAACCCTTACCCTTCTTTTATATATATATATATATATATATATATATATATATATATATATATATATGATATTCCTCCTAGTTCGTTGAATGTGTGCAACTGCTAGACAAAAATTGCAGTTTTTTTTTTAAGCAGCCCACAGAGAAACTACTTGTTAAGTATCCTACAATATTGCAGTTCGCTGAGTACTCTTGCCAGTTGCCACATTCACTCTCTTGCCGTTCCCCATCTCCCTCTTCTTCTATTAAATGTTAACAGCTGCGTGAGAATATATATTTATTTTCTTCTCTGCAGCTGATTTGAAAAGAGATAAGTTGCAAAAACTAGCAACTGCTAGAGCTGAAAATAAAAGGAAAATAGAGAGCACAACTTCCGAATAGAAGAAAGAAAAGGGAGATCAGCCCCGGGGAAAAGCTGTCCATTTCTGCTACCGTTGTTAAAGCTTCTCCCATTTAATATTTGATTTAATAATAAGTTTGTTAATTTATCTTGTTATATATTACCAGTAAATTAGAGAGAGTTATTTTTTGAATATATTTCGGATTTTGGTATATTTTATAAAGCTCTCTAAAAAGTGGTGTTTATATTTCCATTTAATTATTAGTAGATTTTTTTCGGTATACCGTCGTCGGTGGGATAGATTTTTCACATTGAAAAGTTGAACCACTTAAATTATCGTATTATTTATTTTTCTTTGTTTATTATTTTATATTATCCGTAATTATTTATTTGTGTAATTAAATTTGACCCAATTTTCGCTTCTACGAGTGTTAATTTACAACAATACTGATAACCATGCTTTACCATTTAAGGTCCAAAAGTTTTTGTTTGATCCAGGTCTCAGAACGACAAATAACTTACTAATTTATTTGACAAGCAACTTTTTTTTTTCTTTTCCTTTTTGATGCTAAAATATCGGCAATTTAACCTGAGGCACTGCCGAAGCATGTGAATGTTGATACTGAATTAAAAACAAAAATATCCACATCACATAAACACATACCATCCTGAGCTGTGATGTTTCCCAATACATACAAAAACTGCAATACAACCAGCATCTATTTAGTTAGAACTTAAAAGTAAACAATAGATACATTAAAATACATTTTTTTTATCAAAAGAAATTAAAAAATCACCGTATGATTTAAATGCAATAACTACAAATTATCACGAGTAATATACTATTGTAGACACACAAGGATAAGGGAAAATAAATATTTAGAAGCAGAAGAAACCACAATAAACAACAACACAAAAAAATTGTTAAATTACTTCTAGAGCAACATTAATATAAAAACTAAAAGATCAATTGAGTGAAATTCTAAATTAACAAGAAAAACCTTGAACGAATACACTAGTAAGAGTCATAAAGGAACAAATTTTTCCAGGTTGATAATGTCAAAATAGAAAAATTGGAACAGACCAAACTCCAGCAAATATACTTGATGACAAAGGGGGACAAATGGACCAAAATAACAAGGCAAGAGCAAGTATATCTCTTACGGAACTATTCACCCTACTTTCACACACCAAACCTGTTCATTAAAGTATATATCCATTAGCCATTATAACTCGTGAATGTATCCTTGCATAAAATTATCTGATTTGCATTCACAAGCATGCAGAACCAGATATGTCATCTCTATTAGCCAATCAAAGAGGGAAATATACATAAGCAAGCATACTTTTAACTTGTTCAACTAAAGTTAGAAGACCATATGGATAATAAAGGATTCCACCAAAGCTTCAAAACAGAAATTGACTGAGAAAAAATGATGAGTATAACTGATGAGTACATAGATTCTAATCATGATACAAAACCAACACAAAATTCAATGATTTATCAACTTTTTTTCAAAGGAAAACAAAAAAGGGAGAGAAAAAAGGAAAAATAATAGTATAACTTATAACTTAGTTATCGATAAAAATTGAGCTTATATGTATACACTATAACCTCGGTTTTTATTAGACCATGACCAAAATGGTCTCGATTTTAAAAAAATTGAGGCTAAATTTTCGAGACCATAGATCACTATTTTAGTAATGTCTTCATCTATGTAAGGTTGGTTACTACAGATTAGTAATACATACACGTATATAGTTAGATATACTTTGTATGCAAACATATTTACACACATGATGGGGGTTGGTTTTCATAGTGTGCATACTAGGTTGAGAGTTATGGTTCTTGGTGAGGGAGTCGATGTTGTTGCTTATGTTTTTGGTTCGTTTTAAGTGTGGGGTATTTGTGGATTTTACTCGACATTTTTAAAAATAAAAAATATTTTTTTAGTACCTCGCTACCACCCTCGCCATAAATCTCATCACCACTCTTCCCACCACACTTGGAAAAGTGGCTAGCACCTGTTCTTCCTAGACTAACTTTTATCCATTAAGCGGTGGCCCTTCCATTTGACAAATATTTTTCTACCATGGTACACATTTCATGTCATTACTCATCGACCTACTTCTAATTGTCTAGATATGCTCTTCAAGCGTAGGCTACAAATTTTTACAAAAAATATACTATCCTTTATTGAAGGGACCCTATTTGGGTTGAATGGCCCAAGACACTATAAATACTCCTATTTTCCCTCATTTCTTCACCAATGCTTTTAGTATCAAAAATTTTCCAAAATTAATATTGAGATTTATATTTATTTCACTGCTACAAAATTGGCTACTAAAGTCAACTGACTTTAAATTTTTAATTTTTTTTTTACAAAATTTACTCATTTTCTATTATACTCAAATTAAAACCTATATTCGATCACTACATAATAGCATAAAAAACCAAAATTTGTTTAACAAATAGTTTAAATAATAAAAATGATTGAAAAATAAAATATTAATTAATAACAGAAAAATTACCATGGTGTTGTCCTATGTTATTCAAGATCATCATATTCTTCTCCTGATGTTATAATACAAAACCTACATATATAATACAAAAATTTATACACATAAATAATAACATATAATAATAAAAAAAATATGAATAATAAGTGCGTAGGATAATAGAAATACTAACAAGAGTAAATGAAGTGACAAAATGAAAGAAATGAAGAAAAAATGGTGTTTTGTAAGTGAGAAATGGGTATACAGTTTTGAGTATTTTGCTCAAAAAAATATGGGATCTAAAAGATAAGTTAGAGAGGAAGAAAACCCACTAACCGGCACTGGAATTGGTGATCGTAGGTGGCCGAAAAATGTGAAAGAGTGGAAGAGGTTTTGGGTTTTTGAGAGTTATGCAATGCTTGGAATAGTTTTTGTCTGGGAAAGAAAGAAGAGAAAATGAAATATCCACGTGTGTAGCGTCGGTTGGACACGTCAATCGATGTACGAACTACGTGGATAGCGTCGGTTCTACACCGAACCGACTTTAAATTCATTATAAGTTATTTTTTTTTCAAAAACCGACTTTACATATCGACTTAAATACCCCTTTTGTAGTAGTATTTTTTGAAATCATTTTGGAGAGGTTACATTTGAGTGTGGATTGTTTAGTAAGTTAAATGATAAAAAATTTGTCTGCGTGCTTACGTTGTTTGACTGTCTGTCTCTTGAATATGATTTGAGATATGTGGAGGACTGTATGTCCTTTAGAGTTGTTAGTTGCTACACTTTGTGATATTGATTTGTGGTTACCAATCACACCAAATTGGGTGGTATTGGCTGTGGAGGATAGCTGAGATTCGTGTGTTGAACAAAGTCATTACAGAAGGAGTAAGTAAAAGTAATAGTAGGTAGTTCATTCAATGGTCCTAATTCATAGAGGTAGTAATGGTTATATTATCTATTAAAGTTATGATTGTTTTATTATTTACTCTATTATTTGTTGTTAAATGATTGCTTTAAGAAACCCGAGGACATTAGCATATAAATACGGTCTCTATATGAGTTTTCCTCATTATATCACTTTTATGTATGATCTGTTATTGAGTTAGTATAATTTAAGTTTAATGTATATATGATACAATATAATAAAAGCTAAACTCTAGTCAGAAATCTTTTATATTCTTGCTTTTTTTGTTGTTGAATATATATATATATATATATATATATATATATATATATATATATATATATATATATATATATATATATATAATATACTTATTTGATATTATGTTATTTATGCTTCTATTATATTTCCTACTTAAGTATTTACTAAATTGTTCTTATAAGTTTGGGATTTGGGATGAGTCTTTAAGGTGTCTTTATCTTTTTATCCTAGTTCAATATCAGGTCACAGAATTTTTCAAACTTAATTTAATTCATTAGTTGGTCGCTCCCATCAGAAGGCATTAGTTGGTTGATTAACAAAGAAAACAATCCTTGACCTAGGAGTTTTTGTATTTTAAAGGAAAGCCAATAATCCAAGTTTATATATACGTTCACTTTAATTCACCTAAATCTTTCGAAGCAAACATAGTTAACTAGCTATAACACTTATAAATCCTCCATTAATTTTACAACTTTCTTTATTTCATTTTGACTTGAGTTAGTATTTAATTATTTTTTCTTTCTTTAGGAATTTCGACCTAATCATCTTGATAGAGTGTCTTGGGTTTAGTTTTCCATTTAGTTTTTAAGAAGAGTGAAAAATTATCTAAAATCACTACAATTTCTTGAGAGATTAACCTTAAAAGTATATTGGTTACTTAATATGGGTGATTCATGCACTTACGAGCTATTAATTCAAATTTATGCATCACTTGTATTTGTAGACAGTGGAAAACCTGAAGATCATCCACTGTATTTTGCATGTATCCTAGCTGTGAAAGTCTTGATTCACGAATAAGCCACCAAATTGTGGCAGATGTAGAGCTTAGAGTCGTGTATCTTTTCTTAAACCGATAATCATTTCTAGATGTCCATATAACTCAGATGATTGAAACAATTCTTACTTTCCATAAGTTATCAAGCTGTGTCCCAAAGTGAGTTGCAATTATGATTGTCCATAAATAAAGGATGGAAGAATCTATGTGAGGTTTCCTAGCAAAAGAGGAGCATAAGTGGTCATATAGTGCATCTAAAAAATGATAAATCAAAAAAATGTGAGAGATAGTTTCCTCTCCTAGTGCATCTAAAAAGGAAGGAATATCATATCTTCTTTGCCTAGAAATCAGTGGGAAGTGTTGTGTATAGCATTCCAGAGTATGATGAATAGTAAGGGTGGTATGAAAGTGATAGAAATAGCCCTACCCAAACTCTTGGGTTCCTTAGCCATACATAGAGATGAATAGGTCTCACTAGTTGTGATTTTTTCCTTAATTGAGCGTATCCAAATTCTAGTGTATGTACCTATCCTAGAAACTATCGAGCGAGTATCTAAGGAAATATCAGGATAGAGGTCCACAAAAGCTTATGGAAAATGCCATCTATCTACTTATAAATAATCTCCTACCAAATAATGCATTGGTGGATTCACTTATGAGTTGTACATTTTTTCAATTAGAAAAGTGCCCAGTAAATTAACTATTAGTCGAAAATCATATTAGAGAGTCCCTACCAACTAATCATCTAGATTCCTTCATTAAGGTAAAATAATAAGGCTATAAACTTGGTCAAACAGAAGACCAAACATAATAACTATATAGAGCTTCCTTTATATCCAAGTACCATCTACTTAAGTAAAGCATCACGTTACGTCGCGTGTGAGGAGGACGAAAGACGCACCACTTGTCAACACGACATTCAATCCGAGTTTAGAAATAGGTCAACGTGCCATGCCATATGTCACCACATCATTGCTCTATGTGTTCCACTTATGCGCCATGCCATGTGTTACTAACTCGGTGAGCGTTGACTCTGACCAGTCTCTCCTACCACGCATCACTCCATGATTCGCCCAATGAATTTCTTATGCCACGTGTCACGTTGTGATTGGCTAAAATTTTCAATTTTGCTTGTTTTGATCTGAAGCTGATCGGACGGTGCAGATTGCACCTGAGCTTTATTTCAGCCCCTAATCACTCCATAAACTCTAATTAGCCTCCATTAGCATAATTTTGGTCAATTTTTAGAGCTAAAAAAATAGAAAAATTCAAGAGACGGCACAATTTTGATGAAGATTTAAGAGAAAATTAATATTATAATTCAAGATATTGATTGTATCTTTTTTTCTATTTTATTTATCAATTTTATGTTTTTCTTTATGAAAATATGAGTTTTATGAACAAAATTATGTGTAATTAATTTATTAATTTAGGGATCTTATGAACCCAATTTTCACCATGTGATGATCTAATATTTGTTTTCCAATTATAATATTAATTTAATTATATTATTTAATCTGATTTTTATGCTATTAATTTTTTGACCAACAATTTATCTCTAGAGGCAATTAAATAGATTTGAGAGAATTATTTAATTGTTTGTCTTGATTAAATAACATGCATCGTTTCTAGGCGGAGATATATGATTCTTATGTATGTGATTCATAATTGATGAACTTAATGAGTAGTATGCAATTTAATTGGCATGAAAGTGTGATTAAATTAATTACTATATGATGTGTAGTTTACTTGAGAGAGGAATACATGCTAGGTTAGATTCAATTAATCATGTAATTAATTGATATTATATTAGGGGGATTTTAGCGATTCACATGTTTAGAAAATTAGGGGATTAAGTATTCCTAGATATTTTCTCATATATCTTTTTAGTCACAAAATATGATTTAATTAATTATTTCTATTTACTTTTAGTTATTTTAATTTTGCTTTCTTAAAATATAAAAACACCAAAAAAATTGATTTTTATTATTTTTAGTTTTAAAAATTAGTTTGTAATAAAATAATCTCTGTGCGAACGATCTTTACTTATCATTATATTACTTGTTACGATACATATACTTGTGTATTCATTACACACAATTTTTGTGGCGATTAGATGACAAGGTCTCATAAGATGAGCCTCCCTTCCTCTAGTAGAAGACAACAAATCCTCCGAGTTATTTGCAATAATTTAAGTTTATCTGTCTTTTTCAACCTAAAGAAATCAAATGTGCGTACAAATGAAAAACCCTAGATAAAATCTAGAGGTTTGACTAACAGGTACTACCAAAGATGAAAAGGTCATTAGTATATATAAAAGTGGATGGGGGCAAGAGTTTCCCTATGCGAAGTAATTTGAAAAAGGTACTCATTGTTGACCAAAATAGAAAATCTTTGACAATACAAAATAATAATAGAGATAAAGGATCTCCCTATAGGAGACCTCTATAGAAAGTGAAATGATCTTTAGGTGAACCTATTGGGATTGGTCCAATTTATATATAGAGAAACTAGAGAGAAGTCAGAGCAATTTATGAAATGTGTGGATCTCTTAGGGAGTCCATGTATATATATAGTATCATATGTACAGGTGTGGATTACATAGGGTAGACATATCTAAGCATGTTAGTGGCATAAAAGTAAAAGCAAGCATATTTATAGTCTAAGGACAACAACAATAAAGCTCATACTGGTGGTTGACCCTCTAGATGCCAAAGCTCCCTATGACAGGTCTCTCCTATGAGTGTATACGTGGGTATGAACATAGGCAGGTCTTTGAGGGCGACTTGTCTTATGGATTGGGCTATTTTCTAGACTCGAGCTATTAGATAGGTCGAGCTCTAGGTCGATCTATATATCTAAACATCCAATCCCTCTACTTTTTCAACTCAAGTTCTAAACTGTAATGGAAGTGTAATACTCAGGTAGCAGATTTGAACCATTTAGCTTCCCTAATAAATAAGTGTTACTTGATTGGATAGAGAAATATGGGTCTCTATAAAAGAAGGTGCCTACGCTAAGCTTCGTTTTATCATTTCTTCCACATGAGATAAAAATCAAGAGAAAAAATACTTTGTCACCTAACTCAAGCCATAAAAAATTTTCAGTTAAGTGGTAAAAAACTTGCTCAACACCTAGCTTACTTGCTCGGGTTTTTAAAGTAAAAAAATCTTCAAGTCTAACACCTTCCTACTTTCATTTCAAGTCAGTTTAAAGAATCATTCTATATTTTATTTCAAACTCGACCATATGTAACCTCTTTTTCTCGTGCCTTACCTTTTTTATGTTTTGTGATATTTTGTAGAGACCATTCACAGAGAAAAGACCTCAAGCTCATCCTTCCAGAAGAGCCTATAATATCCCACTAATTGGGGCAAGCCAGAGAGTGATGATATGAGGTCTTCTAATGAGACATGCGTTTTTAGCGAAGGGGATCTGTCCCAGCCTAAGCCTTCTACCTCCACCTCTCATCCATATATCATACCAACTATTATGTTGAACATGCCTTAGACTCAGATATCAATTAGTAGATCATAGAGGAAGAAAATAAGGAACCTAAGGATTGGGGAACCCATAGACCATACCAAAGGTTGGGTGGCAAAGGTCAATACCAGTGGTCTATCACCTTAGGATGAGGAGAGGTTGAGGAAAACATATGACATCCCCTCTATGGTTCAAATAATGATTCTAATGTTGAGGGCCCGTGATAGTGAACCACCTCCAGTTGGATGGACTATCTTTCACAAGAAATCTTTATGGTTGGGGGTGAGGTTTCTCTTGTATCCTTTCCTAAGCAGATTTTTAGCCAAGACTCAGCTAGCACCGGGTCAACTAATGGCTAATGGTTGGAAGTACTTTCTCTACCTTACATTGATATGTAAAGAGCTCAGGGTGGATATGGAAATTCCTATGTTTAATGAAGCCCATGTGTTGAAGCAAAACCCTACAACCCCGAGGAGTTTATATATGTTAGTAAAGCAAGACCGAGGTATAAATGTCACCCTCCTTGAGAACAAGAAGAATTGGAAGAAAAATTTCTTCTATGTCTTAGGTTGGTGGGAGACTCTTATTAGTGACACAAGGCTAATAAAGAGCACCTAGACTAATACGAAGGTCATGATAAATAATATGGGCTCCTTTTTAACGACCTTAAGTAAGGATATGAACCAACATTTGGTTGATTTCTAGAATTATCTGCTTGAGAAAACCTCATAGAGACAACTATTAAACAACTCGTGCTTTGTCACATGTGGGTTAATGAGGCAAAGCTCAGTATATCCTCTCCATAGGATCATTTGTAAACCTCGAGCCCCCCTCAAGCGCCAGATCCCTCCCATAGACTATAGAGGAAGGTTTGAGGTGGTCCATGATGATGGTGAACTAGCCCTAAGACTTGAACCTTTTCCTTCCCTTTTTTTAACTTGATCCTATAATACTAACACCTTATCGACCTTGTCTTTGTAGATACTATGAAGTTTAATGCTAATGCTCTCCTGGCACTACTTAAGAGCAAGATCGCTCCCTAGGGAACAAGCTCCCAAAATTATACACCTCCCACACGAGGGAGAGGCTCTTGTAAAGGGAAGAAGAGGAGAAAGTCTTCTAGGCAAGAGGCCTCCCCAACCCATCTAAAATGAAGAGGAAAATGACCCTTGATGAGCCCATGCTCAAACCAAAGCCTTTGGATGTATTTGAGCTACCAACGTCCGAGTATCGACACATTCCATCTCCTCTTAGATTGGGTCCACAAGTATCTGACCACCCTGTAAGGGATTCGAGGAGGGTGAAAGGGTTTTGTGAACGATCTCACTACCAATGTGGATGAGGTGGCTCTATATTAAGGCATGACACCAAAGCAACTCAACCAATATGTATATCATATTCCTTTTATGGTGCATGAGAGGCAACTTGACATCATAAATGAAGACACGAGCTTTGAGGTCCTTATCAGTCGCCTTATGTACCAGGTGTGCCAATCTAAAATTTCTCCATATGTATATACAATTTTGTTACTACATATATTTCTTATGTTTGACTTTGCATTGTTTGGCTCTTTTTCAATTGCAACTACTTTAAGGGTTGAACAAGGCTTGAGGTGTGGCACATTTGAAGCATGAGATGGTACAAAATGAGAGAGCCATGCATCCTCTCAGGCCAAGTATGCAATGCTATTGGTGAAGGCCAACAAGTGGGAGGGTAAGGCCATAGACAAGGAGGAGAAATTATCTAAGGCCATTACTGAGCTAAATGAAAACTTGAGGCATATTTTGGAGCTCGATGAGGCCCATAGAAAGGTTGAGGTTGAGATTAGGGCATGTAATCATAGGCTAGCTAAGACATAAGAGAAGGAAAAGGGTGACCTTGATGTGATGGCCGAACAACTCTCCTAGAGCATTGAGATATGGTATGATCTAGCCATGGACTCCATCAAAAAGGAGGCCAATAAAAGGGATCTAAGAGAGTACTACTACCATATGTTAGATATCTCGATGACTCCCTAATACATGCTTATTTAGTCCCAATATGGGGGTGAAGAATGTCTTAAACTCTAATGAGAGTGGTGTTAGGCCCGAGGTTATAGGTGCAAAAGGTGGTGCAAGGGACCATTGATATTGGTAATGACTCGAGTCTTCTAATGAAGTAGATCCTAAGCTCGATATGCTTTTCATCTCTTTTCGAGTTTGATGCTACTTTTACTTATGTGGTCGCAGGCTCAACCTTTATAGCTTTATACGTATTAATGAAAATATTTGGTTTTGAGAACCAACTATGTTGCTTGCATAATTATATATTTATATCATTTACAGTATTTATTTATGTTGTTGACCTACCTCCTTGTTTTTAAGACATGTGTCACTAGAATTTTTCTTAACATCATTCCCTATAAAAAAGAGGTTAGGGACACTTGCTAAATTCAAACAATATTATTGAGACAGTTACCAACTCCTTCTCCATCTTTCTTATTCGAACCTTATAGATTCTAACTAGGCTAACTGACATTCAATTCAAGCTTTAAAAGTAGAAAATGGTAGACTTAAGACCGAGGTGAGGGAATTAAAAATTGAGCTATCTAGGCTTGAGGATAATCTAAAACTTTATGAAGTAGCCAAGTGTAATCTCACCTCTTGTAAGGAGCAGCTATCCTAAACTCAAGCTCAAGAGAGAAAGAGCATGGCTAAAATGGCCTCCCTCTAAAGAGTCCCATTGGGAAAACTTCTACATGAAACAATCTGAAGGGTTTTCCTCATGGGGATGGGCATTGCTAAAGATTTGGAATTTTCTATACTCGAATTGAGTTTGATCTCTTTTGAAATAGTGGCCAATTTATGGAAGATAATTATCATGATTCAGGCCGAGTTGTTACCCTTGGTGGAGGAGACAAATAACCTGAACACCGATCACATATGTCTAAGCATCTGAGGAATTTTTAACTTTGGGATACCAATTTACGTATTAATAAAATTGAAGAGCATTATAAGCTCGAACAATAAAAATATTTTTAATAGAAGGCATTTGCAATGCTAGACCAATGTATTTTCCCATATGTATTCCGTCATTCTTATTTTTTAAAGGAACTAGCTCGTATTATTTGGTCAATGCAACCCGCTAGAGTGCTCTACCCTGTTTGTTACTGGGGAAATCACCTCATTACATGTAGTAATTTAGGAGAGCATTCTACCTAGTCTAAAGATCAAGGGCGCTTAACTTGGCTTATGACTAAGGTGGTTAGCCCATGACACATAGTAGTATATGAGTGCATTATACCTAGTTCCTAATAGAGGTGCTCGACTCTCCCTTCAGTGTCAGAGCACTCTACCTAGTTCTTGACCGAGGTGGCCAACTCATGACTTTTACAAGTTTCAGGGTGCTCTACGTGGCTCCTGACCAAGGTGATCAACCTATTATATAAAGTAGAGGAAAAAAGCATTCTACCTGGTTCCTCATTGAGGTACTCAAATCTCCCTTCAATGTTAGAGCACTTTACCTAGTTCCTGACCGAGGTGATCAACTCATAAACTTTAAAATGTTAGGGCCTTCTACTTGGTTCCTAACCGAGGTGATCAGTATGTGACATATAGTAGTTAGAGAGAGCGTTCTACCTAGTTCTTAATTGAGGTGCTCAACTCACCTTTTAGTGTCAAAGTGCTCTACCTAGTTTCTGATCGAGGTGATCAACTCATGACTTTTATAAGAGTCAGGGTGCTCTACTTGGTTCCTGAATGAGGTGATTGATGAGTTCTTAGAAAGAACTAAAATTACCATGTTTTAATGTAATTTAATTGATTAAATAGATTTATATTTGTATGATTTTATCATATTTTTATATAAATTTGTCTTTTCGGAACCATGAGTATTTTTTATTTTTTTTAGGTATTTTCGTTCAAAAATAACTTAAATACTCTAAAAAATATACTAGAGGCAATATAGCACAAATATGTTGAGAAAAAAATGAATAAAGTAAAAAAGATGGCAAAATAGGACAAAATGGGTCAAAATGGTCAAAAATGTTAAAAATGCAAAATTCTGTGCGCTGTTGCCCATTCTTGCTAAAGTCTTGTGCATGCCTGCACATGCCCGCGTCGAGTCCCGTGCGTATGCCCAACACATGCCCGCACGTACTGCCAGCACATGTCAGATGATTTCCACGCACGCCAGCACAAGCCCGCGCCTTGTCTCTTGCATATCAAATGCCCGTTTACCACAATTCTCATGCCCTACACATGTGGCAAGTTATCCAAATGTGTCCAAAATAAATTTTTGAAATATTTTCTCACCTTTTTCGGCCTCTTTCTCACTTATAAAAGGACCATCTCCCCCATTGTATAAAACACACAATTTTCTTAGATCCTTCTCTCTCTAGAAAGTTTTCTTAGTTTTTAATTTTAAATTTATTCTCTTTTTGAGAAGAACTAGTTATGCTTTTATAGATTTTTAGTTTATGATTCAATAAACGGAATTGCAAATCCATTTGGAGGTTTTCCATCAACAAATTAGCATCAAAGTTCTATAAAAATTCTTTTGAGGTATAATTTTAAAATAATTCTTTACAATAATTTTTTATATTTTATTTTTATATGTTATATTTAATTTTTCTGTGATTAAATTTAATATAATAGGTTGTTTGTAAATATGATATAAGAATAACGTTGTTATGCTTACGAAATATTAAATAGGCAAAACATCTTTATAAAATAAATTGATTTTGTTTTTATTTAAGATTTTATATTAAGGATGTTAAAGAGAAATATATTATTTTTCATTATATATTAAAATTTGAAAATTTGATTCTAAGGTTTATCCAGTCAGATTTAGAGTAGTGCTCTTTTATTTGTTGTTACAATCGCTCGGTAGTTAGAGTGAAGCTCTATTTGTGAGAGTTTTTATAATAACTATTATTCAAAAATATATTGACAATATATTTTCAGTAATGGTTTTAAAACTTAAAAGTTAGTACTCAGATAATTAAATTCTTAGGTTTAATTTGGAAACCTTAAATAAAGTTTAAAATATCTAACCCCATCAAAGGTGGCATTTAAATGGTTTATTTTAAATCTCTTAGAAAAAAAGAATTAATTTAATTAACTAAATTAATTATCGATCCCACCCATAGGTGTTAATTGATTTTTTTAATTAATAAAAAATATCTAATCTCACCAAAGGTGTTATTTATATATATAAAAAAGAGAATCAATAAATATCAATTTATATTTTTAATAAGCTAAATAATATGAGCAAGCATAATTAACTTAATTATTATATCCATAAATACTCTACTGTTATGAATGAGAAAAATTTGGATTATTGTTTATTGAATCCATATCTTTGTTTATCTTTTATGTCATTAGATTAGGAAACACTAAAACCAAAATATCATGATAAGATGTTTATCATTTAATTTAATTTTTAAAAGTTTGAATAATAAATTAAAAACCACATATATTTTTTCCTTAGATCAACATTGAGAGTATACTTGTTATTTTCTATAAAATGATTCGTGCATTTGCCAGAGTTTTAAAAATATAAGAACCAAAGTATTTGCAAAACCGGCATTGCCGGTTTTGCTTATCAAGTTTTTTTTCATTATTGTGAGGGAAGGAATAACATTTTTAATTTATTTATTAAAATTTTGAAAACTTTTTGTGTTATAAATAATTATGATTTTATTTATTTATTTTTAGTTAAAAAAGTTTTTTAAAAATATTATTTAAATAACAATCTCTAGAAAATAATAATAGAAGAAATAATTAACTTAGATTTTTACTTAACTTAATTTTTTAACTTAATTAACTTATATTTTTACTTAATTTAATTTTTTAACTTAATTAACTTAGATTTTTACTTAACTTAATTAACTTAGATTTTCACTTAACTTAATTAACTTATATTGTTACTTAACTTAATTCACTTAGATTTTCACTTAACTTAATTTATTAACTTAATTAACTTGATTTTAGTAACATAAAAATAAATATCTAAGAGAATTATATCTGGGAAATTAGTTCTTGAAAGCCTTTGTGCCACTAGTTCTTCTTGGGAACGTTGCTCTATGTAGGAGGGTGGTTTTTAAGGAGGCTTTACCTCATCATTCTTTCCTGGGAGCACTCTTAGTTAATACTGATTATGTTATTTCAAAGTTTTTAATTACAATATGTGATAAATGAAGATAGTTTCTTTACTAGATCTAGGTACAACTGTGTTTTGATGCCTTAGTTATTTGACTTGCACCTAGAAATGGGTTATCTAAAATCCACAACCATGTCCCTAGTTTTAAGTAAATAATGTTTTGAAAATCCATAAGGTATGACTTAAAAAGTATAGATAGACAAACTTATCCTACCTGTAAGTTTGATTGACTCAATGATGTGGGGACATTGAGTTTACTTAAAAGTAAATCCCCCAAGTTACATCTTACTAAGACGTTAAACTAAGCACTCGATGGGAGACAACTCATTATTTTAGGTAATTTATTTTGTTTATTTTAGTTTAATCGCATGCGAATAATTTTAGAATTGTTAAAATGAAAAATATTTGTTGAGATGTTAGAATTTCATAGCTATATGTCTGTGTGGGCTTTAATGATAAACATGATGGATGCACTTGCATTTCTCCATCACTACTTACACATTCTCAAGAAATAGGTAACTTTTCTTCTCTTTTCTCTTTATCTTTAATTTACAATTGTTACATTGAGGACAATGTAAGTTCTAGGTTAGGGGTGGTGAAAAGTTACCATGCTTAATTTCAAAAATTTTAACAATTTTAAAAACTTTTATGTTCAATTTTCATTTTTATTGTTTTTGATTTTATTTTCTTTGTGTGGTTTAGTAATTTTTAGAATTTTAGGATTAGTTTTTAAAAAACATTTCTCACAAAAAATTATTATTTCTTTAAATCAAATTTAAGTAAATTGTTAAGTCTTTCGTATTGTTAGATTAATTTTTAAAAACATATCATAGAGTATATGGTAATTAGTTAGTTTTTATCATGACTAGTATTTCTTGATAAGATGTGAAAATTATATTAAACCAAAAATTGGTGTTTAGGAATCAAATAGTGGAGACTATCTTTGTGAGAAATATTTTGAGCCCATTATCCTTTATTCTGAGTGATAAATATTATTTTTTCTACTCTAAACACTTTTCTTAATTTTTTCAGCCTTATTACATGATCTCTATAGGCATTGAATGTCTGGATTTTTACATCTTAATAAAGTTTTATATATTTATTTTTCATTTGCTTAGATTAAATTGTTAAGTAGAAATTAATAATATATGCCTTTCTTCATTCATGTATGACTTCTATTAAAAAAAGAGATATATCTAGGGTTACCTATACAAATACAAACAGAAAAACCAAATATTAACCATTCACCTTACCATATAAAAAATGTACAATCTGTATATGGGTTCACTCTTTAAAAAAATGAATAGTATAATTTATATATTAGGACCCAAAAAGCCTAAACAGTTGTGAGAAATGTTTTAATGCAAATGAAAATATAGAAAGTAATTCCCTAAGAAGTCATTGCATTTTCCTACATTTTCTATAAGGCATATTACTTGATATTTTTATTTGATGAATTTGATTGATGCATGAAAGTAGTGTATAATATTTTATAAATCCTTACATTTGATTCCATTCATGAGATCAACATTAAAATAACACTTTGAGCCTTTCTTCTTTATACATATGCGAACATAATAGTTTATTTCTATACATCAATTCTTTCGCATACAAATTAGTATGAGCGTTTGAACCCATAGGATTTAGTGTTTTTGAGGGTATTGACTTGTGAAGAATAGAGTCGAAGTAAATTCGAATTTCTAACACTAAGTTTGGGTAAATTTAAATTGAAACATTTTTTATATGAAATATGAAAATGATTTTCAACTAATTATTATAATAAATCATGAATGTTTAGAAATTTGAAATAATTTATGCTTAAGATATTAATTATGAAATTTAAAAGAGATCATAAGCATGATATATTTTTGTATTTCATTTCTTTATTTTATTTTAGTCTTTTTACTTTATTTTAAATTTTAGTTAACTTCTTATTTTATTTGTTTTGTTTTGTTTTCATTTTTTGTTAATATTTGTGCGTATCATTATTGAAAACCCTCACAAGACTAAAAATAATCCACTAGGGCAACCTAGCGCTTTAAAGGCTTGTTTCATACGCTAAATGCAACCATGTCAATTCACGGAAGTGATTTAGGATAATCTAAATTTTAGTTTTTATCGCTTCTCTTGCTAAGGGACTAGCAAGAAGCTGCTTGGGGGTTGTGATGAGTGCTTAAAAAATAATTAAAATTACCATGATTGAATATAATATAATTGATTAAATATATTTATATTTGAATGATTTTATCATATTTTTATATAAATTTTTCTTTTTGATATCACATGTATTTTTGTTCAAAAGTAACTTAAAGAATTGAATAAAAAATACTTGAGGCAATACATTACAAATATGTTGAGAAAAAAATAGGGAAAAGTCAAAAAGATGGAAAAATTGGATAAAATGAGTCAAAACAATAAAAAATGCCGAAATCCTACATTGGGTCCCTCGTGCACCAACTCGCGCGCGCGCGCCTAAGAAATTCCTACACATGCCTAGAAAATGCCACGTTGATTTCTGCACCTGACAGAACACGCCTACACCGTGTCCCACGCATGCCTACTCGTGCCAAACACCCATCTACCACAATTCTCGCACCCTACACACATGTGACCTTGTCCAAACGCATCAAAAATCTAATTTTGAAATATTTTCCCACCTTTCTTTGTCTTTTTCTCACCTATAAAAGGACCCTCTTTTCCATTGTAAAAAAAACACAATTTTCTAAGATCTTTCTCTCTCTATCTTTCCCTCTCAAGAAAGTTTTTTTGTTTTTTAGTTTTAAGGTTCTTTTCTTTTTGAGAAGAACTAGCTATGTTTTTATAAATTTTTAGTTTTTGATTCAATAAACGAAAATGCAAATACGTTTGGAGATTTTCCAGTAACAGAATTAGCATCAAAGTTATGTAAGAATTCGTTTGAGATATGGTTTTAAAATAAATTCTTTACAGTTATTTTTTATATTTTATTATTATATGTTTTGTTTAATTTGTCGTGATTATATTTAACATAGCTAGCTGTTTGTAAATATGATATAATAATAATATTATTATGCTTGCGAAATATTAAATAGGTAAAACATCTCTATAAAAAAATATGATTTTGTCTTTATTCAAGATTTTATATTAAGGATGTTAGAGAGAAATATATTATTTTTTATTACAAATTAAAATCTGAAAATTAGATTCTATTTGTTGGTACTCTAAATCTGAAAATTAGAGTAGTGCATTTTTATTTGTTGATATAATCGTCCGATAGTTAGAGTGAAGTTCTATTTGCAAGATTTTTTTATAAGAACTATTATTGAAAAATGTATTGACAACATATTTTCAATAATGGTTTTAAAACTTAAAAGTTAGTACTCGGATAATTAAATTCTTAGGTTTAATTTAGAAACCTTGAATAAAGTTTAAAATGTATAACCCCACCAAAGGTGGTATTTAATTGGTTCATTTTCAATCTCTTAGAAAAAGGAATTAATTTAATTAGCCAAATTAGTTATCGACCACACTCATATGTGTTAATTGATTTTTTTAATTAACAAAGAATATCTAACCCCACCAAAGGTGGTATTTATATATAAAATAAAAGATAATCAATAAATATCAATTTATCTCTTTAATAACTTAAATAATATGAGCAAGCACAATTAACTTAATTATTATATCCATAAATACTCCAATGTTATAAATGATACAAATTTACATTATTGTTTGTTGAATCCATATCTATGTTTATTTTTTTATGTTATTAGATTAGGAAACACAAAAACCAAAATATCATGACAGGATGTTTAGAATTTAATTTTGTTTTTAAAAGTTTGAATAATAAATTAATCTATGCGTTATGACCTTTAGGTTAATTCTAGGCATGTCTTCAGGGGTCTATGCGAAAACGTCAGAGTTTGCTTTTAGGAATTGGGCTAGTTGTTCCTCCATCTCTGTTGTCAAATCCATATTTAGCTTTAAAGGGTTATTATTTTGGCTTCCTTCAAAAAAGGCCTTACTGTGATTTCTATTTGGGAATGACCCCTTTCATAGTGGTATTGTAAAAACTCCTGATGTTTTCTTAGTCTCGCCTTATCTTTTTCATACATTTCTCAGTTGGGAATTTGATCACCAAGTGGAAGGTGGATGGACCTCCTTCATCTTATGTATCCATGGCTTACCTAAAATGGAGTTGTAATGATATAGGACATCAATTACCACAAAATTAGTCATCACTATAGACCTTTTGGCCATAACAAGTAACACCATATTCCTGACTGCATAAGTGGTGCTACTGTTGAATCCACCAGGGATAGATCTTTCCCTATAATATCATTCTCTTTTATGCCTATGACTCTTGCTATGGATAGAAAAAGAAGATCTGCTGAGCTTCTAGTGTCAACCATGGTCCTACAAACATTGTAGGATCCTATTCTCAGAGTGATTACTAATGGGTCTTCGTGATGAGATGAGATCTCGTGTTTCTCAGTAAAGATGATCTCTACAAGGGACCTCACATTTTCCAAGGTTTATATGTGCAGGAACTATGTAGGTCTTTAGCGTACCTCTTGCGTTAGTTACTAGAGGCTCTATTGATCCCGGACCCTCTGTGTATGGTGTAGATAGTTCTGATTTTGGATCATTGTGGTGATCTCTCCCTTTTCTTGAGGGATCTATTGGCCTCGGTGCCTCACATCCTTTGACGCCTTCTTCCTCCACTATTGCTTTCTACAAGGTCCTTTAAATATCCTTTGGTCAATGATGAGCAGAACCGGCATCATCGATCTTGCCAATACTTTGGTTTTACATTTATAAAACTCTCGCAAGTGCATGAATCATTTCGTAGAAAATGATAAGTATAATCCCAAGATCGATCTAAGGAAGGAATATATGTGGTTTTCAATTTATTATTCAAACTTTTAAAAACAAAATTAAATCCTAATCATCCTGTCACGATATTTGGGTTTTTGTGTTTCTAATCTAAAAACATAAAAATAAACATAGATATGGATTCTATAAACATTTATGCAAATTTTATCATTTATAATAGTGGAGTATTTATGGATATAATAACTAAGTTAATTATGCTTACTCATATAATTTTGGTTATTAATGATATGAATTGATATTTATTGATTCTCCCTTTTTTGTATGAATACCACCTTTGGTGGGGTTAGATATTCTTTGTTAACAAAACAAATCAATTAACACCTATGGGTGGGGTTGATAACTAATTTGTTTAATTAAATTAATTCCTTTTTTAGGAGATTGAAAATGAACCATTTAAATGACACCTTTGGTGGGGTTAGATAGTTTAAACTTTATTTAAAGTATCCAAATTAAACCTAAGAATTTAGTTATCCGAGTACTAACTTTCAAGTTTTAAAACCACTACTGAAAACATGTTGTCAATACATTTTCAGATAATAATTCTTATAAAAACTTTTGAAATAGAGCTTCACTCTAACTACCGGACGATTGTACCAACAAATAAAAGAGCACTACTCTAAATCAGACCAGATAACTAAACCTTAAAATCTAATTTTCAGATTTGTTTGTAATGAAAAATAATATATTTCTCTCTAACATTCTTAATATAAAATCTTGAATAAAAATAAAATTAATTCATTTTAGAGATTTTTACCTATTTAATATTTCGCAAGCATAACAATGTTATTATTATATCATGTTTACAAACAGCCAGCAAACTTAAATTTAATCACAGACAAATTCAATATAACATGTAAGAATAAAGCATAAAAAATAACTGTAAAGAAAATAAAATCCTTACAGTACTTTGATGTTATTCCTGTTATTAGAAAACCTCCAAATGGAATTTGCACTCCCATTTATTGAATCAAAAAGCAAATAAATTACAAAAACATAATTAGTTCTTCTCAAAAAGAGAAGAACTCTAAAACTAAGAAAAATTAACTAAGAAAAGCTAAAAACAAAGAAAAACTAAGAAATGGAGAGAAAGAAAGAAAGAGAAGAGAAGATGTTTTTTTAGGTGTGTTTAGTTATGAAGAGAATGGGGGTATTTATAGGTGAGAAGGAGAAGAAAAAGTGAGTGAAAAAATGATTAAAAATAGGGAAAGCGTGGGTATGGGCGTGGCAGCATGCACTTTTTCTCAATGATCTCAGCAATTACACTCCGCGTTTTCACAATTTTTTAACATTTTTTCAATCACTTTTTCTCCCCATCATCACCTATAAATACCCCCATTCTCTTCACTTCATACCACACCTCAAAAACACACTTCTCTCTTCTTTCTTAAAAAAAAACTTGATAAGCGAAAACCAGCATCGCCGATTCTTGCCAATACTTTGGTTTTATATTTATAAAACTCTCACAAGTTCACTAATCATTTCGTAGAAAATGACAAATATACTCCCAAGGTCGATCTAAGGAAGGAATGTATGTGGTTTTTAATTTATTATTCAAACTTTTAAAACGAAATTAAATCCTAAACATCCTGTCACGATATTTTGGGTTTTGTGTTTTTAATCTACTAACATAAAAATAAACATAGATTCAATAAACATTTATGCAAATTTTATCATTTATAATGGTGGAGTATTTATGGATATAATAACTAAGTAATTATGCTTGCTCATATTATCTAGGCTATTAAAGATATGAATTGATATTTATTGATTCTCCCTTTTTTATATGAATACCACCTTTGTGGGATTAGATATTCTTTGTTAACTAAACAAATCAATTAACACCTATGGGTGGGGTTGATAACTAATTTGGTTAATTAAATTAATTCCTTTTTCTAAGAGATTGAAAATGAACCATTTAAATGCCACCTTTGGTGGGGTTAGACAGTTTAAACTTTATTCAAGGTGTCCAAATTAAACCTGAGAATTTCGTTATCCGAGTACTAACTTTCAAGTTTTAAAACCACTACTGAAAACATGTTGTCAATACATTTTCAAATAATAATTCTTATAAAAAAATTTGAAATAGAGCTTCACTCTAACTACTGGGCAATTATACCAACAAATAAAAGAGCACTACTCTAAATCAGACCGGATAACTAAACCTTAAAATCTAATTTTCAGATTTAAGTTTGTAATGAAAAATAATATACTTCTCTCTAACATTCTTAATATAAAATCTTGAATAAAAATAAAATCAATTCATTTTAGAGATTTTCACCTATTTAATATTTCGCAAGCATAATAACGTTATTATTATATCATGTTTACAAACAACCAGCAGAGTTAAATTTAATCGCATACAAATTAAATATAACGTGTAAGAATAAAGCATAAAAAATAACTGTAAAGAAAATAAAATCCTTACAGAACTTCGATGCTATTCCCGTTGCTGGAAAACCTCCAAGCAGAATTTGCACTCCCATTTATTGAATCAAAAAGCAAATAAATTACAAAAACATAACTAGTTCTTCCCAAACTGGGAAGAACTCTAAAACTAAGCAAAACTAGCTAAAAACTAAGAAATACTAAACAAACTAAAAACTAAGAAATGAGAAATGAGAGAAAGAAAGAGAGAAGAGAATGTGTTTTGAGGTGTGGTATGAAGTGAAGAGAAGGGGGGTATTTATAGGTGAGGATGGGGAGAAAAAGTGAGTGAAAAAATGTTAAAAAATTGTGAAAACGCGGAGTGCAATTGCTGAGGTCATTGATGACGTCATGGGGTGGCTGTGCATGAAAATAGGGCAAAATGGCAGCGGCTTGCGCGGAGGGCAGCTGGGGCGTGCACAGGAGCCCGCGGAAGGCAAGCGTAGTGCGTGCAGGAATAGTAACAGCACGTTGAGGCACGCACGGATCTGGAGAAAGGCACGCGCTGATGCGCGCGGACGTGGGGCGTGCTGTGCGCGCGGCTGGGCACTGGCGGCGCGATTTTCTCCTTTTTGACATTTTTAACCTTTTTGACCCATTTTTTCCAATTTTTTCATATTTTTTGACCTTTCCCCATTTATTTATTAATATATTTGTGATGTATTGCTTCCAGTATTCCTATTTGAGTCTTTAAGTTATGTTTTTAAGCAAAAATACTTGAAAAACAATAAAAAATACCCGTGATTCGGAAAAAGACAAATTTATATACATATATGATAAAACATATAAATATATATTTTTAATCAATTAATGTACATAAAATCATGGTAATTTTAGTTCTTTTTGAGCACTCATCACATGCACGATTTCCTCCTTTTTGACATTTTTGACCTTTTTGACCCATTTTGTCCAATTTTTTATTATTTGTTGACTTTTCCTTATTTATTTTATGAATATATTTAGGATGTATTGATGAGCAGAATCGTGATCGCCAAATACTTTGATGAACGAAAACTTGATGAACAAAAACCGGCATCGCCGATCCTACCAATACTTTGGTTTTATATTTATAAAACTCTCGCCCAAAAACTTGATGAGCAGAATCGGGATCGCCAAATACTTTGATGAGCGAAAACTTGATGAGCGAAAACCGGCATCGCCGATCCTGCCAATACTTTGGTTTTATATTTATAAAACTCTCGCAAGTGCACGAATCATTTCGTAGAAAATGATAAGTATACTCCCAAGGTCGATCTAAGGAAGGAATGTATGTGGTTTTTAATTTATTATTCAAACTCTTAAAAACAAAATTAAATCCTAAACATCCAGTCACGATATTTTGGGGTTTTATGTTTTAATCTAATAAGAGAAAATTAAACATAGATTCAATAAACATTCATGCAAATTTTATCTTTTATAATGGAGTATTTATGGATATAATAACTAAGTTAATTATGCTTGCTCGTATTATCTAGGTTATTAAAGATATGAATTGATATTTATTGATTCTCCCTTTTTTGTATAAATACCACCTTTGGTGGGGTTAGATATTCTTTGTTAACTAAACAAATCAATTAACACCTATGGGTGGGGTTGATAACTAATTTGATTAATTAAATTAATTCCTTTTTCTAAGAGATTGAAAATGAACCATTTAAATGCCAACTTTGGTGGGGTTAGACAGTTTAAACTTTATTCAAGGTGTCCAAATTAAACCTAAGAATTTAGTTATCCGAGTACTAACTTTCAAGTTTTAAAACCACTACTGAAAACATGTTGTCAATACATTTTCAGATAATAATTCTTATAAAAACTTTTGAAATAGAGCTTCACTCTAACTACCAGGCGATTGTACCAACAAATAAAAGAGCACTACTCTAAATTAGACCGGATAACTAAACCTTAAAATCTAATTTTCAGATTTAAGTTTGTAATGAAAAATTATATATTTCTCTCTAACATTCTTAATATAAAATCTTGAATAAAAATAAAATTAATTCATTTTAAAGATTTTTACCTATTTAATATTTCGCAAGCATAACAACGTTATTATTACATCATGTTTACAAACAGCTAGCACAGTTAAATTTAATCACAGACAAATTAAATATATCATGTAAGAATAAAGCATAAAAAATAACTGCAAAGAAAATAAAATCCTTACAGTACTTCGATGCCATTCTCGTTGCTAGAAAAACTCCAAGCGGAATTTGCACTCCCATTTATTGAATGAAAGAGCTAAAATATTACAAAAACATAACTAGTTCTTCCCAAAGAAGGAAGAACTCTAAATCTAAGAGAAATTAACTAAGAAAAACTAAAAACTAAGAAAACATAAGAAAAACTAAGAAAAAACTAAAGAATCCTAAAAATCTAAGAAAAGAGAGAAAAGAATGTATTTGGAGGTGTTTTTTTAGGTGTGTTTTGAAGTGAAGGGAAGAGGGGTAAAATCGTGATCGCCAAATACTTTGATGAACGAAAACTTGATAAACGAAAACCGGCATCGCCAATCCTGCCAATACTTTGGTTTTATATTTATAAAACTCTCGCAAGTGCACGAATCATTTCGTAGAAAATGATAAGTATAGTCCCAAGGTCGATCTAAGGAAGGAATGTATGTGGTTTTTAATTTATTATTCAAACTTTTAAAAACAAAATTAAATCCTAAACATCCTGTCACGATATTTTGAGTTTTGTGTTTTTAATCTACTAACATAAAAATAAACATAGATTCAATAAATATTCATGCAAATTATGTTCATTTATAATGGCGGAGTATTTATGGATATAATAACTAAGTTAATTATGATTGCTCGTATTATTTAGGTTATTAAAGATATGAATTGATATTTATTGATTCTCCCTTTTTTGTATGAACACCACCTTTGGTGGGGTTAGATATTCTTTGTTAACTAAACAAATCAATTAACACCTATGGGTGGGGTTGATAACTAATTTGATTAATTAAATTAATTCCTTTTTCTAAGAGATTGAAAATGAACCATTTAAATGCCACCTTTGGTGGGGTTAGACAGTTTAAACTTTATTCAAGGTGTCCAAATTAAACCTAAGAATTTAGTTATCCGAGTACTAACTTTCAAGTTTTAAAACCACTACTGAAAACATGTTGTCAATACATATTCAGACAATAGTTCTTATAAAAACTTTTGAAATAGAGCTTCACTCTAACTACCGGGCGATTGTACCAACAAATAAAAGAGCACTACTCTAAATCGAATAGGATAACTAAACCTTAAAATCTAATTTTCAGATTTAAGTTTGTAATGAAAAATAATATATTTCTCTCTAACATTCTTAATATAAAATCTTGAATAAAAATAAAATCAATTCATTTTATAGATTTTTACCTATTTAATATTTCGCAAGCATAACAACGTTATTATTATATCATGTTTACAAATAGCTAGCACAGTTAAATTTAATCACAGAGAAATTAAATATAACATGTAAGAATAAAGCATAAAAAATAACTGCAAAGAAAATAAAATCCTTACAGTACTTCGATGCCATTCCCGTTGCTAGAAAACCTCCAAACGGAATTTGCACTCCCATTTATTGAATCAAAAAGCTAATAAATTACAAAAAAACATAACTAGTTCTTCCCAAAAAGGGAAGAACTCTAAAACTAAGAGAAACTAGCTAAAACATAAGAAAAACTAGCTAAAACATAAGAAAAACTAAAAAAAACTAAAAACTAAGAAATGGAGAGAAAGAAAGAAGAGAGAAGTGTGTTTTGAAGTGAAGGGAAGGGGGGTATTTATAGGTGAGGATGGAGAGAAAAAATGAGTAAAAAAATGTTAAAAAAATGTTAAAAAATGAAAAAACGTGTAATGGAAATGCTGAGGTCATCAATGACGTCAGCATGACGTCATGGGGTGGCTGCACGTGGAAAATGGGGCAAAAACGCGTTGGGCGCGCGGAGGGGGGCTGCTGGGGCGCTGCGCTGCGCGGATGAACAGTACCCGCGCGCGCAGTTGTGCGCGGATGAACAATAGCCGCGCGCAGCTTTGCGCAGATGAACAGTAGCCGATCGCGCCGCTCTACGTGGATGAACAATAGCCGCGCGCGCAGCTCGACGCGGCTGGGCGCTGGTGCGCGCGGGATGAGCTACTCCAGGCGCGATTTTCTCCTTCTTGACATTTTTGACATTTTCGACCCATTTTGTCCAATTTTTCCATATTTGTTGACCTTTTCTCACTTATTTATTAATATATTTGTGATGTATTGCTTCAATTATTCCTCTTTGAGTCTTTAAGTGACGTTTTTAAGCGAAAATACCTGAAAAACAATAAAAATACTCGTGATTCCGAAAAAGACAAATTTATATAAATATATGATAAAACATATAAATATATATATATTTTTAATCAATTAATGTACATAAAATCATGGTTATTTTAGTGCTTTTTGAGCACTCATCACAACCCCCAACCAGCTTCTTGCTAGTCCCTTAGCAAGAGAAGCGATAAAAACTAAAAATTAAACTATCCTAAATCACTTCCGTGGATTGACACGGTTGCATTTAGCATATGAAACAAGCCTTTAAACCCCAAGGTTTCCCTAGTGGACGAGTTTGAGTCTCGTGAGGGTTTTCAGTAATGATACCCACAAACATTGAACTAAATGTAAAAATCAAAAGAATCAAATCAAAAACTAAAATTACAACAAAATCAAAAATTAATTTAAGAATAAAAGAAAACAACATATCACAAAAATGTCTCATACTTTTTAATCTCTTTTAATATCATAATTAAAATCTCAAGCATAAGTTATTTTAATCTCTTTAAACAATCATGATTTTATTATAATAATTAGTCGAAAATCATTTTCATATTTCATGTCAAAAATGTATCAATTTAATTTCACCCAATTTCAGTGTCATGAATCAGAATTCACTTCGACTCTATTCCTCACAAGTCAATACTCTCGAAACACTGAATCCTATGGGTTCAAACACTCATACTAATTTATATGCGAAAGAGTTGATGTATAGAAATGAACTAATATGTTCGAATATGTATAAAGAATAAAGGCTCAAAGTGTTATTTTAACATTGATCTCATGAAAGGAATCAAATGTATAAATTATAAAGATATCATATATAAAAATTATTTTCAAGCATAAATCAAACTCATTAAGAAATAATTTCAAGATATATGCCTTTTACAAATGAAGAGAGTGCAATGACTTTTTAGGGAATTATTTCCTATATCTTTCTTTTGTAATTAACTTTTACTCACAACATTGTAGGCAATGTGGGTTATAGTATGTAGATTATACTATATATTCTTTATCTCTCTATTTTTTTCTGAAGATATTTCTCAATATATGTATTTTAGAGAGTCAACCCATGTACAGATTGTACATTTTTTTTTTTGGATTTTGGTGAGTGTTTAATTTTGTGGCTTTTCTGTTTGATCTTGGTTTAGGTAACCCCATATATGTCTTTTTTTTATAGCAGTCATGCATGAACGAGATATAAGCATATACTATCAATTTCTACTCAAATCATTTAATCTAAGCAAAAATAAAAAAATATATATGATACTCTATTAAGATGAGAAAAAATTCATACATTCAATGCTAATACCTATAGAGATCATCTAAAAATTTGAAGAAATAAGAAATGTGTTTGGAGTAGAAAAAATATATATTTCACTCTGAATAAAGGAAATTAGGCTCAAATTATATCTCACAAAGGTAGTCTCCACTAAAAAAAATTCATAAACACCGATTTTGGGTTTAATATAATTTCTACATCTTATCAAGAAATACTAGTTATGACAAAAACTAACTAATTATCAAAAAATAATTACAAAATATGTCATGATATGTTTTCAAAAATTAATCTAACAGTACAAGAGACTTAACTATTTACTTAAATTTGATTTAAAGAAATAATAATTTTTGTGAGAATTTTTTTTTTCAAAAATTACTAAATCACACAAAAAATGAAAAAGTATATTTTTTATTTTTTAAATATTTTTTTTATTTTTAAATTGTTAAAACTTTTTTTTTAATTAAGCATGGTAACTTTTCACCACCCCCAACCTAGAACTTACATTGTCCTCAATGTAACAACTGTAAATTAAAGATAAAGAGAAAAGAGAAGAAAGATTACCTATTTCTTGAGAAAGTGCAAGTAGTAATGGAAAATGCAGGTGCATCCATCATATTCATCATTAAAGTGTATACGAAGACGGTCATTTGTGAACTTCTAACATCTCAACAAATATTTTTAGTTTTAACAATTTAAAAATTATTCACATGTAATTAAAATGAAATAAACAATAAAATTAAGTAAATAAAAGAAATAAAAGAAAATTACCTAAAATGATGGGTTGCCTCCCATCCAACGCTTAGTTTAACGTCTTAGCAAGACGTAACTTGGGGATTGCATTTTAAGTAAACTCAATGTCCCCTCATCATTGAGTCAATCAAACCTTCAGGTAAGACAAGGTTGTCTACCTATACTTTTTCAGTCATGCCCTATTGATTTTCAGATTTCTTTCTGTACTTAAAACTAGATGCATTCTTTGAGTTTTAGATAACCCACATCTAGGTGCAAATCAAATAATTAAGTCATTAAAACACAATTGTACCTAGATCAAACAAAGCAACTAACTCCTTAGATTATAATTAAAACTTTTAAAATTTTGGAGGTAGTTTCAGAATTTATGTTTTTTTTTGTTTTTTTTTGTTTTTAAGAAAAAAAATAACATAATCAGTATTAACCAAGAGTGCTCCCAGGAAAAAATGGTGGTGCAAAGGCTCCTTAAAAACCATCCTCCTAAACAGAACAACGTTCCCAGGAAAGACTAGTGGCACAAAGGCTTCCAAGAACTAGTCTCCTAGACAGAACTCCCTTAGATCTTTACTTTTCATGTTATTAAGTTAAGTTAAATAAAAATTTAAGTTAATAAAAAATCTAAGTTAATTAAGTTTAAAGAAAAGGTTAATTAAGTTAAGTGAATTAAAAAATTTAAGTTAAAAAAATCTAAGTTAATTAAGTTAGTAAAAAAAAGTTAATTAAGTTAAGTGAAAAAAAAGTTAATTAAGTTAAGTGAAGTAAAAAAACCTAAGCTAATTAAGTTAAGTGAAGTAAAAAAAAAAATAAGTTAATGAAAATTTAAGTAAAAACCTAAGTTAATGTTAAAAAAAACAAATCTAAGTTAATTAAGTTAGTAAAAAAAACTAAGTTAAGTAAGTTAAATAAAAATCAAGAAGAAAAAAATAGCTAATGAAAGAAAAATAAAATAAAAATTGAAAAAGGTAAAAGAAAATAAAAAAAAATTAAAAAAAAAAGAAAAATTAAAATTATGATTTAAAATAAATAAAATAAAAAAATTAAACTTAAAATATTAAAAATTGGGTTTTTTATTTATGATTTTATTTATTTATTTATGATTTATTTATTTTTATTTATTTATTTTATTATTATTTTTATTATTTTATTTTTATTTTTATTTTTTTTTGTTTTATTTTTTTTTCGAAATTTCAAATTGCAAAATTATTTTACTATTAACACTATATTTATTAAACAAATTAAAATTAGAATTTTTTTTATTTTTATTTTTAAATTTTAAATTTTTTTAACTATTTATGAATGGTAACTTTATTTTATTATGTACAATATAATTTTTTTGTTGAATTTGTTTTTTTTAACTTAAAATATTTGACTTTTTTTTTTACTATTCATGAACGGTAATTTTTTTTAATTCAAATTTTAAAATTCTAAATTATTTTATTATTCACGGTACAATTTTTATTTAAAAATGTTTTCTTTTTTTTAATTTTTTTTACTATTCATAAACGGTAAAAACTTTTTACTTCAAATTTCAAATTTCTAAATTATTTTACTATTTATGCTATAATTAATTTTTTTTGATTTTTTTTATTATTTCTTATGAAATTTGAAATTTGATTAAATTTTTTTACTTTTTTATTTTTTACAAAAAAAAATCACAATTATTTACAACACAAAAATATTTTTAAAATTTTGATAAATAAATTAAAAACGCTATTCCTTCCCCGGCAACGGCGCCAAAAAATTGATGAGTAGAATCGTGATCTCCAAATACTTTGATGAACGAAAACTTGATAAACGAAAACCGGCATCGCCGATCCTGCCAATACTTTGGTTTTATATTTATAAAACTCTCGCAAGTGCACGAATCATTTCGTAGAAAATGATAAGTATCGTCCCAAGGTCGATCTAAGGAAGGAATGTATGTGGTTTTTAATTTATTATTCAAACTTTTAAAAACGAAATTAAATCCTAAACATCCTGTCACGATATTTTGGGTTTTGTGTTTTTAATCTACTAACATAAAAATAAACATAGATTCAATAAATATTCATGCAAATTATGTTCATTTATAATGGCGGAGTATTTATGGATATAATAACTAAGTTAATTATGATTGCTCGTATTATTTAGGTTATTAAAGATATGAATTGATATTTATTGATTCTCCCTTTTTTGTATGAACACCACCTTTGGTGGGGTTAGATATTCTTTGTTAACTAAACAAATCAATTAACACCTATGGGTGGGGTTGATAACTAATTTGATTAATTAAATTAATTCCTTTTTCTAAGAGATTGAAAATGAACCATTTAAATGCCACCTTTGGTGGGGTTAGACAGTTTAAACTTTATTCAAGGTGTCCAAATTAAACCTAAGAATTTAGTTATCCGAGTACTAACTTTCAAGTTTTAAAACCACTACTGAAAACATGTTGTCAATACATATTCAGACAATAGTTCTTATAAAAACTTTTGAAATAGAGCTTCACTCTAACTACCGGGCGATTGTACCAACAAATAAAAGAGCACTACTCTAAATCAGACCGGATAACTAAACCTTAAAATCTAATTTTCAGATTTAAGTTTGTAATGAAAAATAATATATTTCTCTCTAACATTCTTAATATAAAATCTTGAATAAAAATAAAATCAATTCATTTTAGAGATTTTTACCTATTTAATATTTCGCAAGCATAACAACGTTATTATTATATCATGTTTACAAATAGCTAGCACAGTTAAATTTAATCACAGACAAATTAAATATAATATGTAAGAATAAAGCATAAAAAATAACTGCAAAGAAAATAAAATCCTTACAGTACTTCGATGCCATTCCCGTTGCTAGAAAACCTCCAAACGGAATTTGCACTCCCATTTATTGAATCAAAAAGCTAATAAATTACAAAAAACATAACTAGTTCTTCCCAAAAAGGGAAGAACTCTAAAACTAAGAGAAACTAGCTAAAACATAAGAAAAACTAAAAAAAACTAAAAACTAAGAAATGGAGAGAAAGAAAGAAGAGAGAAGTGTGTTTTGAGGTGTGTTTTGAAGTGAAGGGAAGGGGGGTATTTATAGGTGAGGATGGAGAGAAAAAATGAGTAAAAAAATGTTAAAAAATGAAAAAACGTGTAATGGAAATGCTGAGGTCATCAATGACGTCAGCATGACGTCATGGGGGCGGCTGCACGTGGAAAATGGGGCAAAAACGCATTAGGTGTGCGGAGGGGGGCTGCTGGGGCGTTGCGCTGCATGCGGATGAATAGTACCCGCACGCGCAGTTGTGCGCGGATGAAAAGTAGCCGCGCGCAGCTTTGCGCGGATGAACAGTAGCCGAGCGCACCGCTCTGCGCGGATGAATAGTAGCCGCGCGCGCAGCTCGGCGCGGCTGGGCGCTGGCGCGCGCGGGATGGGCTGCTCCAGGTGCGATTTTCTCTTTTTTGACATTTTTGACCTTTTCGACCCATTTTGTCCAATTTTTCCATATTTTTTGACCTTTTCCCACTTATTTATTAATATATTTGTGATGTATTGCTTCAAGTATTCCTCTTTGAGTCTTTAAGTGACGTTTTTAAGCGAAAATACCTGAAAAACAATAAAAATACCCGTGATTCCGAAAAAGACAAATTTATATAAATATATATTTTTAATCAATTAATGTGCATAAAATCATGGTAATTTTAGTGCTTTTTGAGCACTCATCACATGCACGATTTCCTCCTTTTTGACATTTTTGACCTTTTTGACCCATTTTGTCCAATTTTTTATTATTTGTTGACTTTTCCTTATTTATTTTATGAATATATTTGTGATGTATTGACTCTAGTATTCCTCTTTGAGTCTTTAAGTTACGTTTTTAAGTGAAAATACCTGGAAAACAATAAATATACTCGTGATTCTGAAAAGACAAATTTATATAAATATATGATAAAATCATATAAATATATATATTTTTAATCAATTAATGTGCATAAAATCATGGTAATTTTAGTGCTTTTTGAGCACTCATCAGGTAACAGCTTCTCTATTTCCCTTTTGAGGTGCCTATAGTATCTCGTCTCATGACCTACATCTTTTTGAAAAGGCACCATTTAGATGTGTCTCTATAGGAAGACTTCATTTTTGGGAGCCACTTGACCTTTGGCTCCTTCTCCATCCCTAATACTGCCTAAGCTAGATTCACTCTCAATAGTAGGCCTCAAAAGGGAGACAATGACCTCCCCTAAAGTCCTATATTCCCTAGCCATTGATTGCTCGTCCTATTTTTTGGCATGAAGTGCTTGTTTTTTTTTATTATATTACCTTGATTTTCCCTATCAAGACTTATCCTTCTTTGTTTTTATCCAACTTCCACATTGGTCTGGCCGCCTTTAACTAGACCTAGCTTTCTTTTGAGATTGAAAAATTTCCTTACCTCCCCATATGCATCTTCTGAATTTTGAGGAACCTTCTTGGTTAGCTCTACAAAAAAATAGGAGTTCTTTAGGAGACCTCACCTAAAGGTTTCTATAGCGATAAAACTAGGACAATCAAGGATTTTGTAACTTTTCTTCCCTCAATTGTTTCATATATTCTTCGGTAGACTCACCCTTTTCCCGAATGATTGAGAAAAGGTGGTGTGACTCCTTCCTAAGTGGCTTGTTATAGGTGTAATTGGTAATAAACAACCTGGAAAACTGTAAGAAGAAGGTTATGGTGTGGAGTGCCAGGTTATTGAACCATTTCTATGTGTCATTACAGAAAATGGTAGCAAACAGTTTACACATCATGGCATCTCTTTTGCCCTGTGTAAGGCTCATAGGGGCCACGGTCATCTTAAAGTGTTGCATGTGAGTTACAAGGTCTTCGGTTCCTTGATAGTTAGGGCACTTAGGAACATTGAACTTCACTGGTGGTTTGTCATTCTATATTTCATCAAAGAATGGGGAGAGACAGAGTTGCTCACAGTCCTTATCCATATCATAGAGGGCTTTACCCTTTTCTTGTCTTTCATTGGTTATCTTAAGGCTTGGTATTGCTTTTTGTTAGCTTACTCCAAAGCCTAAAATTATGCCTCCCAATTTTTTCTTTCCTATGACTATTTTTCATTACTAGGTCCCACCAAACTGGAAGGGAGATCACTCCCAACCTTGCATTCTCCTTGGTTATGCTCTAGCATAATGCAATCTAGTCTATTTCAACCAACCATGTTAGTGCTGTGACTATCAGAGGATCTTAAACCTGATTGTGAGTACAACGTCCTATTTTCTTGTCTGGTATCCTCAAGTTCTATTCTTAACTTGAGAAGTTGACAAGCCAACTCCTGATGGGGATCGATCTCTATTTTGGCTTTGTCATGGGTTGGTAAGGCATTTTCTGGCACTACTATCGCTTCTTCATTTTCTAGGCACAATCATCCTTCAGTGTGCATCCCTACCATGATGATAGTGATCCTAAGGGTATATGGAATAGGTTTTTAGTCTCTTAAATCTCTCTCATAATTCTGGGTGAATCCTTGGAAGTATGGGCTTAGAAGCCAAAGCTCGACCTTAGAATCTGAGCCCCATTGTGGGTGCCAAAATGTTGGGATTATTTCGATTTATAGAGAGAAAAACCATAGAGAAGTCAAAGTAATTATAGAATGTGTGGATCTCTTAGGGAGTTCATGTATAATTAGAGTGTCACATGTACAGGTGTCGATTACATAAGGTAGACACATCTAAGTGTGTTAGGGGACATAAAAGTAAAAGCAAGCATATTTATAGTATGAGGACGACCACCATATAGCTTGGGCTGGTGATTGACCCTCCAGATGCTACAGATCCATAGGATAGGTCTCTCCCTCAAGTGTATTTGTGGGTGCGGACATAGGTAGGTCTTTCACTACTACAAAAAGGGTATTTAAGTTGGTTAAAAATTGACTTTAAACCAATTTAAAGTCGGTTCCTGCGGTGAATTGACTTAAATTTTTTTTTTACAAAATTTACTCATTTTCTATTATACTCGAATTAAAACCTGTATTCAATCACTACATAATAGCAAAAAAAAAACAAATTTTTTTTAACAAATAGTTTAAATAATACAAAAAATTGAAAAATAAAATATTAATTAATAGCATAAAAATCTCCATGGTGTTGTCATATGTTATTCAAGATCATCATATTCTTCTCCTAATGTTATAATACAAAACCTACATATATAATGCAAAAATTTATACACACAAATAATAACACTTAATAACAGAAAAAATATGAATAATATGTTTGTAGGATTAATAGAAATATTTACAAGAGTAAATGAAGGAAATGAAGAAAAAATGGTGTTTTGGAAGTGAGAAATGGGTATAAAAAATTTGAGTATTTTGCTCAAAAAACAATAGGGGATCTAAAAGATTAGTTAGAGGGGAATAAAACCCATTAAGCAATTCTGGAATTGGTGGTCATAGGTGGCCGGAAAATGAGAAAGAATGGAGGAGGTTTTGGGTTTTTGAGAGTTATGTAGCATTTGGAATAGTTTCTGTCTAGGGAAGAAAGAAGAGAAAAAACTTTATCCATGTGTGTAGCGTTGGTTCTATGTGTCAACCGACACTATCCATGTAGGACATAGCGTCAGTTCCAGGTGTCAACCGATGCTATGCTATGTGGATAGCGTTGGTTGACACTTGGAACCGACGCTACGTCCTATGTGGATAGCATCGGTTCTACATCGATCTGACTTTAAATTCATTATAAGTCAGTTTTTTTCAAAAACCGAATTTACATATCGACTTAAATATCCCTTTTTGTAGTAGTGTTTAGGGGTGACTTGTCTTATGGCTCAGGCTGTTAGATGAGTCGGGCTCATTCATATGTCCAAACAAAACCGTTAACTAGGATTGAGATTCGCATTGATGTAAAAATATCTCGCATCCAACCTAGAAAGATGTTTTCAAAAGCAAAGCATTGCATCATTTTTAAGATGAAGTTCTAGCATATGGTATCAAAAACTTTACGAATATAAGTCATCAATGTTTCAACTAAGGAACTACATTGCTTTAAATCCCTCAAAATTAACCACAAGCCAAACAATCACCTATATTTTGACTAGGATGAACCCAACCTAATTTTGTGATAGAATGTGAGAACATATGTCTCCTAGATGTTCAACAATGATCTTATGATTAACTTAAACATAAAATTCCCTAAAGAAAATTGTCTATATTGATCAATAGTGTTAGCCTATGCCTATTTAAATATAAGAATTATAAATTTTGAGTTAAGCACCTCATACATCTGAACCGTTCTAAAATGTCCTAAATTTCCAGTATTACAAATTTCTATCTTGGCTTAAATTTTCAAAATCATTATACGATTATATATCTTTTATCAATGTCGCTTCACCTCCAAATATCATTTGCATATATCAACTAAGTCCAAACAATGTTTGAATTTCACTGATGGGAGAGTTATTGTCATCATATTTGCTGGATTATCAGAGTAGTAATCATTTCCACCAACACGTCACCTCATGTTGTGATATTGTGAATAAAGTACACCATGATATCTATGTTCTTTAAGCTTTAGTAGTACATCTGATTCTTGTAAAGTGAATTGCTCCTTTGATTATCACAAAATATGGTAAAGTTCTTTTGACTTATGCTAAGATCACCTACTAGACCTTTAAGCCACGGAACTTCTTTCACTATTTCTATAACTGCCATATAATGTGTCTTTATTATCGATATGGTAATTGTGGACTAGAATGTCATACTCTAACCTATAGCACTATCTCTAAGAGTGAAAATGTAACCTGCAAGACCTCTTACAATCAAGATAATCAACATATTTCAAATCACAAAATTCAATAATATAACAAGTAACTCTGTTGGCTCTTCTTCCAAATACAAGACCCACATTTGTTAAGCCTTTTATCCTTCTATCTATCTAAGAAACAACTTTACAGCTTGTCAGTGAGCCTTCCCTGAGTTAGCTATATATCCCTACGCAAGCTGTATTTTCTCTTTGCAGCGTGGGGATCGATATATGGTTCAAATTAGATTAGATGGCATCATAATGCCTCTAGTGTACACATAGTAAATGCAAGAAGTCCCCCATGATGATGTAATTAATGTCAATGTTTGAAATAGAAGGCTATGGACACAAGTGTGGATGCTTCAAATCCCAGCCCAATTACACCACTTATTATGGAGGGCATTGCATGGCATCCTGGTTGTTAGAAGCTCATTAGCCCGTAGACAAACGAATGTTGATGATGTGCCCATTATGTGTAAACATCTGACATGTTAGACTTCTAGCCAAGTCTTATTAACTTTATACTTTCACTTACGAATTGATGATGCACCTTGTAATAGTTTCAAAGAGATGTTCCAGCGCATTAGTCAAGTTCTGTGCAAACAAAACGGGTGGACAGGAAAATTTGAATTTGTTGGTGTATGCCATTAGGTTCAAATGGAAAACAAGATGCAATTTAGCATACCATGTTGAAAATCAACACCAAAATAATAATTGAAGAGGTAGAGAAATAAATGAAGTGGTTGAAGAGGTAGAGAAATAAATGAAATGGTTGAAGGTTATAGAAATAAATGAAGTAGTTGAAGGTTGTAGAAATAAATGAAGTAGTTGAAGGTTGTAGAAATAAATGAAGTAGTTGAAGGTTGTAGAAATAAATGAAGTGGTTGAAGGTTGTAGAAAAGAGAAGTGTGTAGATAAGATTTGTATGGCTAGGATTATTTCTTAGTTTTATATTTGTGTGGTGTAGATTCCATGGTAAGGGCTATAAATAGCCCACCTTGGATTTGGTTTAATCATTCCATCAAAAACAAATAAGTCTTTGTATTCTTAGTTTGAGTGTGAGTTGAGAGCTTTCTCTTTGAGTGTTTGTATTTCTCTTCAATTTGTGAGTTGCCTTTGAAAGGTGTTATAGTTAGTATAATACAAGTAGTTTGTTTACTTGTTTGGATCTAATATTAGTAAATTTAGAGTTGTTCATTCTAAATTTTACTCAACAATTGGTATCAGAGTGGGACGGTCAGAGATCGTTCTTAGTGGAGTTATCTTGAGTCGTGAGGAGTTTGGTACTCTGCAAGTTTATTAGTCAAGCTTGTTCGGTATAGTCGAAGTCTTGCCGACACGATGGGTGATCTTCAAGTAGTTGGAGGAATTAAGAAGCTCAACAACAAAAACTATAACACATGGACAACATGTATGAAGTCTTATCTACAAGGTCAAGACTTGTGGGAGGTTGTTGGTGGTGATGAAGTTACACAACCAACAGTGGAAGATGCAAACGGCATCTTGCGGAAGTGGAAAATTAAAGCAGGCAAAGTGATGTTTGCTTTGAAGACCACAATTGAAGAAGAAATGTTGGAGCATATTCGGGATGAAAAAACACCAAAGGAAGCATGGGACACTCTTATTACGCTCTTTTCAAAGAAGAATGATACAAGATTGCAACTTCTGGAGAATGAGTTACTATCGATGGCGCAACGCGACATGATGATTTCCCAATACTTTCACAAGGTAAAGTCATTATGTCGCAAAATTTCAGAGTTAGATCCAAAAGCTCCTATTGGGGAAACTAGGATAAAGAGAATAATTATTCATGGTTTGAGACCCGAATATCGAGGGTTATTATCGCTATACAAGGATGGCTGACACAACCATCTCTTGTTGAGTTTGAGAATCTGTTAGCCGATCAAGAAGCTATGGCTAAGCAAATGGGAGGAGTCCAACTGAAGGGTGAAGAAGAAGCACTCTACACTAGAAAAAGCAAAGGCACTTTCAAGTGGTACAATGGAAATGGATATAAAAATGATGGCGATAAAGGAAAATTTGACGGTGAATGTTACAACTGCGGAAAGATGGGTCACATGGCAAAAGATTATTGGAGTAAGAAAAATCCTGTTGAAATCAATACAACTACTTCCAGTTCTAAGGAGCATAGCGAAGATTGTTGGGATGCCGAATCATTATTCGCTACAGACGGAGAAGAATTGGCTCTTACGGTGACAACATCAAAACAGATTGACTACAAGAATGACTAGATCATAGATTCGGGCTACTCAAATCATATGACAGGTGATAAACATAAGTTGGAAAGCATGTCTGAGTACAAGGGAAGTCATGTAGTGGTGACAGCTGACAACTCAAGGTTACCGATAGCCCACATCGGTAAGACGATAGTTACACCTCGATATAGTACTAACCAAGTACCACTTCAAGATGTTTACGATGTCCCAGGAATGAAGAAAAATTTTCTATATGTGGCTCAATTAACATCATTAGGCCACTATGTCTTGTTCGGTCCCCGAGACGTGAAGGTGTATTGTGATCTCAAAATCTCAAAAACATCGACAATGGAGGGGCAACGATTGGAATCAGTCTACGTGATGTTAGCAGAATCTGCATATGTAGACAAGACAAGAAGAAATGAGACCGCAGATCTATGGCATATGTGGTTAGGTCACGTTAGCTATTCCAAGCTAAATATGATGGTGAAGAAGTCGATGCTTAAAGGGCTTCCTCAACTAGACGCGCGAACAGACACAATCTGTGCAGGATGCCAATATGGTAAAGGTCACCAATTGCCATATGAGGAATCAAAGTTTAAAGCAAAAGAACCATTGGAGTTAGTTCACTCTGATGTATTTGGTCTTGTTAAGAAACCATCAATTGGCAGTATGCGATACATGGTGACATTCATTGATGACTTCTCAAGGTATGTGTGGATTTTCTTTATGAAAGAAAAATCTGACGTATTCTCAAAGTTTAAAGAGTTTAGAGAGTCAACTGAAGGAGAAGTTGGAAAGAAGATCTGTTGTTTACGCACAGACAACGGCCGAGAATATAGCTCATGCGAGTTCTCTCAATACCTAAGAGAATGCCAAATACGTCATCAGTACACTTGTGCCAACACGCCACAACAAAATGGTGTAGCAGAAAGAAAGAACCGGCATCTTGCAGAAATTTGTCAGAGTATGCTACATGAAAAGAATGTACCTGGGATGTTTTGGGCTGAATCGATGAGGACTATAGCCTTTGTGATCAACAGACTTCCTCAACCAAGGTTAGAATTTTTTTCACCCTTTGAGAAACTATGGAACATGAAACCTATAGTTAGCTACTTTCAAGTATTTGGTTGTGTATGTTATGTATTTGTTCCTGATCATTTACGGAGCAAATTTGACAAGAAAGCTATTAGATGTATCTTTGTGGGATACGATAGCCAAAGAAAAGGATGGAAATGTTGTGATCCAATGAGTGCAAGATGCTACACTTCACGAGATGTGATGTTTGATGAAGCATCTTCTTGGTGGTCCTCAGAGAAGAAAGCATTGCCAGACTCAAAAGAATTTGGAGATAAGTTGCAACAAAAGATAGAGGAGCATACTATAAAATTTCAACCAAGTTTAGATGAATCCAAAGATCCAGACAATGATGGTACCAAACAAAGAGTAACTCATAATCCTTGGCAAACTGGCATATATCAACAACTAAATGAAGAAGGTGGGCCTAGTGAAATAGAAGAATCAACTCCACAATCTCAACTCCGTAGGTCAATAAGAACACGAAGGCCAAATCCCAAATATGCCAATGCAGCCATAATTGAAGAAGAAATAGAACCTGAGACATTTGAAGAAGCATCGCAAATATCTAAGTGGATGACAGCTATAAGAGAAGAGATCGATGCACTTCAGCAAAATCAAACTTAGGATATGGTGTGAAAGCCAAGAGATGTGAAACCTATATCCTGTAAATGGGTTTATAAGATAAAGCGTAGACTAGATGGGTTAATCGAGAGATACAAGGCAAGATTGGTAGCTCGTGGTTTCTCTCAACATTATGGACTAGACTATGATGAAACGTTTAGTCTAGTGGCGAAACTTACAACTATTCGAGTCCTACTTGCACTTGCAACAAACAAAGATTGGAAGCTGTGGTAGATGGATGTGAAGAATGCTTTTCTTCATGGAGAGTTGGATCGGGTGATCTACATGATCCAACCAATGGGTTTTCAGAGCCAAGATCATCCTGAATATGTGTGTAAGCTACGGAAAGCACTCTACGGATTAAAACAAGCACCCAAGGCATGGTATGGTAAGATTACTGAATTTCTAACACAAAGTGGTTATTCAGTAACACCTACAGATTCCAGCTTGTTTGTTAAAGCCAATGAAGGAAAGCTAGCTATTGTGCTAGTATATGTGGATGACTTAATCATAACTGGTGATAATGAGGCAAAAATTCTTCGGACAAAGGAGAATTTGTCAGTTCGTTTCCAGATAAAAGAACTTGGCCAGCTCAAGCACTTCAATGGTTTAGAGGTTGATCGCACATAAGAAGGAATATGTCTTTGTCAGCAAAAATATTCTAATGATTTGATAAAATGGTTTGGAATGCTTGAATGTAAACCAATTTCGACGCCGATGGAGCCAAATGCCAACATGTGTGCACATGAAGGAAAAGATTTGGAAGATGCGACAATGTATCGAAAATTGGTAGGCAGTCTAATCTACTTAACCTTAACTCGGCCTGACATTTCTTAAGCAGTTAGTGTAATGAGTCGGTACATGCAAAATCCAAAGAAGCCATATTTGGAAGCAGTTTGACGAATATTGAGATATGTGAAGAGTACAATTGACTATGGTCTTTTGTACAAGTAAGGTGGAGACAACAAGTTAGTTGGTTACTGTAATACAGACTATGTAGGAGATCATGACACCAGGAGATCAACAACTGGGTATGTGTTTAAGCTAGGTTTTGGAACAATTTCTTAGTGTAGCAAAAGACAACAAACAATATCATTATCAACCACTGAAGCTGAGTATCGAGTAGCGGCAATGGCAGCTCAAGAGTGTACATGGTTGATACAGCTAATGAATAATCTACATCAATCAGTAGATTATGCAGTACCGTTGTATTGTGACAATCAATCAGCAATTCGTTTGGTAGAGAATCCGGTCTTTCATGCAAGAACTAAGCATGTTGAAATACACTATCACTTTATCAGAGAAAAGGTTCTGCAAGAAGAAATTGAAATGAGGCAAATCAAGACAGATAATCAAGTTGCAGACTTGTTCACAAAAAGCTTAAGCGTTGGCAAGTTCGAAATGTTTCGCCATCACTGACGACCTGATAAAAATAGTGAGAGTTGGTGTTGAGGGGGAGTGTTGAAAATCAACACCAAAATAATAATTGAAGAGGTAGAGAAATAAATGAAGTGGTTGAAGAGGTAGAGAAATAAATGAAATGGTTGAAGGTTGTAGAAATAAATGAAGTAGTTGAAGGTTGTAGAAATAAATGAAGTGGTTGAAGGTTGTAGAAAAGAGAAGTGCGTAGATAAGATTTGTATGGCTAGGATTATTTCTTAGTTTTATATTTGTGTGGTGTAGATTCCATGGTGAGGGCTATAAATAGCCTACCTTGCATTTGGTTTAATCATTCCATCAAAAACAAATAAGTCTTTGTATTCTTAGTTTGAGTGTGAGTTGAGAGCTTTCTCTTTGAGTGTTTGTATTTCTCTTCAATTTGTGAGTTGCCTTTGAAAGGTGTTATAGTGAGTATAATACAAGTAGTTTGTTTACTTGTTTGGATCTAATATTAATAAATTTAGAGTCGTTTATTCTAAATTTTACTCAACATACCATTTGCCCCAAGTACAATTACTGCTACGTTAATGGAGTGTAGTTGCTCTTGGAAATGTGATAATTATAATTGGAATTTTGGCTGTCTAGTACATGTATTTTTCTTGCGCTTAGTTGCGGTGAAAAGAAAATAACGATCAGTAAATCAGTAATCCAACCACGAGCAAAAATATTTGGGAAGTTTAAAAACAATAATAATAATTTGTTTAAAATTTATAACAATAAAAATAATATTTTAATAATATATAATATTTCTTATATTACGATTTAAACGAAATTCAATTATACTCCGCAAATATGAAATGATTTGTTATATTGTTTTTAATTATAAAAATATTTAAGCTAAATTAAAAATATGTTATTTTTTAGATATAAATTTTAAAAATACTATTTTTTATTTTTATTTTTATTTATATTAATTCAATCACCCTAACTTAATTAACTTATTATTAATTAATTATCTGAAACTTTACAACAAATCAATAATTGTTATATCATTTATGTACTGACTTACTTAATTCATATCATAATACTCCAATTTGCCTTTCCTAAGCCAAGGCACTTTAGGTGACCACTTTGTGCCCGATTCAAGGAGTCCCTCTCGATTTTAATTTAAAAATATTAATGGGTGAGAATTTTACAGGGAGTGTAGCTTTTAATTTAATATATTTTAATTATATAACTTTTTACGTAAATTTTATTAATTCTATAATAAAATAAATTAATTAAAAGATAATTTTTACATTAAATTTTCAAATACATTCACGTCACCTGTATGTACACAATAAATAAAATACATTTATGATATTTCAAATAAATTTAACAAAAAAAAAATGATCACTGCTAAAAAACAGATATATGGTCTCAAATCTATGGTATCAGTTTTTATAAAAACCGAGGTCATAGGGTTTTAGTCACGGTTTTATAAAAACCGAGCTCATAGGGTTGTGGTCATAAGTTATATTAATTTTTTTTTCATATTTTTTCTTTTTTTTTTCCTTCTGATCCCACGCGTACCCCTCTCTCTTTATTTTTTTCTTTCTTCCTTCTTCTCCCAGATCTGAAATTTTATTTTTCCAGATCTGATTCTTCCTTTTCCCATCTCGTGATTCTTCCTCCTCTTCCCATCTCTTCTTCCTCTTCCTCATTTTCCCATCTCACTAGTTTGGTGGTCATTGTTCGTTGGTTCGATGGCCACTGGGTCGTTGTTTGTTGTTAGCTGGTCGCTGGACGCTAGTCGTTGGTCGTTAGACGCTGGACGTTGGATGCTGGTTGCTGGACGCTAGACCACGGTTCTTGGTGCTAGTCTTTCACTGCGTGGCCGGTGCTTTGCCAGTGTCGGTGCTTTCGCACTTGGTGTTGGTGCTAGTCTTGTCGGTGCGTTGTGCTAGTCGGTCAGTCTTAGTCGGTGCTCGCGCAGTCGGTGCTTATTGCTTCTTATGCGTCTCTGCTAATTGTACTAATGTCTTTTATTTTATAACAAAAAGGTTGTGCTTTTGTTCTTGCTAGGTTTCAACTTCTATTATATATTTTGCTATTTTAGTCTTCATTTGAGGTTTTCATTATAACCGCATTTGTGGATGCCAAAATTAGAGCAGCCATTGGAGAATTTGAACTATTCAGAGACTTGTTGCTTTTAAGGAAATGGGTCCTCCAGCATATAGATATCAAGCGACGGCTTTTAATTAATATGATCTACAATTTAAAATATTGAAGATTGAGGTCTGTTAATGTAAGCAAAGAGTAGCCAAGATGATCAACAAACCACTTGTTTTGATTTATTTCTACCTATTGATCTACATTATACTTTCATCCGGAGTAATATTGTACAATAAGGTATGTTTTTTTGGGGTTATGAAATGTTTATACACTGTTATTCAATTTCTGAATGATCTGCGTATGGATAACTTTGTTAGTGATCAATTGTTCAATATTGGACTATGCATTAATATATTTAAACATTAGTTTTCCAGTTTGTTTATTGAGTAAGAGTGAAGTATATCTGGCTAAATTTTCCTTGCAATGGGTTCTCTCTCCCAAATACTTCAACTTTCCTTTACCCATTACGCTTACTATGACTCATATGGGATTTTCTGGAGCCGTGGCATTTTTTCTTGTTCGTGTTTTTCAAGGTATGTTTGGCATCTTTATTTTCATGTGAACCATGTTCTATTTATTTGTTAACTTTTCAGCATGCTGAGTGATAGCTTTTTTCTCTTTCTATGACCCTTCCCTAGCTTTTATGTTTGTTTTTAGTTTTTTCCTTGATGTGCAATCTCAAATTTTTAAAATAATTTTTCTCGTGACAAATATGCAACATATGTAATACCAATAAGTGCATTCTTTGCATCAAGTCTTTGGTAAGCATTAAAACACTTGATTGTTATTGGTACTATTGTTGTTAAATTGATTTAAATCTCGCTCTTGGTCTTTGTCTTGTTGATTCTACTAATCTTGTATTCTTCGCGATCTTTGGTGCTAGTGTTACTATTAGTCTTGCTTCTTGGTGCTACCGTTGGTGTATTCTTGATGGCGTTGTGCTGGTGTTGTGTACTGGTATTGTTGATGGCGCTTTGCTAGTACGCTGCGCTGGTACATTGACACTACTGGTGTTGGTAATTAATACTAAGTTTTTTTTCATATTTGTAATTAATACTAAAAAGTTAGTTTGTTTTGTGTATAATAAACTCTCAAATGTAATTATACTTTTAATTTTAATATAATATGATTTTTAATATTGTAATTAATAAATTTATTATAATTTATATTGATTTTTAATATTGTAATTACTAATTGTATTTTTTTGTAATTTATGTATACCCTATGGCCTCGGTTATTAGAAAACCGAGGCCATAGGGTATTTTTTTTAATTTATGTATACCCTATAGCCTCGGTTAAAAATTGAGGTCATAGGTCATTACCTCTGGTCTCTCTCACTTAGGCCTCAGTTCTTATAACCGTGGCCATAGACCTATGACCACGGTTAAAAATCGAGACCATATGTATGTTTTGTAGTAATGGATGCTAACCAACCCAATGTCGTCATTCTAAACCCATATATTGAAAATCAAATCCCAGGCACCACATGATTGCATTTGAAAATTTAGTGTAAAAATTACTTTTCAAACTAATTTTTTTTAATTATAAGATCAATGTGATTCATCTTAAAAAATTATAGAATTAAAATGTATTAAACCAAAAATTATAAAAACTACATAACACCTAACCAATATTAATTATTATATTTCTTTAATTTTTTATTAATTTTTGTAATATATTTAAGATAGAAAAATTACATTTTTAATTTTTTTAAATTAATTGTAGAAATAAATTCACTATGAGTTGTAAGTTTTTTAAGTTAAATATCTATTATTTTCATAAAAACTTTAAAAAAATTAAAAATGAAATATCTAAAATATACTTCTTAATATTATATAACTTTTTATTTAAATTTTTTAGCTTAAATTATTTTCAAAATTTAAAATAAATATAAAGGATAAAATATGTTATTACTTTAATAATATGATGATATTTTTGTCAAAAATTATTTAAATATAATTTAGATTTTTATATATAATATAGATGCATGTAGATAGATAATGATAATAAAATTCAAAAATCTTGTTAATTGTCTTATAATGTAATGATATTTGCTCATTATTGCTATGATAGTTAGCTTTGGGTCAAAACTCGACAATATCACAGTACGAATCCATGTGATATATGATTCACAACAATTTGATAATTAAATTTTGTATTTATAAAAAACTCCTTAATGTACGAATCACATGTAAACAGGGACAAGTATATTCCTAATATCGTCTCTCAAGTACTTGCGATGGTTCTAAGAAGTTGAATTATTTTCTAATATAGTTAAAAAAACAATTCCTAAATATTCTAACAATTTAAAAGTTTGAAAAAATAGAATTGTAAATTTTAAATTAAATTATATCTAACTAAAAACAATAAATTAACTATAGTCAAACCAAGGATAATGGATGTATATGAGATTTTAACTAGCATAAACTTTTATTGATAGAACAAACTAATTGATTTAAATATAAGTTATATTTACTAATTTAATTTCTTTTTAAATAAAATCCTTATAATCGTGAGTTTCTAATAATAATCAATTATTTTTTTCTTGGTTAAGGTTAAAATGAATTAATTGGTAAACTAACAATATATATATATATATATATACACATCAAAATATTCAATTAATTAACAACTTTCTTTGATCGGACTTAAAATTAAAAATTGATAAATCTAAGATAGATATAATCTGTAATTAAATCAAGATTATATTTTTTAATTGAATCAGGATTTGTACAACTAACCACAAATTATGTGTCTAATGCTAAATTCTAAAATGTTTTCTTTAATCATAAATTAAGACTTATCGATCATGAATTTATGATTAAATATCTAAAGATTATGAATAAGAAATAAATCTAAAATTTATTTATTTAAATTACAAAACTGTTCTTTCAATCATTAAAGAAGTATAAACTAAAATCTTATACATAAATTTAGTCTATCATAGTTATAAATAAAAGTCAATTAAAAACGTTTTGGATCTCTGAATGGATTGTCACTATCCTTTTCAAATCTTTGATTATCTTTACAATTGGAAGATTTTTCGTCCGTGTCTGTACATGGTGGTGGAACAACTAACCTAAATTTTATACTAAACCTAAATTCTACAAACCGGTGCTCTAGTGTAAAAAATATAAAAGTTAATAAATACTTAAATATAATGTTGTATTTATAGGCAATGTTAGTGCAGAAAGGCTTCAGACCGAATAAATAAGAATGGGCTACGACCCAGTTTTTCTTAAAAAATTTCTTGTACACCTTACAAACTGATTGGTTCTTCATGTAAGGTTTACATGATTTATTCTTTAAAGCTCATATGATACAAATTGAGTTCTTTAAGTGTTATTCTTCATATGTTAAAAAATTTATTCATTTTGAAACTAAAAAGACCTGAAATACTATAAAACATACGAGTGATTTCAAACATATAGATTTATATAAATTACCACATAAATATGTTATAACAAAATCTATTTATCATATTTAAATACAATAAAAATATTAAATATTAGTACTTTTCAAACACTTATCAAAATACAATGTATGAACTTCAAGTACTTAGATGTCTACAGACACATGGTGTTCTACAATGGGCTACACAAATTGTAGATATTATTTGAAAGGTAGTACCTTCGTGATAGATAAAGGTTGATACACATTGTGTTACTTTTGGATTACAAAGTTTATTTAAATATGTAAATATTTTTCGAACATCAAGAGCATTTGTTTAAAGAATGTTTATACGTCCCGCTTAAGGTCTCATATGTTTTGGAGGAAGAACTTACAACTGTTACCATGCGATTGTATGCTACCAATTTTGAATATAAGAAACTTTGGCTGAAGTAGGACTCGGTATATGTTGTTAACATGTATCGAACTGGGTCACTCTTAGTGTCATTGAGGCGTAACTCAACATGAGCCGACTATTTTGAGAAAGTTAATTACATAAAATTTTATTATTCTCATATTTATAGAGAGCGATCAATGTGCTAACAAAGAGTCAAACTAATTGGTTTTCTGGGCATCTATTAAAACCTATTAGTTATAACCTTTCATTAAAAAATATTTGCTCTATGATCACATAAGTAGTGTGAGTATGAGCTTGAGACGTATTGATAGTTTGTAAATATTTATTAAAAATAAAATAATAATAATAATAAATTAAATATTTTGTTTTCTTTCTATCAAAGACAACTCTAATTTAAAATATATAGAGATTGTGAATTTTAAAATAAACCCCTAATACCACCTTAATATGTATGAAATTTTGACAAATGATATATATGTACATCATTTGTCAAATTTATATATATCATTTCTCAACTAATAATAAAATTTTGTCAGTCTACTCTTGTATTTATCTTAATTAAATAAAACTAGTTATCCTATTAGTTATACCATAACTAATTAGTTGTTATTTCTAGCTATTTTTAATTTATAAGATAAATATTCTATTATGTTTTCACAATTGTAACAACCATAATTGATTGTTTATATAAACATAATTAATAGATACTTTATTTCTATAATAGGTTTTAAGAAACCTTAACTATTAAATGATTAATTTATATGCTTAACTTCCAAAAATGAATATACTTAGTTGAGTTGTTAAAAAATCAACCATTTTAAAAGTGAATGAGTTTAAATCATTAACTTAATTTTATTAAATTTCATTATTTAAATTAAATTCAAGTTTATTTTAACCATATAAATTGTCATAATACTCTCTTTTTTAGTGTTTATTATAACAACAACAATAATATTATATATAATTTTCTATCATCTTAATTTTATCAATTATTATAAATAAAATTAAAAGTTAAGAGTCTTAGAATAATATTATTATGCATGCGTTATTGTGTTTTTTTTTTAAATAATGTAAGATTTTTTAAAGTGTATTTTTAATTATTAAATAAAATACATTTTAACATTTAAATTTTAAATAAAAATTAATTAATATTTGTTGGTAAATTAAAAAACTTAATTAATATGTTAACAGGTCTTTATGATATGTCTAGCCTAGAGCCCACATTGCAGATAACTTTTGATATTTAAGACTTAAATTTTATATTATTTATGTTTGCGTTGATTTAGTGTTAATTACCCAACATTCTTTTACAGATTACGTTCTTCTTTGACGTTGCTATAATTTAGGAATGGTAAAATAATCTGATTTACTCGTTGAAATTGATAAATTTAATTTGATATTTAAGATTTTATCGAATTAGATTAATAAATTTTAAAAATAAATTAAATTCAAATTAAAAAGTAAACGATTTATTCGAATTTGTATTGGATTCAGATTAATAAATTTTATAATTCGTTATATTTGTTCTAATCGAATTACTATTAGATTATAAATAAATGAATATTTTATTTTTATAATATATTGTATTTAAATATTATATATATCATAATTACATTATATTATTATTTTAATTTAACAATAAATATAAATATTTATAATAATTTAATAATTGTACGGACATACTTCTTACTCTTTTAGTTTTTATAATTATAACTATAAATAATAAATTTTGTTACAAATACATCAATTTAAAATTAAATATTGTGTATGTCATGTTTTATATATAACAATAATTTATAAATAAATTTTAATATCAATATCACATTATCTGATCTGAAAAATATTGATTTGAATTGATTATATTATTGGATGATTAAAAATCTTTAAATTCAATTCGAATCATATTGAATTCGAATGAGCCGGCACTGATAATTTCAACTAGATACCAAATTATACTATAATTTAATTTATCAAATCAACTCCAAATGAACTTTTTTTCAATGATATATTTGAAATTTTAAAAATTTAAAAATTAAATTTGAAATAAAAATATTATATATGTTTCAAATTGTATATAATTAAAATTTTATTAAATAATAATGTAAAAATATATTAAAAATATGGAAATGAAAAAAAAGAAGCCTCTATATATATATATAAATTATAAATATTATCATTACTTTAATAATATGTTGTTTTTTTGTCAAAAAAAATTATTTTAGTTATAATTTAAAATTTTATATATAATATAAATACATATACAAATAAATAATAATAATAATAATAAATCTTTTTAATTATCTTTTAATGCAATAATATTTAATTATTACCTAAATGGTAATTGATTTTCGATCACAAATCCATAATTTATTGAAAGAATGATTGTTTCTCAACTAAGTGAGATATAAGTAGTTAGAAATGATTTTTTAATTTAAGATAAATAAAGTTTTGTATTTGCCACTATTTGATGATTTATTCGTGAGTAGGATTTATCATAGTGTAAATCTTGTGAAATATAGTGAATAAACTTCAAGTTCTCAAACATACCTACAGATACAAGATTCCTTACAATGAGCTCCATAAATTTTAGATGTTATTTGGAAGGTGCTAGTTCCGAGATGGATAAAGGTTAAATACAGATAGTGTTATTCTTAAATCACCAATTCTATGAGAACGTGTGAATGTTTATTGGACCTTAAGATCATTTGTCAAGGATCATCCACACAGTGATGTATGCTATTAAATTTTTCATTGAGAAAACTTTGGCTGAAGTTGGATTAGTATATGTTGTTGCCTTACTTCAGATTGGGTTACTCTTAGAGCCATAAAGGTGTTACTCTATTTGGACTTATTGCTTTGAGAAAGTTAATTGCATAGAATTAGTAACTTGATAGTAGGATACGACATTATTCACTAGATTTTTTATTTATTCAAATGTTTTAAAAAATTAATTATAGTTTTGGTTAAGATTTGCTTTGTATCTCTTTATAATTAATAATAATAATAATAATAATAATAATAATAATAATAATAATAATAATAATAATAATAATAATAATAATCATATTTGAGAGACTAACGAGAAATGTGTTAAGGATGTTGTTGGGAAAATCGGGTATATTTTCTCTATTCTAAGTAGTTACTATTCACTTATGATTTAAATGAATATAACTCAAACTAACCCGACAAAATAATGCTATTGGAAATATAATGCTAAAATAAACTAAAACAGATATTGAAACAGAAATATTAAAGCAGAAAAATAATAACACCAGAAATTTAACGAGGTTCGGTATAAATGTTACCTAGGTCCTCGGACATCGTTGACCACTTCCACTATCTCCAAATGAATGAACTTCAAAATTACAACTAATTGGGCAAAATTGAGCTAATCAATTACCCTTACAAAAGAGAGGAAGATTTACAAATTTTTGGGATGTTTACAAATGGCGAATGATGGCTTTATTTATAGCCCCAAATCCAACACCCATCTTCATTCCTAACCAATGTGGGACTTTTCTAATTTTCTCACTAAGGAGCAATATATAACAAATCTCCACCTTAGCGACTTAGTGGTTTTAAATGATTTCTTCAATTGCTAGATCAACGACGCCGGTGCCAATTCAGATTTGTAGGATGTTAATCAAGTCCAGACAATGTTTGAACTTGATTGCTGTTACCACCTTGGTCATCATATCTACGGGATTCTCTGTCGTACTAATCTTCTGAACTAGTACTCCACCTTCTTCAATAATCTCTCGCACGAAATGATAACGAACGTCAATGTGCTTTGTACGTGCATGGTAGACTTGGTTCTTTGCTAAATGAATAGCACTCTGACTATCACAAAATACCTTAATATGTTTTTGACCAACTCCCAAGTCTTCAAGAAAACCTCGTAACCAAATAGCTTCCTTCACAGCCTCTGTAGTAGACAAAGCAAGTGTGGACTACAAGGTAGAATTCCAACTTACTGGTGCTCTAGCAAGAGTAAACACATAACTAGTAGTTGACCGACGCTTATCTAAATCTCATACATAGTCAGAATCACAATATCCGACTGCACATTGACCAATGATATTATCCTGCTGAAATACTAAACCAACATCTACAGTATTTATAATATACCGTAGAATCCATTTCACAGCCAACCAATGTCCTTTACCAGGATCATGCATGTACCTGCTTACAGCACCAACCGCATGTGAAATGTCAGGTCTTGTACACACCATTGCATACATCAAGCTACCAACTACATTTGCATATGGTACCTTTGCCATATATTCTCGTTCTGCATCATTCTTAGGAGATAATTGAGCACTAAGCTTGAATTGAGGAACTAGCGGAGTACTTACAGGTTTTGTCTGTTCATTCATACCAAAACGTTGTAGTATCCGCTTCAAATATTGACTCTAGGTCAAACTAAGCTTCCCCTTCTTCCTGTCTCTACTTATCTCCATACCGAGAATCTTCTTGGCTTCTCCCAAATTTTTCATCTCGAACTCCTGACTTAGTTGAGCCTTCAACTTTTCAATTTCTGCTTGGCTCTTCGATGCAATCAACATATCATCGACGTACAATAGGAGATAGACGAAAGACTCATTTTGTAGCTTGCGAAAATACACACAATGATCGTGTGTGCTTCTGTTATACTTTTGTTGCAACATAAATTAATCAAATCGTTTGTACCACTACATTGGAGATTGCTTCAATCCATACAATGATTTGTTCAGCTTACAAACCCAATTCTCTTTACCAGCAACAATAAACCCTTCTAGCTGAGACATATAGATTTCCTCTTCTAAGTCACCGTGTAGAAACGCGGTTTTCACATCAAGTTGAACTAATTCCAAATCGAATTGTGCTACCAAGGCCAACAAAATTCTAATGGAAGAATGTTTTACAACTGGAGAAAATACCTCATTATAATCGATTCCCTCCTTCTGAGCGTAGCCCTTAGCCACCAACCTTGCCTTGTAGCGAATACCATATTTGTTAGGAAATCCATCTTTCTTTGCATACACCCATTTGCATCCAATTACCTTCTTGCCTTTAGGTAGTTGTGTCAACTTCCATGTTTTATTCTTCTGAAGGGACAAAAGTTCTTCATCTATGGCTTCCTTCCATCTTTCAACTTCAGGGCTTCTGATTGCTTCTTTATATATGGAAGGAACATCATCGTGCACAACTGAAAGTGCATAGGCCACTGTATTCTTAAACTGAGCAGGTAGGTCTTCAAAATCCTTGTATCAAGCAAGTACCTTGACATTTTGTTGTCGTGGCCTATCAATTGCAGTTTCTTCTTGTTGCTGTGGAGGTTCTTGGGTTAAAACCTCTTCATCTGATTCATCTTCTGTCAATGGAGGATCAACTTCTGTCTTATCTTCACTAACTGGATTAATAATCTTGCTTTCAAACTCCACTTGTTTCGGAGTTTGCTCCACCTGCTCTAAAGTGCCATCAATCTTCTTAGTTACCTTTCTCAACAATGCAGATTCATCAAAGGTGACATCTTTGCTAAAGATTATATTTCTTTCTAATTTTATAACTATACAAAGCAGTACAAACTTCCTCAAAAGATATTTTATCCTTCCCAATGAGTAAGCTCGTAATAAGATGATCAAACTCATCAGAAAGGGAGGCTAACAACATCAAGGCTAAATCTTCATCTTTAAAAGTTTCATCCATATTTAACAAATCTACTACTAATTGATTAAAAGCAGTAATGTGGTCGTTTATTGTAGTACTTGGAAGGTATTCAAAACGGAACAACTTCTTCTTCAAATAGAGCCGATTTTGTCCACTCTTCTTCGTGAACTTGTTCTCCAACGCTTTCCACAACTTACTTGCGGATGTCTCCTTCATGAACGTGTACTTTTGTTCTCTTGAGAGACACGAACGGATTGTACCACATGCCAATCGGTTGATATTTTTCCACTCTACTTCATCTGCTCCATCTGGTTTCTCTTCTTCAATAGCGATGTCTAGACCTTGTTGAAATAGAGCATCTAGAACTTCGCCTTGCCACATGCCGAAATGACCGGTTCCATCAAACTTCTCCACCTCGAACCTTGCATTCATCACTATAGTTCTACTTGACGTGGATGACTGGCCTTTGTTTGAAAGAAATTTTTCTGCCGCCATTTCTTCAAATTATAACAACTAGCAACTATATTCCAATAGCAAACAAACGGAATACAAACAAATGACTAGGTAGAAAATCTTCTGCTCTGATACCAATTGTTGGGAAAATCGGGTATATTTTCCCTATTCTAAGTAGTTACTATTCACTTATGATTTAAATGAATATAACTCAAACTAACTCGACAAAATAATGCTATTGGAAATATAATGCTAAAAGAAACTAAAACAGATATTGAAACAGAAATATTAAAGCAGAAAAATAATAACACTAGAAAATTTAACGAGGTTCGATATAAATGTTACCTAGGTCCTCGGGCGTCGTTGACCACTTCCACTATCTCCAAATGAATGAACTTCAAAATTACAACTAATTGGGCAAAATTGAGCTAATCAATTACCCTTACAAAAGAGAGGAAGATTTACAAATTTTTGGGATGTTTACAAATGGTGAAGGAGGGCTTTATTTATAGCCCCAAATTCAACACCCATCTTCATTCCTAACCAATGTGGGACTTTTCTAATTTTCTCACTAAGGAGCAATATATAACAGATGTATTAATTGAGATGTACCAAATACTTATTACGACCTCTCTTGGTTATAATTTTTCATTAAAAAAAATATATTTGATAACTTTGATCACTTAAATTGGTGTGAGGTTTGAGTCTCCCCGTTAAGGATTTTGGGGGATGGCGTTAGGGGTTGTAAATATTTATTAAAAACAAAATAATAATAATAATAATAAATTAAATATTTTTTTTCTTTCCGTCAAAGAAAATTCTTATATAAAATATAACAACAAAAGAGTGGGGAAATTTTAAATAAACTGCTAATACGACCTTAATATATATGATAATTTGACAAAATATTTTTTTTAAAATAACTAATAATAAAATTGTGTCACTCAAGAGTCCGGACACTTTTTTTTATCTTAATTAATTAAATAGTTATCATATTAATTATACCATAATTAATTAATTACCACTACTAGATTTTTTTAATTTATAAAAATATAAATATTCTATTACGTTTTCACAATTACCTCAACCATAATTGCTTCTTTATATAAACATAATTAATAGATAGTTTATTTCTCTAACATTTTTAAGAGCTCATAATTCTTAAATGACACATTTATATGCTTAACTTTCAAAAACAAATATACCTAGTTGAGTTGTAAAAAATAAACCCTTTTAGAAAGTTAACGAGTTTAAATCATTAAATTTCATTATTTAAATTAAATTCAAGTTTATTTTAATTATGTCCTTGGTCAAAATCCTCTTTTTTTAGTATAATTCCTATTATCTTAATTTTATCAATTATTATAAATAAAAAACAATATTACAAATCTATGATTTTTAACGAAAATGTATAGTAGAATTAGGACAATATAAATGTATTACTTTTATAAAAAGAGTAAAAATTCATTTAAAAAAAAAAACTATCACACTTGACAAACAGCAAATGTCGTATTAATAAAGATGACATGTGACACGTATATGATACATGTTTCTATCAATTTTTTGAAAATAAACTTCTTCTACAATTTTTATAAAAATAATATATTTATGTTATATTCACAATAAATATAAATCTAAAATATAATTTGGATTATATTTTATGCATGAATAAAATTCATAATTAAGAGTATTAAAATAAATATTGTTATGCATGTCTTAGTATACTTTTTTTATTTTAATTTAATGTAAGATTTTTTTCAAGTGTATTTTTAATTAGTAGATAAACTGTATTTTAACTTTTAAATTTTAAATAAAATTAATTAATATGTAAATAGGTATTTATGTTACATAAGTTGATCAATGATACACTTTAAACTTTTTAAACTTACTTTATATTATGTTTAAAGTATATTATTGATCTTTAAATTTTAATTAAATTTATACTAGGATCTCAAATTTTTAAAACGTATATTTGGTCTTCAAACTTGTGAAGTTTGGTAAATAAGTCTTTAAACTTTTAAATATTATAATTTAGTTCCTAAACTTTTAAAATTTCACACTTATAGATCTTAGTTTGACTCATCATAGTTTGACTGCTAAAATATATATTTATAAATAAAAAAATTAAGATTTATGTATAAAATTTAAAAAAATTAAAAACTAAATAATATGATTTAAAAATATAGAGATTGACTTGTGATTCAGGTGATATGACTCTCCATCCTTCCCACCATGTCTAATATTTTTTTATTTAATAAAAAAATAAAATCATATTTTTTTAGGTTTCTTTTTTTAATTAATCTGTTAAACATTGATGTTTGTGTTTGTTTAATTGATAAGTCTATTTGATTTATGATATTTTGATTATATTTTTTAGCTTCTTCTTTATTATATTTTTAAATACTTGGATCAAATAATTATATTTATAATATCATAATTATTTGATTTGATTATTTAACTTTAAAGAAGTTATCTTTATGGAATATGTGCTTAATATGCTTATTCTAGAGTTGCTAGATGATTTAAAATTAACTACAATAATCTTGAATCTTTTAGTTATGGTTATTCATTATAGAATGTACTTTAGGACATACTTCATATTTGTGTTATTGTGCTAACTTTTTAGGTACTGGTTGAATGGATTTGATTGCTTGTGTGATTCAAGTTGTCAAAATGTTGGTTCGAATTCGAACACCTTTCTTGTGGAGATAGTGTGGAGATAGTGAAGGAAAATAGTGGCTTGTAAGTAGATTACTTTAGGGGCATTATCTTGAAAGGTAGTTTAAGTCTTGACCTTGTAATTAAACATTATTTTCATATTTGATTGTTAGGTAGTCCGATGGACTAGTGATTTTTCTTTTAGGTCATTGGTATGACTTAGTTTGTTTTCATCTAAAATATCGGGTATCAAATTTTATTAATTTTTTCACTATATTTATTGCACACGATAGCATATCTGGTTGCTTATGATTTTTCAATTAGTCATAATTATAAAAATTACATATTCATTATCCTCTAGTTAATTTGATCAATAACTAAAAAACTCTCAATTGGTGTAAGAGTGAGTCACTAGATATACTTTTGTTTACCAAGGACATCGTTATGGATCAAAATCCAAGAGAACTCAAACATATGAGTTTTGAAAGTAAGAAAACTAAACCCATTAGACCTAAATACTTTAAGTGTAATGAGATTGGCCATATTGTAGCTGAGTATGCTAACAAAAAGAAGAGAATTGGAAGGGCTTTCAGTACTACCCTCAGCAACTCAAAAAGTGACAAAGACAATCCTAATAACTGAGAAAATAAGAATCTAGTGCAAGAATGGGCCAAACTAGGTAATTTTTCAATAACAATAGCTAAAGGGCCTCATACTACCACTTGGATCTGGAACCTATATACAGATGCTTACGATTTCGATAACCATAGTAGTGATTTAGAGAATATATCTCAAAAAGTATTTAGTGCCTATTTTGGTCAACTCTCCGTCATTTTTCTTTGACTAAGTGGTATGTATTTTCACGATACTCATTTTTTCAATTTTGAAACATGGCTAAGCGGCCTACTCACATTGGACCTAATGCCTAGGTGGTTTGGCCAATAATAGATCAACAAATATTGAACGTGATGTAGGATATATATATATATATATATATATATATATATATATATATATATATATATATATATATATATATATATATAAGTTCTAAACTTTACACACATATATAAGTATGTACACAAAGTGTTATAATTAGTAAATAGACATGCATCAATAAATAGCTTGTCTTGCTCGACTCAATCTTATCAATTGTTTGAAAGATAATAAAACACGTATATGCACCACTTTTGCCTCAATTGTTCCAACTCTACCTACATGTAGTTGCTCACGATTTTGATAACCATACTAGTGATTTAGACGAGATCTCTCGAAAAATATTTAGTGCCTATTTTGGTAAACTCTCTATCATTTTTCTTTGACTGAGTGGCATGTATTTTCACAGTGCTCATTTGTTCAATTATTAAGCATAGCTAAGCCAACCTACTCACATTGAACCTAGTGCCCAGGTGGTTTGGTGGTGATGTAGGATATATATATATATATACACATGTTGAAAAATAATTAATACTTGTATCATTTAAATTAGGTTAATTAAAGATTATTACATAACTTATAATAATTATACTATAAGTTCTAAAATTTACACACATATATATAAATATGTACGCAAAATGTTATAATTAGTAAGTGGACATGCACCAATATATAGCTTGTCTTGCTCAACTATATCTTATCAATTGTTTGAAAGATAATCAAACATGTATATGCTTCAATTGTTCCAACTCTATTGATGTGTATAGATCATTATTTGATAATTGCACAAGAAAATTTATATTTTAAAGCTAGATAATAAAAACATATTACACAATTATGTAAAAATAAAATAATACATTCTAACAAATAAAAATAATAATAAAACACAAAAACAATAAAAATAACAATATATATTATCTTCAATATTTTATCCAAAAAATACGATATAAACTACAAAAAAAGCCACTAACAAGCAAACTTGGTATATTTTTTTGACGGCGATGAGAGACAAATGGCAATGATCAACATCATCTACGGCATTGACGAATGAAGGAGGACTAGTAATGGTTGGTCTCATCTACGACCCTGGGAGTTGAATGATGGTTGGTAGCAGCTGGTATCATCTACGTCTATGATAATGAGACAAGAGTGATCGAGAAGGTTAGGGGGTGTTGAGGGTCAAGGTTGAGAAAGACACAAAATTTAGAAGGTTGGAGATATAAGATGACCTAATTAAAATATTTATAGAGCGACTATTAGCCATCCTATATGTTAACACATAGGATTGGATATAAGAAAAGTTTTTAAAACGGTCAAAAACCACCCTATAAGGTTCTACCTCAAATTTTTAGTAATATCCATCCTATAAGACTTATAGATAGTCACAAACTTGTGACCATCCTATTTGTTTCTCAATCTATATTAGATATCGTCTTATATTGTCCAAATTCTTATAATATTAGTACCTCAATTCAAATATTGATACCTTTTTAACCATTTTAAATAATGTTCTCTTTTTAAACAGTGTTATATTAGATTCCATGCATAATGTATTGATATTTTCCATGCTTTATGTTGTTAAAATGCTTTATTTTAATACCAAAATTTAATTATTGATACATTTTTTAGTCATTAAGTTATTATTTTTTTTGGTATTACATGGCTTTTTTCTTCTTCTTAAAGTTCCACAATTGCCATTGTCCATTTTAATAATAGGATAAATGTGGCCAACTTTGACGAAAAAGGAACAAACATTATTCAAAATGGTTAAAAGTGGTACCAATACTTTAATTGTAGTATTAAAACAAAATATTTTAATAATATGGGACGTAAAGTGTATTAATGCATTAACTTGGACACCTATAAGGTATTGAAACTCTAATGCTAACACCACATAGGCTTCTCACCTATTGAACATTATTGTGATCTTACAACACCCAATCAATACATGGCATAAAAACTTTAAGAGTTATCACCATATAGCCTTATCATATATGGAAATTTTTACAACCTAGAAACACCCAGTCGATATATGACACACTGACATTCAAAGTTGTCACAACATAAACTCCCCACCTATGAGAACCATTGTGACCTCACAACATCCAATCGAAACATGACAAACCAAATCTAAGAGAAACTCCTTAAAATGATGTGGCTCTTCACTAGTCAACTAGAAATTTTAAAATATGAGAGATACCCATCTCAAATGTCATGCCTCCTACAAATGACACATTGTTTCTCATATCAAACACTCGGGAAGAAAATGCACCAAAATAGACCGAAACTAACCAAATAGAACAAGGAAGCTTAAAACGAAATAGACAAAGCTTTCCCAACTATTGGCCTAGAAAATAAGAGAAATAGAGTAATTTTTTATAGAAAAATGTCTCACTGCATTAACCATTTCACTACTATCTGCCAAAGATCACCAATTGCACTTACAAGACTTTAAACTTGCCAAGATCTTGTCAAATTGGCCTTGAATTGGCTAGAACACTAAAACACTTAAATGGTCTAGATCGACCTTGAAATGATTCAAACTTGAAATCTTTCAGACTATAGGGCTTAAGATTGATTCCATTGCCCCCAACTACAAAGACAACTTTCTATCCAAAAATATCCTCTAGATATGCAGGAATGTACAAAATGTGATTGAACAAAAATTCTTCCTACGTGGTTGTGTGATACTGAACAACCAATAATCAACTTTACAAATTGACCGACATATTCACCAAGTAAAATATAGATATCATGTTTTGTACGTAAGAGTGCAAACACCAAAATGATAAAACTTACAACAAACTTACTTGGAGTTGATGTGTTATGGTAAGAGACAGAGGGCTAACAACATTATGGATGACAATGAAAATGGGCCTAATAGGGACAACAACTAGCTGATTCAACTAGGTTTATGGTATCATGCGAAGAGAGAGGTTATGGTTTTGGTCTAGTGTGTGTGATGAACGAGAGCACAAGGGGTTTTAGGTTTTAAAAAAATCATCAGTTCTAAACTATAAAAAAATGCTTCAACATTTTGAAGCATTAAAACCATCAAAACTATAAAAAATAATTAAAAACATTTTGTTATCTTTATAATGAAAAGGCAAAAACACTATTTTGAGCTCATTTTTTGGTAAACTAGAGTAAATTTCTATATGTTGGAATAATTACACATATGTAAATTATAATTCCGACCCAAATAGACATCTGGGAACTATAAGAGGCACATATACCTTCCCATAGAATCTTTTTGTGAGCTCATTTCTAACTTAACCAAGCAGGCTTCACAACGTGAATTAAGTAGATAGCATAGTCAAACTACAATAAAAATAATATGCTTAAATTAACACACCATAAAAACAACTAGTAGATAAGAAAGAATAATCTGCAGTAAACACATTAGTGAAAATGTGCCTCAAAGGCTCCTATCTAGGGTAGCAAAAAGTATTAACATGAAAAATATCACATAGCATTTGAATCAGGAAAATATACTAAAAATTCTATATAGAATTTTCAATCACTTCAAGGCCATCTATATGAAAATATATGATAAATGATGATTGTACTCTCATAACATGCAATCATTAACAACATAATATGTAATGAGGTAAATCCACATAAGATCTCATTCCTATGTGATAACATCCTCAGGTTGCTTAAGCCAACCACTCGATAGTAAGAAATTCACTAATAAGTAAATCTATAGTATACATATCATTAAAGTATAAATGCAAATACCTCTACTAGTATGTTCTCCTTCCATAATTGTACCTAAGCTTCCTTCTCCTGCTATATCCATAGAACTTGATCCAAGTATATCCAAGCTCATCTATGAAGTTCCATCATGACAGGATATAATCAGTTATGGATGGCTCAACCTCCTATTATGGATATTCGTTGTAACCCTATAACACCCAACTGACACATGATATTGCTACCTTGTAATACCTAGCCAACACACAACATGCTACCGCATAGGTTCTTCACTTACTAGAACTCTTTCATCTCTACAACTACAAGCTGATAGATGATAGACCACCATATTGGATTCTCACCTATGGGAGTAATTACACTCTTGCAAATACCAATAAACATATAGTACACAACCATATAGGCTCCGTATCTATGGGAATTCTTGCACTCTTGCAAATACAACATGAAAAATGACAACTTAACCTCGAGTTAAACTTCTCAAAATGATGTGGCTTTTTACTAGCCAACTAATCTTTTTAACTATCAACAAAACCTCACTCAATCTCAAATTTTTTTACACTCAACTCAGTTTTTAAAAAATATGAGAATCCTCTTTGATATTCTATATCTTATAGATGATACACTATTTCCAATATTTGATACTCTAAAGGAAAATGTGCCAATAAATGATTTGAAACATTCAGTGCTAAACAAACAGAGCTCCCCTTCCCCACCTAAAAAATATTGTCTAAGAAAAAAAAGACAAGGAAAGGGAATTTCATAGAAAAATTCAACCTTTTGGACCCTTACTGACTACTCTCGCTAACCATATTAGTGATCTCTTGCCAATCATGTTGGCAAGGTAAAATCCACCATATCGAGGGAAATAGTTACAATGTACCAACCACATTGATGGCCACCTTACCAATCACATCAATGAGAACCTTGGTATGAACATCGGAAAGATCTTGCTAACACACCAAAGCTCATACAAAAAAGTGTTTCAAACATCAAGAAATGTTGAGTCCCCGATAATATAACACAACAATAAAAAAAAGTTTCCAAAGGGCAACACAACAACAAACACCCAATAATGTAAATTATATGCAATCTAATAGAGTGAGTGTGTATAACAGGCAAAGATAAAACTATGTCCTAAGTGATACTAAGCAATTAGTAGCCAACCATACAAAAGATAGACCAAAACATAAAATAAAATGCAAACACTATATTTTACACATGGGAGTGACACCACTAAAATGAAAAGACTTATAATCTCCCCCTTTGGTTTTTCTAGCCAAACACTACACAAATCCAATATAGAAATGACATCTAAACATAATAAATTAATGCTAGATGAACCCAAGGAATTTATTCCCACTAATGAACTCCGACACACAACTAAGAAAACCTCAACACACTTGACTCCAGTGCATCAATCTTATTGTGCTCCATCCATCTTGATGAATCAACTCATCCATCTTGATTCTCCACTTTATGGTGCAAATTAGTCTCATCGATTGAGCTCTAACTAAGCTTTAACACTTTTTTGCTATTTGTAGTTACACATATACCTACACATATGAAATAACACACACCCATGAAAAGCAAATATGTAGATATATAGTGTAGTCTAGCACATACTATCAAGTCACCCCTACACAGGTGAATAATGATAAGCTAAGTATACTCAACATGAACAATAAAGCAAACAAACCCTACATGCAACACATATATGAAACTCCCCTAAACATACATAACACTCTTTACAAGTGTATTTATATCAAGTGACACAGATTTAGTGAAAACTACACTCACCATCCCATGCAATAAACTATGTAGCAAACAAGCATAATGCACAAAGAAATACAAAATGTGCACACTTCTTCCCATTTTTGACATGGAAAGTCAAACCAAGCACATATACAAATATGTAACACACCACACACCAACTTATAGAAGATAAGCCATATAGAAATGCATGTAATAGTAACAATCATGCAAACACAAACAAACAACAATATCAAGGAAAAAAACAAACTAAATTCATATACAAACCAAGAAATATGTTGACATAAAACATCTTTCTCATGCGTTACATAGCACAGAGCCTCACGTTTATACGTCCTTTGGAAAGGAATAAGTACTTTGTAATGTGCACAAGATGCATCTTCCAAGTTGACACACTCCTAGTTATTCAACAATCTTCCCTGAATGACACAGGTAGATTCAACCCTATAACTTTGCCCCATACTATGTATACGCATAAGGAAAGATATCCCAATCTACCAAAGAAAACATGTGTCATGCATCCTAGCAACAAATACCATGAAATCTATAAATGCAAGAAACATGAAATCAAGCACTACAAAGTAAAGAGGTTGGTAAACATATAACATGACATGTGCAATAACAATAGGATAGCAACAAATACCAAGGAGGTAAAACAAATAGAACACTCTTCCTAACTTCATACATTCGACATACACCTTTACCCCTAAATGTATGCATATAAGATAATAAAAATATTATGTATCCTACACTCTAAAAATCCACCAAGACATATACATCTACACACAACATATAAAAAACAATAAAAAATAGAGAAGTATACTAAACATATTAAGAAAAACAACTCCTAAAATCTAAAAAGAGATGTATACATACTAGTAAGACAGTAAAACAGTCAAACTTAAGAAAACATCAAAACAAACAAACAAGTGAGACGATAAAGATGGTCTCAAAAAATATCATAGGCCAAAAAGAAGATGTACTTAAATTGATATCATCAAAAAACCATATAATGTTTCTTTCAAAGAGGTCAATGGAAAAAAATAGAATATTGTTCCCATAAAAGAGATCATCAGCAATACTTACATCATTGCTAGTCAAAAGTTGAAAAGACCCTAACTAACTAGTGAACAACACAAATAACACTCCAAAGAGAGAAGAAACAAAGGATGCTATTAAATTATCTAAGTAAAGGAGAAGACACAGGTTCCAAGACAAAAAATAATAGACATGCTTAGAAATTGTAAACAACCCAAACAACATGAATGCCAACTAAATATACTAGTCTAGTCACAATAATACATGTAAGTCAAAAGTCTTAAAGATAGGTAAACAATCTATATGACATAAAAATGAACATGAAAGATGACAAGAAGCAACAACTGGAGAGGCAAGAGGATATAACACTCAGGTACTTCAGCTTGAAAAAAATCTCAATTTTCTTAAAGGGACATCGAATTCAAAAGATAAGAAAGAGCATGCAGAAGATAAATATTCAAGAGTAAGAGACAAACTAAGAAAAAAAAAGACATACTAGGTAAAGAAATGAAACCCTAATAGGCCAAAAAGAGATTTAATCTATATGATATGATATATAAATGGCATAAAATCAAAAAGAAGAATCAAAACACTTCGGCACTACACGATTGTTTGGGATGATCCCAATTTCCAAAGAAATAATTTAGAGAGAAGTCAGAGCAATTGGTTGTACGTGTAGATCTCTCAGGGAGTCTATGCATATATATAGAGTCCTATATGTACATATATCAATTACATAGAGCAAACATATGCAAGTGTTAGGAAAGATAGAAAAGGATAAAACTTGAGAAGAGAATCTAAACCATTCAACTCCCCCAATAAATAGGTGTCAGTTGATTGGAGAGAAAAAAATACATCTCTATATAAAAAGATGCTTGGGTTGATCCTTTTCACCATTTCCTACACATCAGACAAAAAATAAGAGAGAAAAATCTCTATCACGTTAGCTTGAGTCATTAAAAAATTTCAATTTGGTGGTAAGAATTTGGCTTGGACTATAGCTTGTAAGCTTGAGTTTTTAGAGTACAAGCCTCAAGAGTCGAATACTTTTTATACTTTCTTTTCAAGTCAGATTTTAAAGAATAACTTCCTTTTATTTTCAAACTCTACCCTAGGTAATCCCTTTTTATTGTACCTTAGCCACCTTTTTTATGTTTTATGGCTTTTTACAGATAATACCCAGAGAAGAGACCTCAGGCTCGAGCTTCTAGGAAGCCCCTAATACCTCAACGCTAGTGATAACTTGGGGTTTTCTAGGTCAAAATCTTCTAGTGAGGTAAGTCAAACTCTACCTTAGCCTTCCACTTCCACCACTCACCCTTAGTCCACTTTAACCATTGGCTATAACGTGCCCTAGACTCAAATATCAGTGGCTAGGATGTGGAGGAAGAAAATGAGAAACATAGGGTTTGGGAGAACCTACAAGTTATACCAAAATTAAGACTGGTGGCCTAACATCCCAGGATGAGGAGAGGTTAAGGAAAACCTACAACATTCTTTCCTCGGTTTAAATAATGATTCCATTGGAGGGGCCCTGTGACAATGAATAACCTCCATTTGGATGGAAAAAGTTTTATGAGAAGGTGCTATGGTTGGGGGTGAGGTTCCCCCTATATCCTCTCATAAAGAGATTTTTGGTTAGGACATAGCTCGCGCTAGGATAGCTGATGCCTAATAGGTTGAGGTATCTACTCTACATACAATTGATATGTCAAGAAGTTAGGGTGGATTTAGAGATGCCTAAGTTTAATAAAGCTTATGTCCTAAGGTAGAACCTCACAAACCTGAGGAGAGCATACATGTCTATGAAGTAGGATCGAGGTATAAATGTGGCCCTTCTAGAGAATGAGAAAAATGGGAAGGAATACTTCTTCTATATCTCAAGCTAGTGGGAATCCCCTACTAGTAATGATAAGAAATATGGGTTCCTTTATCATGACCTTGGGTCTAGATGTGATGCAACACTTGGCTGATATCCAGAACTATCTCCCTAAAAAAACCCCATGGAGCCATTTTCTAAACACCCTATGTTTTTTTGAGTATGGATTGATAAGACATGATTCTATAGAGCCCTTATAGGATTATTCGTAAGCCCTGAGCTCCTTCTAGGCACCGAACACCTCCTACCGACTTTGGGGATGGTTTGAGTTGGTTGCTGATGATGGTGAACTAGCCCTGAGACTTTAACTCTTTTTTTTACACAACCTGATGAAAATAACATCCCTTTGCTCTTATTTTGTAGGTCCTATGGAGTTTATTACCACCTAGCTCTTGTCTCGATTATATAGTAAGATGGAGGCCAATAAAAAGAACCTAGGTGAGTAATATTATCACATTTTGAATATCTCGATCACTTATCCATATATGACTAATCCTTCTTAAGAGGGGGCAGAAGAGGAGGGGTAGAGCTCTAGTGAGAGTTAGGTGGGCTCGAGGCAACAGGTGCAAAAGGAGGGCACATAGATCATTAATTTTTGGACCTGATTTTTTTTTCTAGTTTGAGCTCGACACCACTTCTGTTTATGTGGTTACAAGCTCAAATATTGTAATCCAAACTTTGTTAAATAAAAAATCAATTTTATTAGCAAAAAGTTAATTTATTTAAATCATTGTATTTTTATGATGTTGACCTACCCTTTTATTTTTGGGAAGATATGTCATCTTTCTTTTTCTCAACATCATCCCCTATAAAAAGGGTTTATGGATACTTGTTTAATCTGTGCAATAGAATTTTTTTCTAATTGCTCCATTTTTTTGGTTTAACTTTATGGATTATGATCTGACCAATAGACGTTCAATTCAAGCTTTGAGAGTGGAAAATGGTAGGATTAAAATCGAGGATAGGAACTTAAAAGTTGAGGTTCTCAAACTGGTGGGTAGGTTAAGTCGCTTCGAGGAGAACAATTGTGAGCTCGCTTCTTCTAAAGAGTAGCTAATCCAAATTCAATCTCAAGAGAGGAAGACCCTGACTAAAATGGCCACTTTTATAGATAGGGAGTCATATTGGGTGAATTTCTATATGTAACAATCTGAAGGAGTGTTCCTCAAGGTGATCGAGGTCATCAAAGAATTGGAATGTGTAGTTCTCACAATGAAGTTTTCTCATCCCAAAGTGGTGACCAATGAACAGAAGAAAATCATTAAGATTCAGGCCGAGCTATTTCCCTTAGTGGAAGAAACTGATGATCTAGACACTAATTGTGTGTCCAATCATTTAAATATTTTTTAACTCTCTGAGGGGCCAATCTTTATATTAATAAGTTTTTCAAAAGATTTGTAATTTCATATAATAAAAATATTCTTAATGGAATGCACTTTTCATGCCTAACCGTTGTATGTTTTTTATTAGGGCATGAAACCTATAATTATCGGATCATTCTACCTTGTTCTTAACCAAGGTGATTAGCCCATGACCTAAAATAGTAGGTGAGGGAGTTCTACCTGGTTACTGACCAAGGTGCTAATCTATCCCTTTAATGTTCGAGTGCTAACCTCGTTCCTAACCGAGGTGGAAAACTCGTGACTTTTGTGTCAGGGCACTCTACTTGGTTCTTAATTGAGGTATTTGGCCCGTGACTTAAAATAGTGGGAGAATAAGTTTTACCTGGTTCCTGACTAAGGTACTCATCTTTCCATTCAATGTAGAGCATTGACCTAGTTCTTAACCGAGGTGGAAAACTTGTGACTTTTGCAAGTGTTAGAACACTCTACCTTGTTCTTAATCGAGGTGATCCACCCATGACATAAACCAATGGGAGAGAGAGTTCTACCAGGTTCCTGATTGAGGTGCTCATATCTACCTTCAATTCTAGAGTGCGGACCTGGTTCCTGACCTAGTTGGAAAACTTATGACTTTTGCAAGTGACAGGGCATTCTACCTGGTTCTTAATAGAAATGATCCACTCGTCATGTAAAAAGGTAGGAGAAGGAGTTCTACTTCATTCCTGATCGAGCTATTCATCTATCCTTTCAATTCTAGAGTGTTGACTTGGTTCTTAACAGAGGTCGAAAGTTTGTGACTTTTACAAGTGTCAGAGTACTCTACCTAGTTCTTAATCGATATGATCCACCCGTGTTGTAAAATAGTGAGAGAAGGAGTTTTACCTGGTTCCTAGCTAAGGTGTTTATCTCTTACTTCAATTCCAGAGTGCCAACTTGGTTCCTAACCGAGGGGTATAACTCGTGACTTTTGCAAGTGTTAAGCCACTCTACCTGGTTCTTAACCAAGGTGATCAACCGATGATGTAAAACAGTGGGAGACTTTCGAGAAAGAACCATTTGTTAAGAGGATTCATTCTATAGATATTCATGTGATGATGGTATATGAAATTTGTAAATTAATATACATTATTTGTATTATTTCTTCAAATATATGGCATTCTAGCTTATGATATCCTCTGTTCCTTCAACACTTTTCAATAAGTATGCCTCTCCTGGAGTGGTATGGGTTATATGATAAGGTCCTACCCAATTTGCACCCATTTTACCATCCCATCATTCCTTCTTATTAGGGAAGACCCATCTCAAAGCCCAATCACCAATGGCAAATATTTTAAACGCACAACCTTGTCTTAATAATCTGATACTTTTCTTTTCTAGTTGATTATCCTCTTCATGGATTCATCCATTTTTTCTTCGATAAGGGTTGGTTTGATTTTTCTACTCACCTTATTGTATTCTTCTATTAAGATTAACCTAGTAGTGGATATTGCAACTTCAATTGGTATTACTACTTTAGTTCTATAGACCAAGGAAAATTGGGTCTTGTTAGTGCTTCCCTAAGGGCTAGTGCTGATAGCCTATAATGTCCTGGGCAGGTTTTCCTCCTATCCTCCCTTTACCTTTTCCATCCTTTTATTTAGTAGGTTGATTATTAATTTATTAGAAGATTCTTTTTTACCATTGGCTTGGAGATAGTATGGTCTTAAGTGGCATATCTTGATGTTATACTTGATGGAAAATTCCTTGATTTTATGACCTGTAAATAGTGTCCTGTTATCGGTAATGTGTTCTTTGGGTAGACTGAACCAAAAATTATAGACCTCTAGATAAATCGAATCACCTTCTCTTCTCGTATTCTTCCCAGAGGATCATTTTCAATCCATTTTGAAAAGTAGTCAATGGTCACCAGTAGAAACTTTTTTTGGCCTGTAGCTAAGGGTAGGGGTCCTACTATATAAGCTCCCACTTGTAAAAGGGCCAAGGGCTCATCACTGATGTCATGATGTTTGGAAGAGCATGTGACAAAGGTGAGAATCTTTGACACATATCACAATTCTTTATGTATTTTATACAATTTTCCAACATAAAGGGACAATAATAACCCTACTTCATAATTCATTATAAGAGCCTCTTTCCACCTGAATGAGAGTTGTACTACCCTTCATGTGCTTCAAACACCAATCTTTCAGTTCCCCTATTGACTATGCACAAGAGCTTAGGTCAGAGTGTAGTTCTTCTGTATAGCCAACGTACTTCAATCATATATCGCCCTTGGTCTCAATTTCTTTTGCTTGTTTGTGATCCTTAGGTAGGTCACATTTTTCCAAGAAGTTATAAATCGGGGTGAACCATAAGTTGGTAGGCGCATCCACAAAACTGACTATTCTTTCGACCTCTTCTAAGCTCGCTTATATCAAGATTGTATTGTAATTTATACTACTCGAGCGAGGTTAGCCTCCAGCACTAATTCTAGTATGTCCAAGGCATCAGTGTGACCATTTTCTTTTCAAGCTATTTTCTTTATCTCACACTCAGAAAAATTTGAGCACTCTTATTTCAATATTTCTAGATACCCCTACATCTTTCCATATTTAGCTTCAAATCTTCACAAGAATTGGTTGACCACTAGTCTGGAATTGTTATGTATGGTGACCTTATCTACGCCTAACTTTTTTGACTTCATGACCCTAAATATAGCCACCTTATATTTTGCGACATTATTAGTTGCTTGTAAATCAAGCTTAACCACATATTCAAAACAATTGTTATTGTGATCTATTATGACCACCCCTATCCCAGTACCATTGAAGTTGTGTGTTCTATCAACAAATACTTTCCAATTGACCTATCCTTTTGATCCATCCCACATATTTCCTTTTTCACCTTATTGTTGATGACTTCTGGTGTCTCACTGAACTTGGATACAAACTTAGCTACTACTTGACCCTTAATGGCTCTACTAGCCATGTATTTTATTTCATATTCTACGAATTATGTGGCTATCTGTTCTAACCTACCTATTACTTTTGGTCTTGTCAGTATGTTTTTCAATGGTTGGGATGTAAGTCCTACCACTGTGTGCTTGCCAAAGTAATGTTTGAGTTTTCATGCACTAAATTTTAGGGAAAAGGCCAACTTGTTAAGAGTTTGGTATCTGCTTCGAACATCTGTTAGGATTTGAATGGCATTGTAAATATGGTGCTAAACCTTGTCTCTTTCGACTAGGAGTACTACACTACAAGTTTGGGGGCCACTTCCAAGTATAAATAAAGTGCCTCTTCTAGGAGAGGGCTAACTAAGACAAGGGGTTGCTCAAGTACCTTTTGATTTCTTCAAAGGCTTTGTTGTAATCCTAATCCCAAAAGATTGATGTGTTCTTTGTTAGCATCTTAAAGAATGGCAAACATTTATCCTTGCATTTAGAGATTAATCAGTTTAATACCACTATTCTTCCATTTAACTATTGGGCTCCTTTTAGGTTGGTAGGTGTCCTCATGTTCACCAAAGCTTGTATCTTGTCTTGGTTGGCCTCAATCCCTTGGGTCAATAAAAGATACCCTAAGAATTTTCCTACAACAACATCAAAGATACACTTTTTGGGGTTAAGTCTCATACCACAACTTCAAATTACTATAAGTACCTCTTTTAGGTCTTTGATGCGATCTAAAGGTTGAGTTGATTTTACTACAATGTCGACCACGTAATCCTCTAGGTTCCTCCTCAACTGATCTATAAATCTTTTTTAATGAGATAATAATATGTGGCACTCGTATTTTTTAGTCCAAATGGCTTCCTTGTATAATAGAAGGTCCCCTCTTCAGTGATGGAATATGTTTTTTCTTCATTTTCAGGATGCATATTGATCTAGTGGTACCCAGAATATGGGTCTAAGAATCTTATCAACCCAAAACCTGTGGAAGCAACTACCATCTGATCAATACTTCGGAGGGGGAAGCAATCTTTGAGACATGCCAAATTCAGGTCTATAAAGGATACACATATATAGGGTGACCCACATGCCTTTTTTACCAGTACCACATTTGACAACCATAGAGGATAACTTACCTCCCTTATAATCCTAGACTCTCTTAGGGAGGTGACTTATTGCTTGATTACCTCATTCTTTTCCATAGGAAATTTCCATTTTCTTTGTTAAATAAGTCTAGCCTCTGAATTGACATTTTGTTTGTGCATTAATAATTTTGGGTCAATCCTAGGCATATCTATAGGATTCCATGCAAAGATGTCTAAGTTCGTTTAGAGGAAATGAGAGAGTTACTCATTTACCTCTTCATTCAGATCCCCACTTAGTTTCAAGGGATGGTTTTCACCTTTGCCTCCTATTGGCAGATCTTGCACCATATTTAGATTGATAGACCTCACAAGAATTTTTTTGGATGGCCTTCTTTGAGAGAGACCCTTCTGTGATTGCTACTTATGGGTGACCTCTTTCATGGTGGAGTTATAGCAGCTCCTAGCCTTTTTCTGATCTCTCCTAGGTCCTTATTAATGAGGAACTTGATTAACTGATGAAAGGTGGACAAAATTTCCCATATTCTATGTATACATGGCCTATTGAAGATGGATTTGTAGTGAGCTGGGACATCGATTACTATGAAATGGGTTATCACTATCATCCCTTTTTTCCATGATGGGTAGCACAACCATTCCTACTACATAGGTGGTACTTCTGTTGAACCCTACTAGGGGGAGTTCTACCTTAACAATATCAAACTCCTCTACTCCTAGGGCCCTAGCATTGGATAGGAAAAGGAGATTCACCGAGTTCCCTGTGTCAATCATTATTCGATAGACATCTTAAGACCTTATCCTCAAAGTGATCACCAAGGGATCCTCGTGATGGGATGATGTCTCATCCTTTTCATTGAAAATTATTTCTGAGGTTGGTCTCGCCTTATTTAAGGTGTACACATATGGGTATTGTGTAGCTCTCTACAAACCTTTTGCATGAATTATTCAAGGTCCCATTGATCCTAGGCCATCCATGTATGGTATATATAGTCCTAATGTTGGGCTCATTATGGTTCTCTCTTCCATTGTCTGATGGGTTTGCTGACTTTGACACCTCTAGTCTGTTTCGTCATTTTCCTCTTTCACTATTTCCTCCTACGAGGTCCTTTAGATTTCCCATGGCTAACATCTCCTCTATCTCCGTTTTGAGTCATCTACAATCTTTTGTTTCATAAACCATATCTATGTGGAAGGTACACCACTTAGAGGTGTCACTGAGCGGGGATTTCATCTTTAGGGCCATCTAACGTTTGGCTTCTCTTTCATTCTTAATATAGCTTGGGCCAGATCCACCCTCAAAGGTGGGCCTCTAAAAAGAAAGAGTGACCTTCCCTAAGTTACCCTATTCCTCGGCCATATTCATCTCCCCTATTGTTTGGTGCAAAACGTTTACTTCTGTCGTTGCTATAATTTGCCCTATTTGGGCTTATCCTTCTCTTTTCTTTTTCTAGTATGACCTCCTTACTAGTTTGATGGCCCTCAACTAGGCCTAACTCTCTTTAAAGGTTGAAAAATTTTATTGCCTCCCCATATTCTTCCTTCAAAGTATGAGGAACTATTTTGTTTAATTCCACAAACAAGTTAGAATATTTTGAGAGACCACATCTAAAGGCTTCTATAGCAATAGAGCTAGGACATTCAAACATTTCCAATTTCTCCTCCCTAAATTGCTTCATATATTGCTCCGTTGATTCACCCTTTTCTTGAATGATTGAGAATAGGTGATGAGATTCCTTTCTCAAGGGCTTGTTACAAGATAGTTTGTGATGAATAGCCTAGCAAATTGGGGGAAGGATGTTATAGAGCAAGGTGCCAAGTTGTTGAACCATTTCTATGCACCCTCATAAAGGGTGGTAGTAAACAATTTAAACATCATGGTGTCTTTCTTTCCTTGCATGAGGCTCATAGGGGCCACGGCCTTCTAGAAATGTTCTACATGTGTTACAGGTTCCTTGGATCCAAAATAATCGGGGCATTTAGGAGCATTGAATTTGGAAAGTGGTTTACCCTTCTCTATCTCATCATAAAATGGAGAGACATTTAATTTCTCACAATCCTTATCCACATCATAAAGGGCTTAACCTTTTTTTCATGTTTCTCATTGGTTGCCTTTAAGGCCAGGTCCTATTTTTTATTAGTTTCCTCCAGTGTTTGAAATCGTGCCTCCCTACCCTTTTTTTCCTGAATCCATTGCTCATCACTAGGTCTTACTGAGCAAGAAATTAGGTTCCCTTCGACTTCATATTCAACTTGGTTAAGTTCGGGTTGGATGTGCCCCAGTCTATTTTTATCAATTGGGTCAACATCTCGATCATGAAAGGCTCCTCCTCCTGACTGGGAATGCACTAACATATTTTCTCTTCTCGTTTTCTCAAGTTCTCTTCTTAATTCGAGAAGTTAGCAAGCTAATTCTTGGTAGAGGTTCCTCTGTTATGGTCTTATTAAGGGTCAACGAGAAGTTTCCCTATGTCACCGTTGCTTCCTCATTAGCTAGTCTTAATTGTCCCTCAATATGGGTTCCTACCATAGTGATATGGCACAAGTGATTATGATTTCTAGTTTAGCATGTAAAGGAAACATGTTACATATCCCAAGCTTCTCTCAAAGCTCATAATGAATCCAATGACATGCGAGGTTAGATACTTAAGCTCGATCTCAGAATCTGATCCCCATGGTGGGTGCCAAAATGTTTAAGATGATCTACATTTTCAAATAGATTGGTTGAATGTGTGGATCTCTCAGGAAGTCCATGCATATATATAGAGTCTTACATGTACATATATCAATTACATAGAGTGGACACATGTAAGTGTCAGGAAAGATAGAAAAGGATAAAACAAATATGTTTATAGGTCGAGGCCGATTATCCCAGGGCATAGATTGGTGGCCAACCCCATAGACATGTAAGGTGGCTCAAGATGTATTTTGGAATAAGGCTATCTTCTGGACTAATCTATGCATCCAAACAACGATTAAATCATGTGACATGATGCATTTACAAAAAGATGTATAAGAAGCAAGAAAAACACAAATATGAATCATGACAACCCAACTAGTAGAGGAGAATACTTGTAAAATATTAAACAACTTGACATAGCAATAGATAAAACACTTAACACACTATTCATGTTAAGAAGTAGTAGTAAAAGATATGCAATAAACATACAAGACATGCTTTACTGAACAAGCACTCAAAAAGCATCATCAAATAATCACACACGAAATCTACATGCAATACTAGAATACTGATATGGAAATAAAATGCATACTTTTAGAGAGAAATGCACAAAGTAAACAATCATAAACATGAAAACATGGATGATGCAATCAAAAAATTTCACAGAGATAATAAATCCTCACATAATAACAATAGCCCACTCCACTTGAGACAAAGAGCACAAACATAAGAAGGAATGTGTATGCAAAGATAGAGCTCTAGAATAGAATATCTAGGCTATTAAGCCTAAATAGAGGTGCCTCAATTTGATGCCAACTAAAACTCCATAGTGAGAACAATTCAACATATTTAAATTGTACTTTTGACCCAAACAAGCATCCAGGACCTACAAAAGGGTGCATAAGCCAACCCATGGAATTTTTTTATGAGCTCTCTTCCAACTCAACCAAACAGGTCTCATAATGTGAATTAAGTAGATAGCACAACAAAAATACAATAAAAACAACATTCTTAACAACCAACAGATAAGAAAAATAATTTGTGATAAATATACTAGTGATGGTGTACCTTACACGCTCCTATTCTGGGTAGTATCATGCATTAACAAGGAAAACAATACACAGCATGTGAATCAGGAAAATAAACTGAAAATATTATAAAGGATTTCCAATCAATTTAAGACATACTATATGCAAACATATTTTGTAAATGATGACTATACTCTCATAACATACTTTCATATATAACACAACATGTAATAAGAATCCATATAAGATCTAGCTCTAATATGGTAACATCCTTGAGTTACTAAAGACAATCACTTGACAATAAACAATTTACTAAAAAGTGAATTTAGAATATACAACTCGATAAAAGAAAATGTTAATACCTCTACCATTCGGGACAACTAACATAACTGCACCAAAGTTACCCTTGTCTACTTCTCCATAGTACTTGATCCAACTAGATCTAAGCTCATCCTTGAAGCTCTATCACCACGTGATGTGATCGACTACTAATGAATTAACCTCATAATATACATATAAGTTATGGCCCTATAACACCCAACAGACACATGGCACACAAATATATAGGCTCTTCAATAATGCACTAGATTGTAACCTTCTTACACACGGCACTACTGCATAGACTCCTCACCTATAGGAATGTTTTGATAAACAAAGAATATTTATAAAAAGCACTACCATCTAATGTTGGTTCCGTTTAATAAGTGGATGGAGAAGTAAAAATTTCTATAATTTTAGAGTTTTATATATGTTATAAGTATAGATCCAACTTTATAAATATTATGGGTATATTTGTAACAACCTCAATATGTCAAGGACCTAAAATGTAATTAACCCTTTTTGGCCCATTTCTTTTATTTTTTTGGTTTTATAAAGTTTTTGGTCCAATCAACTAAGTCTCTGATAGCATGTCAAAGTCTACAAGATTCATGAGCTACCCTAATCCCAAAAAGTTAACCTAATAGGTGGAGACAGTCATAATTCTTATAAACTCTATCATAAGATTTATTCAATCAATGTGTTACATTAACTCTAATACATATTTAATCATAATAATCTAACATCATGTAAGGTTTATGAGTGTTGGCATTATTCATAAACATAATGTTTAAGTATAAACTAATTTCTAGGTGTGTTATCATGTCCATTATTCAAAGTCGAAGAAATGACTGAGCATCAAATTGATGTACTTCAGGTATATACTTATTCCCTAACATGTTTAGAATTGGATTCATGCACACATGAATATATTGTGTAAAGTGTTACTTGATTGATTGAGGTTAAGGTTGATCGATCGAGTTCAATCTAGATGCTCGCAGGTTGCAATTTATAAAGGTAGATCAATTGAGGTTCAGTTTGATTGATCGTGTTCAATCTAGGTACACTTTGGTTATAATTATTTAGGACTAGATCGATCAAATTTCTATTCGATCAATCAAGGATTGATCGAGTTTAATCTGGTCACTCTCAGGTTACGGCTCATTGTTGTTAGATTGATCGAAAAGAGTATTGATCAATCAACTTATCCCTTCGATCGATCGTGTATGTAACTTTTGAGTTTAAAATCACTTTCTTAACCTGAGCCAATTGTTTCAATTATCAAATTTACATTATTTAATATTACATCATTAACTCTTGTTGACTAAAAAGGACATTTCATTTTAACATAACAATAGGGTTTTAATTCTCCTATATAAACAAACAAATGCTCATTGTTTTAACCACCACATTTACTCTATTCATCTTGCATCTTTTGTGTTTTCTCTAAAACCAAATTATCACTACATCATATATCTTTAGGCATGCTCTTGATTTGATTTTTCAAACATATTGTGTTGTTATGTTTGATTGATTCATATACCTAATTATATATTTTTATGATATTTTGCTTTTCACTATTGTTCTAGGTTTAATTAGTTTATTTGATTTATCTTATTTATGTTCTTGAATCTTCTAGATATGATTTTTCATTGTTAAATCCACTCTAAGACACACCTTACACTTGTGCTATTTGTTCTAACTTTTCAGGTGCTAATTGAATGGTTTTAATTGCTCGTAGGACTCTAGAGATTAGAATGTTAGTTTGGATCTATACTGCTACTTTGTAGAGACTATGAAAAAAGCAATGGCTTGTAAGTATATTATATTAGGAGCTTTATCTATGAAGGGTATTCTAATACCTAACTTTGTAATTGAACAATAATTTTCATAATAGATAGTAGATGGTCCGTTAAACCATTAGTTTTTTCTCTTAGGTTATTATTGTGGCCTAGATTTGTTCCGCCTATTTAACAAAATTACATGTTTATCCCTCAAAGTTAATTAAATTTATAACTTAAATTTTCACATCACAATCACAATGGTTCCCTCTTTCCAATTCAAATCACCTGTTTAACTTGCACCAATTAATTTTTTATCTAACAAAATATACATCACAACCTGTTTGAATGTATCCTCTTCAAGTAAAAAGTAAACAATTGAATGCCGTAGCAATGAGTAGGATGTAAAGTTGAAAACAATTAGTAGGATGGGAAGTTTGAGATTTGAAAATTGATACTTTGGTTATTGATAATCATAGTAGGTGATTTTAGATATATAAAGTGAGATGTTTTATTTTATGTAATGTATTATTTAATGTTTTTAATGAATACATGGTTTAATGATATCTTATCTCATTTAAATTTAAATATTAATATGTTTTATTTTAAACATAATGATATCCTATTTTTCTAACTCATAAAAAAATAAATGTGATAAGATGTAACAATTCTTAAAACTAATGGGTTATAGCATGAAATGATATTTGACATCTCCCAATTAATGTAGTTGGTTTGAATCTCCCTCACTCGTCTTAATTAAAGTTGTAATTCTAGAAAAATAATTATCCACTCAATTATTTCTTATTATATTGTTAAAAAAAGTGAATTATACATAGCTCTCAATTTCTCAAACAACATAAAGTCAGCTTATAGAGAAAAGGAGATTCTCTAGTTGTCAATCAGCACCAATTTAACTGCCATTTGATGCAAAGTTTCACGAAACCATTGGAAGAAGAAAAGGATGGAAAAAAAGAAAGAAAGAGAAAAATAAAAGAAAGAAAGAAAGAGAATCCCACTATGTGATTCTTCAATTAATAACACAATCAAAATAATATTTCAAAATCTAACATCTCAGATTTGATCTAGACACCATCCTTGGGCCTATATAAACACTCACAAAACTAGATCAGATCTCATAGCCATTTCTTGTAAATAATTATTGAATACATATATGTAAACATGTAGTGTGTGTTTAGCTGGGTTTTACATGGGAGGGTTAAGGTTTCAAATAATGGAGCTCTCTTTACTTCAACACTGAGTGGATATGATAGTATACCCGGCTGCTAGTTCATGAATACCCCTGGTTATGCGCTTAATTGTCAAAACATTGTGTTTTCTGATAATCATAAGATGTATTCCATTATTATTTCTGTTCTGTTTTTACAAGAGTTTACAATGTATATAAGGAAAACGAAAAATTAAACAATAACCATAAAACCTGCACATCCAGGTTTTATGGCTCCACTAATATTATTGTCTGCTCCATGTTTTACTCCATTGAGCATTTGTGTCTGCCACTGTTATAGCACACACCAACACTCCTCCTCAAGTTGGTGCATATATGTCTCTTATGCCCAACTTGTCAAGTGAGTTGTAGAAGTTCCTTGCGCATACGCATTTTGTGAGTATATCGCCCAATTGATCTTCCGATTTAACAAATGGAAGCTTAATAAACTTTTCTTCAAGATTACATGCTTGATGAAGTTCCGATCCACTTCAACGTGCTTCGTGCGATCATGTTGAACTGGATTGTGAGATATGGCAATGGCCGCTTTGTTATCACAAAATAAGTTCATTTCGCAGTTGTGAGCAACACCAATTTCAGCTAGAAGTTTTTTCAACCAAAAGGAGCTCTCACATATTCCTCGACCATTCCTCGAAATTCAAAAGACCTCGGATAAGGCAACTACATTTTCTTCTCGCTTTCTCCATATGACAAGATTGCCCCCTCACGAAAATAAAGTACCCAAGAAGTAGATTTCCTATCCTTCATATTCCCCGCCCAAGTCGAATCAGTATATCCAAGGACTTCCAATTGACCATTCTTTCGAAAACATAAGTCCTTTCCTGTGGAGGATTTTAAGTAACGGGTATTCGTACGACCGCATCCATATGATCTTCACTTGGGCGTTGCATGAATCGACTCACGACACTCACAAAGATAAGCACATCGTGTCGAGTACGAGATAAATATACGAGTTTACCTACTAACCGTTGATATCTCTCGTTTATCCGCCGGTACTGTCCACATATTCTCCGAGTTTATGATTTTGAACCATTGGAATATCGACAGGTTTACAATCTAGTAGTCCCGCCTCTACTAGTAGGTCCGAGTATATTTCCTTCTGGGAAAGACATATGCCTTGTTTTGATCTTGTTACCTCAATACCTAAAAATATTCGAGCCCTCCTAAGTTCTTCATTTCAAACTCATTTGACAGCTTGTTCTCGAAGCTAGAGATTTCTTCTTTATCATCCCCTCGTAATGATCATGTCGCCTACATAGACTATAAGGCTGTTATCTTCCCTAATCTATGTTTTAGGAAAAGAGTATGATCGTAGTTGCTTTGTTGGAACCCATATTTCTTCATTGCCGAACTCAACCTACCAAACCACGCTCGAGGTGATTGTTTTAGTCCATATAATGCTCGTTGTAATTTACATGCGCTTTTTTTTCTCGATGTAACAAGATATCCTCAAGGTGGGATATCCACGTAAATCTCTTTCTTCAAGGTCGCCATGAAGGAAGGCATTCTTCACGTCAAGTTGGTGCAATGGCCAATCTAAATTTGCTGCAAGAGATAACAAACTCTCACAGCGCTTTTAGTTTAGCCAAAGGTGAGAAGGTTTCTTGATAATCTATCCCATGTTTCGTGCATATCCTTTTGCTATAAGCCTCGCCTTGTAACGATCAACTAACCCATCCGCTTTATACTTAATGGAGAAAATCCACTTGCATCCTACCATCTTCCTCCCGAGGCAACTCGCTAACACCCATGTGTTATTCTTCTCTAGCGTCTCAAATTCCTCTTTTTATAGCTTCGAGTCCATTTTGGATCGTATAAGGCTTCTTCAATGCTACTCCTGAATTTGGACACGATGGAGAGTGTTTTTGCAAATTCCCCGATAGGTTCTGATAACCTTGAGTAGATACATAATTTGCTATTGATACTGTCGTTTCTTCTCTTTTCTCGGGGAGTATCGATTCGGGAGGTTTACCTCGATCGTGTCTCGAAAGGTAAAACATAACCAATGATGTATCTATAGCATTAGTCTATAAAGGTGTGATAGGATAGCTACCTCGTGGAGTGTTCTCAAGTGAGGATCATCGGGGTACTGAGAATGGGAGGGTACATCAACCACTTCATCTTCCTCGGGAGATTAAAGTACTATCACTTCGCCTGAAGTTCAAGCTCTGGGTCTAGATACGGCTCCTCCATATTATTGGCACGATCCGAGTATGTTGACTTGTGTCTAATATTTCAACATCAAGCCAATTTCGTTTCTTCACCATAACTCTCCTCCCGAAGAGGAATTGGATACCGGTGATGGGAAAAATATTCTGATTCGAGGAAAGTGACATCCACAGAGTATAGTTGTCTTTTAGTAATTGGATCATAACATCGGTACATTCTTTTTTTGTACACCATACCCTAAGAATACACATCTGGACAACACACGGATCCAACTTAGTTCGTTGATTTTTACGGAGGTGGACAAAAACAACACATCCAAAGATTCGGGTGGAAGCATCAAAATAGTAGGCAAAGGAAGATGATCGTATAACACTTTTAATTCGAGTCTCGAAATTGTAAGGTCTTTCAAGGGGCATTCGATTCAAGAGATACACAAATTTATAGTAACAAGATCACTCCAAAGATTTATTAGGCATACGGCACCGATTAGTAAGGCCCGAGCCGTTTCTAAAATATGCCGATTTTTTCTCTCCTTAGCCCCATTCTCGTCAGAGTGGCTCAGGAACACGAGGTTTCAAGGAGAATACCACGGTTGTCAAAGTATGTCCTAATTGTTGATTAACATATTCCCTCTCCATTATCGACCTAAGTATCTTAATTTTTCTAAAATTGTGTCTCGAACCATGGTGTGAAACATGTGAAATGTAGCAAATACTTCATCTTTATGTTTCGAGAAGGTAAAGCCATGTCATTCGTGGTACAATCATCAACAAAAATAACAAAACAACGATGACCCGATGACGTAATGACCGGGAAGGTCCCCAAACATCGAATGTACCAAAGCAAAAGGAGCCACACTTTTATTCATGCTCATAGGATAAGACGCCTCTATGACTTTTTGCTAGGATACAAGTATCACATTTGAAATCTGAATGTGTGATATTTGAAAATAAACTCAGGGAGCAGGTGCTTTAAATACCCGAATGATGGATGCCCAAATCTACAATGACATATCCAAATCTGTCGTTCCTTGTTACCAACAGTATGCTGTACGTGATTGGCTCTTTCCCGAACCGAGATCATCCACATAATATAGCCCCTCCCTCTCCTAAGTACCACGCCCAATGATCTCCTTGGTGAGAATATCCCTAAGAAGGCAAAAAGTAGAGTACATCAATACTACGCTAAGGTCTCAAGTAACCCGACTTACGTACATTAGTCGGTTTGACAGAAGGTACTAGCAAAGTATTAGATAATGATAATGAAGGAGATAAGGTCATTGTTCCAGCCCCGTAACCGGATGTTGACCCCATTTGCATTGGCAACACGACTGCTCGGTCGGGTTGTGGCTGATAGATCAAGCTGGGGTAAAACGTCATGTGATCCGTAGCTCCGCAGAGTCCGTAATCCAATCCTCTTTAGCACTACGAGTAGAGATGTGAAATGCTTTACTTGAAATACCCGGATCCCGGGAAGATTCGGCCCGAGTGTGATGTGCCGACAGGCATTATTGGTAGCCACATGCCGCCTGGTGTCCCGTTTCTTCCGTGCTTAAAGATCATTCCACCATTCTGTATACCCGTACGTAGTTTGAAACAATTTTCACAGTGTGTGTTTGGAGTTTCCGCAATGGCCACATTTCATGTCAAGAGATGGTGGATTTCTCGCTACCCACAAAGGTCCCGTTGCTGGTGGCATTAGATTACGGTGTCCTCGACCCCTTTTAAAAGCCATAACCCGCTCCGGTGTCGTATCTACACCTCGTGATCATCACCACCGCTCGACCTCTTCCCCTCGCGGATGAATCCACAGCTTGTTCCACCGTAGGAAATGGTTTTATCTCAAGCACATCACTTCGAGTTTTATCCAATCTATCATCAAGTCCATCGAGGAAGGTATATACCCGATCTTTCCGTATGATGGAGTTGTATTTTTTGTATATCAATCGCACACTCCATTGGATTAGGACGACGGAAATCAATTTCACGCCACAACCTCAAGGTCATTGTAGTATTTTTCAATGGATCCACCCGTCATTCGTACGAGTAACTCGACGGCCAAGATCATACACTTGAGACGTGTCTCGTACTCCATCATAGTAGGTGGTAGGCCGTGTAATCCCAAACTTGTCTCTGCATTGGGAATCGCATAAAAATTTGCAATCGGCGAGGGTCCATCGAATTGATCAACCATCCTTTAACAATGGAATTTTCAGCCGCACCATCTCCCGAATGTAGGGTTTGCCAAAGAAATGAGGAAATTCCCCATTGATATATCCTGCTTGTCTTTACAGAGATATACATCTCTACCACCTGGGGACCACAAGGCATAGTCGATCCTCCCAACTTGATACTAATCGGGGCGCCGACGCTCAAGCTTAGCTGAGGTCAGGAGACGGCTGAGCTCCTGGGGTTAGAACTTCCGCCATTTTCGTCGTCAAGTCTTCCAATATGAAATTGGTAGTTAAATCTCTAGATTCTGACATGAAATCTAAATTTTTTTTTCTTCCTTTTTTCCTTTTTTTACAAAACAGGCACTATATAAATTGAAAAAAAAAACAATTCTTAACCCTAAACCTAATTTCCCTTCTCGCAGCGGCGCCTCTTCTCCTTCCTACGCGATTTCGTGGAGATGGTCGAGCCGTTTCTCAAGGCCGTCGAGTGCCTTCCTCCGTAGTTTCCTCCGCGCAGCGCCGTCTCGTTCCTTTGCGCGCCGGCGCCCTTTTCCTTCCTCGATTCCTTGTGCGAATCGATCGCTTCTCTCCTATCGCATTCACCGAAAATGGTGCATTCAACAAGGCGTAGCTGCAGGTTCGTAAAGTTTTACTCAAATAAGCATGTTTCCCTACGAGCTCTAGCCGAAAACCCGAGTTGTATTCTCGTTTCTTTTGCGAAATGATAGGTTTCTCTCGGAAAATAGGTATTGTTGAATGCTCCTCTCCTGCCTTTCTTCTTCTTTGTTCGTTTCTATTCTGATTTCTAGAATATGGAAAACGCCTCTTTTTTTCCTTCTTTTTTTCCAATATTGCAACTAATTGGTTTTTTTTTCAACCTATACACAAAAACAACGATTCACGTCAATGACTTCTGGCCTAAAAAACACTGACTTGATTTTTTTTTTCAGAACCACTTCTACGGCACAACACTGTTAATCAATCTCTGTGATTCATTTTTTCTTCAAGGAATTAGTGTTGGTACAGTTTCACGAGTAAACCAGATTTCACACCATAAATCAAAGATAAAACAAGGTAAGTGTAAAACCAGAATGGTTACACCGTAAATCGAAATCAAATTTTCTGAGAACAGAAAACAACATAATAGGTAATTCCATACCTTGCTCTGATACCATGTCAAAACATTGTGTTTTCTGATAATCATCAGATGTATTCCATTATTATTTCTGTTCTGTTTTACAAGAGTTTACAATGTATATAAGGAAAACGAAAAATTAAACAATAACCATAAAACCTCGCACATCCGTGTTTTGGCTTCCACTAATATTATCATTCCGCTCCATATTTTACTCCATCAACATTTGTGTTCAAATCGTTATAGCACACACCAACATTAATTACTTGTATTATATAGCGTGGATGAGCTTTAGCGCATATGCTTATGGTTTGCATGACCTAGGAGACGAGTTTACTTTGATCCTTTTGGCATTGGAGTGAAGGGAGCTCTATTGCTATCCCTCTGAGCAGTCTCTCAAGCGGAGAATTTTATTTATTTATTTATATTTACTACATGTGTTGGTGTGTACACAAAAACAAATGTTATTATGCTTTAAATTTTAACTTGTAAATTTTTAAATTTTTAAAATATATGTTTTGATTTTTAAAATTTAAAAATTTTACAATTAGATCCTTAAAATTTTAAATTTTATAATTTAATCTCCAAATTTTAAATTTTTTACATAAATTCTAACTTGGCTAATAAAATAAATATTTATGAATTAAAAAATTTAATATATATATATATATGAACTTTTAAAAATTTAAAAAGTAAATCGGATAATTTAAAAGTTTCAAAACTTATGTGTGAAGTTTTTAAAAATTTGTCGACCGAATTTTTTATTTTAAAAGTACGAGGATCTACGTAAGAATTTTGTTAAAGTTTGAGAATTAATGATATATTTTAGCCTAAAATAATTGATTAAGTTTATAAGATAATGGTAAATATATTAATATTTTATATTCTTAGTAAAAATTCAGATGAGAATAACTAAGATTTTTTTTATTTTTAAAAAATATAATGTTATCATTTCACGTGTTGTTATTAATATATAAAATTTATGAATAGAAATAAAATAATTAAAAATATCCTATTTATAAACACATGATACAAAATTCACTATTGTCTTAAAATTAACAAATGCAAGGTAGTATTAAATTAACTTCAATTATATTTTTAAGTACAAATAATGTAATACAGACCATTTTTTTTGTTTGAAAACATTAATATGAGCTTAGAATAAGACAGAGCCTACTAAAAATTGTAGAAAAATAAAAAAATTAACCAATGGAGTGTATCTTCGTGTAAACTAAAAATCAAGATACTTTCATCAATAATAGAAATTAAGATGTAATTTTCAATTTATAATATAATATAAATAGATAAATATCACATATTATTTTTAAAATAAAGCATGTTATTATTTAAAGTAAAATTTATCTATATAAATGTAATCGGTCAAACGTAATAGAAAAAAATAATAATCAGCAAATGAGGAAAACACTATCCAATTTTTAACAAATAAAATTTTAAATATAATATTTATGATGCTATATATCCATTACATATGTAAATATAATTTTATCTCACCTAAACTTAAATTTTAAATTTTTAACTCTTAATATTTTATAAAACTTCAATCATTTGAATATATTTTATTAAAATGAGATATATATATATAACATCATTTTTGATTAAAAATAAATAATAAATATAAAATAACTAATACTATTTTGTATTATATTATGATATTAATCATATATCCGTCACAGTATTTAGATTATTGTATATTCCATTATTTCTTCTCAATCTTTTCTATTTTCACTTTCTTTCTTTTTATCGAAAATAATAAATTCAAAATGTTTAAATTTCAAAAGAATACAAATATATAACTGACAAATGGTTGAGTTATTTTTCTTATAATCATAAAATAAATTAGTTTAAATAAAAATTATAATGATTATATTACGTAAATTTACAAAAATAAATTTAACTTTTTGTCGTGTAGAACTTTAACAAAGCCAGATGTATGAAAAATAGGTAATTAATTAGTTGCGTAATATTAAATCATATTTATCATTTTTAATATATCAACAAAATTATCCATATATATCTTTGAATATTCCCAAATCTATATATATATATATATATATAATATCAAGTAATATGATTAAGTGTACTATTAATTGCTTCAATTATAAACTTATAAAATTCTTAAAAAGAATTAAATCCTAAAAGAGTTTGTAGACATGATTACTTCAATACCAAAATGAAGCAATATTTAGGAGGACTATTGCCATCCAAAGCTATCATCATTTCTATCATTTCCAATAATATAGAATAATATTTAGTGATTCAAACTAAATAAACCAAACACAAGGTCTAAAATCTCAATATCAAAAGTACTAATTGAAATGATATGCATTTCACTGAATATTTCTTCAACCTAATTTGATAAGGCTAATAAAGGTGTTTCATGTACAGTGATTGAAACTAATGATGAAAATGATAAGTTGAAATATGATGTAAAAGCTAATGCTAGTTACATTGTCATTGGCAATATTTTTATGAGTTATTAGAATGTGCATACGAGCCAAGTTTAAAAAATCAAGCACGTGAGCCAAGTTCAAGATTCAACCATGTAAGCCAAGTTGAAAGAGATTCAAGTTGAAGGTGTTGTTTTAAGTTTTTTATGCTAGGCTATTGTACTCAGATTATGTATTGAAATGTTTGTTAAAATGGTTAGCATTTCACGCGATGATCAAGTATTTTTGTTTTCCTATTTTATCAATTGAAATATAAATAGAATACATTGTAATAGTTTTACACATGAAATGATATATTACTATTCAATTACATTTCTCTCTTTTTTTCCTCTCATCTCTCTCATTTTTCTTCATCTTTATTCTCATGAAGCTTCTCATATGGTTCTTGTGTTCTTTCTTTTCTCATTTCCATTGCTACATACGTTAATACATCTTCTTGCTGCTTGCTTTTTCTGTTATAGTATCAAAGCATATGAAATTGTGTAGCTTCAATCATGGAGAAAGAAACAAGTAAATATGGTGAAGAAGAAGTTAATGCTCCTACTATGGATCAAGTTGATGATAGTATAGTTAATTTCCAAAATCATGTTAAAGCTATTAAGATAGATTGATCAAAATTTTTAGTTTGGAAACATCAAATCATTAAGATCTTGTGTAGTTTAGATTTAGAACAATACCTAACTAGTGATGGACCTTCAATGATTTTGAAGAAAGGTGAGATAAATTTAGCTTATAAAGTCTGGTACAAACATGATTTAATGACTGGTTATTAGTTTATGCATTACATATATCAATATCTATTGAGGCAAATCTCTTTTTTTAAAAATGTGAAGCATGTAGTGGTTTAGATAATTATTTCTTGTCAAAATCCAAACAAAGAGTTATACAACTGAAACAAGAGCTGCATAAAATGATGAAAAGAGGAATAGGCATTAATTAGTATGTTCTTAAACTAAGAGATCTATCAGATCTAATTGAACCCTTAAGATATGCTATGAGTGAAGAAGACGAGATTTTGTTTCTTATTGCTGAATTGGATAGAACTTTGAATATGTAGTTTCACTAATTAGTTAAAAACTGCAAATTGAAATAGTGTTACTAGCTGAAGCTACATCTCTTCTTCTCAATCATGAGAGTTAGTAAGGCTCTTAAAACACTATTAAAAAATTTATACTACCCATGACTAATCTAGTGAAATTAAGAATACCTAGCAAACAAAGTGATCAATTTACTCAGAATGTGTAGAAGAAGCAAAATGAAGAATTTTTTCATATGAACTCGCACCATGTGACATGAGTTGGACCTTCTCTGACGAACTTTGGCTTGATGCCTAATGAAAGTATGCAATTAAAATCATCATTTCCTTATAAATTCCCTTCTCTTTATTACTTGGAAAAGGTTAAGAAGGACCTAATTAAGGAAGATGACATAATCAAAATACCAATGGAAGGTATGTTTGTCAACTATGTGGAAAACAAGGCCATCTTATAAATAGGTGTTGGTATAGATTTGATCCAAACTTTCAATCTCAATCTTTGAATAATACTAATAACTCCTAGTCTTATGGAAAATCTTATACTCCTATACAACCTTAGCCTTTTGCACAACTATCTCAATCTCAATAGAAAATTATTTTTGTTCAAAATTAACAAACAAAACAAATTTTCAGTCAGCTCAATCATCTTTTCCTTACAACTTTCAACTTCTATCTATACCCTCTTATCCAATGAATGATATGCAAGCATCTAGATGCAATCATCTTTTTCCTTATTCTTTTCTATCGAATCAATCTTCATAGATGTTATCTTCAATGTTGGGTGCACTAAAAGCCTCATCAGAGCCCGTTTGGTTCCTGACTCAGGTGCCTTGCATCATGTGACTATAGATATAAGAAATATTGCTATGCCAAATTCATACATTAGAAATGATCAATTAATTGTATGAAATGGTAAAGGTATCTCTATAACTAATACTATATCTTCTACCTTTGATTCTAAAATAAATGATAAAAGAAAATTAGTCCTAAATCATATCACATATTGCGTGAACTAGATATAACAAAGAACTTGCTTAGTATTGCCCAATTTTTCAAGGAAAATGGTGTCTATTTTGAGTTCATGATTCTTTCTATTGTGTGAAGGAAAAGGTGACATAACGAGAGCTTATTTAGAGCAAAATTCATTAATGATTGCCATGTCACCAATCCTTGTGAGTACGATAACCTTTGTTCTTCAAATTATTTATCACTGTTACATGATCATGTATACTTGCCATGTCACTTATTGTCTAGCCTTGTATTTCTAGAAAACTTACAACATTGTCTTACTCTAGTTTAGGCTCTCATTTTTTTTCTAGTTCAAGTCCTTTCTCGGATCTTATTAGTCATTCTTTGAAAACATATGTTTCCTTTCCTAATTTATTTTCTCTATTCATGTTATTTCTTCTACTTCACCTTGTGTGTTAGATATCATTTCTAAGCTCTTGTCTTTACTTCTCTTTCTATGCCTACTCCATCACTTTTATCTTTAGCTTTAGTCTCAATCTTTGCTTATTATTGAGCCTACTATTTATGTCATTACTTTTTTACCCACTAAGTTAGACTAAACAACTATTTCTCACACTAGAAATGAGCATACTATTCTTATAAGAAGTAAACATGGCATTTACAAGCCTAAGATTTATGTCACTGATCTTTCCATTACTAGGCCTAAAACTATCAAACAAGCACTTACTCAACCTGATTGGAGAAACTATATGAAAGATGAGTATAATGCTTTTCTCAAAAACAACACTTGGGTGTTGGTTATTCCACTATTGAATAGAAATGTCACTAGCTCCAAGTGGATTTGGCTTATGAAAAAGATTAAAATTGAGGCACTAGACAAAGGAAAGTCAAAGGTTATAGCTTAAGGTTTTGATCAACAACTAAGCTTTGATATTTAGGAGGCTTTGAGTTCTATTGCCAAGCTAATCACTATATGAGTTGTCATACTCTTTCCTTGTTAAAAGGTTGGAAGCTACATTAGTTGATTATTAATACTGCATTTTTAAATGGACATCTTAGTGAGGAGGTATATATGGCCTAACCAACTAGACATAAAGATCCAAACAACCATAGTTATGTTTGTAAGTTTCATAATGCCATTGATAGCCTCAAACATGCACCTTAAGCTTAGGTTGAAGCACTATCTCAAGCCTTATGTTCCATAGAATTTCTTAAAGAAAGAGTTGTTTTATCTCTTTTTTGTAATTTTTCTATAGTTTCTCCCATGTATCTCCTTATGTATGTCAATAACATTATTGTCACAAGAGGAGATAAAGTTTCTATTAAGTGTTTCATTGAAAGACTCAAATCCAACTTTTCTTTGAAGTATAAAGATATATAATTTTCCTAATAATGACATGCTTTTAAATCAAACAAAGTATATACATTAACTGCTTCTTAAAATAAAAATGGAAACCTAAAAATCCATTGGTTGAACCACTTTTACCACTTCTATTTTATCAACTATTGATGGTATGTTATTAGAAAATCTTTCTTTTTATAGAAGTATTATGGATGCCTTATAGTATGTTATTTTAACAAGACCTGACTTTTCTTTTGATATTAATAAGGTTTGTAAATTTATGTCTAAACCTACTAATTTTCATTAGTGTGGTATTAAAAGAATTATAAGGTATCTTTAGGGTACACTTTATCATGGTGTTATGTTCAAACCCCGAACTCCTTTTGTTATTATTGGTTTCTCAAATGCTGACTAAAGGCCTAGCTTAATGATAGAAGATCAATATTAGGTGTTTGTGTTTTTCTTGGTATCAATCCAATTTTTTGGAGTTCAAGAATGCAAACAGTTGTAACGTACTCTAGTACAAAGGTAGAGTATAGAGCCTTGGTTTACGCAGCTACAAAGGTCTTATAGCTAAAGGTTTTACTTAGAAAAAGGAGAGTTTGTTCCCCAATAGTTCTAGTGCTTTGGTGTGAAACCTTAAGTTCTATTAATCTTGCTTCTAATTATGTGCTACATGTCTGGACTAAACATGTTGAGCTTGACATGCATTTTCTTCAAAAAAATGTGCTTCTACGTGAATTCTTAGTTTATCACATTCCATAAACTAAACAACTAGCATATATTTTTACTAAGCATTTGGCTATTCAATCTTTTCTTGGAATGCATACTAAATTCAATGTCATTCAACTTCCATTGAGTTTGAAGGGGTATGATAAAGTTAATAAAGGTGTTTCATATGTAGTGACTGAAACTATTGATGAAAATTATAAGTTAAAATGTGATGTAAAAACTAATGCTAACTGCAATGTCATAGACAATATTCCAATGAGTTTAGAATATGCATATGAGCCAAGTTCAAAGACTCAAGAATGTGAGTAGACTTCAAGAATCAAGAATGTGCACCAAGTTCAAGAATCAAGCATATGAACCAAGTTGAAGAATTTGTTTTTAGTTTGTTATACCAAATTGTTTTAATCAAATTCTGTATTGAAATGTTTCTTTGGATTGGTTAGCATTTCACGTGATGATAAAGTATTGTTGGTTTCCTCTTTTATCAAATGATATATAAATTGAATAAGTTATAATAGTTTTATACATGAAATGATATAGTACTATTTAGTTATATTTCTCTCTTATTTTCCCCTTATCTCTTTCATCTTTCTTCATCTTCTTTCTTGCGAAGCTTCTCATATGGTTCTTGTGTTCTTACTTTTCTCATTTCCATTACTGCATACATTGATGCATCTTATGGCTGCTTGTGTTTTCTTTTATTAATAATATATTTGAAAATAATTAATACATTCAAAAGGGTCTAGTAACTTTTATTACCTATATTATTATTTCATTACTTATTTCACCCATATTGTTATGTTATTAAAGGGTATCATATAGCCAAGTTCCTTTACTAGTACTCTTTTTCCCAAAAAACTACAATAACTCAAAATTTTGTTAAATAATGAAATGGTAGTTCTTGAACTTATAACTATTCTTAAAAAAACGGGTGAATTTTACTTTTTTTCTTCTTATTTTGAATTAACAGTTATATACTCACTCACACATATATATATATTAATGAGGTTGAACTCACACCTTCTCATTACCCACAATGAATTGTAATACTTATAATTTTTATTTTTTAATTGTTAACATCAAATTTCCTTACAAAAATTGGGTGAGAATTTTTATAATTGTTAGTAGAAAAAATGGACTGAAAATGAGAAATACAGGGAGCATCATAGATATTTCTAAAATATTGTTATGCATTTGTTTTGAGGATTAATGGCTCGCTCTACATGAATGTCTATTTTTATTCACGCTTCAAATCATTATTTTGCTTATTCTATAAAATTATACGATCTTTAAAAAGAATTCTTCGAAAAACCTACGTCACCCTTTGTAGTTGTCGTCGCAAGTGATCTATTTATGTTGTTAACAATTGAAAACATTTTCATCTTTTTATGAGAAAATAAATTTAAATGCCAAAATTATCCTTCTTTAATTGACTAAAATTTAAAGTTATTGCAATTTGTTTTAAAAAATGGCATGAATAGAGAAAATTGTGTACTAAGATAACACTCTCTAATATCATGTGTAAGTAAAGATAGGCATTTTAACTATAAACAAAGAAAACTATGATTATCAATAAAAATCATAGGATTTTTCACAAAAAATAACTATAACAGATTAGGTATATGATAAAAATAGTTATTGTAATATCAAAATTATGGTTATTTAAAACTAAAAATATATTTATATTATATTTTATATACATATAACTACATAAAAATACACTTTTAATATTAAAATGCATAATACTTTTGAATAATTATATTGAACTTTGTTTCTTTTGAAAAATAATATTTTTTATTTTACTTAAAAATATTTGCTAAATAACTAAAGAATGAAAATTAATATCAATATTCTAAACAATTTAATAGAATAAGTATTATGTTAAAATTTTAATTTTTAAATAAATGTTAAAAAAATAGAAAACATAGTTAAACCATGAGGAAACTACTACCCGTGATAAATGTATAAATTATAATTGGTGCTTCTCTTACTAACTTAATTTCTTAGAAGTATTGGTTTTCCAATAAATTTTAACATGGTATGAGAGCTCGAGGTCGAGAGCTCAAGGCCTAGCATTGTCAACTATTGAATTACGATTATTTGACCTCTATGATACATGAAGGCAACAATTGTGAGGGATTGATAAGTTTATAAAAATGTACACTTCTCCCATAAGTTTAAACTTTACACTTTTGAAAGAGTTGTTTCCCAACAACTTCAAAGTTATTACTATAATCTATACAAAATTGGTGCATAATAGATATTGTTATTAATATAATCATCCTCACCGTCACTGCGCACATCAATATATGTGATAATGTTTGCTTAAGTAATAATATGATTACTACCAAAGAATGAATCATATTCAAAAGATACCAAACTTATTGCTTTATATATAAGACAAAAATTAAACATTTTATTAAAATAGATTACAAATATAAAGTGAAACAATCACAATTTTATTTAAAAAATGATTAAAATAATATATATGCATATATATATGATCAATTATATTTTATCATGCAAATTATATGTATGTCTTATTGTGGTAAATAAACATTTTCTCTTTGTATTTAGCTTCTGTGCTAATTCGAGACACCTTTTGCATTCCAAATTTCCAGGAAACTAAATTCTCATCCTAGCAAACACAATAGCCACCAATAAACTTTTTATCATTTAGACAACTAACCCAATTAGAGTAACAAAAACCAATAAATGTAAAAGATGAGAGGCAACCCATAAAACTGGCTCAATATTTTAATAGTAGCTGTTAGAGTAGAGGCATCCTTAGAATCACTTAAACCTCATACAACAATTTGATAATATATTTATACCGGAAATGATAAAGCATATAAAGTTTATGAGTAACCTAAACGTCAAAGAAATAACCCAAATGCCCAATATTTTTCAAAGAAATATGATAACCAAGAGTCTTAATATGCCCATTAACCTCTAAAGTGTTGGAAATTATACAAATTTTTAATAAGTCAGTTTTCTGAGAAAGCAAATATATACAAAATAGCACACATAAATTTGATAACAAAGTTTGGTCAATTTTTCTTATGTCTTTAAACCTATTGTGGATCTTTTACTAAAATGAAGAAATTATACAAAGTGTTTACAACACTCATAACTCAATTACACCCAAGAAAATTGCTCTCAATTTTCTCTCACTAAAGCTTTTTTCTCTAAGATTTTCTCCCAATTAGATTTTGATAACTTGATGATTAATTCATTACAATTATACATCTATATATAGGGAGATTGAATCCTCTTAAATTAAGGGTTCCTTGAATTTCCCCTTGAATTAAGCCTTGATTTACTCCTTAAATTAAAGGTGGTTACTCCTTGATTTACTCCTTAAATTAAGAGTGTCTACTTCTTGATTTACTCATGCTTTGCTCTTTAATTTGCTACTTGAATTAAGGTCCTTGATAAAACTCTCCAAAAATCTTCCACTTGAAGACTGATTTCAATCTGTCTTTGCAGTAGCTTTTCTAATCTTGTTACTCTAGCAGACCAACTGAAGTTTAACACAATTTTAGTTTGTCAATAGTCACCACCTTTGTCAACATATCTGTTGGATTTTTGCTTCCTTGAATCTTCTCCAGTATTAACACATCATATTCCAATAGAGATATGATAAAATAATAACAAAGCCCAATATGCTTGATTCTATAATAAAATGTTAAATTCTTCATCAAGTGTATTGCACTTTGACTATCACTATGCAAAACATTCTTATCCTATTTGAATCCCAACTCAATTAACAAAACTTGAAGCCATATCATCTTTTTACTAGCTTCAATCACTGCTACATACTCAGCCTTTGTAGTGGATAGAGTGAAAATCTTCTATATTTGTGACATCCAACTAATAGATGTAGTTCCAACAGTAAATATATAATTGGTGGTGCTTCTTCAATGATCAACTTCATCTCTAAAATCTGCATATATGTAGCATTGTACTTTTAACTCTCCTTTACTAAAGTACAAAAAATTCTCTGTGATGCCTCGTAGATACCTCAAAATCCACTTGACTACTTCCTAATTAGTTTTTCCTGGATTTGACATAAACCTGCTAACAACTCCTACTACATGGCCAATGTATAGTCTCGTATAGACTATCGGGTACATCATACTTCCAATGGATGATGCATAAGGAACCTTAGCCCTGAATTCTCTCTCTTCCTTTATCTGAGGGGACTAATTCTTGGATAGGCGAAAGTGACTACCCAAGGGTGTGCTAACTATCTTGGCGTCACCCATGTTGAATCTCTACAAAAAACAATTGATGTACTCTACCTGAGATAACTGCAAGGATCCTTTCTTCTTATCTCTTGTGATTTGCATTCTAATAATCTTCTTTACTGGACCCAACTATTTCATGTCAAACTCTTTTAACAATTATTGCTTCAACATTCTAATATCATCCATATCTAAACCTTCTACTAACATATCATCAACATAAAGTACTAAATGATATAACTTGACCTATATCTCTTGAAGTAGCGACAGTGGTCGGCATTACACTTCTAGAAACCTTCATGTTGCATGAAACTATTAAACTTTATGTACCACTATCTCGAGGCTTGTTTCAATCCATACAAACTCTTCTTAAGTTTGCACACCATGTTCTTCTTCCCTCTTTCTGAGAATCTTTATGGCTGGTACATGTATATTTCATCATCTAAGTCTCTATGATGGAATGTTGTCTTCACATCCAACTATTAAAGATGAAGATCTTCAATGGCTACAGTACTCAACATTGATCTAATAGCATTGAGCTTCACAATAGGAGTAAAAATGTTAGTGTAGTAAACTCCTTCCTTCTGCTAAAATCCCTTGACAACTAGTCGAGTTTTTTATCTCTTAGAACCATTATGCTCCTCTTTCACCTAGGTACACCCATTTGTTATGAAGTGCCTTCTTCCCCATAGGTAACTCAGCTAATTCCCATGTATGGTTGGAGATGAGAGATTTCATTTCTTCTTTCATGGTAAGCTCCCACTTTCTGGCATCTCAAGTCTGATAAGCTTCATCATAGTATTCAAGCTCCCTTCCATTAGTCAGCAATATATAGTTCATATATCTCCGGTTAGGTACATAGGGTCAACAAGACCTTCTTAATATAGGACCTGGAGTAGAAGGTTATGGTGTGTCGGACTACTACATACTGCTTTGTCCAACAAGTTCCTCTAGCTAAGGACTTGTTATACTTGGTTTTATTATAGAACTATTTGGGACATCATATGTATCTATAAATACTGACTCATTTTGCACTAAGTCATTGGTGTCTTTTTATGCATGTATGTATACATCATCCTTTCGTTGAAAATTACATCTTTGCTACAAATTACTTTCTTATTTTCATCATCCTAAATGTGATAGCCAAACTCATCCTCACCATAGCCAATGAAGACGCATTTCTTGGATTTGGGATCAAGCTTATTCCTGCCTTGATCACTAATAAGTACAAATGCTATACAACCGAAAACTTTTAGATGTGATAGTTTTACCTCTTTTTCGCTCCATATCTCCTCTGGTATTTTGTGCTCCGATGGAATAGATGGACCTCGATTGATCAAGTAAGCTACCGTGTTAACTACTGCCTAGAACTACTTTGGTAGACCTAAATGTATACGAATTATTCTGGCTCTTTCCATCAATGTCCAGTTCATATGCTCAACTATACCATTATGTTGAGGTGTGCTTGGTACAATTCTCTCCATTCTGATCCTATGCTCATAGAAAAAAATTTGAATCTAGTGTCTTCATATTTGCCACCATTATCGATTCTCAGCTTTTTGATCTTTAAACTTGTCACATTTTCAACCATAGCTTTCCATCTTTTGAAAGCCTCAAATACTTCATACTTATGCTTTATAAATTAAACGCATACCTTCCGAGAGTGATCATCGATGAAAGTCACGAAGTAGTGTTTCCCACCAATGGATGAGACAACCGTTAGTCCCCAAACATTAGAGTGAATGAGCTCTAGCCTTTCCTTCTTTGGGGTTCTACCACTTGTCTGAAAAATGACTCTCTTTTGCTTTCAAAGTATGCAATCTTTCCACGTGTCTATCTCCTAGACCTGAATGTTTTCCCTTTGAGTACATAATCTTCATCCCCTTCCTACTCACGTGGCCTAGTCTTTGGCTCCACATATTTGGTGTTTCATTGCCTATTACAACTGCAATCAAACAACGTTCGCCTACTATCATGTAAAGAGTGTCACTCTTCTTTCCTTGAACAACTGTTATTACACCTTTTGAAATCTTCCAATCAGCACCATGGAAGATGGTAGTGTAGCCTTATCTAGCCAATAGCATTATTGAGATTAAGTTCTTTCTTAGGTCGAGAATATGCCTAACATCCTTCAGCTCCCCAAAAAAAACCCATCCAACTTAATCTTCACAACACCTTTGCCAATAATAGCATATGGTTGATCATCACCAAGATATACCTTTCCAAGGTTTATGGGAACATATTTCTCAAAGAATTCTTTCTATGAAGTAGCATGGAACGATACTCCAGAGTCTAACACCCAAGATTCTTCTTACCCTCCAAAGAACATATCAATGCATCAGCTCATTCTGAGGTAGAAGTAACATTTTCCTCTACTTTTGCTATTGATTCTTCGGTGCATGATGAGTGCTCAAAAAGCACTAAAATAACCATGATTTTATACACATTAATTGATTAAAAATATATATATTTATATGTTTTATCATATATTTATATAAATTTGTCTTTTTCGGAATCACGGGTATTTTTATTGTTTTTCAGGAATTTTGGCCTAAAAGCGCAATGTAAAGACTCAAAGAAGAATACTTGAAGCAATACATCACAAATAAATTAATAAATAAGTGGGAAAAGGTCAACAAACATGGAAAAATTGGACAAAATGGGTCGAAAAGGTCAAAATGTCAAAAGCGGAAAAATCACGGGGACGCCTGTACGGCTGCGCTTCAGGCGCCGGCCGCTGGCCGTCAGCGCTGCGTTCAATCTCCATTCACAGGTGCAGAATGCAGCCTTGTTCACGCACTGCGGCGGCCTCGGCCAGCGCGCCTCAACGCGTTTTTGACCCATTTTCACGTGGGCAAGAATTTCTATGACGCCACGTCTTGACGTCATTGATGACCTCAGCATGTCCACTACACGTTTTTTAATTTTTTTATATTTTTTTTAACATTTGTTTACTCATTTTTTAACGTTTTTATCATTTCTTTAAATCAAATTTAAGTAAATAGTTAAGTCTTTTGTACTGTTAGATTAATTTTTTTGAAAACATATCATGAAATATTTTGTAACTATTTTTGATAATTAGTAGGTTTTTGTCATAATTAGTATTTCTTGATAAGGTGTAGAAATTATATTAAACCCAAAATCGGTGTTTATGAGTTTTTTTTAGTGGAGACTACCTTTGTGAGATATAATTTGAGCCTAATTTCCTTTATTCAGAGTGAAATATATATTTTTTCTACTCCAAACACATTTCTTATTTCTTCAAATTTTTAGATGATCTCTATAGGTATTAGCATTGAATGTATGAATTTTTTTTCATCTTAATAGAGTATCATATATTTTTGATTATTATTTTTGCTTAGATTAAATGATTTGAGTAGAAATTGATAGTATATGCTTATATCTCATTTATGCATGACTACTACAAAAACAAAAAGACATATCTGGGTTACCTAAACCAAGATCAAGCAAAAAACCACAAAATTAACCACTCACTTCAAAATCCAAAAAAAAATGTACAATCACATACATGGGTGACTTTCTAAAAAATACACATATTGAAAAATATCTACGAAAAACAGAGAGATAAAAATAGTATCATCTACATACTATAACCCGCATTGCCTACAAAGTTGTGAGTAAAGGCTAATTACAAAAGAAAGATATAAGAAGTAATTCCCCAAAAAGTCATTGCAATTTTTCATTTGTAAAAGGCATATATCTTGAAATTCTTTCTTAATGAGTTTGATTTATGCATGAAAATAATTTTTATATATGATATCTTTATAATTTATACATTTGATTCCTTTTCATGAGATCAATGTTAAAATAACACTTTGAGCCTTTATTCTTATACATACTGCGAACATATTAGTTCATTTCTATACATCAAACTCTTTCGCATATAATTTAGTATGAGTGTTTGAACCCATAGGATTAGGTGTTTTGAGAGTATTGACTTGTGAGGAATAAGTCGAAGTGAATTCGATTCATGACAGAATTGGGTGAAATTAAATTGATACATTTTTGATATGAAATATGAAAATGATTTTACTAATTATTATAATAAATCATGATTGTTTAAAGAGATTAAAATAACTTACTTTGAGATTTTAATTATGATCTTAAAGGAGATTAAAAAGTATGAGACATTTTTGTGAGATGTTGATAATTTATGATTTTGTTGTAAATTTAATTTTTAAGTTGTTTGTTTTTATTGTTTCTTTTGTTTTTTACATTTAGTTCAATGTTTGTGGGTATCATTCTTGAAAACCCTCACGAGACTCAAACTTCGTCCACTAGGGCAACCTAGGGGTTTAAAGGCTTATTCGCATAGGCTAAATGCAACCGTGTCAATCCAGAGTGATTTAGGATAGTTTAATTTTTTAGTTTTTATCGCTTTCTCTTGCTAAGGGACTAGCAAGGCAGTTGGGGTTGTGATGAATGCTTTCAAAAAGCACTAAAATAACCATGATTTTATGCACATTAATTAATTAAAAATATATATATTTATATGTTTTATCATATATTTATATAAATTTGTCTTTTTCGAATCACGGTATTTTTATTGTTTTTCGTGAATTTTGGCCTTTAAAAACGCATGTAAAGACTCAAAGAAGAATACTTGAAGCAATACATCACAAATAAATTAATAAATAAGTGTGAAAAGGTCAACAAACATGGAAAAAATTGGACAAAATGGGTCGAAAAAGGTCAAAATGTCAAAGCGGAAAATGTAGCGGTTTTCTTGGCGCATACCCAGCCTTGACAGCGGCCATCGAGCAGCGCGTCAGCGTTCAATCTCCATTCGGCAGCGCCAGCAGCATGTAAGAAAGACTGTTCAGCATACTGGCAGCGCGGGCGCCAGCTCGGCTTCACCTTGGCGCCCAGCCAGCGTTTTGACCCATTTTTCCGCGTCACGGCAATGAACCTATGGCGTCACGGCGTCATTGATGACCTCGGCATGTCCACTACACGTTTTTTAATTTTTTTATATTGTTTTTAACATTTTTTACTCATTTTTTCTCTCCATCCTCACCTATAAATACCCCCCTTCCATTCACTTCAAAGCGCACCTCAAAACCACACTTCTCTCTTCTTTCTTTCTCTCATTTCTTAGTTTTGAGTTTTTCTTAGTTTCTAAGCTTTTCTTAGTTTTTCTCTTAGTTTTTAGTTCAATTCTCTTAGGTTTAGAGTTCTTCTCTTTTTGAGAGGAACTTGTAATGTTTTTGTAATAATTTAGATTTTTGATTCAATAAATGGAAGTGCAAATTCCGCTTGGAGGTTTTCTAGCAAGCTGAATAGCGTCGAAGTTGTAAGGATTTTATTTTCTTCTGATTATTTTTATGCTTTTATTCTTACATGTTATATTTAATTTATGCAGTGATTAAATTTAAGCGTACTAGTACGTTTATAATCATGATATAATAATAACGTTGTTATGCTTGAAATATTAAATAGGTGAAAATTTCTAAAATGAATTGATTTTATTTTTTATTCAAGATTTTATATTAAGGATGTTAGAGAGAAATATATTATTTTTCATTACAAACTTAAATCTGAAGATTAGACTTTAAGGTTTTTAGTTATCCAATCTAATTTAGAGTAGTCTTTCTTTTATTTGTTGGTACAATCGGTAGTTAGAGTGAAGCTCTATTTCAAAAGTTTTTATAAGAATTATTATGTGAAAATGTATTGACAACACGTGTTTTCAATAGTGGTTTTAAAACTTGAAAGTTAGTACTCGGATAACTAAATTCTTAAGTTTAATTTGGACACCTTGGATAAAGTTTAAAATTTGTCTAACCCCAAATTCAAAAGGTGCATTTAAATGGTTCATTTTCAATCTCTGTAGAAAAAGGAATTAATTTAATTAACCAAATTAGTTATCAACCCCACCCATAGGTGTTAATTGATTTGTTTAGTTAACAAAGAATATCTAACCTCACCAAAGGTGGTATTCATACAAAAAGAGAGAATCAATAAAATATCAATTTATATCTTTAATAACCTAAATAATATTAGCAAGCATAATTAATTTAGTTATTATATCCATAAATACTCCACTAATATAAATGATAAAATTTGCATGAATATTTATTGAATACTGTATTTATATTTATTTTTTATTGAATTTGTATCTATGTTTATTTCTTTTATTATATTTAATTAATCTGTATATATGTTTATTTTATGTTATTAGATTAGGAACACAAAAACCAAACTATCGTGACAGGATGTTTAGGATTTAATTTCGTTTTTAAAAGTTTGAATAATAAATTAAGAACCACATACATTCCTTCCTTAGATCGACCTTGGGAGTATACTTATCATTTTTCTACGAAATGATTCGTGCACTTGCGAGAGTTTTACAAATATTAAAACCAAAGTATTTGCGAGAATCGGCGATGCCGGTTTTCGTTCATCAGTGCACTCTTGTATTGATTTTTGTAGTGCTTGGTTCTCCCACAATTCCAACACTCAATAGTTTTCAAGTTATGGGAATTATTGGGATTCTTGGATTTAGACCTCATGTCCTTTGATCAACCTCAATAGTTTATTTTTCCACGTCCATTCTCTCTGATTGAATTTCTTCCTCTTGACACTGCATGCACAACTGAAAAGGTTAACGATTCACTCAACTCTCTACTTTGGATCTCTTCACTAAGAACCAGATCATGAAATAAATAACCAATCTTCACAAAAAATAATACAAGAGAGAAATACAAAAAAAAAATTGATTAATGTTCCCTCTTTGTAAGCAAATCTTATTTTGTGTAAGTAAGAATTTAATTGTATTTTTTCATAATAGGTGATACTCTTTACTTTGAATCTTTCTTGACTGATCATAAATGAACAAATTGACATACTATCGTAGTTTATACTTATATCTTATTTTGATTAATTGTATATATGTTATTGTATGCATTAATATGATTGTGTCTTGTCCATATACTTATGCTTTCAATGATAGTCAAGATTTTTGAACAAAATTAACTTCTCAATTTAGTATTCTATTATAGTCATGTTTAAATAAGTCTACTACTCTCAATAAAAAATATCTATATTAGATTTTATAAAGTTTTGTTTTATTCTACTTTATTTTGGAGAGTCATAGAACTTAGGATTTGTTCATTCATTGCATGCATCTTTTTCTTACTTGTATTGAATCTATGCTTCAAAGTTCAATGATTATATTACGTATTCGTAGACAAAAAGAGGAAGAGATAATGAATATAGGGGGAGAGTACCCAATGAGATAAATATTTTTTAATGGGATATATTACATATAGGGGAGAACACATTGATTGTTATATTCAATATGTCACGTAGGGGGAGTAATACTTAAATATTCTATCTATTACTACTCATTGCTTATGTTTGTTTGTTTGCTTTTCTATTATTATATACATTAAACTAATAACCAATGAGTCCCTCGAGATAAGTTGTGAGCCTATTTATGTTTCTATTTTTCAATATGCATATAAGCTATCAAGATTCAAGCGAAGTAGCTTCATAGGACTATATGACAGTTCCATTATGTAAAATTTACTTTTCCTATTAGTGTGATGTAGTGAGAGAGAGGTTTTTCATACGAATATGCCAAAGAGAAAGACTAAAAGGTTTATGAGTGTTGGAAATATTCGTGAACAAAACATTTAAATGTAATTTAGTTTCTAGGCATGACTCTCAAGATCACTATTCAAGTTGAAGAAACTACCAAGCCTCATATGAATATATCTCAAATATATTTATATTCTTATGCACGTTTTATTTCATATTAGACATATAAAAAAATTTAGTGTATAGGTTACTCGATTGATCAAGTAATGTTTTGATCGATCGAGGATGTAGATCAATCGAGTATCAATCTACTATGATCTAAGTCCTCTCAAAATTTATTTTAATATGAGGTAGATCGATCGAGGACTGGATTGATTGTGTATCAATCTCATTCAATCTACTTAGTCTCGAGTTTTTATTTTTATAGGATGGATTGATTGAGATTTTTCTAGGTCGATCAATTTTTTATTGATTGTTGCTTGAATCAATCAAAAAGGGCTTCTATTGATCGAGCTTGGCTTAGATCAATCAAACGATGAGAGCTTTAACTTTATTTTAATTGTTTACTTGAGCCAAACTATTCAATTACTATATTGTTCTCATTATTTACTGCTCTAAGAATTATTTTTTGGACATATTGGTAATTGGTCCTAAACCTAGCACTAAGGTTTCAAATTTCCCATATAAGCAAACATGTTGCCTCTTATTCTCTTAACTACAAGAGCATCAATGTTTTCATCTTAAGCTCTCTCTTTCTCAAATTAATTTGCAAAAATAAGATCATATTTCTTTAGGCTTCTTTCTTTAAATAATCTATTAAACATTAATGGTTATATTTAATTGATTAATAAGCCTAATTAGCTTATGATATTTTGATTAAATGTTCATATAGCTTCTTTATTTTTGTTCTTGAATTATTAGACTAAATAATTGTATGTGTAATATCATAATCATTTAGTTTAATTATTTATGTCTAGAGAAGCTATCTTTATTGAACTTGTACTTAATATGCTTGTTCTAGTGTTGCTAGATAATTTAATATTAACTAATATATTCTTGAATATTCTAGTTAGGGTTATTCATAGTTGAATATATTCTAAAAGACATCTTACATTTTTATTTTTGTGCTAACATTTCATGTGCTGGTTGAACATGTTCAATTACTGACTCAAATTATTGAAATATTGGTCTGAATCCGAACACCTTGTTTATTAGGACTAAGAAGAATAAACAACTTGTAAGTGAATTACTTGGGGGTATTATATTGGAAGTCAGTTTAAATCATTACCTTATAATTAGACCTTATTTTCAAATTGGATAGTTATGTGGTCTAGAAGACTGGTGGTTTTCTTCTTAAGTCATTATTGTGACCTAAGGGTTTTCAACTAAAAATCTTGTATGTCAATTTATCTTATCGGGTTATTTTATTTACACAAAATTATATATTTAGCCTTCTATGAAATTTTAATTTATCATATTTCTAGTAGTTATCTATTCATCATCATTTTAGCTAATTAGATGCATAATAAAAAAACTTTTAAGATATATTTGAATCACTCAAATACCATTTATTAAATATCATTTGATCTTGACACTTGAAAATAATAAAAAAATATATTTTAATCATCTTTGCATATTTAGATATTTTAGTTATTGTTTACAATTTTTGATAATTTTAATCACTTTATCTTCCTTTTTCTTCCACTTTTACCATTTTTAGAGACATTTTTTCTTATTAAACATTCACCACCTAACTGCTAATAAGTTTCCAATCAATTACAATTAAATTTTTCCCCAACATAACCAAAAAAATCAAAATTAGCTAGAAAAAAATTATTAAATATTCAAAAATATAACTCTAAAGTTTAAAGTTTAAAACACTATAACTAATATGTCTAATTTATAAAAATATAATAACTAAAGTGTGATCCTATCCTATTGGAAAAAAGATGAAATTTAATAAAAAAAATGATTGTTGAGAAATGTGCCTTGTCCCACATTGGTTTTTTACATTATTTTAAAGAGATACCAATAGTGAAGAGTTGGCTATTGGGATGGGGCGGCTTTATGGAAGGGGAGAGGCCTAAGCGAATGTGATACCACAGCGCCAAGACGCCGTCGCCAGCGTCTAACCGACCAAGCCGTGTCGAGAATGCGTGAAGTGAGGTGGTATTTTATTTTTTTGGTAAAATATTCTTTTAAGGAAAACTTTTCCACTTACAAAAATGGTTGTTATATATATATATATATATTTCTTCAGAAAAATGACCGTTATTTTCTTTTATTAAGAATATGGCCGTTAAATTGCCGTTTGTCTTCTTTATTCAGAATGGTCGTTACTCTTCATTACTCAGAATGGTCGTTACGCTCTTAATTCCCAGACATTACCATTTTATTCATAATTGCCACACGGTTTCTAAAACCTATAAAAAGAGGGCTTCAGCTCTCATTTACAACACAACAATCTCAGCAAACAATTGTCACTACAAACAATTCTCTCTGCAACTCTAAGTTATTTTTTAGTTTTCCAAGCAACATTTTTTCAAGTGTAGTATTCCAGTCTTCATCATTGCAGTGAAGTTCCGAGAGAGAAAAAAGATTCTGGATTGTTTTATCTTGGGACGACAATTTGTGTTTGCTTAAGACAATTAGACACGAAACGCTTTAAAGAGAAATGACCTAGTCATGACTCAACCCAGCTTGATTCATACTGAGATTTTTAGGTAATATTGTTTCAGTACTGTTATTAACAAACTTGTATCAACATATCCTAACAACAACAACATCCTAACAACAACTTTATAGAAATCATCAAGATTTGAGAAATTTCAACATATATTTTTAATGCTCACAATGATCATATGTTATTGCTCAAACATTTGGTTAAGAAACGTTTTAGTGGATATTTCTTTAGGATTCTCACTTTTACCAAAACTAGTAAGCAAAGCAGGTAATAACTTATGATTGTCCTGTCCATGATCTTGGTCCCGTGCTTTTAGAACAGGAAACAAAATAGAAGTGGTAGTTTTCCCCTTCTCAATTGCATTAGTATCGCATTTCGTCGAGAGAGAGAGAGAAAAAAGAAACTGTTGGTTTATAAGATTGGAGCCGATATATAGAATTGTCAAATCTTATACAAGGGTTACAGACAGAGATTGATACAAAGCCTATATTCTAAACGACAAGATACAACTCTTACAAAATATAAAATAAAGACAAAATGATTATAAATAGTCTTGGTTTGTACCATCATTCTTTTTTCTTTCTTTTTTTTTTTTTTTTTTTTTGCTACATTTGGCTTGTACCATCATTCAAATGCACTTATTCAGTCCCCGCAATCTTATTCTTCAAATCTTCAATGTCTGTCACTAGTTCTTTTCTACTTGACTATAGAAAGCAACAATCATACATGTTATGGTAGATTACAGGCCAATACGAGTTTTTTTTTTAAATAAACAGTTACAGATGCACATATACGAAAATGTGAGTTTAAAAGGGGTTATCTAATGATAAAAACATTATAGGCTCTAAAACAATGTCAGCAATGAAATGAGGTCTAAGATGTTTAAGTGGAACGATAGTAATGAACTCTAGTTATTTTAACTTGCCAACTTTGCTATAAAACTTTGAGAGCACAGATTCTTTAATCACTAAAATCATGAGCAATACTGTAAGACCTCAAATTCATTCGAATGATGATGGTGAAAGATAACAAATTTCAATATATCTGTATACGATCCAAAAGCAAAGCACATCAAACTTTAATTTGATAAACAAAGAATTAAAATAAGATTTTAAAAGCAAAACTGGAGTATTAGTTTTACCTTGAAGAGTAGGTAACGATAGACAAACCATCCACTGTATCCTAGCCCTACAAATTCCATGATCTTTGGAAGCTGGTATAGTAAGGTGCAAACCAGTGAGGTTCAAGTTATTTCTACAATAGCAAAACTTCAAGAAAATGAAACACATGCAGGGCCGAGCTATTAAATTAAAGAGAAAAACTTCCCACGAATCCCTTACATTAAACTAAAGGAGTTACTTAGTCCCTTTAGGGGGAAAAAGGGTCATTTCGTCCTTCACTTTTATAGAAAAGGTCAAAGAAAGACAAAAATATATTTTTTAGTAATATTTAAAAAAAAAATATTATTTTTACAATACTTTATTTTATTGGTAAATAAGTAGCGAGTAAAAATTACTTTTTGCTACGGTATTTATCATAAAAAATTATTAAAACATTAAATAAATAGTTAAATTTTAATCATTAAAACTATTAAAATATTCAATGAATAATGAAAGTTGTTATTTTTTGGTACCGGTAAAGAACTAAATGACACATTTTATAATATAAGAGACTAATTGACACAATTTTTTTAATGTAAGAGACCTTTAGGATTCTTCACCCTAATTAAAGTGGAACTGTGACTTTCTATCTTAAAACTAAGCCAATTGCAATCATTTTATTGAATGCAATTTGGTTCACTTACTAGAGGCACTGAGTTGATGGCACCAACAACAATTGAAGATAGCCAAACTGCGACTATTGCCCCACCTCCATAGAGAAGTACAGTTGATTTGTTTTCAACTGCATCCCACTGATAAAGAGAGCATAAAAGATATTATTTTAGTACAATTAATCACAATATGACTTCGTTAACTAGGGTATTATTAAGCTGCAAAATCCAATAAATATGTTCCATCTCCAAAATGTATAATGAAGAAAACAAACGATAAGCTTTTCCCAATTCCTATAGAAGAAGTATAATAATACGAGTTGTACTTGCCTTCTCTTTCAAGTCTGTAAGAAGTTCTCCAGCATCAACAGAAGTGGATGTCTCTTCTGAAGAAGATGCTCTAACCTGAAGCAGTGGCAGCCTTCTGAACTCTATTTGACAAAAAGGTATATTGAGTGAAATTTTGAAGTTGGTTTGAGTTCAGAAACAATTTCAAATAACAGTGAAAATGATTTTTTTTTTTTTTTTTGTATAATAACACAACAGAAGACGATAAGATGAAAAAAAAAGAATAGCAAGTGTCCGTCCGTGGACCAGAAAAAATCAGAACTAATCATGTAGGTTAGCAGGAAACTGGTAAGAATTATATAAAGAACAAAAAGTCATGGATATTGGATGACTCTATGAAAGTAGTCATTAGTGCATTTTTTTACTTAATATTTACTTGTTTTATTCAATAAATAATATTTTTAGGGCTAAAAATATAAATTTTGGAATTTTTTGAGAATTTTATGGATTTTTAACTCAGTACCAATCAGAAGCTGTCATGTAGCCTGCCACGCAAGCAGGGGAGCTGACTGGGCAAGCCATATAGACGACACGCAAACACGGAGAGCGAATCACGTTACACCGCGTGTGAGGAGGACGAAACGCGCACCACGTGTCAACACAATGTTCAATCCGAGTTTGGAAATTGGTCAAACCGTCTTACCACGTGTCTCCACACCATTGCTCCGCGCAATCCACCTATGCACCACGCCATCCGTTTCTGCGAATCACGTTGTGCCATGTGAAGCTGACTCAGCGAGCGTTGACTCTGACCAATCTCCCCTGCCACGCGTGCTCCCTAATTCGCCCAATGAATTTGCCTTACCACGTGTTGCGCAATGATTGGCTGGAATTGTCAGTTTTGCTTGTTTTGATCGTAGTCTTTGATCTGAAGCTGATCTGATGGTCTAAATCGCACCTGAGCTATATTTAAGTCCCTAATCACTCCATAAATCCTAAGTGGCCTCCATTAGCATAACTTTGGTAAATTTTTGGAGCTAAAAAGAGAGAAAAATATATAAAAATTCAAGAGATGACACAATTTTGGTGGAGATTCAAGAGAAGATTAATTCTACAATTCAAGAGATTGATTGTATTTCTTATTCTACTATTTTCTTTATCAATTTTATGTCTTTCTTTATGAAAAATATGAGCTTTATGAACACAATTATGTGTAGTTAAGTTATTAATATAGGGATCTTATGAACCCAATTTTCACAATGTGAAGATATAATATTTTACCCCAATTATAATTTTAATTTAATTATATTATTTAATATGATTTGTATGCTATTAATTGTTTGGTCAACAATTTATCTATATAGGTAATTAAATAGATTTGAGAGAATTATTTAATTGTTTGTCTTGATTAAATAACATGCATAATTTCTAAGCAGAGATGTATGATTTTTATATATGTGATCTATAATTGATGAAATTAATAAGTAATATGCAATTTAATTGACATGAGAATGTGATTTAAATTAATTAATATATGGTGTGTAGTTTACTTGAGAGATGAATACATGCTAGGTTAGATTCAATTAATCATGTAATTAATTGATAATTATATTGGAAGGATTTTAGCGATTCACATGTTTAGAAAATTGGGAGATTAAGTATTTTTAGATATTTTCTCATATATCTTTTTCGTTACAAAATCTGATTTAATTAATTATTGCTATTTACTTTTAGTTATTTTAAGTTTGCTTCATTAAAATATAAAAACACAAAAAAAATTATTTTTTATTTTTTTAGTTTTAAAAATTAGTTTCTCATCCAATAATCTCCGTAAAAACGACATTTTCTTATTATTATATTACTTGTTGCGATACGTATACTTGCGTATTCATTATACACTTCGTATGTGGCGATCAGATATGTCGTTCCAAATTGTGATATCAATTGCAACTTTGGGTCTCCGTCCAAAGTTGAAAAGTTTCCAATTATTTATTTATAATGAAGTTCCTAAACATAGACATTCCATGATATGTAGACATCCAATGAATACAAGTTACTGCAGCAGTGTAATTTCCACACAAAAAAAACTATATATGCAAATCCATTAAATTACATGAAGAAATACACAATTATACTAGCTGAATTTGTTCTATTCAAACAACAGATCCAATTACACATGCTACATGTTTTCTAACAATCCTCAAAGTTAACGGTTTGATTATCAAAGAAAAACCGAACACAAAGCTACTGCTGCTTCTAAAACTAAACAAACAATTTCAAATTCCAAGGTTCAAGTTTGTGCTGGAAGAAAAAATAACATAGAAATCATCGCACCTTCACATTTCCCACCTTAAAATTGTGAGATGAGGAAGAAACTGTAGTGTCTACTGTAAGTAATTGCTTTTTCTCAGGGAGACCTAGAGAGGTAAAATGTGCTACTCATACCGATTCAATTCATTTAAAGTTGGTCTATTGAACTCATGAGCTGAAAAAGCCCTTGGTTCACGAACTTAAACTTGTTTCACGAACTTAAATGAACAACTCACTAACTCATTTGACAAATACATGTTAAATTAAAAAACTAACAAACAAAAAAGAAAATAAATAAGTTATCAAAATGTAATTATTAATTATTACTACAAAGTTGATAAAAATACTAATATTATTCAAATTAATAAATAAAAAAAGTAACAACTAATTTTTTCAAAATAAAAATAAATAAATTAAATTTATATTAGAATATTCTAATAAATATAGAATTTTAAAAGAAATAATAACTTAAAAAACATACATAATATAATGGAGGCTAAAGAGATTATCATTGACACAATTTTAAAATTTAAATTATATTAATTTATAATTAAATCCAATATCATTAAAAATATCAAATAGTATATTTAATAAGAAATGTTTATTTTAAAATTGAGTTTTTCTTAGAGAAGTTGTGTTTTTTTTGTTGAATATTGTTCATATTATATTAAACATTTTTAAAATATAAACTATATTAATTCACAAAATATTATGATTAATTTCATATATCATTATAAATCTCTAGAAATTTAGTTTCTAAGAAATTGTATGATTTGTGATTTCGAGTTTTTCATAAAAAGTTATGCACATTTTATTAATGCTGGTATAGATTCAGAAGAACATTTTTTACTCGTTTTTAAAATATAAATTATAAAAATTTACAAAATTTTATGAATCATTTCATATACCATTAGAAAGATCTAAAAATCTAATTTTTAATAAATTTTACGGTTTGTGATTTCGAATTTTCTATAAAATATTGTGCACATTTTACTAATGATTGTTCAGATTCAGTAGAACATTTTAACTCATTTTTGAAATATAAACTGCAATACCTCACAAAATATTATAAATCATTTCATATACTATTAGAAAGTTCTAAAAGTATAATTTCTAAAAACATTTACTGTTTTTTATTTCGAGTTTTCTATAGAAAATTATGCCTAGCTTAACTTAAAAGGTTAATAATTGAAAATTAAGAATTAGTAATCAAACAAGCAATATCCAATTTTCAATTTCTACTTTTTCAAATTGAAACTAGAAATTGGTAATTAAATAACTTTTTTTTCAAGATATTTTGAAATTGAAAATCTAATTCTAAAATTCAAGAATTAGAAATTAGAAATTAAAATGATTATCAAATATGGGTTAAATGTTTAAAATAATTTAAACGAATTCAATAAAAAATAAATAAATAAGTTACTCATGAGCTACCCAACTTAGCTCACATATAAATGAGCTAATAAAAATTATATGAGCTAAGCTTGAGGCAACCCAACTCATTTGATACCTCTAGGGAGACCCACAAATGTTAGCCCAAGTATCAACTAAAGTTAAAATACCATATTAAATTTCGGTAGATTCCATAGGTACTTGGAGTTGGCTGGATAATTCAAAAGGCTAACCAATAGACACGGATGGAAGGTCCAATATTTACCACCAGTTCATAATATTACATGGTGCAAAAATACATACAATTATGGGAAATTTGTCATTAACACCCTCAAATTAAAATTTATAGTTGTCTCTGCCAATAGGTGGCCACTGAGGCTACGTCGATCTTACTTATAAATACTACTATACTATAAAGTCTACTCCATTTCCACCGTCAAATCAAATGTGAATATTCTCATTTTACCTCTAACAAATGATTATCAAAAAATAAGGTACAATTATCTAAATAAGCAACTTCAACTAGCTCGCAAGAAAGATCAACTAGAGAAAAAAGCTATTTGAACTAGAGAAAAAAGCTATTTGAACTCACTCTCTGGTAGATTACAATTATTCTATTCTCTTCGCCATTTTCGATCTCCCAAACCTATCTCACCATTTCTCTTTACCTCCTATGCCTTTCTCTAGTTATTTTGTGCTATCATCTTTGTAAAATTTCCTTTGTTGAGAACCTAAGCACCTAACACTCATGGGTTTTTTCCCTTGTTTCCTTAATTTCCTTCATTGAAAACACCATCCCCTAACGCTATTGAATCTTTTCGCACTAATGGAAAACCTGACTTAGATCTCAATTTTTTTTTTGGATTTTGAGGAATTGATCGATCATAGCTCTTTAAATTTGGAAATTGCAATGAAAATTGTCTCAGGAAAATTAATGATCCTAAAGAAATGTTCAGAGTCCTTTCCAAGAACTGGACGAGCTGAAGAGTTATTGAGTTGAAGGTTCTTCATAGAAGCTTATTTGTTTTCTACTTTGAAGACGACTCTGACATGGATGGAGTACTAAGGAAGACATCTTGGTGCTTTGGTAACAGCCTCTTGGCATTGAAGAAGATCGAACCAACTCCCTCATCTATGCTTTTGATATGTCTCTTATCTAGATTCAATTTTATGACATACATGTGGATTGAATATGTGAGACAATGGCTCAAAGCAGAGAAAATTGGTCACATGCTGGAGATTGATATGTTCTCCATCGTTGGTGGCACAATGCAACCTGCTAGAGTGAGACTGATGGGTTCTCATGCCCACTAGCTCATTTTTGGGGTGTGGTTTTTTCGAAGAGACTTATGTTTGGTTAAATTTCAAGTATAAGCAACTTCCTAATCAAGTATAAGCAACTTCCTAATCTGTGAGGCTAGTTCAATATGTGACTCAAGAGAAGGAACTATATAAGAAATAGAAGTGTGACTAACAAGAGAAGATAAAGAAGAAATAGAACGAGAGGTGGTATGAGGAGACAAAGAAGATGAGAGAGGAGTGTCTAAAGTGTGCGCAGTATTGGTGTTAACCAGTGAAGGTGGATTAGACAAGTCAAGAAACATTATTCTAAATGAAGAGACATTGGGAACAGAAGCAGAAAAACACAAAGCAGATGTAGTGTTAGCTGAAAAAGGAAATGCTAGATCATTAAAGATCACGCTTCTACTAAGGTATAACCTGCCATCAATAGACAAACAGCCTTTGTGCCTTAGATTATAACCAAGAAAGGTACAAGGCAAGCACCTAGGATGGAGTTTATGATCATTGTAAGGACGTAAACAAGAAAAACATAAACAACCAAACACTTTGAGAAACTTGTAGTCAGGAAAAATATTGACCAAAACTTTAATAGGTTGTCTAAATCATTAAGCATTGAGTAAGGCAAATGATTTATAAGATACACATTGGAGAAGAATGCTTCATCCCAATAACACAATGGCGTAGAAGCATGATGTAACATAGACAAGCCAAGTTCAAAAATATGCCTATGTTTACATTCATCCACACCATTCTGCTCATGAGAGTGAGGTTAGGATGTGTGATGAAAAATGCCAAACTAAGTAAAAAGGTGAGTTAAACCTTGAAACTCACCATCACAATCACTTTGTAAAGTTTTAATTTAATAATTTGTTTGCAATTCGACTTGAGCTTTGAATTGTAAAAAGACATGACAAGAAGCTGACTTAGCTTTTAAAAATTATATCCAACTATAACGAGAATAAGCATCAATAAAGTAAATGTAATATTGATGATCATTTACAGATGTAACTGGTGAGACCCACACATATGAGTATACTAGCTCAAAAGGCATAAAGACTTCATGAACAAAAGCATTATAAGAAAAATTGGGACTTTTACCAAGCTGACAAGCAAAACATATTATAGAAAAATCAATTTTATTAATAGAAAAAGGAATACTATATATAAAACTTTCTTGGTAATGGCAAAGGAAATGTGTCCTAATCATTGATACCATAATAGAAAATCAAAGATGTGTGACTTTTGACATTATTATGAATAAAAAGATTAGGTACACTATTAGTAGCCATCATAGAAGAAAGAGAAAAAGTCTTATCTTGAGAACTATGCTCTTCATGCAGATTGAGGTCAATAGGGTAAAGGCCATCATGAGGTGACCCTTGAAGAAGTACCTTCCCCATGTATTAGGTCCTTAACACAACAATAACTTGGATGAAATTCAAAAAAATTCAAAATTATCTTTAGCAAACTATGAGACACTCAACAAACTTTTAGCAATAGTGGTGACTAATAGCATATTAGACATGTTAAGAGTTCTATTGGATGCTAAAGGTGAGTGAAACTGACTATAATGTTAATGGCCTATCATGACTAGGTGCAAAATAAGGTTGTGGTGGTGAATAGGCATATGAAGGAAACTGTGAAGAGTAAGACATATGCACACTATTCGAAGGAGCAAGCAATGCCTAAGGGCACTGTGTAGGACCAGAGATAATAAGACTAGGTATAGGATTTAAGGTTGGAACAGGTGATTGTGTTTGTGGACCATAGGGTGTAGCAAGCATAGTATGCATTTGTGGTGGTGTAGGATCACGTGGAAAGTAAGGTTGAAACTAATTGCCTGCAAATTTATTTGATTGTTATGGTGATGATGATGTTGCTTGTGTAGGTTGAAATGTTCTGTCAAATTTGTGCCAACATTTGAGAGCAAGATGGCCCATCTTACCACACAACTAACATTGTGGTCTTTTAATAGACCTACCTTGACCAAATCCACATTCTCTACTACCACACTATAGTTGATTCTGGTAATAAGAAATATTATTTACCTCATAAAAATTTATGTGATTGTCTCAAATTTTGATGATCATTTATTGTTAGTTGTTTCATTTGTTGACGATCTGAATTATATTGTGAATGCATATTCTCATACACCTTGTGAATTGAACTAGTAGGAAGATTATTTGGAGCTTTGGAGGCTAAATTCATGCTAGGTAGTGGAGAAATAAGTGCAGTTTTTTCTTCTCTCGAACCTACTCTCATGATTGAGAAGTAAAGCTTTGACATCATCTACTGCAACACCTTTTGAAATAATCTTTCCTATGATTGTAGAAAACACGTTGTCAAAGCTAGAACTCCAAATACAAACATCAATTTCTCTTCCTCTGTGACAATGCAACCAGTTAATTTCAACTCATCACACAAAACCTTAATGCAAAGCACATATTATTTTACTGAGAGATTGCCTTTCTTGAAATTTCACAATTCATCCTTCCACTGGATCATTCTAGCTCGGGATCTAGAAGAAAAATTATTTTCCATAATGCACCATGCCTCTCATGAAGTGTCAAAACCTACTACTTGTTTTAAAATTTGATCTGTCATGCAACTTATTAATCAACACCCTAGCATTTCATCTTGTTTCTTCCATTTCTTGAAAATTGGAACAATTGAGCAATCTAACTTGAACTTTGTTGGAGGATTTTCCAGAACATAACTATATAATTCTACACTGTGAAGGATCTTGAGGATTTAATGTTTCCATATAGTAAAATTACTATTATCTAGTTCTATTGTAGCTAGCAAATTATGAAAAGAAAGACCTCAAGAGTGTCTTGCTTGAATCCTTAGTTACTTTCTCCATTGGCACAACAAAGAACTTGAAGCTAACGAAGCTTCAAAGCTCTGATACCATGAACAGTTTGTAGATCAAGACTAGCAAATGATAATGTGATCAACAATGCACCAATAAATGAAGGATGGAGAACGTGAGATCAAGAGAAATGAAAGAAAGATCATTGTAAACTTTGTATATTGAATATCTTAGACAATTTTGTAGTACAATTTATACTAATTACAAAACCTAAGAGTTAAGCAAACTCTCTAACAAACTTTGAGATATTTCTAGTAGCTAGGCTATTGTACGGACAGCACATGTAACAAACTTTTACGTCAGTTGGTTATGACAGCTTGCATTCTTATATCACTAAAATTATTATGCTTATCACATTGGACCAAAAACCTCCTTCCTCACAAAAATAATTACATGGATCTTGCAAAAGGAAAAACAAGTGTCTGATTTGGCAATGTGGAGCTGGGAAAACCTGAAGACAATGGAGGGAAATGTTGATGGTGAGGATGCTTATTCTACTACCAGGCCTGTCTCTACTTGCTTTATGAAGGAATGATAGATGTGTGTAGCTGCTTTTGATGTTTGGAAGTTGCAATAGGTAGTATTGTTAGTCAGTTACAAGGATACAATGCTGTGTTTGTTGGTCTCTTCTTAACATTTGCTAGCTTTGCTTCATTTTGGTAGTTGATTTAGCTACTCTGAGTTTGTATTTGATGTTTAGAGTGTGTTTAATTTGTGTTTTTATGCTTAATTTATATATTCTGACAAAAAAAAAGCTCAGCTAGCTTGCAAGTTAGTGATAACCCAAGAGGCCATGACTACTGCTTTATTTCTAAAACATTTGACAACAACCAAAGAGAAGAAACAAATTCACCAACACAAAACTGCAGAAGTAACAAAACTAGAAAGAAAAAAATTATATCATAAAATTTGTTCAATATGGAGAAATCTATTCGCATAGACCAAAATTATTCGACCAATTGCCTCAGAGAAGTGACAAAAGAAAGTACCTGAGAAGCAATGTTTAATGGGGAAAGATGAGCGAGAAGAGAAACGAGAAGGTAGGTAAGGCAAGGCGGAACAGCTAGTTGGTTTGGTCGGAAGGCGTGAAATAAGGACGGTTGTGGCCGCCGAATACCCCGCCGATGCTGCCATAATCGTATACGTGGTGGCCTATGGGACTCTTATCCTTTTAATATGTTTTATTTTTTCACTTACTCTTTCTGTCTGAGAACTCTTGACTTAGATTTGATTCCCTTTATTTTTGTTTTTTTTTTGTTTTTTATATATTTTTTTAATTTCCAAACTTTTTTCGGTGTGTGATATTTGCTACCGCATTATCCACGAGATTGCTCTTTATAAAGCTCATTCCAACGCCTGACGCGTATACAAATAATGAATTCTTATTGGTTGCGTCTCTATCTGCGAAAAGTAAGGCTAAGCATCACTGGATACAATTATTTATGGGTAAATATGTAATTATATCTTAATTTATGAAATTATTATATTATTATTAGATAGGATGTTCGAATAGAAACATGAAATATTAAAGTAAAAGTAATTGAGAAACCGAGGACTAATAATGTTTCAAATATATTACAGCTTAAATATCTTTTAAGTTAATTTTTTGTTTATTTTAAGCAAAGATGCTTAATTAATTTTTTTATACAAAATTATCTTGAATCTTAATCCGATTAAGTAAAAATATTTTTTTTATTAAATTCAATTAAATTAGTCAATTAACTCACGTAACAATAAATTAAGTTTTATCGATCAATTAATTAATATTAATTAATTTATATTATATAACTTAATCATAAAAATATGAATAAAATAAAATTTATGTTAGAAAAATAATTAAAGTATCTTTGTGTAAAATGGATTATAGTTTGATTACTTTGAAAAATGTTTAGTCTACGTTATAATATATAAATTGATACTTCAAATTATGATAAAAAAACATTATTAATGTTTCCATTCCTTTTGTTTTTTTTAAATGTCTTACTTAAAGTTGATTATGTATTATCCATTAGTTCAAAAAATAAGTATCTGTACTTTAAGATAATCATATTAATGATAGAAATAATTTTTTTAGATATATCATATATTAGAATATATTAAAAAATAAAATAAAAATACTTAATATGTTTTATGTCTCCAACTTTGGAGTTGGTAGTAAATATATTATTAGTTTTAAGTTAGTTATAAATCTATCTAAATACTTAATTACATGTTACATCATTATTATTTTAAAGATTATTTTTAATAAAGTTAGATTTTGTCTAACACTAGATATAATTTTATAAAATAATAAATTTAATATTTCAAAAATTAAAATATTAAAACTTTAATCGAGGTTTTTTCATCTTTTTCATTAAATCCCACCATATCTGCATAATCACACCCTCTTTGTGTTTTTAGAAGATTGAATCTCGTGGATTTTGTGAGCAATTGAATTCATTTTAAGAATGCAAGAAAATAGATAGCACTATTTATATTAGGCCTCACACTTTTATTTTTCAAACTTTATTAGCAAACGTTCGACTATTGTTGCAAAAAAATCATATTATAATGTTGAAACCCATAACAAACTAAGAGAGGGAAGTTTCAAAGAGATGTAAACATGTTTTGATTATTGTTATGAGTGACCAAACCCATTTCATGGCCTTAGAAGCAACATTCGATACAAGCCCATTAACAATATCTACAAAAAAAATCAAAATTCAATTAGAAATGCAATCAAAAACAATTTAAAGCTTAAATAGTAATTGAATATTGAAATGGAAGCAGCTTCAAAGCTTAAAAATCATAAAATTATAATCAAATTTACTTAATAGTTGGTACATTAGTGGAAACAGGTGAAACATCTCCAGATAGAAAGTGTTAGGCCCAACAGAATCTGTTACTTGCATTCTTAGAATGTACACCAAGTACTCATAAAATTAATGAGATTCAATCACTTAACATCCTGAAGAGGGTGTGGTTATGGAGGTTTGGTAGGGTTTAGTGGAGAAGGTGAAGAAATTCTAATTGAAGTCTTAATTTTCAATTTTTTTTAAATATCAAAATTTTCACCTAAAAAATACACATACATATCACGCGTTAACAGAAATCTTCAAAAAAACAATTTTTGTAACATTGAATTAAACGTTAAAATAAATGTACAATAAAACTTGATGATAAATTTACTAGTGACCCTAAATGTTAATCAACCCTCAACGTTATAGGGATACAAAATATATTTATAAAAAAAAAGTTTGCAACTCTTTGGATACAAAAATAATTCCTCTAAATTTGAAATTTTGAATAATCTAACATAATATAGACTATTATTGATATATATAAGAATTAATGTAAATTAGAAATTTTTGAACCATTTTGTCTACACTTTTCTAATTTCAAGTATTTATTTATTAACAATATTAAATTAATTAATTTTCAAAGCTTCAACATTTTTCTAACATTAAAACAGGTACGTCTTTATTATTTGATCATATATTTTCATAAGCATAGTTCCAAATAAAAAAATCTCTCATAAGAACTCTTTCTAACGAGTTAAATTTCAATTATGATCAACATACTTTTCAAGTGGCTTAAGTGCTCACGAAATCAAAAGCACTAGAGTCACCCATTTTATAAGCAATGAGTGAATTCGTACTTGAACCATGGTGATGTTTCCTTTTAATTTATATGGATTCTTACATTCGAACATATACAAGTAAGTGGGCAATTTTCCATTGAATGAGAATAGGTCTTCTCTTAGATTTTTTAGAGCCTCTTTTTTCCATGTATGTGACGAGGTATGTTAGGTCAATTCTCATTTCTTGACTTACCTCATTATGTCATTTGGTGGCATTTCTTTATTATGTCTTCGCAATCTTTCATGTCATACTTCAACACTATTTTATAATTTGCATGCTTATAGGTCATGTCCTTGTGTTTGCTTGCACATATGTAGTCTCTCTTGTAGGTTGTTATTTCGAATGCACTTGAGTCAACCATCTTGATAGCAATGAGTTTCCAATGATAATTTTTATCTTTAGAACTCAATCTTACTAAGGCATTGTTTGAGTTATTTTGTCTTGTAATGAAACTCTACCTTAATTGAGAACTAGGATACACCTTTCTTACATGCATGCCTTCATAATTACTTGCATCAAATTCTTGTGTTGATTGTACACTTATAACCTCTTCAACTTTATCATACTTTCTTTTTCATCACATGATGTGTTTTGAGGTGTCACATGTGTTTGTCTGCTTTGACTTTTTTGTTTGAACTTTGTTCATGGATATGTATAGAAATCTTCTTGTCTCTCCCTGCATCATTTGGTTCATGAAGAACTCAACATTTCTATAATCTTATAGTTTTAATGATCGATATACCTCTTGTACAGTTATTCTCAGTACAATGTTGTCACTAATGCATTTCATACTTCTTGATTCAAACTTTTGAATTTTATGTTCTTCAAAATGCATTATTCGTTGGTATGCCTTCTACTTACTTTTGTCTTCCATTGTTGAAAATATATTGTCCTTTATACAATTTTATAATGCATACTTTCTCTTTTTTGCAAAAATAGGTTTCAATGTCACATATGTAAGAATCTTTAGTTAAAGTAAGGCTTTACCACTTATGTAGTAAGGCATTATCTTTGCCTAGTAAGTCTTACTATAACATATATAAGGATATGCATATGCTTATATATGTATCAACATACAATCGAAGGAAGTCATTATTAGAAGAGTGTCAGGATACAATTGAAGGAAGTATTACCATTATTATGGTAAGCCTTACCACGATGCTAGTAAGACAAGAATGTGCATAAATGTTTATCAACTTCTAGTTGAAGTAATGCTTACCATTGTTATAGTAATACATTAACTTTATATTGTAAGCCTTACCACAACAATGATAAGGCAGGCATATATGTAGATCTATGTCTAAAGTTACCCAGATCCTTATATTTTGGTGAAAGTTTCCTTTGTAAGACCGCTGACACATTCTCTTCTATGTTCGACATCTCATTTCCTTTGAGTTTCTACTTGTTCGTGCACAATTATTTTATAAACTTAGCATAGCAGGTTACTTACTTGATGGCATCCAACAGTAGAATATTAATTTGTACTTTCCAAAAGGTATCCAAAATTTCATACTCATGCTTCTCCTTCTTTGATTTTGCAAATTTGTTAAGAAAAAGTAGAAGACGTTCATAAGTGGAAATTAAAACTTTAGATTGTACCTTGAGTGTTTGTTTTGCTTCCACATCATTAGATTTTCTTGCATTTTCTTGAATTATCTTATCCTTAGTCTCTTTATTGTTGATTGGTTCCTTGTGACTTTTTCAAATTGCTTCCTGCTTCTCAATGATATTACAATAACATTCTCCATAGGGTTGACCATGGGTTGAGATAAAAATTTACCAAATCCTTGTGCTTTTAATCTTTTAATAGTAGTGGCCAATTGGCTAGTTTTATTTTCAAGATTTTTGATAGAAGCCTTTATATCTTGTTGAAACCTGATAGAATTTTGTTGAAATTAAGCAGTATTGGTTGCTACAGTACTTACTAATTCCTCTATATACTTTCCTTAAGGTGGAGAAAATTTTGCATTGTTACTTGATAAGATTGTTGGACTCTTAAGTATGAAAATCAGGTGGATTGGTAGGGATGGTAGCTTAATTGTTTCCTAAATAGCTTAAATTTCGGCGATCCTTCCAACCGACATTACAAGTGTTGGAGAAGATATCATATAAATTCATTTGTTGTCCTTGGTATCCTCCTATAGCATTTTCTTTTTCCATATTAGGATCTTGAATAGTAGAACACATGTATATAGAATATCCAACGTTTGTGCAAATTCCATTAGTTTGACTTGCCTGACTACTAATTATTGCACAAGTGAAGTAAGGGTTCTCAATTGTTGCTCAATACTAATTTGTGCCAAATTATTGAGAAGTCATAGCCATAATTGCAATCATATTTCTTACATTTTCAGGAGTTTTATTAACCAATGCTCCACCACTCACTACATTAATCATACTTGTATCCATGGTATCAATCCATTATAACAATATTGGAGTAAGAGTTGTTCACAAATTTGATGATGATGGTAGCTAGAATAGAGTTTCTTGAACAACTATGAATACTCATACAAAATTTCTTCATTGTACTGCTGAATATTACAAATTTTTTTATCGATGAGAGTAACACTAGAAGCTAAAAAATATTTCTCCAAAAAATGTTGTTTAATCGCATTCCAACTATTAATGGTCCCAAATGGTAAATAGTAAAACTACTCTTTAGTGTTGAGCTTTACTCATTATTCAGTAGTACCATTTGGTTTCATGCTAAAACAAACCACATGAAATTCCTTCATATGTTTATTCCGATCTTCACTCACTAGACCTCAAATAATAGGTAAGAGATGAATCATGCTAGACTTCAATTCAAAAGCCTCGTCATTTTCATTGTATTGCATGCATAAAGGTTATTTATTTAAAACTAGTGTAACTATTTTCTTAAGAATTTGATTTTGATTATTTTCAACCATTTTCTCGTGATTGGAATGATCTGAATCATCTGAAGAATCACATGAAAGTGGAAAATCTATCTCCATTGCTTACTCAAGTACCTTCTTATTAATTGTTCGATAAAAAATGATGGGAGCGGAGGAAAAGGTTTAATGCGTGAATTAGACCTCAGATTATAGTTTTGGTTAACCAAAGAGTTTGTTCTGCTACTATGCCATGAATTCATTCACTAATCCTCTGACAATTGAACAAAAATATGAAACAAATTAAGTAAAAATAAAAATACTAATTAAAATAAATAAAGAATAAAATAATAAAAGAAATAAATATTTAAAAGTAAGCAAATGTTAATTTAACAAAAAAATTTGGCAATGGAATCAAAAATTGACCACTCAAAATTCAACAATCAATTTATTCCTTACTTTAGTTTTCTTTAAAAAATATTTCAATGGAGAACAAGTAAGGGTCTTTCTTGCAGAGGATTTAAGAAACTAACTCATATTTATGAAATTGGAAGAGGGGGTTGATTGTGAAGAGAAAAATAAATCAATCAATTAAATGAAAGTAACATAAAATTTAAAAATACGAGTAAAACATGATTAAAAGCCACTAGTATAAATTGTAAATTAATAAAAGTATATTCTAACTTTCTATCCTTTTGACTATATCAACCTGAGAAATTTACAAGCCCAAAAGTCTTCATTTCTTTTATTTTATTAGTTAAATTAAATTAGTTCTTACTTCATTCTCTTTCTAATAGACAATATAGAATAAGTTCTCTAGATTTAATCTACCAGAAGAATTTAATTTTATAAGGCATATTGGATCAAGTTTAGACTTATAAGCTTGGTTTAATTATCTTAAATGCTAATTCTTATTACAAAGAAATATATCACTATTTGTTTTAATTGATTAAAAAATTATGTATGTAATCAACTAAATTGATTGTAGATGAACAAACCTAATCATTTAATTGTACACTTAAATAATCAAAAAAATACATCATGATATAAAAATAGTAAATTAAATACATAATAAAAGAGAATAGAATGTTAGAATATAACAAATTTTATTAATTAATACAATCGATATCTAGGGTTTTAAAATCACACATAGTCACGAGATTATTAGTTATCCATAGAGAACAATGAAAGCACAATAATATTAATCAGAATAATAAAAGAAAGAAGCAGAAATCTTAGGACTACTATAAAAGAAAATTACCCTTAGCTCTCTCAATTGCCTTTTTCACTCTTCCAATTTGCCTCCAACATAAAAAAAATCATTAACAATGCTAATTAATCTATTTATAGTGCTAGGTTTTGAGAAAAAAGTGGGAATTTAAAAATCATATTGGTGCATACAACCACAATTTTCGAAGCACGGGCCGCTGCATTCAACATATCATGTCGCGGTATGATACAATTTTTTGACCCATAGTAAAACTTGTGGCCTCAATGCTGCGGCATCAAATATTCAATGCTCAACATGCACTTGTTTTTCCTAAAATTTGTACTAAAACCCGTGGACTCAATGTTGAGGCATTAAAAATGTGATGCCTCAACACATGGTTTTTTCCTCATGCATACCTATTGAAACAAATATACAGTATTTTGTGTAAAACAAATGGTACACAGGTCCTCCAATATTTGACATTTAGTGCCCTAGGTGTTGAATCTTTAATTATTGTCACTTTAGCCCCTTGACTTCAACATTAATTCTTTCATTTATATCTTTTAAAGATCTAAGAGAATTACCCACTTGACTAATAGCCTCTATCTACTATCTTATATTCTACTGATTACTTGTATCAAGTAAGATGTCCACATGAGAGTTGTACCAAGCAAGTCCCATGATTCCAAAAATACATTTTATATAATTAATTAAGTAAAAATATAATATTAAAACCTAATTCTTCCCAATTAATTATGATAAATCACAAGATAAGTGTGTTTTTTAAGCATTTATCAATCACCTTATTTTAGAGGGCATTGAGAAAATATTGGTTTCAAGGATTAGCCACTAAAATTTGTCTAAAAATACAAGCGTGGAAATAACTCACCTTCTATTTGACAAGACATAGTTGTTTGATATCTTCAATAATTCAGAAAATGTTTTTTCACCTATTTTAGATATATATAAATGGAAAAACGAAGTCTTAGACAGTTTGACAAAAATCATTCAAAATTTATTTTGATTGGGAAAGATGGATAAACGTAAATTGGTCTAGGTTGCTTGGAGGAATTTTTTCCATCCACTAGTTGAAAGGGCTCTTAGTTTACGTGACCTGGACCTCCTAAACAAGGCCATGTTAAGAAAGTTCGCTTGGAAAGTTATCACAAGAAACTCAAGCACAATGTTTTACTTACATAGATAATACTTGGATAGGGTGGAAGCCCTTTATTATGTTTGCTCTTTTTTTTTGGTTCAGATTATGGCCTCATTATTTGACCTTATTAAAGGAATCTAGATGGTTAGTTGGCATGGACTCTTCAATATGATTTGGATGAATAATTAGCTAGGCACTCATTTAATAGAAAAAAATAAACAGTCCCTAATGTATTTTTCGATGCATTTTTAGTGGCAGATTATATACAAGCAGATGGATGGAATTTATCACAAGATTTTGCAAACTTGTTTCCTTGTATTGCCTTAGATATTTGCTCAATAATTGCTAGGATAGGTATAGAAACCATAATTTTGACGGATTCAATTAAGGGAAAAGTTATAACCAATGAGGCCTATACTTCCCTATGTGTGATCAAGGAACTTAAGAGTTAGGGCAGGGCTATCTGAGCCCCTTTCATACCATCCTCACGGTCCATCTTACTCTGGCGTACTATACAAAACAACTTCCCAATGATTGCCAACTAAATAAAATAGGACATTTCTTCCCTTCTAAATGCACCTTGTATGGCCTAGCAAAGGAAACATCTTTCACCTTTTTTGATTTTTCATTTTGCAAGTGCACTCTAGGATCTCTTATGCTCCATTTTTGGCTGGTGGCCTCACACAGATTCTTCCATCCTTGATTTATGGACAAGCATAATGAAAACTGACTTTATATCATAAATTGGTAACTTATGGAAAATAGGGATTGTTTTAGTCATATGGGTGATATAGATAACCAAAAATGATTATCGATATGAGAACATATAGATGACTTTAAGCTCTATATTTTCCACTGTTTGATGATTTATTTGGGAGGTAGGATTTTCATAATGCAAATGCACGTGAAATCAGTGGATGATCTTCAACTTCTTTGTCATCTATGGATAGATCACATCCCACGATAAGCTCCATAGATTGTAGAGGTAATATGAAGGGCACTACCTTTGGGATGGAGAAAGGCTAATACAAATGATGCTGCTTTTGGTCAAAAAGATTATAGGGTTATAAGGGTTTTTTTCAAACATCAAGACCCTTCATTAAGAGATCTTTTTGTATCCCACCTATGGTTTCATATGCTTTTGAGACAGAACTACTTACGACCATTCATGTAGTGATGTATTATACAACCTTTGGATGGCAAACATTTTTGATGGAGTCAGACTCTGATTATATTGTCACTCATTTTTGGACTCAATCGCTTTCAATGTTGTTGAGATGGTATTCTGCTTGGGATGACTTGACTGCTTAGAGAAAATTACTTGTATGGATATCCACTATTCTCACATTTATAAAGAAGACAATATTGTAGTTAATAGTATAGTCTTTGGGGCTCATAGTATTTGTTCTATGACTTGGTGGTGAGATACCCCATTATTTCACTACTATAAAAAGAGGTATTTAAGTCGCTGTGTAAAGTAGGTTTTTTCCAACAACTGACTTATAATGAATTTAAAGTTGGTTCGATGTAGAACTGACGCTATCCACATTGGACGTAGCGTCGGTTGACGTGTAGAACTGACGCTATCCACATGGGTAGCATCGGTTCGCCACGTCAACCGATGCTACGTCCTATTTTTTAAATTAAATACAATTAAAATTAATTATTATTTTATTTGACTCTTTAAAATTTAAGTTTGATAAAAATAGTATCATTTTTCCTTTTTTTAGACAATTAGTTTTAAAAATTATATAATTTTGTTTATTTTTTTGGATATTTAAATTTATATATATATACCTACAATATATCTTTATTTAATTGTGCATATATTTTAATTAAATATTATTCTAAAGTAATTATTTTTTCTATTTCTATATATGTATATAAATAGTCTAAATAAAATAATAATTGAAAAAAAAAATTTTAATTGCATGGAGAGCGTCTGTTGATGTGGCGAACCGACGCTACCCACGTAGATAGCGTCGGTTCACGTGAAGAACCGACGCTACCCCAAGTAGATAGTGTTAGTTCACGTGAAGAACCGACCCTATCCCATATAGATAGCGTCGGTTCAAGTGAAGAACCGACACTATCTGCGTGTGTAGAGTCGGTTTTTCACGTGAATCGATGCTATTCACCTAATATATCCAAATTGGGGTCATTTTTTACGCAGAAACCATTTTCTTCCTCTCTCTCCTCCATTTTCTGTCGCGCGTGTCACCTTCTTTCTAAATTTCCGGCCACCTCCGACCACCATTTGTAACGTCATTTTGTAAGTTATATTCCTCTTCTCATTATCTTTCGGATATATTATTTTTTGAGCGAAATATTAAAAAAAATTATACCTATTTTTTGTAAAAATGTTTGATTTAGGTATGTTTTTTATTTTGTTTGACTTATTTTATATAGAATTAATATCTGAAATGTTGTGGGTTTGATGGATTATATATATTTACTGTGCGTGGATAAATTTATTTATATATTATAAATAATTATATTTTATTAAGTAGAATTTTTGCAGCTTATTATTCACTTTGTTTTATATATATGTTGTATAAAATTTTTGATTTAGGTGTGTTTTTTATTTTACTTGTTATTATGTTTGGCTTATTTTATGTGAAAATAATATCTGAAATGTTGTGGGTTTACTGTACGTGGATAAATTTATTTATATATAAATAATTATATTTTATTAAGTAGTGAATAGAGGAAAAATAATATGTTGTAAAAAATTATATTGGTATAAAAGTTATACGTACTATCTATTGACTCTTAAAAAAATTATAAATATATATGTATAAACTCAATAATTTAAATAATATATATATATATATATATATTAATAAAAATCAAATAATAACTAAAAAGTAAGTAGTATTATTATTTTTATTTATATATGTTACTTATGTGTTAAAATGTTATATATGTTACTATAGTAATCCCTATATATTTCTATATAATGTTATATACGTATAATTAATATTACTTTTTAATTATGATATAGTAACATACTTAGAAATTAGAATCAACCAAAGTGATTGGTTTTTATATATTCATGCTAACATATTGCTTATTTTTTAATTTGTATAGAAATGATTTTGTAAAATGATTAAAATGATAATTGTTTATTATGTATGTTTTGATATATATTCTAATGATTAGGAAATTTATATATAATTATACTTGAAATATATTCATTGTATACATAATTAAGTAATATGTTTAATTAATATCATTAATAGAAAATAGACAAATCTTGGATGTCAAAGTGTAGAATTGAGCAAGACTATATTTCTGGAGTTGAAAGTTTAATGGAATTTTCTTGTAGAAATAGTAATACTGGAACTAGTATGATTCGATGCCCATGTGTTAAATGTAAAAATGAGCGATTTCATGAATTTGATGAGGTTAAGTATCACCTTATCCGTAATGGTATTCTATTGAGCTATAAATGCTGGTATTATCATGGAGAAAATATTGATAATACTCATGGGGAAAAGATAAATAAGAATGTGAGTGGATTACATACATCTTATCATAATGTACAGGCAGAAAATATGTTTCATGGTGTTGAAGATGAATTACGCGAGGATGATTCCGAAACCTTTAATAAACTTATAGAAGTTTCCGAAAAACCATTGTATCCAAAATGCAAAAAATACACTAAAATGTTGGGATTGGTTCATTTGTACAATGTGAAGGCAAAACATGGTTTTTCTGACAAGGGATTCACAGAATTACTAAATCTACTAGTCGATATGTTTCCTGAGGGTATTGAATTGCCATCTTTAATGTATGAAGTGAAGAAATCTCTTAGTCGATTTGGCATGAAATATCATAAGATTAACGCTTGTCCTAATGATTGCATTCTTTATAGAAAAGAATATGAGACATTACATGATTGTCCTATATGTAAAGAATCAAGATGGAAGCATGGTACAAATGAGAGTACAACACATAAGAAAGGCATGCCTGCAAAGGTTCTTTTGTACTTTCCTCCGATTCCTCGCTTTCAAAGGTTGTTTAATAGTAAATATACATCAAATATGTTGACTTGGCATTCAGATAATCGATCTGATGATGGGGTGCTACTTCATCCTTGTGATTCTCCAAATTGGAAAGTAATAGATAATTTATCTCCTCAATTTTCATCTGATCTGCGTAATCTTCGTCTTTCCATTGCTGCTAATGGAGTTAATTCATATAGTTCCCTCATTAGTAGATATAGTTGTTGGCCAGTAATTATGGTAACATACAACCTTCCTCCCTGGTTGTGTATGAAAAGAAAATTCATGATGTTAACATTATTGATCTCAGGACTAAAACAACCCGGTGTTGATATTGATGTATATTTGTAGCCTCTGATAGATGATTTAAAGACATTGTGGAATGATGGTGTAAATGTTTACGATGCACATAAAGAAAAACACTTTAATTTGAGAGGGGTCCTTTTATGGACAATTAATGATTTTCCTACCTATGGAAACTTACCAGGACATGCAACAAAATGTTACAAGGGATGCCCTATATGCAGTGATGGAACTTCTGCAACTTATCTTATTCTTGGATGAAAGATGTCTTATAGAAGACATAAAAGATTTTTGCCATATTGACATTAGATACCAAAAGAAACCGTTCGATGGTGAAGAAGATCATGATCATGCAACTCGACCTTTACAAGGTGTTCAAATATTAAGGCAATTGAATGGGATGACATTCAAACGATATGGAAAGATGAAAAAAAACTCACTAAGGTAGGGAAACGAAAGAGGTCAACTAATGAAATTGGTGAAAATGAAAAAGAGTTTGAACCTACTTACCATGGTTGTTGGAAAAAAATCAATATTTTGGGAATTACCTTATTGGAAAGACCTACACATTCATCACATCTTAGATGTCATGCACATTTAGAAGAATATATGTGAGATCTTGATTGGTACTTTACTTAATATACCCAGAAAAACAAAGGATGGAATTAAAGCAAGATTGGATTTAAAGAAACTAGGCATACGACCTGAATTGGAACCAAGGGTGGAAAATGATAAGAATCAATCATACTTACCACCAACATCATATACAATGTCTCCAAAAGAGAAGGATGTGTTTTGTAAATGTTTGAAGGGTGTGAAAGTTCCTTATGGTTACTCATCTAACTTAAGAAATTTTGTGTCTATCATCGATAAGAGACTGTATGGATTGAAATCACATGACTGTCATATCTTAATGCAACAGTTATTACTAGTTGCTATTAGATCAATTCTTCCAAAACATGTTTGATTATCAATAATTTGGCTTTGTTCATTCTTCAATACAATATGCAAGAAATCTATATCAATTGGCGAGTTAAATTCTTTACAAAAAGATGTTGTAGAGACTTTGTGTCTAATTGAAAAATATCTTCCTCCTTCTTTCTTCGATACAATGATTCATTTATGTGTTCATTTAGTTCGAGAGGTTCAATTGTGTGGTCCTACTTACTTAAGGTGGATGTATCCTTTTGTGAGAGATATGTAAGTCCTTAAAGGATATGTAAATAATAGAAATCAACCTGAAGGATGCATAGTGGAAAGCTACATTGCTGAAGAGGCCATTGAGTTTTGTTCTGAATACTTTAGTGGTTGCACTAAAATTGGGAATCCTACGCACAAGTTGTTCTTAGAACTTCACATGATCCAAGTAGGTAATCCTATGTTTGGTTGAAGTAAGAAATTATTTATTGATCGCACTCGATGTGAAAAAGCACACCGAATCATTTTGGTAAATAATAATGAGGCACAACCGTACATAGAGTAAGTGATGTTCATTGTTTCATGATTGCAAAAATATTTTATATTTAACTATTAATGATGATATTTATAACTTAATATATATTTAATAACATTACAAGATGCATTTAAACTTATTGAAGATCGATCCTCGTTATAAAAAAAAGGAGAAAAATGGTTGTATGATGAACATAAGCGAGAGCTTATTAATTGGTTTTGCAACCATGTAAGTGTCACAAACAAAAATTGATGCATGTATCTTCCTAGATCTATTCAATGTTTTAAAACTTTGCTCTAAACACATTTTGTGTTTTTGTATACATAGATTCGAGATGAACTCAAGAAACCTAATCATAAAATATCAGAAAGTTTACAATGGCTTGCACATGGGCCAAAATTCGATGTCAAATCATTTTATAGTTTCACAATAAATGGATCGACGTTTACGACTCAAGCTAGGGACAAAGTCCAAGTAAATCAAAATAGTGGGGTGAAGATGGTTGCCCAAACTATGCAATTTGCCAGTTCAAAAGATGTTAATCCTGTACTTTCTGATAGAACATATTATGGTATAATACAAGAGATTTGGGAATTTTATTATGAGGTCTTTTATGAAACAGTTTTCTTGTGTGATTGGGTCGAAGATATTATCAATGTTGGATATAAAATAGATGATTTTGGATTTACCCTTGTAAATTTATCCAGGATAAGTCACTCTGATGATCCTTTCACATTATCACTTCATGCATAACAAGTATTTTACGTGAGCGATCAAATTGATTCAAGATGGTCAGCTGTGTTAACGCCTCCACAAAAATAGTTTTACCATTGTGATGCTGTAGAAGATGATGAATCTATGCTTGATACAGTAACCAATATTAGTAATTTCTCAAATAAATTTCCTAATGTATGTGATGATCTAATTGATGATGATGATTCTTCGTCATGGACTCGAAGTGATTGTGAAGGAATATATGTATACTATCAAAAATCTAATTAAACATAACGTATCTTCTATATTGTTGTAATAACTCTTTTATATATATATATATGTATGTGTATGTTCCTAAAATTGTCAAATAATTTATATTTCTTCATTGTTTGCAGATATTTCATGGATCTTCGGATAACAGAGCATGTAAATCCAAATGATCTTTTGGGGTATTTGAAAAGAAGGGGTTGGGCGAATATACCTGATGCTCCACTTAACCCAGATGATAGAATACCTGTTCTATTTGATGCTACTGGTAATCCAATAGGGGAAAATGGTCAACAATTGAAATCCTTTATTGGTCGACTTGCAAAGTCCAGTATACCAATCAATATAAATGATTGGTCTGAGGTTGACGATGCAGAAAAGTTCAAAATATGGATAACCATTTATGTAGGTCTCTTATATTTTATAATCAATATATATATTATATTAGGTGTATTATATCTAATCTTTTGTACTGTATTTTTACAGAATCATTACAAAGTCGATGAAAGTTGGAAGGGCAAGTGTTATAAGATTGCAAATAAGGCGTGAAAGGAATACAAGACTTCCAGATTGGTAAGAAATTATGTGTTTCCATATTTGGAAACACTTGATGAGAATGAGATCTACAAAATCCCTAAAGGACACCCCTGGATTATACCTCAAGTTTCGAAAGACTTTGTGGATTATAGACATTTAGATGAATTTCAAATTATTAGGGAAGATCATCAGAATGTACAAATGCATAACATTCTTCCTAACCGTACTAGGACGTCTTCAAATCCTGAAGTTAGATATAGAATGGTATTATTAATTTGTCTTAATTTATAAATATTTTTATATTTATTTTAGTCAATTTAATTTCATGTTATTGTTAATAAAATTTTCATAATTTATGTAGGAAGCTGAATTTGGTAGACCTGTTACCCGAACTTAATTGTACATAGAAACAAAGACTCTCAAAACGAAGAAATCAAGACTGATGGCTCAGTGAGGAGAAGAAAAATTAAATAAGTTGGTTAGTAATTTCGCTTGATAAAAAGTCTTAATGATATTTAATAATTGATGTAATAATGAATGATATGTTTGTATGCTTTATTATTTGTAGAGAGTTATTCAAGAAAAAATATCCAAGGGTGAAATATTTGAAGAGCCTGAGAGAAATGCTTTATATCATGCATTCGGACGCGAGCATCCTGGTCGTGTTATGAGAGGTAGCCAATATGATGGTTCTATGGAGTATTTTAACATTCCAAAACAAAAGCCTCAGACGGTAAGTAAGGAGAAGTACACTAAAATTGAAGAAGAATTCAACTCCTTTAAGGCCTTAGTGATAAGTGAGATTGCTACTCTAAAAGAACATCAATCACAACAAATGTCAACCATGGCATCATGCTACAACCAGGGCATGCCATATTGGCCAAGCATGCAACCATCCATGCCAGGCATATCACCATCTATGCCAGGCCTGCCACAATCCATGCCAAGCATGGCACCATACATGATAGGCAGGCCACCATCCATGCCAGGCAGGCCACCCACGCAATCTCATTGCGCTCAAACTACATCCAGTATGGGATATAGCCATCCTATTGGTCCTCACTATATGCTAAGAATGCATATGCAATCAAGTAGTGATTCATTTTCTCCAATGCAATCTGCACATTCTTACCATAAATCAAACCAAGATGAACGTTTTGGTGAGAATGTACATCCAATAGCTACCCCACATGAGAGTCCTCTTCTATTTGATGAATCATTTATGGTAAGATTTTAATTTATAGTGTATATAATGTATTATTTTTAAATTCTTATATTATATTTTTATTTTTTATATATAACACTTAAATTTTTTACATAATATGAAATTTTTGTTGAAACATCCTTCGTCAATGGACTATGTTGCTATTGGAACGGTACAATAATTGAGCGATGATCGGATGATTCATAATCAATATTTTCCTAATCATTGGTGAATAGTAACTGATCAATCATTGTTTCATGATTGTCCACTACATGTGCCTTCTGATGCTACCACAGTCCAAGAGGCGGTTGGACAGTATGTGGCTTGGCCGTCTATTCAAGTTGTTCTAAATTTTGACGTGGTACTATTTTTTAAGTTAAAAGATAACACTTGTTTACTACTATTATTTTATTATATCTTATATTGTTACTAAAAAATACATATATAATACTTTTTTTAGTCTATTATACCAGAACTCTTAAATGCGACACATTTAAGAGATATGAAGCAAGTATCTCGTGCTAAATCTATGTCTACTGGCCAATCATCGCGCACCAAGTCATTTAAGAAGAATCCTTGGAAAAAGTATAGTCACAATTATGCGTTAAACTTCAATAGAAATCTTGGCACTTTGATGACTATTGTTGGGAGGGCATCTAGCATGAATGATGGATGGACTGTACCACTTCCTATAGAAATTATGGTGTAGACCTCGGCCAAACTTATATATCGATCGAGTGCTTATTGTAACTATTTGAATATCAAAAAATCGATTTAAGTATAATTCAAGTGTGGATAAGGTGAGTCCTCAATCTATTTATTTTTCTTTTATTTATGTAGAACATATATAATTATATTTATATTATCTAAATATATATATATATATATATATATATATATATATATATATTTTATATAGGGCGTGCTATTATCGACTTCAACATAATCACTCATCGCATTTAGCAATGTTCTATGATTCTTCATATGTTAATCAATATCAAAAGAAGGATATTAGCATCAAAGCTAAACAATTATATGATAGAGCATTAACGCTTAAGAGAAATCAAAAGTTGATAATCCCTTGGCCATTAATGTTTGAAAAAGGCCAAGATCATTGGATGTTGGTAATCATTGATCTGTTCAATAATCATGCTTGGTACTGTGACTCAGCTTCCATTAAACTGAGTAAAGATACAAAAGCAGTTGTTGAAATGTAAGAGTTATAGTTACATATATATTAGTTTCTTCTATTATTTTTTGTAATATTTAATAAAAACTAATCGTTTTAAACCTTGATAGGGCATGGAAGTTGTGGAACAAGTTTAAGGGCATTGCCTTTAAAAAATCTCATAAGCTTATATGGACAAAAGTTATGGTATGTACAAGTCAATATTAATAATTTTATTAATTTTACAATTGAATAATAAAGATGTTTGAATATGAAAATTCCTATACACTTGTTTTTGTAGGCTCCACAAAAAAATAATGGAGTCATGTGTGGTTATTATGTCATGAAGTTTATGAGCGAAATCATCACAAATATCAAAATTCCAATTGATGATGTGGTAATATCTTTCACCCATATACATAATTATTTTTAACATATTTGAGTTTGTTTTTGTAAATAAATGAAATTATATTCTTATTTTGATTATAAATATACATGTAGTTCTTTGGTTGGAACAAGACGGGCTACGACCAACAAATTTTTGATGATTTACGAGAGGAATGGGCAGAACACATGGTTCAAATTATATCATCAAAAGAAGAATCAGGAGAAGATTCTGATGATCTTGAATAGCATCTGACAACATAACAGTAGATTTTTTAATGAATTAATTTCTCTATCTATTCTTGTGTCTGAAATCACTTGTTTGATGGATGATTATATGCTCATGTATTTAGGAGAATGCATTGTTTTATGGACCTAATTTTGGCCCAAACTATATCTCATTTCTCTTTCCTACTTTCCTTACGAACTCATATTAGCACTTTATTAATCACTTGTTTATAAATATGAATTTATCTGGAATCTATGCTAGTATTTTTAATGCTATAATGAGATCTAAATGGAAAAATCAGGTGTACGTAACTTTGATTTGTTTCTTGGTTTGTATGAGTTTTGGTGCCCATGAACGTGTTCCATATGTTTAAGGGCACCAACACTCACACAAGCCAAGTAAGGAATCGGAGTTACACTTGATTTCATATTTAGAGTTCATTATAGCATTAAAAAAATACTAGTAGAGATTCTACATAACTTCATATTTATAGACAAATGATTAATAAAGTGCTAATATGAGTTCGTCGAATGTCGTTGTATGTGGTAATCTCTTTTTGATGGTAATATTTATAATGATTTAATTTCTTCATTCGTATGTCTGAAGTTTAGACTGCTTTTTTGATGAATGTTTTACATGCTCATGTATGTAATGGAATATGAATTGTATATGGATCAACTATTTTTTTGTCTAGTTTTCTTGTCATAATGCTTGTGAAGGCCAATCAAGATTCTATACCAACCAAGCTTACTCGATCGCATCCAATTACATTTTGACGACATTATTTTATTTGTAATTTAAGTTAACTATATGTATTATACATATATACATTATTTGCTTTTGTAATAAATTTAATTATCGAGTAATTAAATATATTTAAAATTTTAATTATTTGTATTATTATTTATATTTTAGTCTTTTTATGCTATATATGTATTGAATAATACAAAAAATGAGAATAAAAATAAATCATAAATTGTACGGGTAAAGTTGGTCCACGCGATGAACCGACTTTACATTTTAAGTCGCTCAATTTAAAGTCGGTTCAACGAACTAAAACCGACTTTAATGCCTATTTTTGTAGTAGTGTTTGCTAGCGTTTTCATTTATTTAGTTACTAACAAAAATCCTAATTTTAGGTTTTGTTGAGATTTAGCTTGCATATCTTTTTTTCTATTTAATAATACTCATAGTTGAAGGACTAGATGAGACCACTACAACATAAATGACAATCTAGTTGGGATGTCCCAGTATACCTACTAAGGTTTGTCATCTACAACCTTTTATTTAAAAAAATTCCCTATGTAATAAAGTACACATATAAATTCAACCACACTAATCAATATCTAGTTACATATCTTCATATGGATTATGTAAAACGTCTTTATAATTCCATTCAAACTGAACCAAGATTCGTTATGGTTGTCAAAAGAGTAAAAAAATCTTCATTTTCAACTTATATTTTAGATTTTCATCTCATATGTCTCCTCCCTTATGTATAATGAGAATAATATATTCAAGTAAATAAAAAAATTGAAATAGTTATGGTGTTTATACAACAAATAACTAGCAAACTTTCTTAACCATTAAGATATATCTATCATAAGTCATACTTGCAAACTGTAAGGCAAGTATCGCAATATTATAACAAGTGTGTACATAAATTTGACTCATTTCGTTCAAAATTTGAATAATCTAACCTAATTCAACTAAGCTCAAATCTCTATTAAATAGAAAAATCCAACCCAACTTTGCCTAAATAATTTTAATATATGGATTGGGACCAAACATTTTAATTACCCCGGCTCAAATCAACCCAAAATATGAGTAAACTTAAATTTTATAAAATATAGATATATTTGATAATTTCATGAAATTATTTGATAATTTATTATGCCATTTAAATTGACAAATTGGTTAAAGTTAATTAAAAACTCAAAAAAGTCGAACACAATTCTAACTAAAAGATTAGGGTTGAGTGTTTGCCACACATAAATGTGTGCAATGAATATACAAGTATATATATTGCAACAAGTAATATAATGATAAGAAAAGATTATTCCCATGGAGATTATTTTGTAGAAACTAATTTTTAAAACTATAAAAATTAAAAATCAGTTTTTTCGTGTTTTTATATTTTAAGGAAGCAAAATTAAAATAACTAAAAATAAATAGCAATAATTAATTAAATCAAACTTAATAACTAAAAAGATATATGAGAAAATATCTAGGAATACTTAATCCCCCAATTTTCTAATGTGAATAGCTAAAATCCATCTAATATAATTATTAATTAATTACATGATCAATTGAATCTAACCTAGCATATGTTCCTCTATCAAGTAAACTACACACTATAAAGTAATTAATTTAATCATACTCTCATGCTAATTAAATTGCAAACTACTCATTAAGTTTATTAATTATAGATCACATACATAAGAATCATACATCTCTTCCTTGAAACTATGCATGTTATTTAATCAATACAAACAATTAAATAATTCTCTCAAATCTATTTAATTGCCTCTATAGATAAATTGTTTGCCAAACAATTAATAGCATGAAAATCAGATTAAATAATATAATTGAATTAAAATATTAATTGGGGTAAAATTTTAGATCATCACATGGTAAAAATTGGATTCATAAGATCCCTAGATTAATAAATTAATTACACATAATTGTGTTCATAAAACTCATATTTTTCATAAAGAAAAACATAAAAATTAATAAAGAAAAGAGTAGAAAAAGAAATACAATCAACCTCTTGAATTGTATTATAATCTCCTCTTGAATTCTCACCAAAATTGTGTCATCTCTTGAATTTTTCTGTATTTTTCTTTCTTTTTAGCTCCAAAAACTGAATAAAACTATGCTAAGGGAGGCCAATTAAGGTTTATGGAGTGATTAGGGGCTAAAATAAAGCTCAGGTGCAATCTGGACCATCAGATCAGCTTCAAATCAAGGGCTACGCTCAAAACAAGCAAAAATGACAATTCTAGCCAATTGCAGTACGTCACATGTTAGAGGAAATTCATTGGGCGAATCAGGGAGCAACCTATGTTAGGGAGACCAGTCAGAGTCAATGCTTGCTGAGTCAATTACATGTGGTGTGATGTGATTCGTGGAAATAGATCGCGGTGCACATGTGGAATGCGTGGAGTAATGGCGTAATGACACATGGCATGACAGGTTGACCAATTTCTGAATTCGGATTGAACACCGTACTGGCACGTGGCACATGTTTCGTCCCCTCACACGTGACGAAACTTGATTCATTCTTCATGCTTGAGTGGCATCTACGTGGTTTCCCAATCAACTCCTTTACCTGTGTGACATGCCACATGGAAAATCTTGATTGGTCTTGCGTTAAAAATTCATAAAAAATCTAGAAAAAATCCAAAAAATCCCAAAAATCCCACAAATGATATTTTCACCCCTCTTCATTAAAAAAATTATATTTTAATATTTTTGACCTAAAAAATAATATTTATTTAATAAAACAAGTAAATATTAAATAAAAAAATGTGCTAATGACTCTATTTTCATAGAGTCATCACACTCTCAAACATTACTCTTTGCTTGTTCTCAAGTAAAGCCAAGTATAACTAAATAAAATAACCTAGGTAGTATATTCATAAGTATACTTCTATTAGCACATGCATATTTCACGAAAACTATCTCTCTCTCAAAATTCGTACAATTCTATGATAAAGAAGTTCACATATTTATCAATCAACGTCCATCAATACAAGGATATGCAAGGTTTTTGAAAAATTGATTTGTATGTGTGTGGTGCACATGATATCATCCAATGTACTCATGAAATCAATCTATATGAGCATGTTAACAATTCAATCTTAGAACAAGTCTCATAAGTCTATTTTTTACATCCCACTCCACTAATATAAATATTCACTTAGCTTAAGATTAATAAAAACTTTACATGGTTGTAATATAAGGCTTAGGTGGGGGTAGATAAATGAAGACATTTTAAGGTCTTTCCATACCTTAGCTTTTTTTTTCATCATGCACTTTTTAACTACAATTGAGCTTTTACTTGATATTTTAGTGCACCTTCTTTTGACATTATTTTCATATTTTTTATTCCACATCTCTTTTCTATTTTTTTTATAACTTCACAACACTCCCAAACTTATTTTCAATTCTATGTTCTTTTTCTTTAGATAGATAATTTTGTTGTGAGTTTTTCTTCATCTTCTTTTTTTATAGGGTTCATTACATTTCACCTTACTCTAAAGCATAACACATGATTGCAATTTTTTTTTCTTTTCATACAAGCTAAAGGTGCGATGGTAAACATAATGCTTACTAGTTAGGCATAAAATGTGGCTAACAGATATGAAAGGCTCTTTGTTAGGCTCAAATGAGTGACTAAAGATCTTAACATTGGTTAGCTTGAAAGGATCAATCGGTCCAAATAAGGCCTAAATCATTTCTCTTGCTAAATATTATTTAGGATTTCACCTCATGGGATGATCAAATAGATTCTAAAACTTGGTAGATCTCATCAACTTGTATAACTCATTACAAATTTTCTCTCAATAAGAACACCAAAATCAATCATGAACATGTGCATAAAAAATTGAATCAATCAAATCAAAACTAGCAAGCATATCACATGATTAATGTAAATATCTTAAAAAATATGTTACATTCCTTATTCTAGTCATGACAACCAATTTTTATCATTGAGTTCATATGTTTCATATCAAGTATGTATGCATTTAGTTTCCATATAATTATCAATTTATACCCAAATCATGATTAAAATCATCCTAAAAAAAATTCCCTACAAATTTAAAATGCATACTAAATACTAATGTAGAGAATGAAGTTCCCTCCCCCAAACTTAAATTACACATTGTCCCCAATGTTCACATATAAATATAAAAAAGTAAACAAAAAGAAAACTCCCTCAGTCATGGCACACCACATCTGTCACTGAAATGCTCATTCTTGTTGCTCCATTACTCACCAGATTTATTCACCTACAAAAGAAAAACAATGAAAATATAAGTAAAATAACGGTGGGTTGTCTCCCAACCAACGTCACGTTTAACATCCTTGACTAGACGGTTATATCAAGTCCTAAGGTGAATCCACTAAGGTTATCACAAGTGTTTCCTTTGATAATTGATCTTCATAATAGTGCTTCACCCTATGCCCATTAACCATGAATCGCTCTTTATCTTTGTTTTCTAATTCAATGGCTCCATGGTTAGTTACCTTAGTGATGATAAATAGACCTGACCATCTACTCTTTAATTTGCCCAGAAACAATTTGAGTCTTGAGTTGTACAGTTACACTTTCTGACCCGGTTCGAAGATACGGTGCACAATTTTTTTGTCATACCATCCTTTTGTCTTTTCTTTGTAAAGCTTGGCATTTTCATAAGCATTCCACCGTAATTCATCCAATTCATTTATTTGAATCATTCTTTTCTCACCAGTTATATCTATTGATATATTCAACTGTTTCAATGCCCAATATGCATTATGCTCCAATTCTAATGGTAAGTAATAAACCTTTCCATAAACTAACTTATACGGGGTCGTACCAATTGGTGTTTTAAATGTAGTTTTGTACGCCTATAAAGCATCATCCAACTTAGATTACCAATTCTTCCTAGAGATGTTCACATTTTTCTCCAAAATTCTTTTCACTTCTCTATTAGATGCCTCTACTTGCCCATTTGTTTGGAGATGGTAAGGGGTAGACACTTTATGCTTAATCCCATACTTAGACAATAAGGAATTAAAGTCTTTTATTGCAAAAGTGACTTCCTCCATCACTAATAATGATCCTAGGAGTTCCACACCTAGTGAAAATATTTTTCTTCAAATATTTCATGACAACTTTGGCATCACGTTTGTTGCTATAAATGGCTTCTACCCACTTGACACGTAATCCACTCCTACGAGTATGTATTGGTTTCCAAATGGTGGAGGAAATGGTCCCATAATTCAATGCCCCACATATCAAACAATTCCACTTGAAGTATACTATTCAAAGGCATCTAATCTCTTTTTGAAATATTACCTATCCTTTGACATCTATCACATATCTTTACATAATTATAAGCATCTTTAAATAGTGTAGGCCAAAAATAACCAGATTGAAGTACTTTAGCGGTTTTTTTTAGCTCCCAAAGTGACTTCCATAGTCTGAGCTATGGCATGGTAAATGATACTTTCAACTTCATCATTAGGGACACTTTTTTCTCAAAATACCATTACCACATTCATTATAGAGGTAAGGGTCATCCCAAAAATACTATTTAATGTCATGGAAAAACTTCTTCTTTTGTTGCCATGTGAGGTTCAGTGGAAGAACGTTGGTGGCAAGAAAATTTGCAATGTCTCCATACAATGGAACTTCTATTTGAGCTATAGAAAATAGTTGCTCATCTGGAAAAGATTCCCCAATTACCATATTATCATCCATTTTGCTTCCTTCTCTAGTCTAGACAGATGGTCTGCTATCTGATTTTATGTTCCTTTTTTATCACGAATTTCCAAGTCAAATTCTTGTAGAAGGAACACCCATCTTATCAATCTTGGTTTGGCATCCCTTTTCGTCATGAGATACTTTATTGCAGAATGATCCGAGTAGATAGTCACTTTGGTGCCAACCAAGTAAGATCTGAATTTCTCAAAGGCATATACAATGGCAAGGAGCTCTATCTCTGTAGTAGTATAATTCATTTGGGCCTCATTTAGTGTCTTGCTTGCATAGTATATGGCACAAAACATTTTGTCTCTTCGTTGTCTAAGAAAAACTCCAATAGCAAAATCACTTGCATCACACATCAACTCAAAGGACTTCTTCCAATCCTGTGTGACTATAACTGGTGCTGACACTAATCTCTCTTTAAGCACTTGGAAGGCATGTCCTTTTCCAAAAGATTACACAAGGGTTTGGAGATTTGGGAAAAATCTTTTATGAATCTATGATAAAACCCTGCATACCCAAGAAAACTCTTTACTCCTCATACATTGGTAGGTGGTGGTAGTTTCTCAATCACTTCTATCTTATCTCTATCCACCTCAATACCATTAGTTGAATTTTATGGCCCAAGATTATACTTCATGTACCATGAAATGACATTTCTCCCAATTTAAAACCAAATTTGTTTCTTCAAATATTTGTAACACTAGGGATAGATAGTGTAGACATTCATCAAATAAGTTTTCAAAGACCGGAAAATCATCCATGAAGATTTCTAGATGCTTCTCCACCATGTTTGAGAAAATGGCCATTATGTAGCGTTGAAATGTAGTGATGAGTGCTCAAAAAACACTAAAATTACCATGATTTTATGCACATTAATTGATTAAAAATATATATATTTATATGTTTTATCATATATTTATATAAATTAGTCTTTTGCGGAATCACAGGTATTTTTATTGTTTTTCAGGTATTTTCGCTTAAAAACGTCACTTAAAGACTCAAAAAGGAATACTGGAAGCAATACATCACAAATATATTAATAAATAAATGGGGAAAGGTCAACAAATATGGAAAAATTGGACAAAATGGGTCAAAAAGGTCAAAAATGTCAAAAAGGAGAAAATCGCGCCCGGAGCAGCCCACCTCGCGCGCAGATGCGCGCGCCTTCCTCCAGATCCGCGCACGCCACAGCATGCTGTCACTCTTCACGCACGCGCGCGCGCCCTGCTGCTGCCTTCCGCGCGCGCCCCAGCTGCCCTCCGCGCGCGCCGACGCCATTGCGCCCCATTTTTCACATGCAGCCGCCCCCATGACATCATGCTGACATCATCAATGACCTCACTATTTGCACTACGCGTTTTCACCATTTTTTAACATTTTTTCACCCACTTTTTCTCTCCATCCTCACCTATAAATACCTCCCTTCTCTTCACTTCATACCACACCTCAAAACACACTTCTCTCTTCTTTCTTTCTCTCCATTTCTTAGTTTTTAATTTTTTTTAGTTTTTCTTATGTTTTAGTTAGTTTCTCTTAATTTTAGAGTTCTTCCCTTTTTGGGAAGAACTAATTATGTTTTTGTAATTTATTAGCTTTTTTTTATTCAATAAATGGAAGTGCAAATTCCGTTTGGAGGTTTTCCAGCTACGGGAATAGCATCGAAGTACTGTAAGGATTTTATTTTCGTTGCAGTTATTTTTATGCTTATTTCTTACATGTTATATTTAATTGTCTGTGATTAAATTTAACTGTGCTGGCTGTTTGTAAAAATGATATAATAATAACGTTGTTATGCTTGCAAAATATTAAATAGGTAAAAATCTCTAAAATGAATTGATTTTATTTTTATTCAAGATTTTATATTAAGAATGTTAGAGAGAAATATATTATTTTTCATTACAAACTTAAATCTGAAAATTAGATTTTAAGGTTTAGTTATCCTATTCGATTTAGAGTAGTGCTCTTTTATTTGTTGGTACAATCGCCGGTAGTTAGAGTGAAGCTCTATTTTAAAAGTTTTTATAAGAATTATTATCCGAAAATGTATTGACAACACGTTTTGTTAGTGGTTTTAAAACTTGAAAGTTAGTACTCAGATAACTAAATTCTTAGGTTTAATTTGGACACCTTGAATAAAGTTTAAACTGTCTAACCCCACCAAAGGTGGCATTTAAATGGTTCATTTTCAATCTCTTAGAAAAATGAATTAATTTAATTAACCAAATTAGTTATCAACCCCACTCATAGGTGTTAATTGATTTGTTTAGTTAACAAAGAATATCTAACCCCACCAAAGGTGGTATTCATACAAAAAAGGGAGAATCAATAAATATCAATTCATATCTTTAATAACCTAAATAATACGAGCAAGCATAATTAACTTAGTTATTATATCCATAAATACTCCACTATTTATAAAAGATAAAATTTGCATAAATGTTTATTGAATCTATGTTTATTTTTATGTAAGTAGATTAAAAACACAAAACCCCAAAATATCGTGACAGGATGTTTAGGATTTAATTTCGTTTTTAAAAGTTTGAATAATAAATTAAAAACCATGTACATTCCTTCCTTAGATCGACCTTGGGAGTATACTTATCATTTTCTACGAAATGATTCGTGCACTTGCGAGAGTTTTATAAATATAAAACCAAAGTATTAGCAGAATCGACGATGCCGGTTTTTGCTCATCAAGTTTTTGGCGCAGTTGCCGGGGATGACTCCGTTGCGGGGATGGGATCAAAGTTTTTGGCGATCCCGATTCTGCTCATCAAGTTTTTGGCGCCATTGCCGGGGATGACTCCGTTGCGGGGATGGCATCAAAGTTTTTGGCAATCCCGATTCTGCTCATCAAGTTTTTGGCGCCGTTGCCGGGAAAGGAATAGCGTTTTTAATTTATTTATCAAAATTTTAAAAATATTTTTGTGTTGTAAATAATTGTGATTTTTTTTTGTAAAAAAATAAAAAATAAAAAAATTTAATCAAATTTCAAATTTCATAAGAAATAAAAAAAATAAAAAAAAATTAATTATAGCATAAATAGTAAAATAATTTAGAAATTTGAAATTTGAAGTAAAAAGTTTTTACCGTTCATGAATAGTAAAAAAAATTAACAAAAAAAGAACATTTTTAAATAAAAATTGTACCGTGAATAATAAAATAATTTAGAAATTTAAAATTTGAATTAAAAAAAAATTTACCGTTCATGAATAGTAAAAGAAATTCAAAAATTTTAAGTTAAAAAAACAAATTCAAAAAAAAATTATATTGTAAATAGTAAAATAAAGTTATCATTCATAAATAGTTAAAAAAAAGTTTTAAAAATAAAAAAATTCTAATTTTAAATTGTTTAATAAATATAGTGTTAATAGTAAAATAATTTTGGAATTTGAAATTTCAAAAAAAAAATAAAAAATAATAAAAGTTTTTTTTACTTAACTTAATTAACCTAGATTTTTACTTTAATTAACTTAGATTTTTATTTAATTTAACTTAATTAACTTAAATTTTAATTAACTTAGATTTCTTTACTTCACTTAACTTAATTAACTTTTTTTTTACTAACTTAATTAACTTAGATTTTTTTTAACTTAACTTAATTAACTTAGATTTTTTTTAATTCACTTAACTTAATTAACCTTTTCTTTAAACTTAATTAACTTAGATTTTCATTAACTTAAATTTTTATTTAACTTGACTTAATAACATGAAAAGTAAAGATCTAAGGAGACTAGTTCTTGGAAGCCTTTGTGCCACTAGTCTTTCCTGGGAACGTTGTTCTGTCTAGGAGGATGGTTTTTAAGGAGCCTTTGCACCACCATTCTTTCCTGTGAGCACTCTTGGTTAATACTGATTATGTTATTTTTTTTCTTAAAAACAAAAAAAAAACAAAAATTTCTGAACTATCTCCAAAATTTTAAAGTTTTAATTACAATCTAAGGAGCTAGTTGCTTTGTTTGATCTAGGTACAATTGTGTTTTAATGACTTAATTATTTGATTTGCACCTAGATGTGGGTTATCTAAAACCGTCAAAGTATGCCTCTAGTTTTAAGTACAAAAAGAAATTTGAAAATCAATAGGGCATGATTGAAAAAGTATAGGTAGACAACATTGTCTTATCTGTAGGTTTGATTAACTCAATGATGAGGGGACATTGAGTTTACTTAAAATGCAATCCCCAAGTTACGTCTTGCTAAGACGTTAAACTAAGCGCTGGATGGGAGGCAACCCATCATTTTAGGTAATTTTCTTTTATTTCTTTTATTTACTTAATTTTATTGTTTATTTCATTTTAATTACATGTGAATAATTTTTAAATTGTTAAAACTAAAAATATTTGTTGAGATGTTAGAAGTTCACAATGATCTGTCTGTATACACTTTAATGATGAATATGATGGATGCACCTGCATTTTCCATTACTACTTGCACATTCTCAGGAAATAGGTAATCTTTCTTCTCTTTTCTCTTTATCTTTAATTTACAGTTGTTACATTGAGGACAATGTAAGTTCTAGGTTGGGGGTGGTGAAAAGTTACCATGCTTAATTAAAAAAAAGTTTTAACAATTTAAAAATAAAAAAAATAAAAAAATAAAATAAAAAAATAAAAAATATACTTTTTCATTTTTTGTGTGTTTGGTTTTATTTCTATTTTGTGTGATTTGGTAAATTTTGAAAAAAAAAATTCTCACAAAAATTATCATTTCTTTAAATCAAATTTAAGTAAATAGTTAAGTCTCTTGTAGTGTTAGATTAATTTTTGAAAATATATCATGAAATATTTTGTAATTATTTTTTATAATTAGTTAGTTTTTGTCACCCAAAAATGTATAATAAAGATGAGAAGGTAACGGTTTAAGCTCTAATTTGGGTGGTTCCTCAATGGATGGTTTCAACCATGAGCTCATTTCAAGACATTCCATAAATGCAATTGATGCACACATGAGAGGCATGTCCTCCAAAAAGCTCACACAATTCACAATATCAACCTTTGATTACATATTTTCAAAATTAAAACAAGTTGAGTCTTTTTCTGTTGAGTTAAATGTCCGTGTTCATAGCATCATGTGTTAAGGTCGTAAGTGGGGGTGATTCAACAAGTGTTGTTAAGCTATCAACATGAATTTGTCTGCCTGCATGCGTGTCATGGTATTCATTAGTTTATGTGTTTACAGAATTAACAAGCACAGGCTCTAAAGCATCAATAGGGTATATGTCATAAAGCACATCAATGGTTAGCTCATTAGTGCTATCTATTCGAAAGCAATCACCAGCATTATCATCATCAGAAAATTTAATTGCTTTGAACACACTAAATGTTACTTGTTCATCTTGCACTCTTATTTTAAGTTCACCTTTTTATACATCAATGAGTGCTCTTCCGGTTGGTAAGAATGGACGACCAAATATGACAAGAATGTCACGGTCCTCTTCCATGTCTAGCACAATGAAGTTCGTTGGAAAGATGAATTTGTCTACTTTTACTAGCAAATCTTCTACCACACCCTTGGGTCTTTTAATTGACCTGTTTGCCATCTGTAATGAAGTGGGTTTAGCTTTACCCACCCCCAATCTCTGGAAGACTGATAATGGCATGAGGTTAATGCTAGAACCCAAATCATATAGTGCCTTGCCAAAACGAATGTTCTCAATAGTGCAAGGGATGTCAAAACTACCTAGATCTTTTAGTTTTTGTGGTATTTTTCTATCAAGGATGGCACTACAACCTTCAGTCAAGGTTATTGTTTCATGATCTCTAAGCCTCATTTTCTTTGATAGTATATCCTTCATGAATTTGGCATAAGATTGCATTGTTCCAGTGCCTCTACAAATGGTATGTTTATGTGCAACTTCTTAAAGACTTCCAAAAATTTTGAAAACTGTGTATCTAACTTTTTCTTTTGCAGCCTTTGAGGAAAAGGAATAGTGGGTTTGTAGAGGTTGCTCTTTTTTTCCTGAATTATTTCCTTTCTATTACTCTCTTTATCCACTAATTCATATTCATCCTTTTTAGTTTTCAATTCCTCCTTATCCTTTTTAGTCTCATATTCCTCCTTATCCTTTTTAGTCTCATATTCCTCCTTATCCTTTTGAGTCTCATCTCCCTTTAGAGTTTTACCATTCCTCAAGGTTAAAGCACTACAATTGTCCTTCCCTTCTCTTCTTGGGTTAATAATTTCACTTGGAATGTTACCTTGAGGCCTTGGGCTTATGGCCTGGGCAAGTTTCCCCATTTGGTTTTCCAAATTTCGAATTGAAGCCTCTTGAGTGGACACTTTTGTATTTATTGATTGGATGAAGTCTTTCATCATCCCCATTAAGGCATTTGTATTGTCCTTAGTAAGTGGCTTCTTCTCTTGGGCTTGTGATTGATGTGATTGTTGAAAACCAGGTGGTTGAAATGATTGACGGTTGAATTGATTACCACATTGATTGTTGTTACTCCAAGAGAAATTTGGGTGTTGTCTCCATCCTCGGTTAAATGTGTTCGAATATGGATTATTATTCCGATTCACATTACCCATATAGCAAATGGATTCACGATTATTTGGACAATTATCAAACAAATGAGCTCCTCCACAAAGCACATATGACACTTCTGAATCTTAGACCTGGTTTATACTCGCTGGCGAGTTTTGAGCCTTCAAAAGATTAACAAAAGATGACACTTAAGTTGTAAGTGTTGTGATATCATTTACCTCATGCATTCCGACTACTCTTCTTGTGGTTGTCATTCTGTCCATTGGCCATTGATGATTATTGCTAGCCATTTTCTCAAGTAAATCATAAGCTTGATGGTACGATTTGGCTAGCAAAGCTTCATTAGCCGACGCATCAACGACAGTCCTTGTTTGAGCATTGAAACCATTGTAAAAAGTCTCCATTTGAATCCAAGAAGGAATACCATGATGAGGGCACTTCCTTAGAAATTCCTTGAAACTTTCACATGCTTTATATAGAGAATCTCTTTTATGTTGTTGGTAAGAAGTAATGTCATTTCTAAGCTTGGTATTCTTTGTTGGTGGAAAGTATTTCATCAAGAATTTCTCCGCCAAACCATTCCAAGTTGTAATGAAATTAGGTGGCAAAAATTTTAACCAAGCTCGAGCACGGTCTCGAAAAGAGTAAGGGAATAATCTAAGCCTAAATGCCTCATCTGTCAAACCATTGAACTTAAATGAATCTACAACTTCAATAAATAATTTGAGATGAAGATGAGGATCCTCTATTGGTAATGCGTTGAACTATCCAACTATTTGTAGCAATTGAAACATCATTAGCTTTAGTTCAAACTAATTAGCTTGAATATTTGGTCTTGTAATACTTGGATTCAGCCCTTCCAACGTAGGTATTGCATATTCATTCATAGCTCTATCTCTATCATCCATCAAAAGCTTTTGATTGTTTAAGTTTAGCTCATTTTTGTTTATTTCTAATGGATTGGCCATTTTTTTCTCTTGGGTGACTTATTGCTTTCTAATTGATCTCAAAGTACGCTCAATTTCAAGATTTAAAGGTAAGAATTCTCCCTTACGAACTCTACTCATGCAATAAACTCACTCTGTTTCTACAATATTAAAGGAGAAATCTAAATAAAAACTAAATAAAAAAAATAAACAACTAAATAAATTAAATAAATAACTAAAATAAAAAAAATAGATAAAAATTATTAATTTCTAATATTTATAATTTCCGACAACAGTGCCAAAAACTTGATCGCCACACACGAAGTATGTGCAATGAATAAGCAAATATACGTATCACAACAAGTAATATAATGATAAGAAAATATCATTCTCACAGAGATTATTTTATTAGAAACTAATTTTTAAAACTATAAAAATTAAAAATCAATTTTTTGTGTTTTTATATTTTAAGGAAGCAAAATTAAAATAACTAAAAGTAAATAGAAATAATTAATTAAATCAAATTTGGCAACTAAAAATATATATGAGAAAATATTTTAGAATACTTAATCCCTCAATTTTCTAAACATGTGAATCGCTAAAATCCCCCCAATATAATTATCAATTAATTATATGATCAATTGAATCTAACCTAGTATATGTTCCTCTATCAAGTAAACTACACACCATATAGTAATTAATTTAATCATACTCTCATGCTAATTAAATTGCATACTACTTATTAAGTTTATCAATTATGGATCAGATACATAAGAATCATACTTCTCTACCTAGAAACTCTACATGTTATTTAATCAAGACAAACAATTAAATAATTCTCTCAAATCTATTTAATTGTCTTTATATATAAATTATTGGCCAAACAATTAATAGCCTGAAAATCAGATTAAATAATATAATTAATAGCATGAAAATTGGGTTCATAAGATCCCTAAATTAATAAATTAATTACACATAATTATGATCATAAAACTCATATTTTTCATAAAGAAAGACATAAAAATTGAAAAAGAAAAGAGTAGACAAAGAAATATAATCAATCTATTAAATTGTAGCATTAATCTCATCTTGAATCTCCACCAAAATTGTGTCACCTCTTGAATATTTTTGTATTTTTCTCTTTTTAGCTCCAAAAACTTACCAAAGTTATGCTAATAGAGGCCAATTAGGGTTTATAGAGTGATTAGGAGCTTAAATAAAGCTCAGGTATGATCTGAACTGTCAAATCAACTTCAAATCAAGAGCTACGATCAAAACAAGCAAAATTGACAGTTCTAGCTAATCGCAGTACGACACATGGTAGAAGAAATTCATTGGGCGAATCAAGAAGCGACGTGTGTTAGGGAGATCGGTCAAAGTCAACGCTTGCTGAGTGAGCGACATGCGGTGCGACATGATTCGTGGAAACGGATGGCGTGGCGCACAAGTGGAATGCGCAGAGCAATGGCATAGCAACACTTGGCATGACGCGTTGACCAATTTTTGAACTCGGATTGAACACCGTGTTGGCACATGCACGCGTTTCGCCCCCTCACACGCAGCGTAACTTGATTCGTTCTTCATGCTTGCGTGGCATCTGCGTGGCTTGCCCAGTCAACTCATCTACTTACGTGGCATGCCATGTGGTAACTCCTAATTGGTCTTGCGTTAAAAATCTAGAAATATCCCAAAAATTATATTTTCACCCCTTCATTAAAAATTTTATATTTTAATATTTTTGACCCAAAAATACTATTTATTGAATAAAACAAGTAAATATTAAGTAAAAAAAGTACGCTAATTACTTTATTTTCATAGAGTCATCATTGAGATTTGTCTTTTCATTTAACTTAAAAACCCATCCCTAAAAGTGTTGGTGTGTTCTACACTAATTTTCGAAAAAATGTTGGTGTGTTCTCACAATTATTACAAAATAAATATTTTAATCATGTACTTTTTAAATTTATTCAACTAAGTTTAGTATTTTAATCAAAATAATTAAATTAATCTAATTAACATTACATCATCTAGTTATGTATCATACATAACAAAATAGACATTTATGAAATACATATCTAATTAACTAACGCTAATTTATTAAGTTACAACAAATAAAGTTTTTTTTAAAAGAGTCTATCTAACAAAAAAACTTAATATTTCTTTTTCTACGGTAAAAGAAAAAACTTCTATATAAAAATAGAGAAATTTAAGAATATTTTACATTTATTTAGCTCCAAAAAGACTAAAATCTATCTAATATCTATGAATAAGAATAACACTTGTCTATTATCAAAAGGAAATAAAAAAGAATAACACATGTCTATCACGTGTATTCATATGATTTATTAAAATGAAAAAAAAAGTCTTTAATTTATGTAACTTTTTCTTAAAAATTTAAGACCAATTAAACTCAACTTAAGCTTAAAAATAATAAGATTAAATTGTTCATTTTCTAAAAATAATAAGATTACTTAGACCTCTCTTCTCCTTATATTTTTGGTGCATTTTAGTTATATAGTTATTATAAATAATAACATAAGAACAAATTGGCAAAGTTTTTTTTTTATGTTTCTAATTAAAAATATATATTTTATTCAAATTTTCATTTATTCAAGTCAAAATAATGTTTGTCTAATATAATTGAAAAAAATAAAGGAAAAAAAGATTTAAGTACACCCAATAGTATAGATATTTTTTAATAATTATAAGAATAAATTGAATAAAAAATTAATATATGAACTAATTACTATTTTGCAATATTATAGAACCACGACAGTTTTTTCCCATTCAAGCAAATATAAGATAACCTATCTACATTTTTTGATACTAATAACTCTATGAAAATAGAGTCATTAATACACTTTTTTATTTAATATTTATTTGTTTTATTTAATAAATATTATTTTTATGGATAAAAAAACTAAAATATAAACATTTTAGTGAAAAAGGGTAAAAATATAATTTTTGGAATTTTTTGAGATTTTTTTGGAATTTTTATAGATTTTTTATGAATTTTTAACGGAGGACCAATCAAAAGCTACCATGTTTCATGCCACGTAAGCAGCGGAGCTGATTGGCCAAGCCACGCAGATGCCACGCAAGCACGGAGATCGAATCATGTTGCACCGCGTGTGAGTAGGACGAAACACGCACCACATGTCAACACAGCGTTCAATACGAGTTCAGAAATCGGTCAACGCGCCATGATATGTGTCACCATGCCATTGTTGTAAGCGTTTCACCGGTGCGCCACGCCATCAGTTCCTGTGAATCACGTTATGCCACATGTTGTTGACTCGGCAAGCGTTGACTCTAACCGATCTCCACTACCACGCATCGCTTCCTGATTCACCCAATGAATTTTATGCCACGTGTCGTGCTGTGATTGGTTGAAATTGTCAGTTTTACTTGTTTTAATAATAGCCTTTGACTTGAAGTTGATCGGACGGTCCAGATCACACCTAAGCTTTATTTAAGCCCTTAATCACTCCATAAATCCTAATTAGCCTCTATTAGCATAATTTTGGTCAATTTTTATAGCTAAAAAGAGAGAAAATATAGAAAAAATGAAAAAATGACACAATTTTGGTGGAGATTAAAGAGGAAATTAATTCTACAATTCAAGAGATTGATTGTATTTCTTTTTCTACTCTTTTCTTTATTAATTTTATGTCTTTCTTTATGAAAAAATGAGTTTTATGAACATAATTATGTGTAATTAATTTATTAATCTAAAGATCTCATGAACCCAATTTTTACCATGTGATAATCTAATATTTTTTCTCAATTATAATATTAATTTGATTATATTATTTAATCTGATTTTTATGCTATTAATTGTTTGACCAACAATTTATCTATAAAGACAATTTAATAGATTTGAGAAAATTATTTAATTGTTTGTCTTGATTAAATAACATGCATAGTTTCTAGGCATAGATGTATGATTCTTATGTATGTGTTCCATAATTGATAAACTTAATGAGTAGTATGCAATTTAATTAGCATGAGAGTATGATTAAATTAATTACTATATGGTGTGTAATTTACTTGAGAGATGAATACATGCTAGGTTAGATTAAATTGATCATGTAATTAATTGATATTATATTGAGAGGATTTTAGTGATTCACATGTTTAAAAAATTGAAGGATTAAGTATTCCTAGATATTTTCTCAAATATCTTTTTAGTCACAAAATCTAATTTAATTAATTATTGTTATTTATTTTTAGTTATTTTAATTTTGCTTTCTTAAGATATAAAAACACCAAAAAAAATTAATTTTTATTATATTTAGTTTTAAAAATTAGTTTTAAAAAATAATCTCTGTGGGAACGATCTTTACTTATCATTATATTACTTGTTACGATACGTATACTTGCGTATTCATTGCACACACAATTTGTGTGGCGATCAAAGAGAAAAATCAAGTTCTTGAATATTGTTAATGTATATCTAGTAACAGATTAATGTTTATCTAGTTACTTTAGGCATATCTAGTTTACTTGTAATTTCTATATAAAGGCACAATGTATATTACTTTAAATACAAAATAGAATACAATTATTAAGTATTTCTAACATGGTATCAGAGCCACTACTCTTATCTTTATAGCAGTTTTGTCTTTTCTGGTGTTACTCCACCCTTATAACTTCTGCTCTCACAACAACCGTTGCAACCACTCATCGTTGAACCTCCGACGTCTTTCAACCATTGTCCTTAGGTTCTGAATCTACAGTTGTCGTTGTTAAGGAGTCCCGCACCACACAGACCACTACGATCAGCTCGACCAGATCTACATAACCGTGGAAGTCTCACAACCATTGGTGCCTACACGTTCCCTCACGAGCCACTCAAAGGAACTACACGTCTTTTCAAGCGCCGCCACTTAAACCAAACACCACCGTGAATTCAAATCCAACAACCTTTCTATAAACACCACTGTGATCGACTCGACCAGATCTATACAACCATGGAAGTCTCGCAATAATCAAAGTCCGCACGCGCCACCAACAAAAACCGCACGTCAGATTCACGCGCCTCACATGCCGCACTCTGGTCCGATGACATCATCAATGACACATCCCCAGGGATGACGTCACAACGACTGTGTTGTTGACCACTATTGCCCGTTGACCTTACTGGTTAACCATTAACTTTGCAGTTCGGGTCCTCTCTACCTAGTTTTTCGCATAGACCTCATTTTTGCATATTGTGTTTCCAAATGGATAAAAAAGATGTTTTTCTTCCTTGCCCCATCAATACTATATTGGAAGGGACCAAGAATTACTTATCATGGTCTCAAGCTATGCGTAGTTTTCTTAAGGATCGCATGCTCTGACATTACTATATTGGTGCAATTATCATTCATGTCAAAGGAGCAAGTGAAGAAGATGCTACCTTCCTTGGTCACATGAATGAATAAGATAGTCACAACCACATGATCCTCACATGGATTCGAAATACTTCCATTCTCTCAATCTCTAATCTGTTAGGCAGCTTTGATGATGCCAAATCAGCATAGGATATGTTGGCCAAAAGGTACTCCACTACTCACAGATCCATGAAATATCAGTTAATAGTTGAATTGCATCAACTTCAACAGGAACCAGGGCAATCCATCAATGACTACTATGATCAACTTCGCTTCCTTTGGCACCAAATTGACCTTTGTGATCCATTTTGGGCATGCTCAACGGATGCTTAGCAATATGCTATAGTTAGGGATGAATTTCGTCTCTATGAGCTCTTGATGTCACTTCACAAGGACTTTGAGCCCATCCAATGTTAGCTTCTTAATCGCAATCATCTTCCCTCTCTTGATACTATTGTAAACGAGTTGGTTAGAGAGAAGCTCGACTTGCAATGTTTTGGTTATTACTCTTTCTACTCCTGTTATTGAGCAACCTCGGCAATCAGGTGATTCCTTTGGCTTTAACAATCGTCGCAGGTAGAGCAACAAAAGGTTCTACAATTATTACAAGCGTCATGGTCACACCATTGAGACTTGTTACCGTCACAACAAATCTATTGTTGTTGTTGCTAATACTAAGCCTACTCCGTTGATGCCTTCCAGTTCAACAGAGTCCCAGTCTTCTGGATCCACTATGAACCTCTCCTCCACTGAACTACAGAAGATCATAACTCAAGCTGTTCAAATGACTGGTAATGCATCTCTTTCCACTACTCTCTCAGTTCTGCCTAGTAAGTCTCAAACTTGGCTTATTTATTCTGCATGTTGTAATCACATGACACTTCACTCATCTTTATTCTCCAAACTTGACCCTACACCACATCCTCTTAATATTCATATAGCTGATGGTTCCACCATTCATGGAAATAGTCTAGGTTTCGTTTGGATCTCTACCCTCTCTGTTCCTGGGGTCTTCCATGCACATGACATATCCTATAATTTATGTTATGCGGGACAATTAGTTGAACTAGGATATCGCCTTATTTTTTACTATTCTGGGTGTATTGTGCATGATCTAAGGACGGGGTAAGAGCTTGGGACTGGTCCTAGGGTTGTGCGTATGTTTCCCGTGAACAATCCTCATTTTCCATATGTTGCCCCTACCTCTGTTGTTGCTGCAGCTTCTTCCTTACCTTTTCTCGCACTTTGGTATTCTCGTCTTGGTCATGCCCCATCTACTTAGGTACAAAAGTTAGCTTCTAAAGGTCTATTGGGTTCTGTGTCCAAAGACAATTTTCATTGTACTTCGTGCCAGTTAGGAAAACAACCAGCTTTACCTTTCAATAATTGTAAATCTACCTCTAATAGTATTGCTGGATCTCGATATTTTGTAATTTTTATTGATGATTATTCTCGTTATAGTTGGATCTTCCCAATGAAATATCATTATGAAATCTTACCAATATACAGTAACTTTGCAAAAATGGTTGAAATATAATTCTCCAAACATATAAAAACTTTTCGATCTGATAATTCTCTTGAATATACTCAAAATGTTTTTCAAGCTTTGTTACACTCCTATGGCATTGTACATCATCTAACCTGTCCAGGAACCTCTCAACAAAATGGTTGAGCTGAAAGAAAGCTTCATCATATTCTTGGCACTGTCCGTGCTCTTCTTCTTTCTACCAAAGTTCCTACCCCATTTTGGGATAAGGTCGCTCTTCATGACGTTTATGCCATTAATCGCATTCCAAGTGTTGTCATTCATAATCAAACTCCGTATAAGTGCCTCTTTAGGTCATCCCCTAACTATCATTACCTTTGCTCATTCGGATCTGCCTATTTCGTTCTTCTTCAACCTTATGAACACAACAAACTTAAGCCTCTATCTAGACTTTGTTGTTTTCTTGGTTATGGTGAAACTCAAAAAGGGTATCAATGCTATGATCCTGTCTCGCATCGTCTTCGTGTTTCCCGTAATGTTGTCTTTTAACAACACCGCTTATTTGTTGAACTTTCTCACTTTCGTTCTTCCCTAACTAACTCAAATATTTTAGAAATCTTTCCAAATGAGTCTCTTGTTCCTTCTACAAATACTCTTGATCCTCCTTTGGACTTCTCTATTCAATTTTCAGATATTTTTGATGACTCTCCTAGACAGGTTATAGAAGAACAGGTTAATGACAAGCTACCCCACCTTAAGCATAGGTCCCCTGCTCATGTTCTACCTAAAGATCCTCCACAAGACATTCCACCTCGCCACTTAACCCAGGTAAGATCCATGTATGGACATTTACTTAACTATCATTGTTACACTGCCTTTGCTACACTCTATAAGCCTCACACATATCGTGAGGCATCTGCTAACCCTTTATAGAAGATTGCAATGAAAGAAGAAATTAATGCATTAACCAAAACCATACTTGGGATCTAGTTACTCTCCCTCCTGGGCAGGCTGTGGTTGGTTGTAAGTGGATCTATAAGATCAAGACTCGCTCTGATGGGTCCATTGAGTGCTACAAGGCTCGTCTTATAGCAAAAGGTTTTATACAAGAGTATGAGATTGATTATGAAGAGACTTTTGCTCCAGTTGCCCGTATTTCCTATGTTCGTACCCTCTTAGTTGTTACCGCTGCTAGTAAATGGGACCTTTTTCATATGAATGTTAAAAATGCATTCCTTGATGGGGATCTACATGAAGAAGTCTTATTGCAACATCCTCCTGGTCTTTTTGTTGAAACAAATAAGGTTTGTCACCTTCGACATGCACTTTATAGCCTTAAATAAGCTCCACGAGCATGGTTTTCCAAGTTCAGCTCCACCATCCTTTGCTTAGGTTACACTGCCAGTCCTTATGATTATGCCTTATTTCTTCGTCGCAATGATAAAGGCACCATTTTGCTTATCCTTTATGTGGATGATATGATCATAACTAGTGATGACCTCAATGGCATTCAAGAACTCAAGGATTTTCTTAGTCAGCAGTTTGAGATGAAAGACCTTGGACATCTCAACTATTTCTTGGGTCTTGAGATCACTCGTTCCATAGATGGTCTTTATATTACTCAAGCCAAGTATGCATCTAACCTCTTATCTCAAGCTGGACTCACTGACAGCAAGACTGTTGACACTCCATTTGAACTTAATGCGCATCTGACACCCTCGGGGGGGAGGGGGAACCATTGTCTAATCCCTCTCTATATAGACAATTGGTTGGCAGCCTAGTTTATCTTACAGTTACTCGTCCAAACATTTCTTATGTTGTTCATCAAGTGAACCAGTATCTGTCTGCTCCACGATCGACTTACTATGTTGTTGTTCTGCGTATTCTACGATACGTGAAAGGCACTATCTTCCATGGCCTTTTATACTCAGCTCAGTCTCCTCTAGTATTTTGTGCATTCTCTGATGTTGATCGGGTAAAAGATCCCACTGATCGCAAGTCCATTACAGGTTATTGCTTTCTCCTTAGTTCTTTTTTTTATTTCTTGGCGAAATAAGAAACAAACTTTTGTGACACGCTCTAATATTAAAGCTAAATATCGTGCTCTTGTTGATGCCACATCTGAGCTCCTTCGAGCACGATAGCTTCTTAAGAATTTGGGTGTGTCTACATCCTCTACTACTCCCTTTGTGACAATCAGAGTGTCATTCATATTGCTTACACCGATATCTTCCATAAACGGACTAAACACATCGAGATTGATTATCACTTTATTCGCTCTCATCTTGTCCATGGTACTTTCAAGCTTTTCTCGATCTCCTCCAACGATCAACTTGCAGATATCTTCAATAAGGTACTTTCTAAAAGACGCACTCATAATTTGGTTGACAACCTCAAGCTAGTCTCACATCCAGCTGAGTTAGAGGGGGGTTGTTAATGTATATTTAGTAACAGATTAATATATATCTGCTAATATATATCTATTTACTTTAGACATATCTATATCTAGTTATTTTAAACATATCTAATTTACTTGTAACTCCTATATAAAGATATCGTGTATATTCCTTTAAACACAAAATAGAATACAATTATTAAGTATTTTTAACAAATATGAACATAAAATTCACTAGACATTCAATGAGTTCAAGCATACAACCATTCGTCTATAAGAGATGGGTGCAAGGGTGCAAGGATTGAAATTGTTTCCCGCAAAACTCTAGTCCTCAACAAACAGGTTCAGTCATAACTATAGATGTCTCACGCATCTTTATGAAATAACACAAGTTTCGTAAACAAAGTTTGTCATTTATACAACTATTCAACTTGCAATGGTGGAAACACATATCACCCTCTCTAAAGATTCAACAAAAGCAATCAGATACTCCATGTAGAAACAAACATCAAGGTATAAAGGTAAAGTTTTCACTCGCACAGATTACAGTTCCCCTTCAATCAGACTAGATTTTCAAAAAAGCACTTGTAGGTCTATTTTCCAAATGTCTATTATAGAGGTGAATGGTACAAATCACACTTCTTTTTACATAACAAGGAATATAAAGTCAACACCCTATAGGCTATAGATACCCTTTTACCACAAAGCACACTAGCCCATTGCATACTTTTGGGTCCAGCTCCTAGCAGTTGTCTCATACTTGGCACGGTCTGTCTTGTACATATGAGCAATCTCTGGAACTAGGGGATCATCCGGATTGGGGTCTGTCAATAGGGAACAAATAGAAAGCAACACCTGAAATAGAAACAAAATCCTCTCTGACCCATTTGAAGACAGCATGAATAAAAAATGAAGAATGCTGTGAAGCAACAACTATGCATCCGTAGGACAAATAACAAGAATAACTTGTGCTCCTATTCTCAAAATATACATGACATGTTAACAATGAAAATTCAACAACATAACAATGTCTTTTCTGCCATCAAATATTATCTTGTAAAATTTTATTAACATACTTGTTGAAGTAAATTCTCAAAGACACCATAATTAAGAAAAGAAAAATAAGCAGAAGACCATAACCTTCGATATGGTCAGCGCAGGGCTCCATTGCTCTTTCAAAATATCAAGGCATATACTGCCATTGCTGTTGATGTTTGGGTGAAAAACCTTAGTCCTGAATGCTACCTAAAATGAGAAGCAAACAAAATTTTGAAAAGGGTATCTAAAATTGAGACAAAAGTATAAGGAGAACTTTAACAACAATACATAAACATGACTGAATTGTGATCACAGATAGTCTTCTCCGACTAGACTTGAGAGTCTCGAGTCCTCGCATGCAGAACAATATTTCCCATGTTAATACCATTACAAGCTTTTATTAAATATACCTAATCTTAACACAAGTAACTTTAAGAATCATACTTACACTACAACACACTCAGGCTGTCGAAAATCTATGGGTAAAAGATCTGTTTCATGCCAAAGCAAATAGGGATAGATGCTAGAAACCATTTAGGGAGAAGTGTAAACTCCATAGAAAGCAGAAATAGCTAAAAACAATTCTCAAAATATATAATCCCGAACTTCACGCACGAAGTCCCAATTGGTCTAATTCTAATTTTATTTTTCACCATGGTCGTCCTCATAAAGTCCTAATTAAGCAAAACCTATGAACATTTAAACCTCCTATAAAACACAATAAAATCCACATCATACCTTGGGAGGTTTAAATGGATAATCAGGAGGGAAATGAATAGTAACAAGAAAGACCCCGCCTGCATAAGGACTATCAGGGGGTCCCATTATTGTTGCTTGCCAATGGAACATGTCTTCAGCCACAGGCCCTGCCACCAAGTCAGGGAATCTCAATATTTCTTAGCATATCCAGGATAATAGTTCTGATAGATGATACTTATGAGGTAACACTCAGAGTCAGAGAGGACTCCATCAAAATGTATTTGATGCTGGATCTAAAGATATAATCAACATTATGGTAGAATGTACTATACATTGCACACTCATTAAAAGAAACATGAAGATAAAGGCAGAACTACGTAGCATGCAAGAGCACGACTCTAGTTTTGGGAATAAATTCAATGTAACAAAGGCCCAGGAGTAGATTGATGAAAGACCAAAAACAAAATGAATGTTATCTGCACACAATATTGCACTCACACCAATCATTATATACTACCTTGAACCTAAAATTCATGAGTATTCAATTGTACTACGCAATAGTGTTATATTGGTGTGATTGCAATATTATCTGCAATTAACAATTTAGTAGTACTAAGAGAAAAATAACGCCAAAAACTCTTTCCTTCTGGCCAAAACTTAAATGCAAACACACATTTGCACTCATGGGGTGACACGTGACAAAATAACTTAAAAATTGAAGAAATTATTCATTTTTTAAGAAAATTTTATTACGCGTCACAACATAACTTATATGAGTGCGTACAAATTTGAGTGCATTTAGCATTTCTCAACCCAAAAAACATGAAAATTGGTGTTTACCAAAACGGTTAAAATGAAAAGGATAAAAAGGGCAGTTTATAATATAAGCTTATAAAATGCAATGACAGTCATAAAAGTCAATCAATCTCAACAGCTTCATGAATAATGAAAATCCCGAGAAAAGTAGGAGCAAAAAATTCTAAACAAATCTAGTGATTTTAGCAACATTTATATGAATATGACTGATCTAACATAAACTAGAAAATACTGAAATGCCCAAAAGCGACCAAAGTCATAGATCAAGGCTCCGCAAGGCATGCGACAGTAAAATCGCATCATAAATGAGAAAAGCGAACAGAAATTAGAAAACGAATAAATAAAAGGGAACTGATGGTAAAATATTGTACCTGCACTGCAAGATGTAGGTGGATCTTTCTGAAGATCTTTTAGCTCCTTCAAGATCCGTTTGGAAGCCATGAATGAACCTCAAAGATGATTTCGGATCTGAAAGAAAATAATTTGGAGAAAGGTTGTAGAAAGAACTAACGGAAACGAAGCATACAAAAGATGGGATAGTGAGATTTGTGTGACTTTCCTTCGTATTGTTAACGTTAATTCGAGTAGAGGAAATTGAATTTCTACCGTCCGTTTTAATGACCTTTAGTCTTTTACAACTGAAAATGAACGGATCTGGGTTCTATTTTAGCAGCTCGCCTCTCACCCAATCTTTGATTTTCTTTTTACTTTTTAATCTGATTTTCCTTGTTTTGTTAATCTTAAAAAATTACTATTATTTTATTATTTTAAATCCGAAGATGACTGAAAAACAATAACCAGCCGAACAACGACCGGTAGTTAAAGAAATTATATTATATTTTAGATTAATAAAATTTAATATTTGTTTACTTTTTAAAAAGAATACTTAATAAGAATTAAAAAGTTAAAAAATTATTTATTGTTTTTACAATAATGTGATATTTCAATTCAATAAAATTTAAAATTAATATAAATTTTTATTTAAAAAATATATAATAAAAAGTAAAGAAAAAAACAATTTAATTAATACATAAATAATAAATAATACCTTAAAAAAATAAAAACGCAATCATTGAGGAGTATATTAATGTATAACATCTTTAGTTAATTATTTTTTTATTACATCTTTCTTCCTTTCTCTTTTTTCCTTTTTTTTAGCACCTATAAATACTATTACGATTATTTATAAAAAATATTCTTAAATTTTAAAATAACATCGTAAATATTTTTAAGATTTTAAAAATATAACAAATATTTTTTAAATTTAATAAAGATTAAAGTTAACAAAATTGAATATTAATTTTTTATACATAAAGATGATAGAAATAATATAAACACCCGATATTTCATGATGTTTCTTACAAGAAATAGTTATTAGTAAAAAGAATTTTAAAAAAATACAAAAGATAAGATTAAATTTTAAGGAATGGTATAGATTTAAAAATTCATCATTCACAAGAATAAGAAAAATATTTTCGATAAAAAATACAGTTTATTATAGAATAAATAATAAAGAGAATATGTATATTACAGATATAACATGAATATATAATATACTATTAATTGACAAATAAATTATTATGATTAATCTATCAAAAATCTCTAAAAAAGATAAAGAAAAAATTGAATACATCAATTTAAGAGAAAACCAAATATTAATAAAAATACATTTTAGAGAAAGAATTTATATACTAATAAAAATATCATTGTTAGATAATAGAATAATAAATATAAAATATATTTTATTAAGAATAATCCATGAAAACCTAAGATACTAAAATTTGAAATTCGTGACATACCATGGGTTTACTATTAATATTAAGGGTGAAATGCCTAAATGGCCAATTTGTTTAAGCTAAATGTGTTATTTAGTTCCTTTATTTAGAAAAAAATATTTGTTTTTGTAAAAAATGTGTCATTGAAATATCTCTATTTGTGAAAAATGTGTTAAGCAATGACAAAGTTAACTTTTCATCGTATTTTTGAGTAAATATAATAGAATAGCATATGTGTCACATATATATTTATATTTTTCGATATGTATATACGTAAATAAATTTAATATTTAATTAAAAATTACTCAAACTTTTTAAGAAAAAAATTTCTTTCTAAACTAAACAAAATTTTCAATAAATCTTAAACAAAATTTCATTATTTAATATTCAAAGTCACACAATAGATAATGAAAATTTAATTTGAATTTGATTGAAGGATTTGTTAAAAAATTTGATAAATTTTTTAATTAAAAATTATTTCATTAAATATATGCCCATTAAAAAATAAAAAAAATATATGTTTCACATGTTCTATTCTATTATATTTAATGGAAAGAGTTAATTTTGTTTTTGTCTAACACATTTTTCATAAACAAAAAGACTTAAAAATACATTTTTTAAACAATTGGACTAAACAACCCCTAAAACCTAAACAAAGGAATCTACGCAACCCTTTTTCCTAATCATAAAAACTTAAATCAAGTGCTAAGTTTAACTTGTGAATTTGAAAGAGATGATTTAATGAAAGAAGAAAATCATACATTTTCAGTACACTACATAATAGGATATTTATTAACAAGCAACTATAATGGTTCAATATATAGACATAATGAATTCATAAAAATAGATAAAAAATTTCAAGAAATTAGATAAATAATAAACCATAAATATGAACAGACTTTGAAATACCAAAATAATAAAACTTAGATGTTAAAGAAAATCCTATAATGCTAGAAGAAAAATAACATAGTAAGAAATAGTAAAGTAACAATGTTTACATTCATAGATATTTCTCTAATAAAGAAAAAGATGTGACAAATCTAAAACAAGAAGTTAATATAATGAAAGCATTAGTCCATGATGCAATACTAAGAAGAAAATGATAACATTATTCTCCCAATAATGTTCAAAAATAAACTACAGCTTATAGAACTAGATTTTAATGGAAGCCTAACAATCATATCAAAAAATCAAATAATAATAATAATGAAAGCTTTAATTCTTTTGAAAAAGGAAATGGATATAACACAAAAATCAAACATCAAGTCCTTACAAGACATAAATAAAACCCAAAAGTAACTCTTAAATAAAATAAGAGAATATAGTTATAATAAGAAATTAGAATAAGACATACATAAAACATTTACGGAATTAAGAAGGGATGTAAACAATATACCTAGAAAAGATGAAATTATAGGTTATAAATTTGATCCATTTGTAGAATTAAAAGAAGAACTACTTAGGAGATTAGATGCATTGATACCTAGAAATGGGAATGAATAAGAAAAAACCCAAAGACAAAGAATAAGTTATACTCTCAGTCTATGAAAATATAGAAAAGAATTAGAATGATAGTCCATGGACCCTAAGAATAAGAACATAGAAAAATTAGTTAGTTTATTAACCCTAATAAATTAAAAACTAAGAAGGAATTATGATGAAAAACTTTGTGCAAATAGAGAGGAAGATGATGTGACAATAATCAGTGAAATTGATTGTGAACCAGAAAATATGATCTCAAAAAATCATATGAAACTAATTTCTTTTCCAATTTCTTTTCAAGAAGGAACATCAAACCCATACATAAAAAAATAGGAAAATTATAGAAGAACCTAATATTTCTTATAGGAGAAAACAATGACCCAAAATGGAAGAAGGATTACATTGGAGAATTAAAGATAGTATCTGACTAGAATTTAAAATTCATAAAAATTATAGATATGATCTTTTAGACTTATATCGTATAAAAGACGTGAAAAAATCTTAGGTGAATAGTATAATGGTATGAGTATAATCATACAAACTTTTCCAACTATACAATTAAACCCTTTAACTTGTAGAGTCCTAATAGGTCACAAAATGATAAAAAAATGTTCAAATTTAGTTTATAAATTTAACAGAACAACAATGTTTACAAATATAGAGAAATGCTCCCACATGTATAGAATACTTAGATATTGTAGTAAATGAAATATATAAAGAATTTTTTAGAGAAGATAAAGGTAGATATATCACTGAATTCAGTGATATTGGGGAAGTAAAATGATATTTAATAAATATGAAAATATGTGACATATTCTTTTATTTGTGGATATGAAATGTGTTATCATAAGTTACCACTTCCCATGCAAGAAACTTATAAGAAAATGTTTTTTCAAAAATTATATGAAATATTATATAAAACTATAACATAATGATAGAATAAAAGAAACAAGAAAAGTATACCTCACACCTTACGAGAAAAAATAAGAATTCTTAAAAATTAGATTATCATTAAATATTAAGAAAAACATGAATATAAAAAAATAAGAAGAAATAATAAAATCTTTTGTGATACAAGAGATTTTAAAATGTAAAAAAAAATGTAGATGTAACATAAAATTCACCTTATTCTAGTACAATATTCTCAATCTTCAAAGAATTTGAAGAAAGAAGAGAAAAAAAAGAGAAAAGGTAATAAACTTCATATTGAATAAAAAAACCATTGATAATAAAAAAGAATAATTATTATCATTAATAAAAGAAAATAAATATTTCTCAAGTTTTGATTACAAAAGTGCATTAGGAAAATAAGACTAAATAAGAAAAAATTAATGACATTTACTTGCTCTTGATAAGTGTTTAAAAAGCACTAAAATTACTATGATTTAATGTACTTTAATTGATTAAATTGATTTATATTTTTATGATTTTTTATATTTTTATATAAATTTGTCTCTCCGGAATCAAAGGTATTTTATTATTTTTTAAGTATTTTTGTTCAAAAATAACTTAAAGACACAAAGAAAAATACTGGAGGTAATACAACACAAATATATTGAGAAACAAAATGAGAAAAAGTAAAAAAGATGAAACAAATTGGACAAAATGGTCAAAAATGTCAAAATGGTCTAGTCTAACGCGCACCCATCCATTCCTACTAAGTCTTGTGTGCACCAGCTCATCCGCACCAAGTCCCGCTCAGAGAATTCCATCCGTACCGAGTCTCATGCACAGCATCCCGCCTGCGCCATACCGCGTGCGTGCCAACATACTCCTCATCATGTCTCGCGTGTGCCAATTAGCATCCATCGCACCAACCGCCTATTTGTTGAGATTTTCATGCCCCATACGCTTGCCAAACTGTTCAAACACGTCCAAATTTAAATTTGAAATACTTTCCCCTCCTTTTTGGCCTTTGCTTCACCTATAAAAAGACCCTCTTCCCCCATTGTAAAACACACAAATTTCTTAGAAATTTCTCTCTCTAGCTTTCTCTCTCTAGAAAGCTTTCATTTTTTTAAGTTTTTCGTTTTTAAGTTCTTCTCTTTTTGAGAAGAACTAGCTATATTTTATAAATTTTTAGTTGTTTATTCAATAACCAAAGATGCAAATGTGTTTGGAGGTTTTCCAACAACAAAATTAGCATCAAACTATTGTAAGGATTCTATTAAGGTATAATTTTGATGGATTCTTTACAGTTATTTTTTTATGTTTTATTCTTATATGTTATACTTAATTTGTCTCTGATATAATTTAACATGGCTAGTTGTTTGTAAATATGATATAATAATAACGTTGTTATGCTTGCGAAATATTAAATAGGTAAAACATTTCTATAAAATAAATTAATTTTGTTTTTATTCAAGATTTTATATTAAGGATGTTAGAGAGAAATATATTATTTTTCATTACAAACTTAAATCTAAAAATTAGATTATAAAATTTAATTATCCGGTCTGATTTAGAGTAGTGTTCTAATATTTGAAAATATATTGATAACATATTTTCATTAATGGTTTTAAAAATTAAAAGCTAATACTCAGATAATTAAATTATTAGGTTTAATTTAGACACCTTAAATAAAGTTTAAAATGTCTAACTCCACCAAAGATGGCTTTTAAATGGTTTATTTTAAATATCTTAGAAAAAAGAATTAATTTAATTAACAAAATTAGTTATTGACCCCACCCATAGATGTTAATTGATTTGTTTAATTAACAAAAAATATCTAACCCCACCAAATGTGGTATTCATATAAAAAAGAGAGAATCAATAAATATCAATTTATATCTTTAATAACCTAAATAATATGAGTAAGTATAATTAACTTAGTTATTATATCCATAGATACTCCACTATTATTAATGATAAAAATTTACATAAATGTTTATTGAATCTATATCTATATCTATGTTTATTTTTATGTTATTAGATTAGGAAAACACAAAACCCAAAATATCATGACAGGATGTTTAGGATTTAATTTCGTTTTTAAAAGTTTTAACCTTCCTTAGATCGACCTTTGGAATATACTTATCATTTTCTATAAAATGATTTGTGCACTTGCGAGAGTTTAACCGCTACAATTTTGATGTCGAACATCTTCCAAAAAGCAAGAATAGTTTAGCAGATACTCTTATAAAAGAATTATCACCTTTGACTATTTTTGTTTTTACTGTAATGGAACATCTTGATATCAAAATCAAGATAAAGGAGAAGTAAATAAGAATCCTTTAGAAACAACTCGATTACACCTAGAGAATTATATTTTGAAGACATGAGTTAAACAGGAAGAACTTTATAGTTCAAAACCAACATTAGAGTCCAAAAACTCTAAAGTGGAATCCACCTTAGAAATTCATTCTAAGGAAGGTAAAACTTATAAAAAATGAATTCAAAATGAGAAGAAAGAATCTCATAGTTCAAAAAAGTAACACTCTAAAAAGAAAAAAGAAAACCTCAATTAGAATGAATAAGTAGAAAAAGAAGACCAGAAAAAGACTTATGTGATCTATAATGGTCCAAAACCAGACATTTATAACAATTGGCCTGAAGCAGGCAAAGCTATTATCGAATTTAGTGGAATAGCTCAAGGCTTTCACTAATATAATAAAAGTTGAAGGTAGTTATGTCAACTATAGAGTACAAAAACTAATAAACCTAAAAGTTATAATTAAAAACTACTCTACATTATTACAACAACAATAACCATTACCACCAACAGGTTGAAGATCCTAGAAAAAATAGTACAATCACCAATGCTATTAAGAGAAATGTCTCTCATAAAGATAGTAAAAACAGTACGACTACTAATATTATTCCAAAAAACATCCCTCCAGGAATACAATCATCATTGTAGATGAAAAAGACCAATACATGAATTTAAGTAAATAACAATGGTTGAATCTCTATAACTTAGCCAAAAAATCTACTTTGGAACATATCAAAGATATGAAATTTTACACCACAAAGAAAGAATTCCCTATAGGTAATAAATTTAATATTCTTGAAGGAGATGATCCAATTTTTATTTATTAATCTTTTCATACAAGTTTAACTGAAAACCCATGTTCAGGAATTAATTTAAATGAATTAAATTATTTTCCTAAAACTTTTAAGAAGGCTATCAAGAACTTCAAGAAGAAAACCAGAGCAGGTAACAAGCCTATCTATCTCAAATATGTCAGTTCACTTATGGATTAAAATGAAGAAGGTTATGTTAGTCCCTATCATTTTATCAAATTAGGGATATCCAACACTAGTAGAAAAGTTTCAAAACCAAGGGCGCTCCAGAAAATGAATTCATTATAGATGAACTCTGTATCCTAAGAGGACAGATACTAAGTCAAATTTATCATGAATTCATTAAAATTAACAATTCTTCTGAAGTCAATATAAATTACTCGACTAGAAAAGTTATAATCACTTCTCATAGCAATATGTCTCTCACTAAATAAGATGGTGAAAAAATTAGTAAGTTTGAAACAAATTTTAATAATAATAATCTAAATATTTTTCAAGAAACAAGAAATATGTTTTGTTTTTACACCAAGAAAACAAACTATTGGGATTGGTCAAATTTTCAGAGATAGAACTTAGAGCAATTGGCTAAATATGTGGATTCTTTATAAGGTATATCTATTTATAGAACATTATATGTACAAGTGTCGATTACATAGGATGTACACATACATGGTATTTTCAGAGGAGTACAAATGGTAAAAAGTGATACATTTTATGGTTTAAGGTCGACCATAGCTCGGGCTAGTGGTCGACCTTATAGGTAGTATGGTTCCCTCAGACATGTCTCTCTTTTATTGATGTAATGAAAGTGAAGGGTCAGGTAGGTCATTTGGGATGACTTTTCTTATGGCTCAGGCTATTGATTAGACTCGAGCTGTTAGATAGGTCAAGCTCTTGGTCGATCCATATGTCCAAACATCCATTCCTCCCACTCTTTCAACTTGAACTCTTGATTAAGGTGGAAAAGTAATTCTTGGGCAATGGATATAAATCATTCAGCTCCCTTAATAAATGCATGTCAGTTGATTGGAGAGAGAAAACATGGGTCTCTATATAAGGAGGTGCTTGGGTTCAGCCTTTCACTATTTACTACACATTAGACAAAAAGTTAGAGAGAAAATGCTCTATCACCTCAGTTCAAGCCATATAAATTTGTTTAGTTTGGTGGTAAGAAATCAGCTCGACACATAGTTTATTTGCTCGAGTTTTAAGAGTGCAACACTTTAAGTCTAACACTTTTATGCTTTCTTCTCAAGTTGGTTTTAAAGTATCATTTTCCTTTCTTTTCAAACTAAACCCAAGGTTATCTCTTTTTTTTCTATCTTACCCTATTTTCAATGTTTCGTGATATTTTGTAGCCACTATGCACAAAGAAGAGACCTCAGGCTCAGGCTTCTGGAAGAGCCCACAATACCCTATTACAAGTGATGATTCATGGTCCTCTAAAGAGACAAACCCTTCAAATGATGAGGGAAAATATTATCCTTAACCTTCTACCTCATCCCCTCATCCTTAGGCCGTGCCAACTATTAGGTTAAACATGTCCCAGACACAAATATTAATGACTATGTCATGGAGAAAGAAGGCGAGGAATATAAGGGCAGGGGAGCCCACAAGCCGTACTAAGGGTTGGTCATCCAAATTTAAGACTAGTGGTTTATCACTATTGAATGAAGAGAGGTAAAGGAAGACATATAACATCCCTTCTTCAGTGGAAATAATGATTCCAATGGTAGGGGCCCATGATAGTGATCCTGCCCTAGTTGGATGGATGATATTTCATGAGAAGGCTCTATGGTTTGGGGTTAGGTTTCCTCAGTATCATTTTATAAGGAGATTTTTAGTAAGGACTCAGCTTGCGCTAGATCAGATGATGCTTAATGGTTGGAAGTATCTGCCCTACCTCACAATAATAAGCAAAAAGCTTAGTATGGATTTGGAAATGCCCGAGTTTAATAAAGCCTACATTCTGAAAAAAGGATGTAACATACTCGAGGAGAGTGTATATGTCTGTGATGTAGAACATAGGTATAAATGTGGTCCTTCTTGAGAATGAGAAGAATTGGAAGGAATATTTCTTCTATGTCTCAAGTCGATGGGAATTTCCAACCAATGACACTAGGTTAATTAGGAGCACTTGGAATGATACTAAGGTTATGATAAGGAATATGGGTTCCTTTATCATGACCTTAACATTGGATGTAAAGAAACGTCGGGCTGATATCCAAAACTATCTATCTAAGAAGACCCCATGGAGGAATCTATTAAATACCCTATGCTTTGTCGCATGCCGACTGATGAGGCATGGTTTAATGGAGCCCTATCTTAGGATTATCCATAAGCCTTGAGTTCCTCCTAAGTGCAAGGCCCTCACACATATTATAGGGGTAGGTTTGAGGTGGTCCTTGGCGATGGTGAACTAGCCCTCAAACTTGAACATTTCTTCCCCTTTTATTTTTGGCACGACCTTGTTATATTAACACCTCCTTCAAAAAGAGAAATAAAATTACTATAGATGAGCCCATGCTCAGGCCGAAGCTGCTAAACATCTTCAAGCCCTCACCAGCCTCCTCGGGCCAACACACATCTTCTCCTCCCTATTTGGCTCCCAAAAAAGGAAAAGCGTATTCAATGATCTTACAACTGATATGGATGGGATGGCTCTATGTTAGAGTATGCCACCAAATCAGCTTGGCCATTATATATGTGTCATCTTCCTATTATGATGCACAAGAAGCAACTTGAAACCATATGTGAGGGTGTAAGCTTAGAGGTTGTGATAGTCATCTGATGTACCATGTATGCCCCTAACTTCTTTTTGCGTGAACTTTTATTTATTATGAATGTAGATTTATAATGTTTAACCTCATATCATTTGAATTTTTTAGGCGCAGTTGCTCTTTGGGTTGAATAGGACCCGAGATGTAGAAAGCTTAAATTATGAACGTGCTCAAGAGAAATAGAAGCATGCCTCAACCTAGTTTAAGTAAGCATTATTGCTATATAAGGCCAATAAATGGAAGGTTGAGGCCATACATAAGTTAGAGAAACTGACCAAGGTTATATCCGAGATAAATGACTATGCCAAATGTATGGATGAGCTCAATGAAGCTAAGTAAAAGTATGAGGCCAAACTTGAGGCCAGTAATTGCAAAGTAGCCAAAATAGAAGATAAATCTATGTGCGAGCTTGGTGTTATGACTGAAAAGCTCACCTCGAGCATAAAAATTGGTATGGGCTGGCGATGGACTCTTTTAAAAAGGAGGCCAAGAAAAGAGACCTGGGTGAGTACTATTACCAAATTTGACACATCCCGGTCACACCTCAGTATGAGCCTAGCTAGTCTTACAGTAGGGATGAGGAATAAGCTTCCGACTCAACTGATAGTAGCGATAGTATCGACGTGATTAGCATAGAAGGTGAGGCCAGGGATTGTTGATATGGTGTTTACTCAAGGCCAAGTTAGATTTTAAGTCCTCCACCCTTTTTCTTAAGCTCAATGCCCCCTCTACTTGTGTGGTCGTGGGATATGTCTTGTAATTTTTTCTTTTCAATAGTTAATGAAAATCAACTTTATTTTGGGAACTGTGTTGAATATTTAGTAGTGTATTTATATCATTTTTGTTTTTGTACCTATTTACAATGTTGACTTACCTCCTTATTTTTGGGACGTGTGTCATTTAAACCTTTTTTTGGAAACCATCCTCCTATAAAAAAAAGGTTAGGGACATTTGTTGCATTCAGACAACCTTGGTGAAATATTTCTCAACTGCTTCTCCATATTTTTTATTCAAAAGATGGGATCTGATCGTGCTTACAAGCATCCAGTTTAGGCTTGAGAAATGTAAGATTTAAAACCATAGTGTAAGAATTGAAAATTGAACTATCCATGCTCAAGGTTAAGTTAAAGCTTTATAAAGAGACCGAGTGTGAGCTCGTTCTTGAAAGGAGAAGCTATATGAAACTTGAGCTCGAGAGAAGAAGACCATAACCAAAATGGCCGCCCTTGTGGATAAGGAGTCCTATTGGGCAAAATTCTACGTGAAGTAATTTTAGGGGGTTATCCTTAAGGTGATGGGAGTTGCTGAAGAACTGGAATGTTCTGTACTCAAGTTGAACTCAATCCCCTCAACCAAATACCAATTGGGCATCTAAGTATGCATACAATGGTGGTACATGAAATTATTAAATTGAGATACATTATAAGTAATATTTCTTTAAGTGTATGGCATTCTAACTGGTGCCATCCTTAACTTCATCGATGTTTCTCAACAAGTACACCCATCCTGGTATTATTTCAATTATTTGGTAAGGTCCTTCCCAATTTGCACCCATTTTATCGACCATCCATTCCTTCTTATTAGGGAAGACCCTTATAAGAACCTAATCACCCATGGAAAATGCTTTGAAGGTCAAGGCTTTGTTGTAATAATATGATACTCTTCTTTTCTATTAAATTATCCTCCTTAAATCTTTAACTCTTTTCTCCTTTATGTGTGTTAGTTTGATTGCTATACTTATCTCATTATGTTCTTAGTTGGTATTACTACTTGAGTCTCATAGACCTAGGAAAATAGGGTCTCGTTAGTGGTTCCCTGAGGGCTAGTCCTGACAGCCCATAATATACCATACATTTCTTCAATCCATCTGTTCTTTGCACTCTCCAACCTTTTCTTTAGTAGGTTAATAATTAATTTATTAGATGATTTTTCTTGAGTATTGGCCTGGGGATTGATGAGCGAAAACCGGCATCGCCAATTCTCGCAAATACTTTGGTTTTAATATTTATAAAACTCTCGCAAGTGCACGAATCATTTCGTAGAAAATGATAAGTATACTCCCAAGGTCGATCTAAGGAAGGAATGTATGTGGTTTTAATTTATTATTCAAACTTTTAAAAACGAAATTAAATCCTAAACATCCTGTCACGATATTTTGGGGGTTTTTCTGTTTTTAATCTAATTACGAGAAAAATTAAACATAGATTCAATAAACATTCATGCAAATTTTATCTTTTATAAATAGTGGAGTATTTATGGATATAATAACTAAGTTAATTATGCTTGCTCGTATTATTTAGGTTATTAAAGATATGAATTGATATTTATTGATTCTCCCTTTTTTGTATGAATACCACCTTTGGTGGGGTTAGATATTCTTTGTTAACTAAACAAATCAATTAACACCTATGGGTGGGGTTGATAACTAATTTGGTTAATTAAATTAATTCCTTTTTCTAAGAGATTGAAAAATGAACCATTTAAATGCCACCTTTGGTGGGTTAGACTGATTTAAACTTTATTCAAGGTGTCCAAATTAAACCTAAGAATTTAGTTATCCGAGTACTAACTTTCAAGTTTTAAAACCACTACCGAAAACATGTCGTCAATACATTTTCAGATAATAATTCTTATAAAAACTTTTGAAATAGAGCTTCACTCTAACTACCGGGCGATTGTACCATCAAATAAAAAAAAGAAAGCACTACTCTAAATCGATCGATAACTAAACCTTAAAATCTAATTTTCAGGTTTAAGTTTGTAATGAAAAATAATATATTTCTCTCTAACATTCTTAATATAAAATCTTGAATAAAAATAAAATCAATTCATTTTAGAAATTTTCACCTATTTAATATTTCGCAAGCATAACAACGTTATTATTATATCATGATTATAAACAGCTAGCACAATTAAATTTAATCACAGATTAAATTAAATATAACATGTAAGAATAAACGTAAAAATAAGCGTCAGAAGAAAATAAAATCCTTACAACTTCTCGACGCTATTCCCGTTGCTAGAAAAGCTTCAAGCGCAAATTGAACTTCCATTTATTGAATCAAAAATCTAAAATATTACAAAAACATAACTAGTTCTTCCCTAAAAAGGGAAGAACTCTAAAACTAAGAGAAACTAGCTAAAACATAAGAAAAACTAGCTAAAACATAAGAAAAACTAAGAAAAACTAAAAAACTAAGAAATGGAGAGAAAGAAAGAAGAGAGAAGTGTGGTTTTGAGGTGTGTTTTGAAGTGAATGGAAGGGGGGTATTTATAGGTGAGGATGGAGAGAAAAAATGAGTAAAAAAATGCGAAAAAAAAAATAAAAAATAAAAAACGTGTAGTGGACATCTTTGAGAGTCATCAATGACGTCATCATGATCGCATAAGGGCTGCAAGTACACGTGAAAAATGGGTCAAAAACGTTATTGGTTACGCTACTGGCTACAGCATGATACTGGCTTGTCTGTGACTAAGCTTGTGAACAGTCATTACAGCTGTGTATGAGCGACAAGTATGTTGGCATGCATCAACTCAATGTGCTGTGTATACATTGTGTTGGTAAATGTGGACATAAGCCAGCAGTGGTAAGGGCCAAAAGCCAATTTGGGAACTGTACTGGCTGTGTATGCGATTTTCCGTCTTTTGACATTTTTGACCTTTTCGACCCATTTTGTCCAATTTTTCCATGTTTGTTGACCTTTTTCCACTTATTTATTAATTTATTTGTGATGTATTGCTTCAAGTATTCTTCTTTGAGTCTTTACATTGCGTTTTTAGGCCAAAATTCCTGAAAAACAATAAAAATTCCCGTGATTCCTAAAAAGACAAATTTATATAAATATATGATAAAACATATAAATATATATATTTTTAATCAATTAATGTGCATAAAATCATGGTTATTTTAGTGCTTTTTGAGCACTCATCAGGGATAATATGGAATTGAGTGGCACATCTTGATATTGTACCTGAGGGCTAACTCTTTAATGTTACGACCTATAAATTGTCTCATGTTATCGGTGATGTGCTCCTTGGGTAGATTGAAGTGACAAATTATAGACTTCCATATAAATCAAATCACCTCTTCTTCTCATATTATTCCCAACGGTTCATCCTCAACCCATTTTGAAAAGTAATATGTGGCCAATAGTAGAAACTTCTTTTGATTCTTAACTGGGGATAAGGGTTCCATTATGTCAAGCCCCTATTTTTAAAAGGCTAAGGACTCACCACCCCTGTCATGGTGTTTGGAGGCGTGTGTGACAATGGGGCGAATCTTTGGCACTTATCGCATTTCTTGGTGTATTTTGTACAATCTTCCAGCATAGTGAGCCAATAATAACCTACCTCATAATCCTTTATGATAGCGTCATTTCACCTGAATGAGAGCTGCACTTCCTCTCATGTGCTTTAAACATCAATCTTCCAGCTTCTTGTCTATGCATAAGAGATTGGGTCTAAGTGCGATTCTTATATTTAACTTACCTTCTTTAATCATGTATCGACCTACCTTGGCCTTGATTTCCTTTGCAAGCTTATGATCCTCAGGTAGGTCTTCCCTTTCCAAGAAGTTAGAGAATGGGGTGAACCATAGATTGGTAGAAGCATCCACACATCTAACTATTACTTTGCCTTCCTCCAAACTTTCTTCTCCCAAGATCATTACCAATACTATTCAGTTGTGTTTGGTCTCTCGCATCGATGCGAAAGTGCCTAAAGCATCGGCATGACCATTCTCATTTCGAGCAATTTACTTGATCTCAAACTTGAAAAATTTTGAGCACTCTTTCTTTATCCTCTCTAGATACCTCTTCATCTTTCCATCCTTAGCTTCAAATGTACCTAAGAACTGGTTGACCACTATTCTAGAATCACTATGCAAGATGATCTTATTTGCCTCTAGATTTTTCAATGTCATGGCTTCAAATATGTCCACTCATACTCCACGACATTATTAGTTTCCTAGAAATCAAGTCTGGTAGCATAGTTAAAACAATTATTGTCGTGATCAATTATGACCACCCCTAGCGCGGCACCCTTGAATTTGTGTGCTCCATCAATGAATACTTGCTAGTTTGGTCTCTCTTTTTGATCCACCCCACATACTTTATTTTTCCCCTTATTGCTAAAGACTTCTAATGTCTCACTGAATTCAGCCACAAACTCAGCCACTATTTTTCCCTCGATGGTTTTTATAGCCTATATTTAATGTCATACTCTCCCAATTATATGGAAATCTATGCCAGTCTTCCTAGTACTTTTGGCCTCATCAGTATGCTTTTCAATGGTAGGGAGGTAAGTACTACCACTATGTGTGAGCCAAAGTAATGCCTGAGCTTCCATGTGCTGCCTTTGAGAGAAAAGGCCAACTTTTTTAGGGTTGGGTATCTACTTTGAGCATCTGTTATGATTTGACTAACATAGTAAATAACGTGATATACTTTGTCTCTTTCGGCTAGGAGCACGGTGTTGCAAGTCTAGGGAGCTACTACCAAATATAAGTGACATATATCACTAGGGAGAGAGCTGACCAAGACAAGGGGTTGCTCAGATATTTCTTGATTTTTTCAAAGGCCCAATCATAGTCTTTGTTCCAAAAAACTAATGTGTTTTTTCTCAGTATTTTGAAGAATGGTAAACATTTGTCTGTACATTTGGAGATGAACTTATTTAGTGCCATTATTTTTCTATTGAGCTATTGGATCCCTTTCAAGTTTTTGGGTGGCCTCATATTCACCAAGACATGTATCTTGTCCACATATGCCTCCAAGTTTCTCCCTAGTTGATCTATAAACATTTTGTTGATGAGGTACTGATATGTGACACCCGTATTCTTCATCCCAAATGGCATTCGGGTATAATAGAAGGTCCTTTGGTAATTAAGGATGTTTTTCCCTAATATTTGGGTGAATTCTGATATGATGGTATCGACAATATGCATCCAAGAAACTCATCAGTCCAAAACTAGCGGTAGTATCAACAAGTTGATAAATGCTTGAGAAGGGGAAGCAATATTTGGGGCAGGCCTCGTTCAAGTCTATGAAGGCCACACATATGCAGGATAAACCACATGCCTTTTTTACCAATACCATATTTGACAACCAAGTAGGGTAGCTGACTTCCCTTATAACTTATGTTTCTCTGAGGGTGGCGACCTAATTTTTAATCACTTCATTCTTATCCCTTAAGTATTTTCTCTTCCTTTGTTGGATAGGTCTAGCCTCTAGGTCAATCCCATGCATGTCTGTCAAGGTCCATACAAAGACGTCAGAATTTTCTCTGAGGAAATGTGAAAGTTTATCCTCCATCTCTACTGTTAAGTTTGCACTTAGCTTTAAAGGATGGTCCTCACCCTTACCCTTTATTGATAGGTTTTGCATCTCATTTAAATTGACACATCTCACCAAAATTTTACCACTTGACCTCCTTTGAGGGAGGCCCTACGATGACCTTCTCTTGATCTCCCTTTATCTCTTTCATGCCCTCATTAGTAGGGAATTTGATCACTTCGTGGAAGGTGGATGGGACTGCCTTCATTTTGTGTATCAATGGCCTATCCAAGATGGAATTGTAGTGAGTTAGGACATCAATAATCAAAAAATTAGTCATCACTATTGACCCTCTATCCATAACGGGTAACACCACGGTTCCTACAGCATAGGCGGTGTAGTTGTTGAATCCTACCAAGGGTAGTTCTATCCTTATAATGTATGTCTCTTTCACCCTTAGGGCTCTTGTGGTAGATAGAAAAAGAAGATCCACTTAGCTTCCTATGTCAATCATGATCCTGCATACATCGTAGGATCCAATTCTCAAATTGATCACTAAGGGGTCTTCATGATGGGATGAGATCTCGTCCTCGTCAGTGAAAATAATCTTCATAGAAGACCTTATCTTTTCCAAGGTGTACACATGTAAGGCATGACGCATCTACCTAGAAAACCTTTTCGTGAATTATTTGAGACCCCACTAATTCTAGGCTCTCCATGTATGGTATAGATAGTTCTGACGTAGGGCTCGTTTTAGGGGTCTGATGAACAAAATGAGGGATAATATCGATTTCGTAAATATTTATCTATTTTAAATTTTATTAATTCTTGCAAGTGTATGAATCATTTATAGAAATGATAAGTATACTCCCAAGGTCGATTCAAGGAAGTAATATTGTGTGGCTTTTAAGTATTATTCAAATTTTAAAAAACAAAATTAAACCTAAACATTTTGTCACAATGATTTGTTTTTTGAAAAAACTAATATAATGCATAAAGATAAAGATATAGATGGATTCAACAAATACTTATACAATTTAATGCATTCATAAATATTTGAGAATAATGGATATAATACTTCAGTAACTATGATTTCTCATATTATATAGGTTATTAAATATATAAATTGATATTTATTGATTTTTTCTTTTTAGTATAAAAGTGTCATTAGACGAGGCTCAAAATTTTTTGTTTAATATTAATTAACTAATATCATCATACGGGGCCTATTAATTAATTAAGTATTAAATTTCAACTTTATTTATAATAAAATAGCAAACTATCTAATCATAACTTTAGTTGGAGTTAGTTAATTAGAATTTATTCAAAGTGTCCAAATTAAACTTAACATTTTAACTATCTGAAAAATAACTTTCAGGTTTTAAAACCATTTAAGAATATATGTTGTCAATACATTTTGCAAATAATAATTCTATGTAAAAAACCTTTGAAATAGAGATTTGTTCTAAATATCCAAATAATTAAATCTAAAATAAAAGAGTATTACTCCAAATTAAGTCTAGGTAATTAAATCTTAATTTTAACTCTCATATTAAGTTTGTTATTAAGAGTAATGTACTCCTTCAAATAACACTTTATAAAAATCTTGAATAAAAATAAAATCAATTTATTTTAAGAAAATGTTTTACCTATTTAGTAGTTTACAAGCATAACAACGTTATTATTATATCATATTCACTATCAGCCAGACATATTATAATTGATCATAGACAAATCAAGAATGACATAGAAGAAGCAACATAGATATATAGACTGTAAAAGGAATATAAGTAATACCTTAACAATATCCTTACAGAACTTTGAAGAGTTGATTCTAAAATTGGAAAAACTCAGATAATAATTGCACTCTAGAATTTGTTGAATCAAAAACTAGAAACTACTAAAATATAAACATATTCTTCCTCAAAATTGAGGGAAGAAATAAATAAATTCTAAAAGCTAAAAATATAAAAATCTATAGTAAAGAGGGAGAGAAAGTTATTGAAAATGCAACTTGGAAGCTTATTTTCTTGGTATACAAGGGTTCCTATTTATAGAAAAGCATGTGAGAAAATTTTTTGTTTTTATTGCGGCGCGATTGGATCGCAACTAAATTTTTGACCAATTCAAACCTCCTTGTGCCGTGGCATACAATTATTTATTTATTTATTTTCCATTATGTCTTTTCTTCACTTTGGATAATATAAAATAAATGATATTCATTTAAGCTCCAAAAAGTGTAATAAACATGCTTCAAGTATTTTTCTTTATTTTACTAGTTTTATATTAAAATACCTACAAAACACTACAATATACCTATTAATCTGAACAAATAGATTTGTCTAAAATATAATAGAATAAAACAAATACAAATCTAGTTTATTAATTAAATGACATTAAAACATGGTATATTTAGTGCTTTTTAAGCACTCATTAGGGTCTCTCCCACTGTTTGATGGTGTGGGCAATTTTGGTGCCTATTGCTTATTTTGATTTACTCCCCTTTCACCATTTCTTCCTACAATGTCCTTCAAATACCCTATGGCCAATAGCTCCTCTATTTATTTTTTAAGGTTTTTGTAGTCTCTTGTCTCATGACCCACATCTTTGTACAAGGTGTATCATTTAGTTATGTCCCTAAGTGGAGACTTTATCTTTAGAGGCCATCTGACATTTGGCTCCCCCTCTATTCTTAATACAGCCTGGGCCAAATTCATTCTCAATGGAGGTCCTCTAAAAGCTAAGAGTGACCTATCTCATGGCCCTCTATTGTTTAACCATTGTCTCATTCCTTTGTTATTTAGCGCAAAATGCTTGTTACTATTGATCCCATTGATTTGATTTCCCCTTTCAGGACTTATCTACTCTTTTCTTTCTCTGGCATGACATCCACATCGACTCGATGACCCTTAATAAAGCTTAGCTCTCTTTCAAGATCGACGGATTTCCTTGCTTCTCCATATGCATGCTCCAAAGCATGAGAAACTGTCTTGGTGAACTCTACGAATAGGTCATAGTTCTTTAGTAGGCCACGTCTAAAGGCTTCTATAGTGATAGAGCTAGGATAGTCAAAGATTTCTAACTTTTTCTCCCTAAATCATTTCATAAATTCCTCGATAGACTCACCCCTATCTTGAATAATTGAGAAGATATGGTGTGACTCTTTCCTTAGAGGCTTGTTATAGGTGTAGTTAATGATGAACAACCAGAAAAACTGTGAGAAAAGGTTATGGTGTAGGGTGCTAGGTTGTTGAACCACTTATAAATGCCATCACAAAGGGTAGCAACCAATATTTTGCACATCATTGCATCTCTTTTTTCCTATGTAAGACTCATAGGGGCCATGGCCGTCTTGAAATTTTGTATATGCATGACAAGGTCTTTAGTTCCCCAAGTAATAAGGGCATTTAGAATCATTGAACTCGACTGGTGGTTCATCATTTTCTATCTCATCGGAGAATGGGGAGACATAGAGTTTCTTGTAGTCCCTATCCACATCACAAGGGACCTTACCCTTCTCATTCCTTAAATTGGCCATTCTCAATGCCTGGTCTTGCTTTTTGTTAGCTTCCTCCAATGCTTGAAATCGTGCCTCCTAGTTTTTCCTCTCCTACAACCACTGCTATTTGCTAGGTCTCGTTGAGCTAGAAAGAGGGTTCCTTTTACATTCCTATTTGCCCTGATTTGGCTTGCGGGCAACATGTTCTAGCATATTTCCATCGATTAAGCTGAGGTTTTGATCCTAAGAGGGTCCCCCATATGATTGTGAGCTCATGAACTTTTTTTCCTACCTGATCAACTTGAGGTCTCTTCTTAACTCAAGGAGTTTATGGGTTAACTCTTGTTGAGTGATAGTCTCTACTTTGGCCTCATTATGGATGGGTGAGGCATTATATGCTGTTGTTATGGCCTTCTTGTTTTTTGTTCTTAATTGTCCTTTAGTACGCATTCCTACTATGGTGATAAGTAACATATGGTGTTTAGTCTCTTAAATCTCTCTCGGAATTTGGGGTGAATCCTAGAAGGTATAGGGTTAGAAGTTAAAGCTCAACCTCAAAATCTAGGCCCTATAGTGGGCGCCAAAATGTTGGGATTAGTTTTATTTTTAGTGAGTGAACTTAGAAAGAAGTTAAAGAAATTAGTTGAATGTGTGGATTCCTTATAAGGTCCATCTATTTATAGAACATTATATGTACAAATGTTGATTACATAGGATGTACACATACATGGGATGTCAAAGGGGTACAAATGGTAAAAAGTGACACATTTTATGGTTTGAGGTCGAGCTAGTGGTCGACCTTATATGTAGCATGGTTCCTTGGGACGTGTCTCTCTTTTGTTGGTACATTGTGAATGCGTGGTTAGGTAGGTAATTTGGGATGACCCATCTTACTACTCGGACTATTGACTAGGCTTGAATTATTAGATGGGTTGGGCTCCTGGTCGGTCCATACGTCTAAACACAAACTACTAAGGATCGCAAATGCATTTACTACATAAGAATAGAGAAAATGAAGATATGTTATCATCTAAGTCATCAAAAGGACTATTGGTAGAAAAAATAAAGAAGAATTAAGATGTAGAATACACATCTTCAGTCAGCATATCATGCCAAGGAAATGAAAGCCTTAAATCCGAAAGCCAAATACAAAAAGTTAGGAAAATTATTAAAGTAGAGGTAAAACAATGATTTTAAACAAAGATTCTTTATCATATAAAAGGAATCCTTACTTTCATTAGTTAGATACAGCTTCAATGATAAAAATATATTTATTCTAAAAATTATTCATCTAGCAATTATATATCTAGAAACTACAAGCGGCTAACAATCTCTTTAAGGTTTATAGTTGGCTTTTAGAATTATAATAATAATTATTAGTATTATAAATAAAATGAAGTACAGTCAGTCTTTTTCTATTATGTAGTAAGTTTAATTTGGACAGTACTATATCATATACCGATGCAAAGGCTTCTACATTATCAAGAGGGTATTAAGGCTTGAGCAAGATGAGACATAACAAGTATAACAAAAAAAAAATGACCAACATAAGAAAAAATCGTGGTAGATCCATTAAATTTGAGTATGATATTTATAATTTTATATCAATTAAAGGTCTTGATTAATTAAATATATGCTTATAATATTTATAAAACTAATAAATAAGAAAACAAGTACAAAAAATCTAGCTATAAGTCTATATAAAAATATATATAAGAAAATTATAAAGATAAAATAATGTTTTGATGAGAAATTTAAAGGTTTTCCTTTAAATAATAATTTGCAAGAAATAACAACTAGCATCATAAAACAATTAATAACAACTTAGTATCAAAGTCATAGAAAAAAATACATCATTGAATAGAAAATTAAAATCGTTAATTATACAAAAATATTAGTGATATTAATTATAAATCTCACGGGCATTAAAGCTTTTCTTAAAGTCTTATGGATATAAGTGAAAATACACTAAACCTTAGGAACATTAGTGATAAAATTCCAATATCCAAGAGTGCTCGTAAAAATGTATACACCTTATACTTTTCTTAAGTACTTTTGGTTATGAAATCTGATCGTATCGTATGGTATAAAAATAGTATGGTTATATAGAAATTTAATACGATCAAAGGGTGTAGATCTAAATCATATCGAATAATTAACCTAATTTGTATAAATTTTCAATTATAAATATATATCTTGATTTTTTATTTCATCTCAAATTAAAAATATTAATTTAAGATGTAATAAAAATATAAAAATAAATTAAATATTAATTTAAATAGATTTATCATAAAAAATATTTTAAATATAAATTATTTTATTAAAATATTTATAATCAATTTTGTTCAATTATATTAAAAATTTGTCATTAAATATTATATAATTTAAATATAATACAATTTAATCCAATATAATTATATTTAACCTTATCTTATGATGTTCAACAATCATGCCCCTCGGTCCAATAAAATCATTTATCACTACTAGTTAGAATTACAAAACAAAATCTAGCATCCGGTGTTTAAATGTAACCATAGCCATGAATGCACTCCAATTCTAGCCAACCTCATTTTTCACAATTCTAATAAATGCTTAAAAGAAAAACAGAAAAATCAAAGGATGTTCTTATTAGATAAAACATCACCAAACCTAACAGACCGCTAAGCATACCTTTGGTTTTGAAGGCACAAAATAAAAATTGTATACTTATATAAAAAATTTAATCCAATAGTATATAAGATTATAAGTCTAAATAGTATTTTACTTTTAAGTTTATTTGATATTTTAATTTTAAAATTATGTATTTTTACTTTTTTTATTTGAAATTCAATATTTTTATTTTAAAATATTAGAAAATAATATTAAGGAATAAATTTTTATAAAATAATTATTTTGATAAATAATCAAACTACATGAATAAATTACTTATTCTAAATATAAATAATTTTATTAAAACATTTATTATCAATTTTATCAAATTATATTATACATTTTATTAAGTACAAATTAATCATAAAAAAACTTAATTCAATTTAATTAAATATAATTATATTTAACTTATCCGATCCTACGAATAAAACACGTCAAAATAAGAGTTTATTCGTTATTTCTTAGATACGATGGTACGATACTTTATACCAACACATAATTATTTAGTGCACATATTTTCTTCAAAAGTGTTTCAAATATCTAAAATGTCAAAATTACTATCAATATTATTGACAAGTATCGTAACCATCACTTACTTCATAAGCGATAATAATTTATCACTTGTAATTACTTAAAAATCCCTTTGCAGAGAGTCCTATTTTTAGCTTCTAATTTCTTGTATTTGAAATTAGTTTTTTATTTTCTAATTCATTTATAAAAAGAAAACATAAACTCCTTAGAAACAAAATTTTGTTTTCTTTTTTTTATTTTCTTTTAAGTCACAATAAAAAATGTAAAGAAAATGAATTTGGATATTGGTCTTCAAAACTTCTTGATAAGTTTCAAAAAGCAATAAAATTATGAGTAAATGAAATTGAGTTTCTAATTTAAAAATTTAATTAATTACTAAACATTATTTATTTTGAAAACTTAGGTTTAAAAATTAGAACTTAAAAATGTAATTGAGTACGTAACATGCCTAATGCATTTTGCTACTTGCTTTCAATTAATTTATATTTTTTTGAAAAAATTTCATTTATACTCTTAAGATTTTGATTTTATTCACTAATGTCCTCAATCTTTTTAAAAATAGGCTCTAATACCCTCAACATCTATTAAATCTTTACAAATACCTTTCGTTGGTAACAAAAATTACAATAAACATTAATGTCACATTTTTGAAAAAAACATATTGTAGAATAGAAACATAATGAAAATGACAATGACAATAGAAATGAAATTCAATGTAAGCAATATTATTATTACTATGTGAAATCAAAATAATAATAATAATAATAATAATAATAAAATTTATAAAACTATAAATGAAGAATAATTATAAAATAAGAATTTTTTAACATTTGAAAATATGTTTCTAATGATAAAGAGATTAGACATATTATAAAAGATAATACCAGTTAATAACGATGTTAACTTTTCCATCCGCATACTTTTTCATTTTTTTAATTTTCCATCCATGTATTTTTTCTTTTTTTTCTAAATTACTAAAATATCCTTTAAAAATTATAAACTAATATATATAAAATAAAAATCTACAAAAAGTGAAAAAATACTTAAAAATTAAAATTTTATTTAAATTAAAAGTAATCATAACAAATAACTTATATATTAATTTCTTTCCAAAATCAATAAATCATATTATTTGTTATCTCAGTTAATGTTTTAGAAAATATTTATTATTTTTATATATTATATATATTTTCTCTATTACTACTGAAATTTATTAATTAAAATTTAATTAGGCTAAGAAAAAATTTTAAATTTTTTTTATGATAACTTATGAAAAATTATAAATTTATTTTTTATTTACTTTACATAATTAAAAACCCTTATCATTCGTACAATTTAAAAAAATTGCTTCTTATTTAACAAATAAACTATGTGTTTATAATAATTTAATAATTTATTATAAAATAATATATAATTTATTTTCAATGTTTTTAAACTTTTATAAATTATTTTTTTTTTATTTTATTGCTAATTTTGGTTTTAAATTTCTATTTTTTATCATTCAGTTGGAGGTGTATGTGATTAATTTTAATTAAAATTGATCTTTAATCTTTTAATAAAATAAAAAATGAAAATTAAATAAAATAACATCCCTAAAACTTATCATAATAAAAATATTAACCTTATTGAATAGGGTCCAATGAATAAAGTTTAACATTTAATGAATCTAAATGATCTTATTTTTATTTGAACGAAGTCTCATTAGACGGCATTCATTGTAAAAATATATAAATGACATACAATGGGTGCTATTTTTGTTATTTTTCAAAAAATTAGAAGTTTACAATTTTACTACATGTGATCATTTGGAATAAATAATAATTTTTTTATTGTATGTATTTCAATAAATATCAAAACAATAATTATTTTTTAAAAAAATTAAAAGATATTACAAATGATATGATTTATTGATTTAAGAAATAAATTAATAATATAAGATTATTTATATGTCTATTTTAAATTTAAATAAAATTTAAATTTCTATGTATTTCTTCACTTATTATAGATTTTTATTTTTAGTTATAATAAAAACAATAAATAAATTACTTTATAATTTTTAAAGGGTATTTTAGTAATTTAAAAAAAATAAAAAAGTATGCATATGCAAAGTTAACGATGTTATTAATTAAGATTATTTTTAATAATACATCTAATCTCAATGTCATTAGAAACATTTCTTCAAAGGATATAAGTTGTTACACATAGTGTGTAAATAAAAATCCTAGTTTTTAGGAGCAAATAGTTTGATAAATAAAAATACTAGTAACCGAGTCCTATGGATAGTTAACACAATTTTAACATTGTGCTGATGCAGTTTTATTGCTTTTTTTTGTTTTCTTATAATATCTATAAAGGACAGATTTTCAATTTTAATATTATACAGATTGATTCAATTGTTTCTCTAATATCTAACAATTGGTATCAGAGCCCTTAACATGATCGGCTTGCATATGAAGAATAAATTAAAACCAGAAGTGATTGAGTTGTGAAAAATGTCATAAGGTAGTAGCAGCTATGTGCTCAAGTTCTTTAGGCATTATGATCATTGGACTGAACTGATGGAGAACGTATTTCGTTCCAAGGACTCTTGGAACGTTGTCGATCATGGGGTGATCATGAATGTAGCAGGAGAAAGAAGATTTTTTTCTTCTGTGGTGGCTAAAAAGGGACAACTTACTAAGACTCAATGCAAAACGTATGAAGAAGACAAGTTAAAGGACTTGAAGGCTAAAAACCTTCTCTATGAAGCGATTGACAAATATGTTCTAGAAACGATTCTCGATAGAAGCTCCTTTAAGTCAATTTGGGATTCCATATAACAAAAATTTCAAGGCTCAACGAGAGTTAAGAGGGCACAACTGCAATCATTGCATTGCAATTTCAAAACTCTTTGTATGAAGGAAGGAAAATTTATGAACACATACTTTGCGTGTATTCTGTCTACAACCAGCAAAATGAAAGTGAATGAAGAAAATATGAATGAAACAATAATCACAGAAAAGATTCTACATTCAATGGTATCCAAATTCAATTATGTAGTGTGCTCAATTGAGGAATCAAACAATATGAACACAAAGAGTATTAATGAACTTCAAAGTAGTCTTCTTATGCACGAGCAAAGAATGAAGAGAAAAATTGAGGAAGAACAAGTTCTTAAGATCACTCATGAACACAAAGTAGGAAGAGGAAATGGACACAGTACTATACGAGGTAGAAGTGGAAGAGGAAGAAAAAGCTTCAATAAGGCAACTGTAAAGTGCTATAAATGCCATAAACTAGGATACTTTCAAAATGAGTGTCCCAGTTGGGAGAAAAATGTCAATTATGTTGAGATGAATGAGAAGGATGAGCATCTTCTAATGGCCTATGCTACGCACAAGTTGAAAAAAAAAGATGGAATCTAGTTTCTAGACTCAGGATGCTCCAACCGCATGTCCGGAAACAAATACTAGTTTGTGGAATTTGATGAGCAGTTCAAACATTTAGTAAAATTAGGAAATGATGCAAGGATGTTGGTGGGTAAAGGAAGCATAAAACTTGAAATGGAAGGTTTAACTCAAGTGGTCAGAGATGTGTTTTACATACTTGATCTCAAGAACAACTTATTGAGCATAGGGCAACTTCAAGACCCAGGGTTAGCCATTGTTATTAAAGATGGAACTTGCAAAATATATCATCCTATAAGAGGTCTCATTATGTAAACTCTAATTTCATCCAACAAAATGTTCGTTTTACTGGCCAAGGTGGTTTCTCACAAGTGTCTAATAGTAACTGAAGATGACATAACAGACTTATGGCATCGACTGTATGGTCATGTGAATAACAAAAGTCTCCAAACATTGGCAAGAAAATAGTTCATGAAATGACTACCTCAACTCAAACTGACAAAATAAGAATGCATAATTTGTCAATGGAGGGCTTCAAACAAACTTTAGCTAGTTCATGTTCATTTATGCGATCCAATCACCCCAACTTCAAGCAGCCTCAAGAGGTATCTGCTATGTTTAATTGATGATTTTAGTAGAAAAGCATGGATTTACTTCTTAACTGAGAAAAGTGAAACCTTTTCTATGTTTAAAGTTTTCAAAAATTAGATTGAAAAGGAGTCAAGATGTAGTATATGCTGCTTAAGAACAAATAGGGGAAGGGAATTCACATCTAAGGAGTTTAATTAGTTTTGTGTTGATTATGGAATTAAAAGACAACTGACTGTTGCCTATACTCCTAAACCAAATAGAGTGGAAAATATAAGAATAGAACTGTATTAAACATGGTTTGATGCCTACTTTCAGAAAAGGAGATGTCCAAACTCTTCTAGCCAAAAGCAGTTAGATGGGCTTCACATGTGCTGAATAGGAGTCCAACTATAGCAGTGAAAGGAAAGACTCATGAAGAATGTTAGAGTGGAGAAAAATCGAATGTCGAGTGTTGTGTGTTTTGCAACACACAGAAATCGTGCAAGTATACACGATCACAAGTAATAATATGATAAGTAAAATATCGTTCCCACAGAGATTTGTTACTAGTATGCGTTAATTATTAAAATTATTTCAACCTAATTTTATCCAAAAAGTCGATAATTTGATGCAGTTTGACTAACTAACTTTTATAACAGATTGCAAGAAAATTCTAGGATTACAGTTTCACCAAATTAATCCACTTGAATCATTATATTTTATCTTGATTTATGTTATCGTATTTTAAGTTGTTAACCAAGAACACCTAATTTATCCATATATCTCTTCCGAGCCATCTGACACATCTAGTTAAAATGATTCACTTTATATTCTATGCGAATTAAATTCAACCCGGTTTATTAATTTCTAAGTTCTCGAAAGCAGGTTACGTACAATAAAAGTATATTTCTATCTCTTATGTATATCGTTATTTCATCACTGAGCACACGTAAATGCCTTTTTCAAGTTTATTTAAGTGTCACATGCTCCGGTTAATTAATCTTTCGATAATTAAAAGCATTAAACCTGAGATAAAATAAACAACTTAAAAGCAGTTCCATAAATCATTCAAAAATACTTAATTCAAATTTCATAATTTAAGCTACTGCCTTGCAATCCTAGAACAAATGTATTAGTTAAATAGCGAGAATTTAAAACTACAACACAACAAAAATAAAATATTGCAGAGAAACAAAAATTAAAAGAAAATAGATAAGAAAAAAAACTCTTTCACGATTCCTCAATGAAAAATAAATTTCTTCCCTTTTCTTCTTCTTTGTTGTCTTCTTTCTCTATAATTTCCCTAAGAAAATACACCATAAAATGTTAAATAAACGTTCTGCGTGTTTTGTGTAATACGCAGAGAGGAAAAGAAATAAAAATGGTACAAGAAAGAAAAATTCGCAAGAACTGCGAGATTTCTCCCAAAACTAAGAAAGAAAACAAAAAAAAACAAAAACTCAAAACTAAAAACTCCCTCTAAAAAAAAACGTACAAAAATATATATCCCCCTTTTTAATTCTTTTTTTTTGTTTTTTTTATAAAAAGTGGGGAACAAAAAATGTATGGGGAGCAGCACGCGTGAAAACAATCTGCGCATTTTTGATTTTTTTTCTTTTTTTCTTTTTCCGCATGCCACGTGTCACCATGTGATTCGCTAAGAGAAATACAGTGACACGTGGCCACTTTTCATTGGGTGGTAAGGCCGGTTGCATGAAGAACGCGTCGCACAGGATTTCGTCACGTTGGAAGTGATTAACGGTGGAAGTGGGCACGGTTTCTGCGTTTTTATTTCACGCAGAATACATGCCACGTGTCATCATCTTATTCGTGTGGAATATTTATGAGACACGTGGCCACTCAGCCCTCCGTTGATACACGAGGGTGCACGCGGCTTGGATGTACCACGTCACACTGGATTTGTTGTAGACGAGCGGCTCGGTGCGCGACAACTTGGTTCAACGCGGCTTCCAGTACTGGACCGTTCATCTTCATCGTCAGCGGCGATCGATGTGCCTCGAGGGAATCTGCGCGGCCGACATGTGGGTCCGCACTGCGCACGCCCGGTCTACGCGGCGGTGGGCATGCGCACCTGGAGTCTACGAACGAAGAACTCTGTACCCACTTCTCGTGGTGGGTTTTGATCTACACGCGCGAATCTCGACATTGTCTTATCGATCGAACGGTCCACGTTGCATGTTTGGAATAGGGCGCGTGGCCTGCATCTCACACTGAGAAAAATTAAACTTTTTATTAATTATATTTTCACCTGAAATTTAATTCAAATTACATTTTAAACTTTCTTAAATTACCAGTTAAGCCACTTTGCTAATTTTAAATTAAATTTTTAAACTTTTAATAATTAAAATTAAGCCCAAATTTAACTTAAATTATATTTTTGATTTATAAAAATTGAAATTAATAAAGCATATTATCTGAAAGTATAATTGTGAACAGAAATATGAAATTAAGTACATTTCGTCTGATTATTTAATTTTATTAAAAATGTATTTTTAGCACATAAAAGGAAAATATTAATTTATTTAACAAAAATACACTAAATATTTAAAGAACATAGCAATTATCATTACTAAAATTGATGAAAATAACTATATAAAATACAGTTATTATCGAGTACTTTAGGATTTTTGGGTGCATTGCTAATGTACACATTCCTGATAAAGGAAGGAAAACACTAAATGATAAAATCCAAAAATGTATAGTCCTTGGTATCAATGAGGAATCAAAGGCATATCGGTTGTATGATCCTTTAACTAAAAAGGTGATTATTATTAGGGATGTAGTGTTTGAAGAAGACAAAAGTTGGAATTAGGGGATGAGTGAAGAGGACACAAAACATGATGTCTTTACCTAGACAGACAGTGATGATGGGGAGATAAGTGGCTATGACGAGGAAGAGGAAACTGAAAATGTAGAAGAACCAATTGAAGATATAGAGGAACTAACAGAGGAAGATGATGTGGAAACAGAAGCTTCTAGCACCACATCATAAGTATGAATCAAAAGAGCACCATGATGGATGAAAGACTATGCTACTAGTTTTCATCTCTCTGAGGAGTTACATTTGGCTTATTTCATGATACACGATGATCCTGTGTGCTTCAATGAAGTAGTAAAAAAAAGGAAATGGAGGGAAGCAATGGATTTGGAAATAGAGGCTATAGAAAAGAATGAGACATAAGAGCTTGTAAGCCTACCAAAAGGAACAAACAAAATTGGTGTTAAGTGGATCTTCAAAACAAAACTAAATGAAAAGGGAGAAGTAGATAAGTGCAAAGCATGACTAGTGGTCAAGGGTTATGCATAGAGGCGTGGGATTAATTGTAGTGAGATTTTTGCACCAGTGGCTCGCTGAGACACTATAAGACTGATCCTAGCTTTAGTTGCACAAAAGGGTTGGAAGAGTCAAAAGTGCTTTCCTTCATGGAAATTTGGAAGAAGTAGTGTATGTGGAGCAGCCAGAAGGCTAAGTTCACAAAGGAGAAGAGCAAAAAGTTCTAAGTGTCAAGAAAGCTCTCTATAGATTGAAACAAGCTCCAAGGGCTTGGTTTATTATAATCGAGGGGTATTTTTTGAAAGAAAGGTTTAAGAAATTCATTCATGAGCACACATTGTTCCTGAAAAATGGAGATAAAGGTAAAATTATAATCGTCAGCCTATATGTGGATGATCTAATCTACACAGGGAATAATGTGGAACTATGCAAAAGGGTCAAGGAATCAATGTAGACTCAACCATGTTTAAACATCTAGTTGGTAGCCTAATGTATCTAATGGCTACAAGACCAGATATTATGCTTGTTGTCTATCTCATAAGAAGGTACATGGTAGACCCAAAAACATTTCACATGGCAGAAGCAAAATGACCTCTCAGATATGTGAAGGGGATTGTAAATTTGGGTATATTCTATAGCAGAAGTACTGATATTCTGGGAGTACCCCAAAAGAAAAATTTATAAGAAAATTTCAAAGCCTATACTGACAGTAATTATGCTGGAGATATAGAAGACAGAAGAAGCACTTTTGATTATGTGTTTCTTCTAAGTGGTGGTGCAGTAGCATGGAGCTCGAGGAAGCAATCAATGGTGACACTCTCCACAACTGAAGCAGAATAGTTGCTACAACAACATATGCATGCCAAAGCATTTGGATGAAGAAAATTCTTAACAGCCTCGATGTTCTTTCATGTTAATGTGTGAAGATTTCATGTAACAGCAATTTATCCACCAAATTATCCAAAAATCTAGTTCTGCATGGAAGAACTAAACATATTGATGTAAGATTTCATTTCTTACATGATCTTGTCAAAGAAGGTGCAGTGGAATTGGTCCATTGTGGAATAAATGAGCAGCTAGCAGATATCATGACAAAGCTACTGAAGTTATAGACTTTTTTAAAGTTGCGTGATCAGCTGGATGTTCGAAGCATTAAAGATTAAACTGTCTTACTTTCAGTAAGTGCAATTTAGGAGAGGAATTGTTACACGTAGTGTGCAAATAAAACTCCTGGTTTTCAGGAGCAAACAATTTGATAATTAAAGATAGGTTCTCGATCAACTAGTGACCGAGTCCTATGGATAATTAGTACAATTTTAACATTGTGTAGAGGCCGTTTTATTGTTCATTTTTTTTTGTTTTCTTATAATGTTCATAAAAGGGCAGATTTTCGGTTTTAATATTATGCAAATTGATTCAATTGTTTCTCTAATATCTAATATGTAACATAAGCATTATGAATAAAAAGCAAATCTCGGAGACATTCTTGATATTTTTCTTTAAAAAACTTTGATACTAATGCTTACTACAACGTATGTTACTCATGAGAAATATTTATAAAGATTCAATAAATATTAAAGATATAAGAACCTACTTTTATAAAATTAAGATTGAAACCTCAAAATTATTATTGAAAATTTCCCTATTTTTTCATACGGCTGTTACGTGATACCTTATGTATTCTATAAGGTGAGTTCATTCTATATGAATTACTCAGTTTGTTAAAATCAATCACACTTGTTAAAATTATTTTAAAAATAAATTTTTATTTTTATAATGATATAATGATGTAATATTTATAAAGAGAGATCTAAAAGAAATTAAGATAGCTAATTTCTAATAAATAATAGAAAGGGGATTGCTTTATTTTTTTTTTTCCTTTTATTATTTGTTTTAAACATAAAATAAAATATATTACAAGTTAAATTGGAAAAGAAGAAAGTGAACTATATGGTTTTGATATATGCAAGGAATTTTTGGTATATATAAATTATATATTAATTATCGATTGAATATAAAATTAGAGATATAAGATGATAAAATAATTGTGTAAATATTTACTAAAAGTAGACTAATTAAATTATGTAATGTGAATTAACGTACTCATCGAATTTTAAAACAAAAAAAATTCCTTTTAATTTTTTTTTTTTTGCTATTATGAGTTTTATTTTGTTTACTCCTCCTGACTCTTTTTTTTTAAATAAAAATTATATTAAAATTAAAATTAATCAAAATATAATTTTGTTGAATACATCGTACAAATATTAATTATACAACATGATAAAATAATAAAAAAACAAAATTAGCAAATACCAATTAACTCATCTAACTAACATATTATTATTTAACATGTTAGCATGGACGACACAAATAGGACACAATAGGACATAATACGAACAAACTAAATGTGCCAATTTGTTTTTGTTAAAACAGACCTTCAAAGCAAAAGAATCAATCGACTCTTAAACACATAAATAAGTGTACTATTCAACACTTTACTCTTTTAGTATCGAGAGAGAATGATGTTTAATTATATTTAAATTTTATGTAATTGTTTCATTTATTAAAAACTTAATTGTTTCAATTGAATAAAAATAAATTTGGACTTTCATGTATGTATGAATTCTTATTATTAAATATATTTTTAATCAACAATTTTTTACTACAAAAAAGAATTAAATTTAACATTATTTAAATATATGAGATTTATGGGTGTGAGTATTGGGTTGTAATTGTGCATATTCGAGTTATATAACAAATATATGAGTTTAAATTGTATAAAAAATATAAAAGGAGCATGTGCCACAAAACTTGAAATATATATATATATATATATATAAGAGAGTTGATGAAAGCATATTTATTTGATGATTTTTTGTTTGATAGTTTTATATTTTTATCTCTATCTATACAATATAATAGAAAGGAGAATTGAGTTTTGGTTTGTTTGAAGGCATTATTTGATATTTAATATGTTTGACAAATTTTATTATTTTGCAGAAATAAAGATAGAGAGACAAGTGAGAGTAAATATAAGAATAACTTTTTTATTGTCTTAATACTTTCATTTGTTTTAATCTTATAATAGAGCATACAAATTTATTATTTAATAATCCTAACGTGATAATGATATGATGAAAAATTAACCAAAAAAAAAAAAGAAAGTAAATTTTATTTCATGATACATTTTTCAAAATTTAAAGTTTCTTTGTAATATTAATTTATTGTCTTAAATTTTTTATTTTTATTTTATTTTTTAATAGAACATAAAAATTTATTATTTAAGAATCCTAACATGATATGATTAACAATTAACCATAAAAAAAATTCTTTTATTTTAGGATATATTTCCCAAGATCTAAAGTTTCTTTGTAATATTAATTTATTGTCTTTAAGACTTTAAATCTTTTATTTTTTTATTTTTAATTGAAAATAAATATTACTATTTAGTAGACTATAAAGAAATGATAAAATTGTATAACAATGAAATAAAATGATTTTCTTTTTACATGCATTCTATTTTAGGGTTTATTTCCTTAAATATTAGTTATTTAAATAACAATTATAAAAAAACAAAATTATTTTATTTTATTATACAATATATTTTTCCTAAATATAAAGAATAAAAATTTATTATCTTAAACTTTTGGGGTGTTTTTAATAGAAAATAAAGACTTATTATTTAATATATTCTTATCACGACGAATAATTAAAAAACATATTTTTTGCAAAAAAGGAAAAGAATTTTTTTACATTCAATTTGTTTCATTTTTTTTAAATAAGCTTCATGCTTTCAAAATAAAAATTACATTAATAACATTTAAATTTAAAAATTTTAAAAATATCAAATTATCAAAATTATCATAAAAACTTTAACAACATATCTGTAATACAATACAAGGAGTAAATATTTTGTCAAGCATTCCTCGTTAACTCTTTTTTATCTCCATTTAAGTTTGGCTCTTTTAGTTGACATTATAATAAATCTTCACTAAAATTTGATATTTGATGACTAAGTTCTTTTAACTTTTGAAGTGCAATAAAATTTCAAATAATAATACTAGATCGAGATTTAGATCTAGAAAAAATTTAACAAAACATATCAAAATGTACCTATCATCATTATGGATTAGATTTAGGTGAATAAATTACCACTAGATTTAAAATATGTGAAATGAAAAAAAAACACACTGTAAAACTTTTGAAATGTATTCAAAATGAAATTAATTAACGATTAATCTACTAGACAAAAAGTTCATTTGTAAATGAAACTTCCTATTTGTTAGAAAAAAAAAAAGAAAATAAGAAGAATGGCTAGTGTTGTTCAGAAGATAGAAAAGAGAGAAATACTTTTTTACAATAAGATAAATTATTTTAGATTTAAAATAGTTTTAATTTTAATTTTTCCAAAATTTTAAATTTTTTTAACATAAATATAAAGTTATTTAAATCATATTATAATATATATATATATATATAAAGTAACTTTTTAAAATATGAATAATAATTATAGATTAAACGCATGCAAATACTTATCCAAACACTATATATAAAAGTGCCAATACATTTTGCTTTTAGAAGTTTTTCTTGTACCATGGAAGGTCAAAATTGCCATTACTAAAAAAGGGAAAAAAACTTTTTTAACTTTAGAGTTTTATTTATTTATTTATTTTTATTTCTATAATACACTAATAAATATAAAAAAATCATATAATAAATATATAATAACTTTTATGAATAAATCGTATTTAGTAATTTTTTATATATTATCTTTACATTATTATCCTTCAATAGTTGCTTTAATCACATAATTTTTTTTTACAATTATAGTTAAATGTTCTTTGCTTATTCCATTAATGAGTCGAGTTATTAATTGGTTTTTGTTTGAGATCATCTTTTAACAAGTAAAACAAACGTTGGTTAATGTATTTTATTTTTAAGCAAAAATAAAATATGTTGTTACATGGTACAAGACAAATGCATCTAAGTATCATAATATCAATAACATACATATATAAATTATTAATCGTATCAAATAATAATTCTAATTAACTTATTTATTATTTAACATGCAATCGTTTTAATATAAATAAAGCTAATCATTTTTCAACAAGCTAAACTTATGCCCTCCTTTCAAAATTATTATTATTTCTATTTATTTACTTAAATAATTTTTAATTCTATTATCTAAATTAAATAGTATAATTTAAAATGATAGCATTTAGATTACAACAATACTACCGGGGTTTGAATCTTGCTACTTTGTATTGCAAATTTTGACTTAACCATTGAGAAACCCAAAGTGATTGAAAAGCATTTATATTCTGTGATTTATTGAAATTATTTAAGAGAATTAAGTTTTAATATTATATTTTTATTTATTTATTTCACAAAATATGTTTTTTAAAATTATGAGTATATTTTGATATATTTTAAGTACTTTGGAATCTAAAAGATATAAATAAAAAAATTAATGTTTAATAGGGACCAAAGTGAAAAGATTTAAAGATTTAGCACCTAAGTTATTAAATGTCAAATTTGAAGAGCCAACATTCAATTTTAGTACCCAAAATAAATTAAACACTTATCAAGAGGCATTATTCAATGGGCGAAGTATGAGCCGCGACACAAGGATCCAAAAAATTCGTTCATGGTGCGACATGATATATTGAATATCATAGCCTATACATCAAAAAATTGGTTGTATGGTCTTCACGAAAGCTATGATTTTTTCCCCACTTTTCCTCTAAACCTACCATTATGAATAGAATCCTTTGGCATTAAGACTCGGCATTACTAAGAGGCATAATTTTTGGAGTTGGAGGCATGGGAGAGCTAGAGGCAATTTTCAATGACCATATTCATAAGTTTTTGCTCACTTGTCTTGTTTGTTCTCACGAATATTACTCTGATCTTGTTATTATCTATGGATGGTTAATTTTCTTTTGATTGTGGATGATTTTAAAGTTCTATATATGATTTACATTTATTAATAAAATCTACAATATTTTATTTTTCTATTTTTTTTATTTGTGTGGTTAATTCAATGCTTTAATGCACTATGAATTTTTTTAATTTTTTAAATATTGGTAAATTAATCTAAATAATTAATTATAAATTATTTTACAACATGAATTAAAAATCAATAAAATTAAACCAAATTTATGAGTTTAATTTGATCTAATTTATTTCTTAAAATTAATTTTTTTTCAAAAATTAACTTTAGAAACCTTATTCTAAATTTTCTATTAGGAAATGTTTGAGTTAAGACTTATTAAAGAAATTGGGACTTTCACCTTATGAATTTCTTCAAGTTGTTATAATAAAAAGAATAGTAATATAGGATAATTTTTTATTAAATTATAATTCATGATAGTAACGGAGAATAATCATTCAATTGTTTTTTCTTCGTATTATTTTAATCTTATCGTTTAATTAAATTACTTTTGATTAATCAATTATTTTTTCTTAATATAAACTAAACCCTTAATTTCATAAACAACATTTAATTTCTAAAATTTTATATGAGAAAGAACTTGGTTTTCTCTATGCACATACACAATATTTCAAGAGAATAAAATAAATGTTAAATTGATTGTTGCATTTGGATTGTATCAATTTTTGGTGTTATTGTCAATTGGGAATTTTTGTTGAATTAATTATTTGTTTACTTTTTATTTACTTTTATTCTTTTATTCAATCTGTTGCTTCTTTTTATCTATTTTTCGGAGTATTAGTTAATGACCTCATAGCATAGTAGTTGAACAAAATCTTCGATCAACCAAAAATTATAATATGAGGTCTAATCCATACATTTCACATATTACTCCACTCCCATCATCTTTTTATCGATCAATGAACAAAAAGGCACTTGAGTAAGCAATTGAGACCAATCTTTCTCCTTCAAGAATAAATTAGTTAAATTAAATCATCTAAGAAACCCTAAAACGAACAAATTAAACACAAATTAAACAATTAAATAATTAAATAAAATAATTATGATCATACATAAAATTATTTGATCCAAATATGCAAGAACCTAATCAAGAAATTATATGAATATAAAATCACAACATCATAAAATAAATAGATTTATTAATCAATTAAACATAACTACATACAGTTTGATAGATTAATTGAAGAACGAGCATAACAAAATATGATTTACATTTTATAAAACATTTTGAAAGAAAAGGCATAAAACAATTAGAAAAATAGAATTAATGTAGTTTTTTAAAATAAAGAGCCTTAGGTTGTTTATATAGGGGAAACAAAACCCTTATGTTAGGTTAAATAACAATTATCATTATATCCATCAAACAAACTATAGAGTAATAATTAATATGGATAAAATGTTAAAGAACATTTTTGGCTTGAGTACACAAAAGGCTTTAAGTTGAAACTCTAATCACTTGATCGATCTAGTTCAAGCTAGAAACCTATTTCAATCAATCCAACAATGATTAAAATAAACCCAAGATCAGGTAGATCAAACACGATCGATTCTCGATTAATCCAGTTTCTTGATCGATCGAATCCAATTTCGATCAATCTATACCAATTTGAAAATCAACCTTAGAGGACATAGATCGTACAATTTTGATCCTTGATCGATCTAACCCTTTGATTAATCAATCAATATATATAGCAAAGTTCCTATGTGTATAATATGTACTCATAAACCTTACAAATCTGATCAAACATCTGAAGGAATTTCATATGGTTTGTTCCAACATGAAACCAAGTGGTACTATTGAGAAACGAGTAAAGTTCAGGACAATCTTATTCTTTTTAATGGACATTGCCAAAGAAGGATATTTCTATTTTACATTCGAGATCATTAATAATTGGAATTAGATGAAACAATTCCTCTTAGAGAAATATTTTCCAACTTCTCAAGTTACTCTCATTCATAAAGAGATTTGTCGTATCCAGTTGTATAACAGAGAAAATTTATATGAGCATTGGAAACATTTCAAGAAACTTTGTGTTGTTTACCCTTATCATCAAATAAATGAGCCACTCTTACTCTAATACTTCTATGATGGATTGATGCCTATGGATAGATGCATGATTGATGCAGCGAGGTATGGATTGTTGCTTGATGAAACTTGTGAGAATGCAAGAAATGTGATTGCAACTATTACTGCAAATAGAGACTAGAATCTTAACTGTGGATAATTGAAGTTGTGGTTATCTAGAATCGGATTATTTTTTCCTAAAAATAATTGTAACTAATAAGGTATGGAATGAAAATGGTTATTGCACTACCAAAAATGTGATTAAACAAAACCAAACATATACTAATATTATTTTTTTATATACATATAATTCATAAAAAATACACTTTTAATAATAAAAAACATAATAAATGAAATAATTAGATTGAATTTTATTTATTATTACTTTTATATTTTTTATTTTTCTTAAAAACATGTGTCAATAGTTAAGAAATAAAAATTAATGTCAATATTTTAAATAACTTAATAGAGTAAATTAAATATATTTTTGAATAAATGTCAAAAAATAAGAAATATAGTTAAACCATGAAAAAACTACTACCCGTTAATAACCAACGGCTATTATCTGAAAATATCCAAAACTGATACATGATGGTTATGATCATTAGCATAACCGTCTCACCCATCCCCATCCCTATTCTTAGCTACAAATGCTCAATAGTTTGACACTAAATCTGATCCACCACTAAAGTTAATGAAGTGAAAATTTATACAAATATTAAGCAAAAATTGAACACCTATACTTCACTTATGCAACAATTAGCAGTAGAACAAGTTAAAGCTTGTAGAATTTACACTAAGATTAGACACCTTATCGATATGTGTCATACTCTTTAAGATCTTAATTTGGAACAAGAAAATACTATAGGAGGCTACAAAAGATAACAAATGCAAATATACAACACCTTCTCCAACACCTACAATGTTAGTTGGAGGAATCATCCAAATTTTAGTTATTTGGAAAAAATCAAGCTACCATCCTTACTAGTCTGCCCAATTTTCCATACCCAAGAAATCAACAACCTTATCAAGTGAGGCCACAAAATCATTGCCCAATTCAAGGAAAGTCTTAAGAGGAATTAATAAGTTCTATAACAACCAACACTGTTCAATTCTAATAAGATTCAATCAAGTTTCGATAAGATACAAATGCTTCTATCAAGAATCATGAGAGACAATTCAACCAATTAACTACTATTGTTGAAATATTAGAAGCATAAGGATTCAACAAACTTCCATCTCAACTTATGGTCAACCCTAAAGAGAATGCTAGTAATTGAAATGTAAATTTATTATTAGAATTATTCTAAGGATATTTATTTTATGTTAATATTTTCATTTATGATTGTATTTATTATTCTTTCTTAAATAAGATTAACATATTTGTATAAATATCCTATTAAGATTAATGAAAAAATTAAACATTTCATATTTAATTTGGAATTCGAGTAAGAAAGAGAAAAACCTATTACTTTAAAGAAAAAACTCCTCCTATCATATCGAAGGAGCACACTAGTTCTTTCTTGGTAACTGAGACTAAATTTGGCAATACATTTATATTTACCAAGATCATACACGATAATTCCTCTTCAATTAATATTCCATTGGATGGAACTAATTATCGTATTTGGTTCAAAATTTTGTAGATGCATATTACTGGGAGTGAAAAAAAATGTTACATTAGTAGAAGAAAATTTTCCTCGAAAATGGATGATCACACTTATGATAAATGGGAAGATGAAGATGCCCTAGTAAAGTTATAACTTATCAATTGACTCACTTTGTTCAGCCTGAAACTACAAAAAGGATGTAGGATGCAGTGAGAAAAAACTACCTCGATGTTTCCAACCCTTCATAAGTATATGAGTTGACAAAGAGATCCTTTTAACTCCAACAAGATGGTTGATCTCTTGTTAAATATTATAATGAATTGAACTCTATTTTCATGGAATTGGATTATCGCCGACTTAATGATATGTCATGTACTATTGATATTGAGAAATTGAGAAAGCATACTACAGAGGATCTAGTTTATATGTTTCTAATTGGTTTGAAATTAAATGTTTTGATTGTGTCATGCATCATTCGTTGTTTATTTATTTTATTTGTATTCCAATTGTATCCACACATTTTAATTCTTTTTTTGAATTTCTAAATGATGCAACTCAATTATTCCATAATAGAGAAAGAACTTTTAACTGTTATTTTTGCTTTTAAATTTTTTTGATCATATCTAATTGGAAGTAAAGTAGTTGATTCTTCTTCGATAAGAATTTTACCATGAAATTAAAGAAAAGATAGGAAGTAAAAACTTAGTTACGAATCACCTTAGTCTACTGATACAAGAATAAAAATATTTTATAAAAAGATAACTTTTTGAATGAGCAACTACTTGCATTGACATCTTTGACTCCTTGGTATGCACATTTAGTGAACTACTTGGTCACTAAGAATATTCCAAAAGATTTATCTCAAGCTCACAAAGCTAAACTCATAAAGATTGTGAAGCAATATGTGTGAGATGATCCATAACTTTGTAAGAATTTCCATGACTAACTAATAAGGAGGTATGTACCCAATACTGAATTAATTTCATTCTAACTTTTTGTCATTCTTATGCATGTAGGGGACACTTTCGAGGAAAACTTATTGCTTCCAAACTCCTAGAGATTGGATTTTATTGGCAAACTTTATTCAACGATGCTTTCATCTTTTGCAAAACATGTGACTATTGTCAACGAACTGGTATTTTAGGCCACAAAAATCAAATGCCGCAAACTCCAATTTTTGTTTAGATCTTTGATGTTTGGTAAATTGATTTCATGGTACCTTTTTCTCTCTTCTCAAAGTGATCTTTATATTTTATTAGTTGTGAATTATGTTTTGAAGTGAGAAGAATCAAAAGCCACCTATATTAATGACTCAAGTGGTTGTAGATTTTGTTAGATCTCACATTTTTTCAAGGTTTAGAATGCCAAGGGCAATAATTGGTGATGGTAAAAATCAGTTCTACAACTGTTTATTTTGGGTAGTTTTGAAAATTTACAACATCACTCACAAAGTTTCTACACCTTATCATCCACAAATAGTGAATAGACTGAAGTATCCAATCGGGAGATCAATTCAATCCATGAAAAAATAGCCGAGTCAAATTAGAAAGATTGGAGTTTATGCCTAGATGATGCTCTTTGGGAATATACAAAGGATTATAAGACACCAATTAAAATGTCACTATTTCAAATAATCTATGATAAACCATGTTACGTTCTCGTTGAATTGAAACATAGAACCTTTTGAGCAATCAAACAATGCAATATGAATATATATGAGACAAGAGAGCAACAAAAATTCATTTAAATAAGCTAGATGAGATTTGAGATTATGCATATGAAAGTTTATGAATTTTCAAATACAAAACTATGGCTTTCCATGACAAAATGATATTGAGAAAGAAGTTTTTCATCGAAGGAAAAATCCTTTTATTTTATTTATGCCTTAAATTTATTTCCTAAAAAATTAGGTTCTTGTTAGGTCGATCATTTTTTTATTACTAATATTTTCCCTTATAGTGCAGTTTAAATCAAAATTCTAAGGACCAAAAAAGAATTCAAGATAAATGACCATCATCGATTGAAGCCATACGATAAGCCACTTATGCTAATTAATATGGAAGAATTGCCTCTAAATGAACCAATAGATTTGGATAGTTAAGAAAGTAAATCATGGCAAGGTCAGACACCAAACTAAGAGTTTAATGGGATGCAACTCATTGGAATTTCTTTAATTTTATTCTATTTTTAAACAATTTTATATGGTTTTTTTTTCTTCTATAGGAATTTGGAAATTTCCCAATTTAGGTTGGGGATGATGCTACATTGTTATTTTCCAAAAAGAAAAAAAAACAACAAATGTGCCGCAACATTGGAGAAGGATTGAGCTCTTGGGTTTTCAATTGGTCAAAGTAGAAAAAAAAGCACACCACGTCATGAAAAAAAGTAAGCCACTTAGCTAAGTTTTTTAGCTAGGAAGGAAATTTATGAAGTGCTCTACAACATGTAAAAGGAAATGTCGTGGTCTCTGTTGCAAAATTCATCTTTTAAAGTGTTTTCTTGTAAACATCTTCACTCAAATCTCACAAATCCAACTCACCCTGCACCTTTTCTCTCTCAAAATCTTCACTTTCTTCCATATTTCTTCAAATTTCTCGAATTCTCTCTAACAATCGAATACTAATAGTTAAGTTTTGACCCCTAATTTTAGGATTCTGCATCAATTTCACTTCATATAGGGTTTTCAAGTTTGAGGTTTTGTCAATTGGAGCTTGATTCTTGTCATTCATGAAAGATTTATTTGTTAGATTAAAGATTTATTTTATTTTTTATTCATTGTCAGATTTTGTTCTTATAAGCGTTATCTGGTGTCATAGAGCTTGTTCGTCTGTGCTTTTATGCAATGTCATAGCTAAATTGGATGCTTAATTGTCTTTGTTGTTGGTACACTTAGCATGTGATCAACTTTTGGATTGATTTAGTATGCTGACTGATGCCAAGTTTTCAAGATTATTTTTCCATTGTGTCTTCATAGATTTTCCACTTGTCCAGTAGAGATATATTTCTGAGATGTTGAGAAAACAAGAAAATCAAATAGAGCAAGAGAATGTTCTGTATATTCAGTGAGTGAAGTTTACAAAGAGGAGAGTCCTCTTATATACACAGAAGAACAGCAAACAAAAGAGAAAAAGGAGGGAAGTTTCTAACAAACTTCATAACAGAAAACTGATTTTAAAAACCTCTAAACAAAATTTCATTCTAACTTTCTTCCTCAAACCAAGCACTCTTCTTTTCCTCCCCCTGCCTGTTGAAGAGGTGAACAAATACTCATTTTCAGCTTGAGTCTATTGAAGAAATGTGATGACAAGGGTTTGGTTAGAATGTCTGCAATTTGATCAGCAGAAGGAACATGCTGAACATGAAGTTGCTTTGAGATAAATTTCTCCCTGACAAAATAAAGATCTAGCTCCACATGTTTGGTCTCGAATGCAGTATAGGATTAGTTGATAAGAAGATGGTGCTGGTGTTGTCACACCAAAGAACATGAGCAATCTTCACATCAAATCTGAGTTCGCTAAAAGAGACTGAAGCCAAACAAATTTTGAAGTAGCATTGGCTAGGCTGCGGTACTCAACTTCAGTAGTGGACCTGGAAATTACATTCTGTTTCTTTGAAGACTAGGAAATTAAACTATCTCCAAGGAAGATACAGTAGCCAAAAGTGGATCTTCTATTATCCAAATCATTTCCCCAATCAGCATCACAGTACCCTATTAGAGACAGATTGTTTTTTTCCTCAAGGTGATTCCTTCATCAGCAATCCTTTTCAGGTACCTGAGGATCCTTTTTACTGCTTTCCAGTGATGATCAAGAGGTTTCTACATGAACTGGCACACATGGTTTACACAATAGGCAATCTCAGGTCGGGTGATGGTGATGTACTGAAGAGCTCCAACAATGCTCCTATATTTAGTAACATTAGGAATTGGATCACCACCTGTAGTAGTGAGTTTCAGACTGCTTACCATAAGAGTAGGTAAAGGATTCGCTTGATCCATTTTTGACTTTTTGAGGAGATCACAAATGTATTTATTTTGAGACAAATGGAGACCTTTATCTGTGGACCAGACTTCAATGCCAAGGAAGTAATTCAATTTTCAAAGATCTTTAAGTGAGAAGAGTTTATTGAGAACTGATATGAAGTTATCTAGTTCGAGTTTCTGACTTCCAACCACTATTATGTCATCAACATAGAAAAGAAGAAAAATGGTTGAGGTGGTAGAGAACTTAAGAAATAAAAAATTGTCTGCTTTAGAGGAGGAGAACCCCATGTGAAAAAGGGTGCCCCTGAATTTTTCAAACCAGGCCATGGGAGCCTGCTTTAGACCATAAAGGGATTTACTGATTTTGCAAACCATGTGAGAAGCTTCTTTGGTTTCAAAACCAGGGGTTGTGCCATATAGACCTCTTCCTTCAAATCTCCATTAAGAAAAGCATTGTTAACATCTAATTGTCTCAAACACCAGCCACAAGAAAGGGCCACAATGAGGACAACTCTGATAGTGGTTGTCTTAACAATAGGTGAAAAAGTCTCATCAAAGTCAAAACCAGGTCTTTGATTGAAACCTTTGGCAACAAGTCTTGCCTTGTACTTAGAAATGGAGCCATCTGGGGTTTTCTTTGACCTTAAACACCCATCTGTAGCCAATGGTTTTCTTGTTAGGAGGCAGTTCAACTAAAGACCATGTCTGATTCCTTGAAGTGCATTGTACTCTTCAAGCATGGCTTCGTTCCATCTGTCGTGAAGAAGGGCATCATGTACTGAAATACAAGTAGGATCTGAAAGATTAGCAAAAAAAACTTTCTTCTTAGAGATGCCATTTTTGGACCATGTAACCATAGAGTGATTAGTGGTAGTAACCTTAGGAGCAACATTGTGAAGGATAGTTTCAGAGACTTCATTGGCTAAGTCTGGATTAGAATGAGAAATAGGTTGATATGAGTTGTTTGAAAAATTATTTTGTGAGATAGAAAGAGGGGATAAGGCCTGATTAACAGGTGTAAGATCTATTTCAGGTGTATTATCTGACATATGACTAGAAAAGTGAGAATTCTGTGGAGTTGGAAGTGGATGACTTGCAACTATAGGTGGAGGAAATATGATAGGAGAGGATGACTCGGAAGTTTGAGAAGTACTATTTTGGAAAGGAAAGATATGTTCATTGAAGATGACATGTCTTGAAACATATATTTTTCCATTGTTATCTAAACATTTGTAACCTTTATGTTTACTGCTATAGCCTAGAAAGGTGCAGGGAATGGACCTAAAATCAAACTTATGAGAATTGTAGGGTCTTAGATGAGGAAAGCATTGACAGCCAAAGACACGAAGGGATTTATAGTCAGGTTTTACCTAAAAGAGAACTTGGAGAGGAGACTTTTGCTGCAGAACTGTAGACGGCAATCTGTTGATAAGAAAAACAACAGTGGAGAGGGCTTTTGGCCAGTAAGTTTTAGGGACAGAGGATTAAGCAAGGAGGGTAAGCCCAAGTTCAGCAACATGTCTATGCTTTCTCTCAACAATACCATTTTGTTGAGAGGTGTGAGGGTAGGAAACTCTGTGAATGATGTCATATTTATCAAGAAAGTTTGAAAAGGATCGAAACTCACCACCCCAATCACTTTGAAAAATCTTGAGTTTTATGTTCAACTGATTTTCTGCTTGTGTTTTGAAATGAATAAAGCAATCTAAAGCTTCATATTTGCGTTTGAGGAAATAAATCCATGTGAATCTTGAAAATACATCTACAAAGGTAATGTAGAATTTGTGGCTAGTGGTAGAAAGAATGGGAAAGGGCCCCCATATGTCAGCTTCCACAAGTTGCAAAGGTGCAGAATAGTAGTTTGAGAAGTAGGAAAAGGGAGTTTATGGATTTTGCCCATTTGACAAGCTGTACAGAAAAAATGTTGCATTTATTCACTAAAAATTGATATTATAATGATTTAAAATTTTGTTAACAATTTGAGAAGATGGATGACCAAGCCTTCTATGCCAAAGATCAACAAATGAAAAGTTTTCTTTGTAAGGAATGGTTTCTGATATGAGAGATTGGAATGAGGGTTGACAGTTCGGACTAGGAGTCTTGGTAGGCAGCAAGAGATCAAACCGGTACAGTTCTTTGTGCAAAGTTCCCTTGAGTAGAAGTTTCTTAGTAACCTGATCTTTGACAAGACAGAAAAAAAGGATGAAATTCAAAGAAAACTCTATTGTCAAGACAGAACTTAGAGACACTAAGAAGATTTTTAGTAATTGAGGGTACATGAAGAATATTATTTAGAGATAAGGAATGAGAGTAGAAAGGGGAAGAGATAGAAGTTTTGCCAATGTGTTCGATTGAGAGACCTTTACCATTTCCCATATGAATTTTCTGAGTTCCATTGTAGTCAGTACCGCATGACAGGTTTTGGATGTCATTGGTCACATAATTGGTGGCCCCAGAATCAGGATACCAATTCTTGTCAGTGACAGTGTTTCTAGTAGTAGCAATTAAGGCTTCAGCAGGGGCTTGATCAAAAGGAGTTTCTTCTTGTGTGTGAGCAAGATTGGCATGGTTCTGAGTGGAATTGTAGTTCTGATTGGAAGAACTTGAGGAGTTATTGCCTTCACTTCCTTGAAAATTCTGATCAAAACGATAGTAACATTTAATGATTGTGTCCAATCTTACCACAGAGTTGGCATTGAGGTCTGCCATTATTGGATCTGCCCCCTCTTCCTCCTTGATGGTTGTTCTGTGAAGTACCATTGTAGCTTTTCATGTTGTTAGCAAGATTCACAGAAAGATCATTAGCAGCAGAGTGTTTTTGTAATATACGACCTTCATGAGACAAAATGAGCGTATTGACATGATGGAGGGTATAAGGGATCTCTCTTGAGCGCAGATGATGGAAACTATGGACTCGTACTCATCCCTTAGGCCATTGAGAAGGGCAAGAATCTGATCAGTATCTGTCATACTATAATTAGCAGCTCCAAGCATGTCAAAGTAGGATTTCATCTTCAAGATATACTCTTTCATAGAAAGATTGTCTTTCTTGAGAAGTTGGATCTTCTTTTTGTAGAACATTACCTTGGTAGTGGATTGAGAACTAAAGAGTTGTTCTATGGTGGTCAAAATCTGTTGAGAGGAAAAACAACCAATCAATTGAGGAAGATAGCTGGTGCTGATCGAGGCAAGAAGCCAAGAAATAAGTAATCTGTCTTGTCTTTGATGGAAGATAAAGGCAAGATTTGATTCTCCATCACGAATTCTAGGTGGAACATTGCAGGTTCCATGGATGAAATCTTCAAGAACATAGCCCAAAATCATATTTTCTACCTGAAATTTCCATATGAGGAAGCTGTCTTCTTCAAGTTTTATTGTGATCAACTGGCTGAGGGGATTGATGATAGATCTCATAGGATCTTCATTGTTAGTCGGGTGAGCACTACCATTGAGTGCAGAGGAATCCGATCCAGCCCCATTGTTAGCATTGTGATTGCTTGTCTTTGCCATGAAGAAGAAGAAGACGCCCAGAAAAGTTTGAGAGAAAAAACCAGTTTGCTCTGATACCAAGATAGATTTCTGAGATGTTGAGGAAACAAAAAATCAAAGAGAGCAAGAGAATGATTTGTATATTCAGTGAGTGAAGTTTACAAAGAGGAGAGTCCTCTTATATACACAGAAGAACAACAAACAAAACAGAAAAATGAGGGAAGTTTCTAACAAACTTCATAACAGAAAACTGATTTTAAAAACCTCTAAACAGAATTTCATTCTAACTAGTAGCCATAGAAATCTTCAAGGAATTATGTACATGATACACATCTCTTTAGAGTTTTATGTACTTATTATAGAATGTCTTCTCAAATACGTATTATAAAAATATATGTACCTTGTATATAATATTGCGAAGATTTATGTAATAGAGTAAGAAAATCCTAAAAACTTATATATCTTGTGAAAATAACAATTTTAATTATATCAATATCACCCCTAATAAAAAAATTTGTTCATCTAAGGTACTTACATTTATTATGATGTGTCATGTTAAAATAGTTTAAAAATTAAAAAATTATTCATTTTTCAAAAACATTATACTACATATTACACTATAGTTATTATAAATGCAAATATATGTAAAAGTTTGTAAGCATTATATTTCTCAAAATGATAAGGACACAAAAATTTGAACTTGTTTTTGTAGGATATTATTCATGTTCTAACACATGTAAATATTATATAAAACAATTCAATTTTTCAATTTTTAAAATAATTTTAACACATTTAAGTTATAAAAGGTACGATGTAAAAATATTTACAAATTTACATTATATTAACATTTTTCTATATACCATAATCATTGTCACATTAGTTAATAAAAACTTTGTTCAGCAATATTAACAATAAAGTTAATTAATTATAATATTAAAAAGGAATCTTAAAGGCACAAATATGCAATCACTTTTGTGCACACATCTTTAATGTTATAATGCGTGTAAATATTACAATTTGATAGATAATTTCATATACTTTGATTATGAGAAGAATAAAAATAATTTTAACAATATCATTACTCTTTTCTTTCTCTTATTCCATTCAATTTATAGTAACATTTATGCACTATATTATGTATGAATTACGAGAATTGTTATATTCAGGAAAAAAAATACTAATGTAAAAACGATCGAATACATTATCCTACAATTTAATGTTTTAAAAATTTTAAACTATAAAAATATTGACTTATATTAACAAAATTTGCTCTTGCTCGCTAACTTAAATAATTTCACCAATTATTAAAAGAAAGAGGAAAGTTAATAACACATCATTTTATTCAAATTAATGATGATGTAATATATTATAGAAATTTAAAATATATATATATATATATATATTTGACAGGATATAAATAATTTATGTTGTTAAAAGTAAATATAAATTTACGTATTATTAATATTTTTGAAAATGGAAATGGAGATTACCATTTCAGCATTTCGATCGAGCACTTCGGCATTTCACCACTCTCAACCCTCTTCAATTTAACACGTCCACAATTGATGTTAATACCAATAGGCCCAACCTTCCAACCTTCAACCACAAATCCCAAACCCGTCTTGGCTTCAACCTTGACCTTCAAATCTCCATTTTTATATCCTTTCTTTAATTTCGTCCCCAACCCATCATTCACCACACAGTTCTTCATCACCGTTTCAACTTTCAAGCTCGTTGTATTCTTCTTCCCTTGCGTGAACTTCTCAATCTCCTTCGTCCCTAACTCCGTCTCTTCCCCACCATCTCTGTTCAAAACCGAAATCGTAACACTAGTCTTCCCATAAATTAATTGCACTTTACTATTTGGGTTTTTAAGCTCGATACGACTTGTCGTACGACAATCGAGATAAGTCCCATCTTGTTTAGCCGTAACATTGAATTGGAGCAACTTGAATGACTCAAGGTGGAAAATTGGCAATTTGGGTTCGTATAAAAGATAGAAAAGACCACCAGCAATCAAAACGACGACGATGAGGATGAGAACGAAGCAGCAGAAGAAGCAACAACATAAACGACAACAACTTCGCCGCCTCTTTTTGGGCTGAAAAGCAGGTGGGATTCCGGCTTTTCGAACCGGCGGTGGTGGTCGGACTACGGGTAAACCGGAAGGTTTATTCGTATTTCTTAAATCCGGAGGTTTCTGTAGCGGTGGTTTACCAACCTCCGCCATATTTCTCAACTTTATTTTTGGCAAAAACGAATCAGAGATAAGGGAAGAGATTAGGGGTTGATTTTCAGTGATTAATTTGGACAAAGATTTGAAGCTTAGAGCAGAGAATGAGAGAATGGGAATTTATGTGAAGGATTGGAATATAAAATAAGTGGGTAGGAATGAAGAGGATAATGGATAGGAAGAACTAAATCTCAGCAAATCAGATCAGTAGAAGAAGCTCATTGTATTTATGGGAAAAATTGAAATCAGAGGAATAAAACAGAGTGAGAGCTAGAAATTGTCTGTTTCTGCACGTCTGGAAATGAACCGCGAGATTCACGTGCGGAGTTTTAGTCTTGGTTGCCGACGTAGCAAACTGCTTTTGACGCGTGTACATGACAACTGTAACGTAATTATTTTCTCTAGCCGTTGGACTGAAGACCCAAAATTTTAGAGAAATTATTTGTAATTTAGTGTATATATATTATATATAAAAGGGGAATAATAGTATAAAAATATATAAAAATTTATTAATTATAAAAAATATATTAAAATTTTTAAAAATAAATGACATGAATATATAAGTATGTATTTTTTTAATTAAATTAATTATAATTTAAAAAATATAAATTTAAACACGATTAATAAATACATAATAACGTAAAACATTACGTAAAAGTATGTTAATGTGTTCTATTTTTTTTATAACTAATAGATTTATAAAAATTTATTAAAAAATTAATATATTTTTATTATAATTAATGTTACATTTTTAATATATATATAAAATATGCTCGATAAAAACAATATATTAGCATATAATATATTTAAGGTTAATGCGTTGAATTTTGTATATATACGTGTATAACAAATTTATTATAATAATAATTAACATAAATATTTTTAGTTAAATATAATTATATATACATTTAATTTTATTTAATAATGTTTTTATATCATATAATTTGATATTTGTTTGTAACACGCCTAGTTTAGTAGAGGGCACAAGATATCTTGGAATATCTACATGGGGTTCAGAGAGTTTCGACGTTGATGTTCAAACTAGTTTCTCACTAGTAGGATGATTATATCCTGACACATATTTATTTTGCTCTTTCTAGTAGGGGTGCTCATAGTCCGATCTGGTCCAATTTTGGGAAAATAATTTAACCGAACTGGACCGTTTGATTTATAAAACCATTTGGTCTGGTTCGATTGATTTAAAAATTAATATAATCGGACCAGACTATTTGAAAAACGGTTTGAATTAATACAAATCATATCGGACCGTTTGATTTATAAAACCATATGGTTCGGTTCGATTCGATCAGGTCCGATTTTCTAGTTTAATCCGATTCGATCTTATTTTTGTACACCCTTACTCCCCAACTCTCAAACCTAGGACCTAATCCTTAAGTAGACATTGGGAAGCAAGCTGATACCATCTCGGTGATGGTACAAATTTACTCTTGGGTTCGAGAGCTGGGAAGAACGAAACAAACATATGTCAGGGTATAACCGTCCTAATAGTTAGGAACTAGTTTGAGTATCAACGCCAAAACTCATTAAGCCTCACATGGATATCCTGGAATGCCTTGATTCCTCTGCTGAACTAGGCGCGATAAAAACAATATTTATTTTAATTTTAAAAATTTTCTTTTAAACTATGCTAATAAATATTATGTTTTTTCCTATCTCTTTATTATTATTATTATTATTATTATTATTATTATTATTGTTATAACAAATTAGCACAATTAAAAGTTTTTATTTAAATTGACTGTATTTAATAAATATTTTATATTATATTATTTCATATTCATTTTAATTTCAAAACTTTTCCTTTAAATTATGTTATTGGAGCAAATTAACATATAAATATTTTGATTTATATACCTATTATTTTTTGATTTATTTTAATGGTTAAATAAAATTAAAAATAATTGATTAATAAATCAATATATATATAATTTAACTTGTTAATTTAATCCACCACGTGATAAATTTTAACTAATAATGTTTATTTTAAATTAATTTTAAAGAATAAAATACTAAATCATTAATATATATATATATAATTAAAGTATAAAGATAAAAAAATATATTAATTATTAATGTAATTTACCCTACTTTATTTGTAATACTACCCATAATTGAAAAATAAACACATAAATATTTACTTTTTATGCAACTAATTCTCATACTTTTAATCAATTTTAAATACATATTTATTAACACATATATTAATAGTATAATAATATAGATTATAATCTTCTTTATTAAATTTTGTTTGAGTTAGATTTGATTTTTATTCTTTTAATTAATTAATTAATTAATTAATTATATATATAATATAATATAATATAAAAAATATATTATTATATTTCATTAACTTGTAATTAACTAGTAAATGAGGTTACAAATAATATAAAAGTTTAAATCTATCTTTTTTAAGAAATATATATTTATAACACTACTTAAAATGTGTAGTTACAAAGATAACAATATTTATACTTAATTTACATATTTTTACTACAACATAAAATTTAGCTCAAACATTAATTCTACATGTTTAATGTAATTCAAATTGAATTTAAATTACTTAGGCTTGTTAATTTTACATTTTATTCAATATTATTATAGTAACATTTTTATTATTATAAATTATAATGATATTATTTAAAATAATTTGATAAATTTCCTAAAAGTACTTTAACCTCTCTAAATTTTAGCATGTAGTAACGACAAGAAGATGTGTATTGTATTTAAGGTTTGAGATGCCAATCTTTATCAAGATATTGAGATATAGTTTTTACAAAAATGTTAAAAATATTATTGTTGTTGACGAATTTAAAAAATCATGAAAACTATGAAAACTCTATCAAAGATATGGTTTTTTTTATAAAACCTTATAAAACATCAAAAAAATCAATTACTTGTATTTTAATCTAATTTTAATTTAATACATGTATTTTTAAATACTTATATATTAAATCAATAAGTTGACCAATTAATTAATTTTTTTTGTAAAATATATTAAAATATTTAAAATAATCAAGTAAACTATTTAATTGTATTAACTATTCTAAATGGATACAAATAAAAAAACTATTGTAAATATGTAAATCTCCACCATATCAAAAACATTTCATTGATATTTTTGATATTTTGTCAATTTCTATTGAATCAATATCTACAATATCTAGGATTTTAGTAGGAAAAAAAGACATTTAAATAGTAATTTATTGATAACGATATTTAAGCAAACAATTATCATATTCTTGACAATTTTGCAAAAATTTAACCAAAATATATGGATATAACATTTCAACGCCAGAATATACAAAATAACGATATTATCGTAATAACAATTATTAATGATGTTGTCGATATTTTCATCATTGATTGTATCCTCATGCTAATGAATCAAGCTACTTTATTATTTATCAATATGATTCCATTTGATTTTATTATATGTTTTTAATTAATAATTTATTAATTATCTTAGTCCAAACATAATTTAGCATCCAAGTGAATAAATTATTTTACAGAATTAAGACAAGACAAGAATGCAAATAATAAAAAAAGGTAAAAATTTAATGTGCTTGAAACTTAGACCACACCACATATTTAAAGGTTATGCTCCCCTCCATTTACACAAAATCTACCAAATGTTTGGGAACGTGTAGAAGTCTAGAAGATAACTAACTACATCCTGAGCTAAGCTAACAAAATTACCTCAAGTTGAATATTATGAATAATCTTCACAAAGGCAAGTTCCCACACAAATTAGTATACAAAGTCATATAGGGAAATTAGTTAAAGAGTTTTTGACACTTGAGTTTTATTATCTCCAAAACTCTAGTTGATGCTAATTTTTGCTCCCAATTCCTACCATCTTGTGATCATAAAAGAATTCGTTGGGACATTCAACTACTACGAGGGTGGTGGCCAAAAGCCTTTTGATCCTTAAGTCAATGTCATGCATCAAGTGAAGAGGTATAAGGGAAGAAGAGAGATTTATCATCTAACATAGGGGTGTTCATTGGATTGAAACCGTTGATTTTATATTCATCCAATCCGATTGGATTGAAACGTCCTAATCTGCAACCGATTTGATTACCTTTCAAATCCGATGCAATCTGATCCGTAACCTATTCAGATTGAATCCGATCAATCCAACCAATAAACTTAATTAACTCTATATTTAGTATTTTTTAATAAAAAATTTAAATTTTCACATAAATCATAACATAAAATTATTTGAGTTAAAAAAAACCTTAAAAAACCAAATAAAAAGGTTAAAATAAGACAAATGGTCAAACCTATATAAAACAAAATAATACAATACCTTAATAATGATTACAATAGTCATTTTAATAAATTTAACAATTCATTCGAACAATAAACAAAAATATAGTTTACAATAATCTAAACCTAAATTAAGTTGATCATTTGATCATTTCACTCTTTAACATCCATTGACCATCTTGAAAATAATCTTGTCTTGAATCTTAAGAGCAATAGCAAAAAACATCGATGTATCATTATCTATTAGCCATAATTTAAAAAAAAATTAGTAAATTGATAACTAAATATATATAAAATAATATATGAAATACATATGAAATAAAATAATAATATATCACACTCAATCAAGGGTTATATACTTAATACCTCCCAACATATCTACAAAATAGAAGACAATAGAAAATGATAAAAATATTAAAACATAAATCATAAGAGAATGATATCAATTAATAATGAAAATTAAAATAATATTACTTGTTTCAATTTCTTCAATATCAAGGGACTCACGAATGTTAATTATTGGTGATGGTCGAATCTAGTTCTAAGTACAAATAATTGCTTGGACAGTTTTTAGGGATAATGAGCTTTTAAAAGAATCAATAACCTTTCCCACGTAGAAAATGCAGACTCAGAAGCTACAGTTGATATAGGCATAGCTAAAACATCTTTGGAAATCTTGGAAAGAACCTTGTATCTAGATGTGTTCACCTTTCACCAACCTAAAAGAATAAAAGACTCATCATCCACATCCTCACATGTCTCACCCAAATATTTATATACTTCAGTTTGATTGTCTATCTTTTTTGCATCTTTGACACGTTTTTTATAACAATCCATTCACAATGAAAATAAATCAATGTTACAACTATCCACTTCTTTTGTGTCTAAAGGTTGTGAGCATGTAGCTTGCACATTTGTAGAATACAAAACTAAATACTGATTAAATATATTATTCAAAGTTTGTCTAAATTTTTCATCATATGACCAACCATAATAGCATCTTCATCACACAAAAGATCCAAACAAATTCTCAAACCTTGTTCGTCTTGAATCAAACAAAGTTGCAATAAATAAAAAATCATTCATCTTTTCTACACCTCCCCAATATTTATTGAACTTTGTTTTCATTTCTTTCGCTATTTTGCTTAACAAAAAATTTGTATTTTCACACCAAAAACTCAATTGGTTGTGTATGAAGCAAATTTGATCCAAAAATAAATTTGAAGTAACATCTATAGAACCAGAAAATCTCAATGTTGCATCATAAAATATTTTCAAAAACCTCACAAATACGTTAGCATTAGACCAATCAAACATATTAGGAGTTTTGCAACTATCATTTCCAATGTTGAACTCTTGTTTAAATATCATATCATCTTCTTCTAAATGCTCAAAAGCCTTCTAAAATCTTATTGCAGCTTCTAACATTAAGTAGGTAGAATTCCATCGTGTTATTACATCCAAACATAAAAGTTTATTAGTATCAATATTTCCTTGCTCCGCAAAATCCTTAAATTTTAACAACCATGAAGGTGATCCTTTGACATATTTCACAACTTCTCTTATCTTACTTATGCTTGAATCATGTTCTTTCAAGCCCTCTTTCATAACCAAATTCAGGATATGAGTTGCACACCTCATATGCATATGTTGATCATCTAGTATTGCACCTCCCCAATTGTTCACTTTTTTACGCAAGTAAGAAACTAATGTATTATTTGAGCTAGCATTATCCACAATAATAGTAAATACCTTATCAATTCCCCAATCTAACAAGCATTGCGCAATTGTTTTCCCAAGAATATCACCTTTATGGCTAGGAACTACACAAAAATTTAAGATTCTTTTTTGGAGTTTCCAATTATCATCGATGAAGTGAGCAATGAGACATATATAATTCAAATTTTGAGTAGAAGTCCATGTGTCAGTGGTTAAACAAACTCTTTGAAATGACTTAGAGAAAAATTCTTTCAATTTATCCTTTTTCCTTTAAGAAAAGACTCAAGCAATCTTGTGTAACACTGGTATAAGAAGGAACTTGGAACCTTGGTTCCAAAACTCTACTATACTTCTTAAATCCTTCATTCTCAACATGACTAAATGGAAATTCATCAACTATAATTATTTATGTAAGTGCAAGCCTACAAGCCTCAATACTAAATGTGTGTGCAACAAGTACACCTTCTTTATTGTTTGTGACATTTTCAAAACCTAGAGTCTTTTGCTTCTTCTCACATCTACCAGGAAATAATTTACATTGTATAGCAATATGAGCATTTAAGTTTGATGTATCAGACTTGCTGGATATATGCATATACTCCCTTGAACAATATTTACACCTCGCCTTGGGATCTAAGCCTTTACCCACTATATCAAAATGTTTCCAAGCAGAAGTTGGAGGTTTAGAAGACTTTCGCTTACCTTTTCCATCATATCTATCTATGAAAGGTTCAATTTTGTCATTCAATGGTAGATCTTTAGTTTCTGGTAGAGCATTTTGTGGATTCTTATCTTGATTTTCAACATCATGGGTAGCGCTTTCACTTTTGGTGGTTACAAGTGGACTATCCGTAGTAAGGGTGTTTTTTTTCATCTAAGATAAAGTGAGACATAATCAACTTAATGCAATACACACACTATGTAGAAAAATAGATGTTACAAAACTGCTATTAGATAAATGAAATAACAAATAAAAGACATGCTTTATGAGAGAAATAAATGAAAATTTTATTTTACTTATGAATTGTAAGACATAACTATTATATGTCAGTTATGAAGATTAATAAATCTAGTAATCAAAAAAAGAAAAGAAATGAGGATAAAAATTTTTAATCAAACAAAAATTCAATTATTTTTCTTGAATGAACTGATCTAGTACTTATATATACCCAAAATGGAAAATTACAAGTTTTAGAAAGAAACCAGTCAAGGTGGTATGCCTTATACCCAAAACCTTACAACTTGAATCTCAGCCTACAATTTCTACTAAAATCTATATAGCACCAGAACCTATTGACCAAGTACCAACCTATCAATACTCAATAGAGTAAATTAACCCTTTTCCCCAATTGGGTTTCATTACTTGGTTTCTCTCTCTAATTGTCTCTCTATTTGTTTTGAAAGAAAAAAAAGTTGAGTAAGGAAAACGTTACAAGAACACATGCAAGATTAAAGGGTTATGATGAGTTTACAAGTGGGTTTTAAACTTTATACTTTTATGCTAAAATCTATTTCATGGTTTTTGCTTGGAAAAAATGTAGGATTACATTATAATGAGAACCAAAAATTCACGTGAAAGATAAAAAAAGAGTAGACTAATGTCAATCTCAATGTTAGAGGCAAACTTCATATTGGTATAACATGGTAAATAGAACAAACTTTCTAGACCTCATCAAATTAAATTATCATAATGTGAATCCTCCAACCAAAAAAATATAGATTAGATAGAAACAGATTTACAGATTTGCAGAATGTAAAGAAGCAGATTTATAGCCAAAGTAATACAATTTCCCATATCTCATAGAATAACAAAATAAATAATAAAAAGCAAAAGTACAACCAAATATTACACATGGAACAAGAGTCACACGGAACTTAGTGGAAGAGTTAGCATGCTTTAGAGGTATCATATCACTAAACTAGTTAATATCACCTAAGCATTCAAGGTCAAAAAATCTAAACATAAATTAAAAAATAAAAGTGAAACCATTAAATCAAAGATCCTTCGTGATATGAAAGTGTCACGAAGGATGCCAACCAAGAAGAATATAAAAAACGCCAAGCCGATGACTAGAATCAGGAAACCTAATGAGGAATAAATCATTTGAAACGACCAGCTAATAAACCAATTTAGATAATGATAATCGTAATCTGAGAGAGGTAACTTACAAATTATTGAGGAGGGAGACAGAATGATGTAGAATGAATAACAAAGAACAAAGAATGGAGAATGGAGAATAGAGAGAGATTAGGTGATGACGAAAAACACAAAGGGCAAATCACTACAGAAGGGAGACTGGATGGAGAGCAATAAGCCAGAGAGAAAAACATAATTAAAAGTTATGCGACAAAAACCTAATTAGAATATATATATTTAATAAATATATATAATTAGTTTCAGTTGGATCGGATGATACATGATGAAATCTGCCATCCGATCCGAACTTAACGGATGAAAAAAATTCCATCCGATCCGATCCGATGGTCGGATCGAAACCTTAAAAAAATTAATGGGTCGGATTGGATCAGATTGATCAGATTAATCGGATGATCAGAGTTTTTGCACACCCTTAATCTAACATTCAATACTAATGATCTCGTTATGTTGGGAGCCATCAATTATAATTTTTGAGTTATAAGTCATACCTAGTAGGTGGAGATGTCTGTATATTTATAGGAAAGAAAGAAAGAGAGATTATCTAGATACTTTGTGTAATTATCCCATTATCTTAATTATCTTTTCCAAACAATTGAGATTATTACAAATATTTATCCTAAAGGGAATACCTAAGTCATATGCTTATCTAATAACTCGTTACTAATTGGATTGGTCTATAAGTCATCCCTATTGATTATGGCCTATCAGATCTTTCCATGTGGCATGTGCTTATTTTACAAGTAATGTTAGCCCCTAAGCTTCATGGAGCTAGATACATGGGTGAGGTCTCTCTGTAGTTCTGTCAATATCGGCGATTTTGGGCTCTTTCAGCCACATTGGTAGTGCTTGGCTAACCATTATGTGTTGTTTCATCTTTTCAATCGACAAAATTCAAGGTTTTCATGATATTTAAGACATGTGTAAGGGTTTCTTTTCTTTATTAGTATTTTTGAATTTTGAATTGATTTCCCAATTAGGGAGTTATGTTGAAGTCAAAATTGATGTTGAAAAGTTAACTTTGGAGTTACAAAGTGTCCTTCATCTTCTTTACTACAGAGTAGGCCTCTTTTGGGAGGTGAGGAAGAAAGACAAACTTTTCAAGTCTTGGTAGAAACTGTCTAAGTGATTGGTTGTTTGAGCATATAATTTTTTTTCTTCATAACATTCCATTTTACCATAAGTGGGAAATTGCATATGGATATTTTCATGCTATTAGGAAACTAGAACACTTTCTTATGCTCACACCTACAATATCGTGTGTAGGTGGTATCGACCAAACTCAAATACAAAGAATGGGAGGATGGACGATCTATGATGAATATGGAATATGCCATAGAGTAAAGGATGTGAGTGGATTAGATAAGGCTAGACATTTCCATGGTTGACTAGCCATGCTTGGTGTTGACTCATTTGGTGAGGCATTGGTCGATGATGGTTTGCTTAGCTGTACCCTAGTTAGTGGCATCTTGTCCAATAATGGTCTGTATGGTGATACCATGTTTGAAAACACTCTGTCTAGTAATGGTCTTGTTGGTATAGTCTCATCTTGCAATCTTAGCTCTATTGACGGCTCCAATCCCTCTAGGCAATGTATCCTTATGGTTATTTCTATGACAACAATCCTGGGATAAAAATGGGATCTATTGATGACATGGCTTCTATTTCCACGAGGATTGAGTAAGTGTAGAGATTCCTAATATAGGTATCCCTTTCTAACACTTAGAACTTTCTTTGAGTAACTCTTTTTCCAACTTGTCCACTTTCGTCTCTTGTAAGGGAGAACCATCATAAATTCATATGGGATTGGACTTATTAAGAAGTCTAGGAAGATAGGATCACATATAAATCATCTTAAGCTATGATAAGAATAGTATCCTAATCTACTTAATAAATTCTTTGCTCGATTTGTACCTAAACTTTGTCCGAAATGTAAACATGTAGTTGAACACTTAGGAAGGAACTTAATGAAAAAATGTGCATAAAGGTGCATCATATAAGGTGTTCGTTCTTTGGGAGGAAATATTTTGTGGTACAACTTGTAAAGGTGGTTGTATCTTCTGGATCTACCAGGTAGGAATCTAGAAGAAACTATCTAATGTTAATAGTGTACTTTTGATTAGTCTTAGAGGTAAGAGATGACTTGGCACTTCCAGAGCTTTTGATCTTGTTTTTTCCATTTCTATAGCATGCTTTCCACTTCCAGTTAGTTTGTACCTTAGTGTAGGGGCATTTCTTACTTAGCTTTTATCTAAGTGTAAAAACTTAATTATTTCCCCTTCTAAATCCTTGGTTTAGATTTTGCACATTTCCCTATGTGGTGAATTTTCTTCCAACAATGATATTTGGCCTTATGGCTTCGTGGATAACTTTCAATTTTACTTGTGTAGCTTGTATAATCGAGGATTAAGCTGTGTATGGATCTTTCTATATTTTTTCTATGTCGATTTCTTTTCATCAAAGCATGGACACTCATTATCTTTTACTTAATTCTTTAATTTTTTTCTTGGAAGCAAAGTACATACTTTCATTACATGATTTATAAGTCCATGTGTTTAAAGTTTCTCTTGAAACCATAGAATCTTTTATATGTGTCCAATCAATTAACACGTCCACAATTTTTCCGATATGGAACAAGTTGGATCTCTTGAGGCACGAGTAAGGATTATTGTGCTCACAAGTTAGGATGAAAGGCATGATAGTAGAGGACATGATATGATTAGTCAAATCATGGTTGGATCGCTCACGATCATGCAAACACGTGGATGTGCAAGAGTTGGTTGTGAGGCGGTGTGAGTGATGTGAAAATTTTAATTCCTTGCAAGTGCACGAATCGCTAGCAAACTAATGATAAGTTACTACAAGGTCGATCTTTAAAGATATTGGCTAGTTGTTTTAAAAAGAAATTATTTTCTAAATTAAATAAAAATAATAATACTAAATATTTTATCAGTTATCGGTTGGTAAAAAAGATTGTAAGTTCTAAATTACTTTACAACTAAAGATTACAAGTAAACTAAACTATAAATGAATTAAGGATGATGGATGAATATGGAAAATTAACCTGTGTGTCCCTTCAAGGAGAAAATAAATTAAATGATTTAAATACAAGTTAGATTTATTAATTTTTTTTATTTTTAAATGAGTAAACCCTCGTGGTTATGGTTAGCTTTCACAATTCTCAATTAATCAATAACTTTTTGGCTTGGATTTGAAATTGATTAATTGAAAAATTAAGAAAAATATATAAACCAAGATAATCTATTAATTAATAACTTATTTTTTTAAAAAGGAGACACTAAAGTCCTTTTTTTATTAAATAAAGAAAACATTACTAGGTGTGATTTGAACTTGAGTCCATGATGATAGGATTTAGGATAAATTAATTGATAAACTTAAGGTAAATGTATATTTTTAGTTATAAAGTAAGATTTGGTCCAAGCAAAGATGATATATCTAATTCTTAGTTCTAAAATATATTCTTTAATTATAAATCAAGGTTTAATCCATCATTGATTTATAATATAAGATTTTAAGAATATGAACAAGATATAAATAAAACTTTTATTTATTCAAATCATAAATTTTTTCTTCCAATTATCAAAATCAATCCTAAAATCTCATATTACAAAATTAATCAATCATAGTTAAATTAATAAAAGTTAATTCAACTATAAAAGACATCAGTTTACAGAGATAAAAATAATATAAAACAATAAAATTATCCCCTCTTGATAAAAATGATTCCTTATCTCTGAATGAGTTGTCACTACCTTATACAAATCCTTGAATCTTCTTTACAATTGGGAGGTTCGCTCTCTCTATATGTTTATGGATGGTGAACAACTATGTGAGCTAATTCTACAAACCAAACTAAAACTATGAATGGTTGATGTAAAAAATGAAAGCTAATTAACCAAAAAACCTAATGTATACTATGGAATGCTTTATATCACACCATCACACAAAGCTAAAACACATTTGCACTGTTCAACCCAAGAAAATCACACCTTAACACACATTTTCTCTTACTATGGCATGAAAAGTTCAACATGTTCAATATGTTTTTGGAAAAGGTGTTCATCATTGCACACTAATTCTTTGCCACAACACGCTTTACTTGTCTTGAATTTGATTGTGCAATTTATATATTGGTTGATTCTTGATGTAAGGCTTACATGCCTTAATCGTTTTAGCTTTTAAGGTGCTATTTGAGTGCTTTAAGTGTTATATCTTTGTGTCTTCACATTATTTATCTCTTTTGAAGCTAAAACACGTAAAATACAACAAAACATACCTATGATTCTGAACAAATTGATTTGTATAAATAATCAAATAAAGTGTTATAATCAAATTAATTCATTCCAAATAAGCATAATAGAATCATGGAATACGAGTACTTTTTAAGCACTTATCACAAACCCTAATAAGCTCCTTGTTAGTTTCTAGCAAGTGAAGCATTCTAAAAATCTAAAACAAAAAATAAATAAATTGAACTATAGTAACCTAAATCATTTTTGTAGATTAAGATAGTTGTATTTAGTGTATGTAACAAGTCTTTAAACCCCTAGGTAGTCCTAGTGGATGAGTTAAAATCTCATGAGGGCTTCTAGGGATGATACTCATAAATATCCTAATATGTAAAAGCTAAAACTAAAAAGATTAATAAGAAAAATAAAAAAAAAATCTACAAAATTTCTTATACTTTCATTTTTTTCTAGTTCATAATTAAAATCTCAAACACAAGTTCATCGAACATCTCAAAGGGTCAAATTTCATCATTTGAATCAGTTACACATCTCAAATTCATGCTTCATTCCTTGGACATATCAATATTGAATCACCTAATGTTAAGAATCCGAATTCACTTTGACTCTAATCCTCACAAGATATACTTTCAATTTCTTATTGATCATATGGGTTCAAGCACTCATCAAAACGTATGCAAATAGAAGTTATGTAAAAAATAAAGTAAAAAGGTTCGCATATGTTTATAAATAAGAGAGGCACCAATGTGCATGACATGGATCTCATGAAAGGAATCAAATGCTAAGATTATAAATATAACATATTACAATATCATACTTCAATCAAAATCATTAAGAAAAAATATCAAGTATATATCTCAAGATAAATGAAAATTCTTTTGATTTCAAGGGTTGATTCCTAATTCTTTTTTGGGTAATAGCCATGTCAATTCTTTGAAGAATTTTGAGTCTTAGAATTTAGTTATACAATTTTTTTCTCTATTTTTTTCTAACAAACCCATGTACATATATGTATCATGGTGATGGCTATTTTAGCTCTCTTTTTTCTTCTTCCAAGGGATCCCCTCCCCCCCCCCCCCCACACACATATATATATATATATAGATGCCAAACATTAATCTTCTTCCAAGGGATCCCCCCCCCCCCCCCCTCACACACACATATATATATAGATGCCAAACATTAATGAAGATAGGTACACACTTTCAACTTTTACTCAATCATTTTATCTAAGCAAAGGAAATAAGTACATCATATTTCATTAGATGATTAAAATCCTAAAATTCAAGGCACAGTCTATAAAAATCATCTAACAATTTGAAATAATAGAAAAAGTGTTTAAAAGAGTAGAAAAAAATCATTACTCAGAATAAAATGATATAGGCTTAATAATATCTCACAAGGTAGTCTCCGCTATTTGATTTTTATACACCAAATATATGTATATCTAAATTTCTACATCCAAGCATGAAACACAAATTATGAATAGAACTAACTCTTATAATAATCCTTAAACATGGTTAAGAAATCAAACAAAAAATACATAGACTCAATTAATCACTATAAATTAACTAAAAGTATGATAATTTTGTATAATTTTATTTTATTTTATTGGAAGTAAATGTCCTAAACAACTAAACAATAGCAAACAAATGTTTAATAAAATTTTAAATGCATAATTTCATAAGTAACTTTTCTTCATGCCCAACATAGAATCTACATTGTTCTCAATATTTTAAATGTAAATCAAATATTAAGAAGAAAAAGAAAAGAAAAGTTACTCACTTGTAATAGCACAATGTGATTAGGTATGTTGATATGGTTACTCTTATTGCATCCATCATCTAACTTAGTTTATTCCACGTAGAGAGAATCACTATAAATTAAAAAATACCATACAATAATAATAAGATAAAAAAATTTAAAAAACAACTATAACTAACAAAATTAAAATTAAAAACAAAAGAAAAAAGTTTAATCGATTACCTCCCATTTAGGGCTTAGTTTAATGACTTCGTAAGACGCTTCTTAGAGGAATTATAATTTGTAAAATTTAATTCACTCAATGTCCCTCTCGTCATTGAGTTAATTAAAAAAATACCACACAATAATAATAAGATACAAAAATTTAAAAAAACAACTATAACTAACAAAATTAAAATTAAAAATTAAAAACAAAAGAAAAAAGTTTAATGGATTACCACCCATTTAGGGCTTAGTTTAATGACTTCGCAAGATGCTTCTTAGAGGGATTATAATTTGTAAAATTTAATTCACTCAATGTCCCCCTCGTCATTGAGTTTGTGTCAGTAGGTACTCAAAAATGTACAGTATTTTCCAAGACTATAATTAATACACTTCTATTATGGACACAAAAAATTATCTTGGTTGGGGCCATGAATGGCCTACCAAAAAGTACATTGTGTTCATTGTCTAATTGTAGGGTTTCTTGCACATCAACAATAAAAAAATCTATAGGTATGATAAAATTATGTGTCTATACAATTAAATCCTTTGCCATGCCCTTTGGACAAATTATAAATTTATGTACCAATTAGAGGTACATGGTTGTGGAGTTCAATTCACCTACTCCTACTTTCAATTATAATTAATATGACATTAAATTAATACTTGTATATAGATCTAACATAGCAATTACCTCCTTTTGATTACCAATAGTGACACTGATATTAAAGCTTCCAAGATCCTTGAAGGTAGCTTTAGAATTATTTGTATTCCCTATATCATTAGGTAAATGATCATAACATTTAGGGAACTTAATGTCTAGAAAATCATCATGGTGAATGGCTATAATAGCCTTCAAATGTTCATTTTGACCAAGCAACTATTCTTTAGCTTGCTTTTGCAAATACTCAACTAGTTACCCCACTTGGACTTCTACTATTTTCATAAATGCCTCCAAAAAATTAAACCTTTGATTATTTTTAACCTAATTTTCTTTGCTAACTTGAATGAAATCATTCAAGTTATCTTCTAAGGTTGATCTATTTAGACGATTATGTGTCATGTGTTGATTGTATTATTGGCCCTGCATTTAGTTTGGGTTTTGGGAATAAGTAGTGTTGTTTGCCCTTCAAAATAAATTGGGATGATTTCTCCACCCTTGATTGTAAGTGTTTATATAAGGGTCATTCACTTGTTTAGGACCTACAAATGGTTCTCTTTGATAAGTGCATGTGTTAGCACCATGTCTATAATTACTACACACTCCACATGCTTCTCTATTTGTAGTGCCCTTAGTGGTAAGAAGTGTAACTTGCTTGGTCAAATCTGCAAGTTACATAGACATTTTAGTACCAAAGTTTATCTAATGAACTCTGACTCTTCTCATTCTAGTGCTCTTTTTTTGGGAATTAGCACCCAACATTTCATAGAGATCATAAGTCTCTAAGGTAGTCTTTTCCTTTATAGCAACATCTATAATGTTATCTATTGTGAATTGACACTGTTGTGTCAACCTGATCTAAAATTTCGCAAGTGTATGAATCGTTCAAGTAATAAAGTGTACAAAAGTACTGATATTGAACCCATAAGGAATGGCATTACTAAGTACCGAAATTGACTAATCCTAATTTTATTTGAAAATCGAATTTTTGATTTTGTTTAAAAAGTAAATTAACTTAAAACTAAAAGCAAATAACAAAACTTAATATTGTTCACAAATGATTAAAAATGCTAAGGCATTTGATTTCACTAAATCAATTCAATCCGATTTCAAATCACGTTATATGAGAATCAAAGTTAGAAGTGATGGTTGAAAAACCCAAACTTATCTAATACTCTCTCTCGAGTTATATTAGAATTACTTATCTATGAAAACCAACTATATTTCTATGAAGATTTAATCACAAATAAGCACATTACGATTTATGGAATTTCAAGAATAACCACATACATCATGCATTAGGTGTCAAACTCCCATTCAACATACGATATTTATCACAAGAAGCATTCATTACATATCTCCTCTCGGTCTCAATATAATGCAACAAATCATCTACATCTTGATCAGAAATTTAAAAGCATTAAGCATGGAAATAAATACTCAACTTGAAAACAATGAATTCATATAACGATAACAAAAGAAATAATATTTTCTTGATTCAACTACATCATAGCCTTAGCAAAAACGAATTAGTTCATAACAGAAATAAGAATAAACATTATTTCAATTGAATCCATGAATAAAAAATCTAAATAAAATGCAAAAAATAAAAGCTAAGGAGAAGAGATGAAAAACTCGTAAATATGAAGACTTGGTAGCAACAATGGTGATGATCCTTCAAGCTTCTCCAAACTTTCTCTCCAAGATTTCCTTTTCTCCTCCAAAAATAACTCAGATCTGCTCTCTCTATCGTCCCCCTCTTTCTCCATCATAATGTATATATAGATCTAGGGTTTGGGGGGCAATTTTGGAACAAAACAACATAAAAAAATGTGTTTTCGGATGACACTTTCTGGTGGCGACATTATTCTCGCCGCGGCAAGATTTCTGGAAAATAAAATTTTTGTTTTTCTGATTTTGGCCGGCGGCCAAATTAATGTGGCCGGCGGCGAGAATTATTTGGCCGGCGGCGAGATGAGTTTACCAAAATTTGTGCTCTCGGGAAGATTTTTGCCGTGCTTTCTGTAGGATTTTCGCCGGCGGTGAGATGAATATGGTCGGCGGCGAGATACTTTGGTCAGCGGTGAGAATACTTTGGTTGGCGGCGAGATTCACTTGGCCAAAATCCGTGCTCTCGGGAAGAATTTTGCCGTGCTCTGAATAAGATTTTCCCCGGCGGCGAGTGTCATCCCGATCATTGTACTTTGTCCCTAACTTCTCCAAAATCATGATTTTACCTGAAATTGCACTTTAAACACGAAATACCCGTGAAATGACATTTGTGGATTAAATAATCAAATAAACACAATTTTCACACAAATATAAACATTTAAATCATAACAAAAATGCAATAATTTAGCTCTTATCAACAATCCCCAACCAACTTCTTGCTAGTTTCTAGCAAGAAAAGAGATCTATTCAATAAATTCAAAGGATACATTAAGAGAAACTTCAAAGAAAATTGTATTCTATTTACAAAATTACATTAAGCGTATGGAATAAGCCTTTAAACCCCTAGGCGGTCCTAGTAGGACGAGTTGTAGTCTCATGAGGGCTTCCAGTGATGATACCCACAAACATCTTACCTATAACTATTCTAACTCAAATCAATAAAATCACACAAAAATTAATTTGCACAAATGTCTCAAAAATTGTAAATAACACACAACACATAGAATAATTAAATGTCACCTAAGCTTTAAGAAATCTCAAATGCAAATTTCACTTTTGTTATTGACTCTTAAACATCCATCAAACCACAAACCAATTGCCATAATGCCTAGATAATATTATGCATAACATCCACAAACAAAAAGGTGAAATCTCAAACTCTATAGGCTCACTTTTCAAAACTCTCTCCACTAATGAAGGAAAATACACCACTTCGGATCAATAGGACTTTATGAGGCTTGTAATGTTAGGCTTAGGTATTTGGTTAAGAAAGAATGGGAAGTGTCAAAATACAAATACCAAATCATACCACATACCAAAAGAGTCACCAACTTGGTAAAATCAACATTTGAAATTATCTTTAAATCGAAGCAAAATTTAATGTCTTCTAAAAGCTACTTGTTATCACAATCACATTATTATCATCAACGTGCAAATTAAAACAAGTAAAATTGAAATTGAGAGAAAAATAAAATAAAATAAAAATAAATAAATAAAAATAAGATAATAAACAAATAAAAGAAATTAAATCAAGATGCAGAAAAATAAATGGAAAATCAAAATTAAACACAAATAAACACACAAACAAAACTACTAAAAAAATGAAGGAAAGATTTACCGTTTACCGTACCCCCAACCAAAACCTTACATTGTCCTCAATGTAAGAAAGAAAAATTACAAAGGTTTTGTTTTTTACCTACAAGACAAATAAAATAAGAAAATTTAAATAAAAATAAAATTATCATAAAATGAAGTGCAGAATTTAAAATTTATAAAATAAAATGAGTTAAAAGATGAGAAAACAAATCTGATGGGTTGCCTCCCATTAAGCGCTTTAAGTTATAGTTATTAGCTAGACTTTATGTCATTCTTTCTGTTTGCTGAATTCTCCGTCAAAATATGGCCTCAACCGTTGTCCATTTACCTTGAAATTTCCCTTTGTTTCATGACTGATCTCAATTGTTCCATAAGGAAACACCTTGGTTACTAGAAAAGGTCCTAACCAACGAGATTTTAGCTTTCTTGGAAAAAGTCTGAGATGGGATTTATAAAGCAACACTTTCTGTCCCACCTCAAAGTTTTGCCTCAAAATGTGCTTATCATGCCAAACGTTCGTCTTGTCCTTGTATATTCGGGCATTCTTATAAGCATCATTCCTCATTCCTCATTTCATCCATCTCATTTGTTGCAGATTTCACAAGGCAAGCTTCTAGTGGTAGCAATGGAGTTCTCTCCTCAAAAGTTTCTGAGATTAACCTGTCAAGAGTGTTAATTCAAAAATAAGAATGTTCCTCACTTGGAAATTTCATTGCTTCAAAAACATGAAAAGTCACTTGTTCATCTTGCACCCGTAGAATGAGCTTTCCTTGTTGAACATCAATCAATGTTCTTCCAGTTGCAAGGAATGGTCTCCCCAATATCAAGAGTACCTCTCTATCTCCCTCCATGTCAAGCACCACGAAATCTATAGGGAAAATAAATTTGTCAACTTTAATTAAAACATCCTCAATTACCCCTCGAGGATATTTCACCGATCGATCTGCTAATTGTAGAGAGATTGAATTGGGCTTCACTTCTCCCAGGCCTAGTTTCCTAAAAATAGAAAGTGGCATCAAATTAATGCTTGCTCCTAAATCACATAGGACTTTATCAAAATTGCAACTTTCTATAGTACAAGGTATACTAAAACTCCCTGGGTCTTTCAATTTCTATGGCAGTTTTTTTTAAGAGCTGCACTGTACTCCTCATTTAGCATGACAGTTTCATAATCTCCCAGCTTCCTCTTCTTTGATAGAATTTATTTCATGAATTTTGCATACTTGGGCATTTGTTCCAACATCTCTGCAAAAGGAATGTTAATATGCAATTTCTTAAAAATATCCAAAAATTTATGAAATTGATTATCAAGCTTTTTCTTATTCAATCTTTGAAGATATGGGATAGGAGGCTCATATTTCGCATTTAGGGAAGGTTTAACATCTTGGGATGTGGATGGCTTTTCTTTAGATTTTTCCATCTTTTTCTCTGATTTCCCCTACCATTCAAGTTCTTTACCGCTTCTCAATGTGATAGCCTTTACATGCTCTTTGGGATTTATTGTGTCACTGGACAACGATCCTTGAGACCTTTCTGCAATCTGCTTTGAAAGCTACCCTAGTTGGTTTTGGATGACCTTGTTTATTGCCTCTTGATTTCTAAAATTTATTCTTGTCTCCTCAATGAACTCTCCCAAAATTCCTTCCAAATCTGTTTGTTTTTTCTCTTGGGGTTGGTAGGAAGATGATGACGGTTTGAATCCCCCTTGGTTATTTCCCCATGACAAATTTGGATGATTTCTCCAACCTGGATTGTAGGTATTCGAATATGGGTTATGTTGAGGTTTTTGGAAATTTGAAACATAATTTGCTTGCTCAGAATTTGATAAAGCAAATGGATTTCCAGCTTGGCACTCGATACTAGCATAATTTCCACCACATAAATCACATTGTGCAGTTGGTTTGGATTCGAATTTGGATGACAAAGAATCCATCTTTCTTGAAAGAGCAGCAACTTGAGCCAACAAAGCATTCGTTGAATCAATTTCATGCACTGTTGCTGGTCTTTTTGCAATTACCTGCTCTGAATGCCATTGATTGTTGTTTTATACCATAATCTCTAACAACTTATGAGCATCCTCTGGTGTTTTTCCCATTAAAGACCCTCCAACTGCAGCATCAATCATTACACGATAGTTTGAAACCAACCCATTATAAAATGTAGAGACTTGCAGCCAAATTGGTATACCATGATGTGGGCACTTCCTCAACATTTCTTTGAATCTTTCCCAAGCTTCATACAATAATTCTTGGTCATACTGTGTAAAAGATGTGATTTCATTCCTCAATTTTGCCATCTTAGTAGGAGGAAAGAACTTGGACAAGAATTTTTGAACCAACTCATTCCGTGTTGTAATTGATCCCGGTGGTAACGAGTTTAGCCAATCCTTGGCTTTATCCCGAAGTGAAAAAGGAAAAACCCTCAATCTTATAGCATCTTCAGATACACCATTTATCTTGTAAAGATCGCACACCTCCATAAAGTAAGAAATATGTGCATTTGGATCATCCTTTGACATTCCCCCAAATTGATTTGATTGAACCATTTGGATAAAGGATGGTTTTATCTCAAAGTTATTGGCTTGAATAGTTGGCCTCCTTATACCCGAAGTAGTTCCAGCAACATTAGGCACAACATAATCCCTCAAAGCTTTATGATTTCCACATCCCTCAACAAATGGTGGATCCATAGCAGATTGTCTATTAGGAGGTGAGGTTGAAAGCCTTCTCTCTCGGTTTAGATGCCTATATGTTTTATCAATCTCCAGATCAAATGAAAAATGGTTATGGCTTCTTCTACGTCTCATACAACAATCCTACAACCAGAAAACTAACTAGCGCAAAAACAACACAAAGTTACCTTTTTTATGATAAATAAAATAAAAGATCAAAATAAACAAAATTAAAAATGAAACAATGATAAAGCAAATTAACTTCAAATTAAAACTAAGATTAGGTAGTATTGATATTAATAAAATAAAACCATTCCCCGGCAATGGCGCCAAAAACTTGATGCATAATTTTGTAAGTGTACGAATCGTTCAAGTAATAAAGTGTACAAAAGTACGGATATCGAACCCACAAGGAATGGCGTTACTAAGTACCGAAATTGACTAATCCTAATTTTATTTGAAAACGGAATTTTTGAATTTGTTTAAAAAGTAAAATAACTTAAAACTAAACGCAAATAACAAAACTTAATATTGTTCACAAATGATTAAAAATGCTAAGGCATTTGATTTCGCTAAATCAATTCAATCCGATTTCAAATCACGTTATAAGAGAATCAAAGTTAGAAGTGATGGTTGAAAAAACCAAACTTATCTAATACTCTCTCTCGAGTTATATTAGAATTACTTATCTATGAAAACCAACTATATTTCTATGAAGATTTAATCACAAATAAGCACATTACAATTTATGGAATTTCTAGTTTAACCACATACATCATGCATTAGGTGTCAAACTCGCATTCAACATACGATATTTATCACAAGAAGCATTCATTACACATCTCCTCTCGGTCTCAATATAATGCAACAAATCATCTAAATCTTGATCAGAAATTTAAAAGCATTAAGCATGGAAATAAATACTCAACTTGAAAACAATGAATTCATATAACGATAACAAAAGAAATAAGATTTTCTTGATTCAACTACATCATAGCCTTAGCAAAAACGAATTAGTTCATAACAGAAATAAGAATAAATATTATTTCAATTGAATCCATGAATAAAAAATCTAAATAAAATGCAAAAAATAAAAGCTAAGGAGAAGAGATGAAAAACTCTTAAATATGAAGACTTGGTAGCAACAATGGTGATGATCCTTCAAGCTTCTCCAACCTTTCTCTCCAAGATTTCCTTTTCTCCTCCAAAAATAACTCAGATATGCTCTCTCTATCGTCCCCATCTTTCTCCATCATAATGTATATATAGATCTAGGGTTTGAGGGGCAATTTTGGAACAAAACAACATAAAAAATGTGTTTTCGGATGACACTCTCCGGTGGCGACATTATTCTCGCGGCGGCAAGATTTCTGGAAAATAAAATTTTTTTTCTTCTGATTTTGGCCGGCAGCGAGAATTATTTGGCCGGCGGTAAGATGAGTTTACCAAAACTTGTGCTCTCGGGAAGATTTTCGCTGTGCTTTCTGTAGGATTTTCGCCGGCCGTGAGATGAATATGGCCGGCGGCGAGATACTTTGGCCGGTGGTGAGAATACTTTGGTCGGCGGTGAGATTCACTTGGCCAAAATCCGTGCTCTTAGGAAGAATTTCGCCGTGCTCTGAATAAGATTTTCCCCGGTGGCGAGAATATTCTCGTCGGCGGCGGGATTTCTAAATTTGAAACTTTATTTTCTTTTTAATTTCATTCAATCTCGATCATTGTACTTTATCCCTAACTTCTCCAAAATCATGATTTTACCTGAAATTGTAATTTAAACACGAAATACCCGTGAAATTAAATTTGTGGATTAAATAATCAAATAAACACAATTTTCACACAAATATCAATATTTAAATCATAACAAAAATGCAATAATTTAGCTCTTATTACAACCCATTATATAAAAATTGATTTTGAAACTTTAATGAGTAACTATGGTGAGGGCATTGAGTGAGTAAAAGTTTAAACATATCTTAAGCCTCATGGGATGGTTTTCCTTCTATTTAAGAGAATGTTTTCATTTTTGTTCTCAAATAAGAGGTTTTTTGATTAGATAGAATATTCTCATAAATTTATTGTAGACGTCCTTCCAACTTATTAAGAAACCTGGTGGAAGAGTTATTAGCCATGCCTTAGCCCTGTATTTTAAAGTGTAAGTGAAACACCTTATTTTCAATTAGCCATCATTTAACACATTTAATGGAAATGTCTATATAGTTGAGTAGAACTTTCTAATGAAAGTCAAAGAATCTTTATCCAGAATTAAATGTAAATAGGGTACCATGAAAAAAATGATTATTTTTCAATTCATAGTTTCTACCTACATCTCCCAAAAATGTATAGAAGCAATAGTAGTGATAATGATTGGCCTTGCATACTTCTTTCTAGCAATACCCCTTAGTAAAGCCTCTCTTACATTTAAAGGTACCAAAATATGCTTTAGTGGTGGCTTAGTTAGTTCATGAAAAAACTATTGGATTTCAATATCCATCCTTTTAGAGTGCACTTTAGATCTGTTAATATCATCTATGAAAGGCATGAATTGATTTCCAAAGGATCTCCTACCTCGCATATATTAGCATTGAGCAACAATTAAATTTAAGCATAAGAAAGTAACAAATAAATTAAAAAGAACGATAAATAAACAAATAAAAATAAAATAAAATAAAAAACAAATAAAATAAAATGAAAAATAATTAAAATAAATAAAAATAACTAAATAGATCACATATATGTATAAAATCGCAAAAATAAAAAAGAAAATCAAAAAACTTATGAAAATAACTACAAAGAAAACAAACAAATAATTTAAAATGTCAATTCCCTAACAATAGTACCCAAAACTTGATGTACAAGTTTTAATTGCTTGTAAATGCAAGAATCACTAGAAAACTAGTGATAAGTTATTCTAAGGTCAATCTCTAAAAGAATTGGCACGTTGCTTTAGAAAGGAAAATTATATTCTATATTAATTAACAAAAACAATCATAAACATTCTATTAGTTGACTTGTCGGTTGGTAGAAAAAAATTGTAAATTTTAAATTATTTTATAACTAAATATTATAAGTAAACTAAATTATAGCTGAACTAAGGATGGTGAATAAATATGAAAAATTTGTTTGCATGTCCTTTCGTAGAAAAAACAAATTAAATTACTTAACTACAAGTTAATTTACTATTTTTTTAAATAAGCAAACCTCTACGGTTAGGTGAGTCCTCACAATTTTCAATTAATCAATAACTTGGTAGGTCGGGCTTGAAATCGATTAATTGACAAACTAAGAAAAATATATAAACTGACTTCATCAATTAATTAATAACTTCCTTGGTCGGGTTTGGAATTAATTAATTGGTAAATCTAAGGTAAATATATTCTTTAGTTATAAATAAAGATTTGGTAAATACTAAGATAAATCTCATTCACTAATGCATAGCCAAGAAAAGATGATATATCTCATGCTTAGTTCTAAAATATTTTTTTAATTATAAATCAAGACTTGCTCCACATTAATTTATAATTAAAGATTTTAAGAACATAAACAAGAAATAAATATATTGTTTATTTATTCCAACCATAAAATTATATTTCCAATCACTGAAAGAAATCCTAAAATCCTATATTACAAAATTTTCTAATCATAGTTAAATTAACAAAAGTTAATTCAACTATGAAGGACATCATATTATAGAGAAAAGGTAATATAAAATGATAAAATTACCCTTTTTCGATAAAAAATGATTCTAGATCTCTAAACGGGTTGTCACTACCATATTTAGATCATTGGATCTTCTTTACAATTATAATGTTTTTTCTCTGTGTATGTACATGGATGGTGAGATGGTTATGGGAGTTGATTCCAAAAACTAAACTAACATTATGAACGATTAATGTAAAAAATGATAGCTACCCTAAAGTGACTATTTATAAGAAAGTTGATGTACAAGGGTTAGAGTTAAAAAATAACATCGTGTGCCATGACAGGTTTTTTTATCATGCTTAGACACAAAGCCAAAACACATTTTCATAATTCCACCTAAGAGGACCATACTGTCGCACATATTTTCTCTCACCACACTACGAAAAGTTCAAAGTGCCTAGTATGTTTTCCCTAGAGGTGTTCACCATAGTACACAAATTCTTTGTCGCATCATGCTTTGCTTGTCTTGAATTTTCTTCTACTCTTTTACATATTGGTTGATTCTTGATGTAAGATATATATGTCTTAGTCTTTTTAGCTCTTAGGGAATTATTTGAGTGCTCCAAGTGTTATGTCTATGTATGTTGACATTATTTATCTCTTTTGAAGCTAAAACACCTAAAATATAACAAAACATACCTATAATTTTGAACAGATAGATTTGTATAAATAATCAAATAAAATACCATAATCAAACCAGTTTATTCCAAATAAGTACAGTAAAATCAAAGAATACCAGTATTTTTCAAGCACTTATCAGTGAGATATGTGTGACTATGTTATCATGTTTAGTTATCCTTTGGTGATTTGGCTTGATGTGTGTATTCATGTTCCTAGACTTTTTATGTGATTTATACTTGATGAGCATGTTTTGTGAGTGTTTAACCCTTAAAATTCTAGCACATTTGTAGACTAATGCATCTTGTACAAATGTGCCCTTTTGTAATGATTTATGCAAATTTCTAGCTATTTAGACTTAAGCATATTTACAAATTGGTATTTCTTATGCAAGTGTGGCCTTTTAAGCATGTCTATGGACTAACAAGTCATGCGTGTGAGAGTGCTCCACAAACTTTAGAAGTCCTAAGTATGATGTTTATTTTTTAAGGTGGTTGCTACTCTAGTGTTTCTCCTTAGAGTACCTCAATCTCTCAGCCCCTAATTAATGTCCTTATGAAAGTTAATTCATTCAAGCATAGTTTGAGTTTTTTCCCCTTTCGATAAGAAAATTTTATGTGTTTTGGTGGATTTTTCTATCATGTCGTAAGTGTCTAGGCATTTAATTATTATTTTTTAGTGTTTTTATTCACCATCTAGTTAGGGACCTATGGTCCTTCATTGATTTCACACAAACTTATGCTTATATGGTGTGGGATTTAGAAACTTGGAACAATTCTTGTATCCAACCAGTAGTTGCTACTATCAATAGGCAATAATGGCCTTTTATCATGGTCTATTGCCAATTAAGGAGCGATATAAAGCTTGTTAAGCTACTTTCTATGCTAGGTTTAATGTGGATCGCAAAGCCTATGGTTAGTGACAACCTAGATTTTTATGATCGATAATGACCTTTTACTAAAGAGCACATCGTATGCCTGATGGGATGCTTTCGACCTTTCACTTAATGAAGGTGCAATCCTATATATATGGGCTACTGGTGCCTCTATGTTCTTTCAAAATTATGGGTATCTTAATCCCTCTGTTGCTTTCTCATTTGACTTCTACATTTCCAGCTAGAAATACACAATTCTAAATAACATAAAATTAACCTAATTACCAAAAAATTAAGTTGGTTGCTCATGGCTCTTTTTCTAATAGCGTGGAAAGATAGAAAAATTAACACAAGTATTAGTGAAGCATTGTCTATCTTTCTGTCAAGTGGGATACAATTGTTATCCCAAGTAGATTACTAATGAATAGAATTCATGTGCTACCTTATATTTGCCTAAGACTATTATTGTCTTGTTTATATTGTGAGCTTTAGTAGAGATAATACATAGAGGTGCACCTTGTCCTTGTATAGAATTGGCCATTTTGAAATTTTGTTGTGAGGCCTTCTTGATCTACACTCACCTATTTAGTGTGTGCCTTTTGGACATTGTGTAAATTTTTGTAATTTAAGAGAAGTTGGAACATTATTCTAAACATATAAGGGAGTTCCTAGAACATGTTTGGGAAGGATATTTCTCTTCACCAAGTATGTGCACAAACTTGATCAATTATTTTTATCTTTCCAAATCCGCTCAAAAGGGACTTGGGTGGATTTTTGGAATACATTATTGGGATAGTCTTATAGACCTCTTATGGAAATATGTTTTAGAGAGGTGTGAACCTTAGGTTGATATATTTTGATTGGACACCTTCTGGAGGGTCACTATCTCATCTATTAATGGGTTACAACTTCATCATTTTTTTCCTTGAACTTGGTCCTAGTACTCTACATCTATAAATGTTGTTCTTTCACAAGTAGTAAACTTTTGAAACATTTCATGTCAAAGTTTTAAAACATATATGTTTTCATAAACACAACTTCTTTAAAATTTCTTTTCATTTTATGCCTTTTGGCTTGTGATTTTGTTGTGTGGCCCATCTATGGTCTCATTAGTTTGTGAGGTTATAGACTATTTTGATGTATATCTTTTGAAGGCTTGTAAAGAACTGCAATCCATTATGTTTAAATGCAAGGGTGGAAGAGCACATTTGTAGACGACGAGAAGCAAACTAAGGATCTATGGTGAGATGGTTTGTAGAGGAAGAAATATGGTTGACCTACTTGTGGCTCAAGGCTGATGATTTCGGGGTCATAATTGGATGGATGGATGGATGGGTCATAATCGTGATGCTTGACAGCTAGACAACCCATGCTCATGTGACTTGAGGTAGGATTACTACTGGAGGCCATGCAACTTAATGGCTTGGAAGCATTTCATGTGTTCTTACATTCCTATTGTACTCTTCATGTATGAATTTTGTCAAGCATATTTTTTATTTTTTATTTTTCTAAGTTGGGGTGATTTATAAACAAGATGTTGTTGTGCGAACCCCCTAGTCTATCAACCCCTGCATAGTGTGCTTGCATCTGTCTAGTCATCCGAGAATATGTTGCCTTTTCATTTGTAAGTTAGAAGAATTTCTTCTTACCTTGTGGATAGGTTTTTCCATTCCTTTGGGAGTATCTTTTCACCCCATTGTTGTCATTTTGCCTGTATTTTAAGGACAAGTAACATGTTAGGTAGTATATAATGCACAAAATTATTATGTACAAATTTTTTAAAATTTATAAAATGTTTACAAGTGCTCAAATCACTTATAGAAAATGATAAGAATATTTTTAAGGTTACTTTAAAGAGGAATTATATGATTTTTAAATCATTCAACAAATTTTTTAAAATAAAAATAAAACCTAAACATTCTATTACAAAGTTTGGATTTAAAATCCTAATCTAATGATAATAAAATAAAGATAAATTCAATAAATATTTAGGCATTTAGACATATATCATGATGAAAAAAATTTATGGGATGTATTAGCTAGTTGGTTATACTTGCTCAATACTAAATAGATTATTAAATATTTAAATTAAGCTTATTTACTTTCTTCTTTTTGTATGAAAATATATTAGGACATGGATCATTCTCATTATCAATAATAAATTAATTAAAATCCTTAGGTGAGTTTATTAATTGATTTTATTATTAAATTAGGTTTTTTTTCTCTAAGAGATTAATAAACCATTTGATTGTTTTCATGATGAAAGGCATGACAATTTAAACTTCTTTCAAAGTATTAAACTTAGGTTCAAGAATTTAATTATCTAATAAATGATTTTCAGATTTTAAAACTATTATTAAAGATATGACGTTAGTATAACCTTCAATAATAATTCTTATAAAAAATTTTGAAATAGAGTTTATAGTTTAACTATACCTGTAAACCAAAACACTAATAAAATTGTAATACTCTAAATTAAATTCAAATAATTAAATATTAAATCTAACTATCATATTTTAGGTTTATAATGAAAATTTTGACATCACTATATTTTATGAAATAAACTTTATAGAATTCTTGAATAAAAAATAATACTTAATTTTATAAAAATATTTTACCTAATTAATATCTTATAAGCATAACAACATTATTAATATCTCATTAAAATTTCAATCAAACATGTTCAACTTAATATTTGATCAAAAAATTAAACATAGTATGTAAAAATAACATATAAAGAATAACTAAAAAGAATACATAAATATAACTCGACATAATTTTTTTGAATTATATTTGAAAAATTTCTAAAAGAAATGCCAAACTTTTATTGAATTGGATCTACAACTGTTACATAAACTAAAAATTCAACTTTAAATTAAGAGATGAACTTTAAACTAATAAAAGAAAAGCTAGAAACTACTAAAGAGACTAAAAAGAGAAGGACAGAAAGGGATAAGGAATGATTGATAAAATGGAATATGGGTTTTCTTTATAGGTTCAAAAAATTTGCTTAGATAGGTTGGTGCCGCATCATATAATAATCCATGTCATGGCATACACATAATTGATACAAACTTTATACATGGTTCAAGCATCTCGTGCCATGGCACATATGTTTTCCATGTTGCGGCATGTGAAGGTTTAGGGACAATTATAATGAATCTAAAAGAACTACATCACATCTCATAATAATTCAACATTGTGACACACATTGTTTTGCGTAACATTTTTTAGTGGTTTGGAGCATTACAATGGATTGCCTTAAATGTATTTCTTTGAGTATTGATAAATTTCATCTTTTTAAGCTAAAATATTTGAAAAATAACAAAATCTACCCATGATTCCACAAAAGGTAGATTTGTATAAAATAAAAATAAAATAAAACAAATAAAAATATTTTTAATCATAAATCATGCATAAAATCACGATATATTTGGTGCTTTTGAGAACTCATCACAACCCCAAACCAATTTATTACTAGTTTCTTAACAATAATGGAAAATAAATTAAAAACAAAAACTAAAAATTAAATTAAATTATCCTAAATAATTTTCATATATTAACACAAAGTTACATTTGGTATATGTAACAAGCCTTTAAACCCCTAAGTTGTCCTAATGGATGAGTTTAAGTCTTACGAAAATTTTCAAATATGATACCCACAAACATCAATTCAAAATTCAAAAATTAAAAATTAAAAAAAAACAAATAAACAATAAATAAAATTTTAAATAAAGTAAAATGAAAATGATAAGGTAAAAAATTACAAAATTTCTCATGATTTTTAATGTCTTTTAAGATTACAATTAAAATCTATAGCATAAGTTATTTTAATAATCAAAGCATTCATGATTTACTATACTAATTAGTTGAAAATTACTTTCGTATTTTAATAAAAAATGATTGAACATTAAATTTATCCAATTTTCGTATAAGGAATTTGATTTTGCTTCGACTCTAACATAACAAGGCATATTCTCAAATACACTGATTCTATTGGTTTAAGCACTCATTTAAAGGTACATGTGAATGGAATTTAGGTATAAAAATGAACTAATATTTTTGCATATATTTAAAGAAATAAATGCTCAAAATATTACATAATATTAATATTATGAAAGGAACCAAAGGAAATGATTTTATAAAGAAATCAAATATCATTTTAATACATAAATTAAATTCATAAAATAATATGCTCTTATATATATATATATTATTTTTATTTAATCAATTCTCACTACTTTGAAAGATATTGGTTCATAGTATATAGTTTATATTCATTTTTCTTCCTTTTTTATTTTTTTATTTTAGAGATATATAGATATTTTTTAAAGAAAGAAATTCATGTATAGATTATACATATATTGAATGATAAAATGAAGGGCTAATTTATGATTTCTTTCTTTCTATTGGTTTAGGTAACTCCATATATGACCCATTTTTAGAAGTCATGCATGAATGGAGAGAAAGACATATACTTTAAATTCTACTTAACTTTTTTAATTTAAATAATAAAAATAAATATATAACACTCTATTAGATCTAAAAATCCAATATTTAATTTAAAGACTTATAGAGATTATCTAATAATTTAAAATTTATAAGAAGAGTTTTTAAGAGAGTACAAAAATAGCATCATTCAGAGTGGAAAGATAATGTCTCATAAGGTAGTCTCCACTATTTGATTCATTTACACCGATTTTGTATTCATTGTAATTTCTACATTTTCTCATGAAATGTTAATTATGACAAAAACTAATTAATTATCACATTACTCTATGAAATATTTTTGAAATTAATCTTTTAATGCAAAGACTTAATCATTTTTTTAAAATGAACTTTAAAAGATATGATAATTTTGAAGAAAAGTTTAAAAATAAACCAAAAATTCCTAATTCAATAAAAATAAATAAAAGCACACAAAAATGTAAATGTAAAAACATATTGAAAAAGGATTTTAAATTGCCTAAATTTTTTATAACTTTTCATTCATCCCAAACCTAAATTATACATTACTTTCAATGTAAAAAAATGCAAATTAAAGATAAAGATATAGAAAATTTTCCCATTTGCTTTAGCTCGATTTAATTACGCAAGTGGTGTGATGTGTCCATCATCTCAACATTTTACCCACACACATAATACTATGTACTTCTTATATATCACATACCAAGAAAGAATTACAATTTTAATAGTTTAAGTAACATTGTTTACATAAATAAGAAATAAAATAGAACATACTAAAATAAAAAAATAAAAAAAACTAAAATAAAGTATATAAAAAAAATAAAGCTGGAACAAAGGTCGGAGTTTGGTTCTCCATGTCGTCTTGTTCTTTTTAAGTCAAAAAGTATCTGGGATGAGAGAAAAGTGAGGTTGAGGATAAAGAAGAGAAAATTTGTATGAGTTTAATTTGAAATAGGGGTTTTTAATTTAAAACTTTATATGAACAAAAATAGAATCCAATTCAAATTGGGACCATGTATATATATGTTTTGTTCAACCCAAATGTATCCCAAAAGCCTAATGAGCACAAAAATCAAGAAGATTTAAAAAAAATTATAAAAAGGAATCACATAAAGAAACAACAAATAAATTAAATAATAAAATAAATAACAAAAAAAAGTTAAGAAATAAAAAATAAATAAATACAAAAGAACACAATACTACAAGGTAAATAAATAAATGCAATACATACATATAATATGACATATTATACATGAGTTAAGTTAAAAATGATTAACAAAAATAAAAAAAATAAAAATGGTTAAGAAAATAAAAGAAAAATAAAATAAGTTTAAGCTAGTAAATAAATAAAAACAAATAAATAAAAGAATTTTTTTTAATTAAGTTAAAATTTAAAACTTAGTGCACAAAAATACAAAAATCTCTTGAAAGAAATTAAGAAAAAAATAGTTAGAATATTTAATTTTTTAAAAGAATTCTTTTTATTCAATTTTTTAATCTAAAATATCTAAGTCAATTAATAGTCAAAATATTTTTAATTTTTTTATATTTCTCTTAAGTCAACTAATAAATAAGAATTCAATTCTTTTTTAGATTTTTAATTTCTTTTTGTAATATCTAATAGTCAACTAATAAATGAAGCATAAATTTTTTATTTTTTTTCAAATTTTTTTAAATAAAATAAAATAAAATTCTCAATATTTACGATACAATTTTTTTTTTAAGATTTTGATAATAAAAATTTAAAATTATTATTTTTCTCTGGTGTCAAAAACTTGATGCACAAAAATTATTGCGTACAAATTTTGTAAAATTTATAAAATACTCGCAAGTACAGGAATTAGTATAAAGAGGAATCATGTGATTTTTAAATTATTAAAAGGATTCTTAAAAATAAAAATAAAATTTAAAAATTCTATAACAAAGTTTAGGGTTGAAATCCTAAGCTAATGACAATAAAATAAAGATACATTCAATAAATGTTTAGGCATTTAGACATTTATCCTATAACCTATTACCTAATTAGTATTTCATAAGTGTAATAACGTTACTAATATCACATTATAATTTCAGCTATACATGTTCAATTTAATAATTGATTAGAAAATTAAACATAGCTTGTAAAAATAAAACATAGAGAAAATTTGAGAAAAATACATAAATATACCTCAATAGAGTTTTCTTGAATTATTTTTGAAAAATCTCCAAAAGAAATGCCAAACTTTTATTGAATTGGATCTACAACTATTACATAAACTAAAATTTGTTCAACTCTCAATTGAGAAAATAACTTTAAACTAATAACAGAAAAGCTAGAAACTAAATAAACTAAGAAGAGAAGGAGAGAAAGGGATAAGAAATGATTAATATAATGGATTATGGATCTTATTTATAGGTTTAGAAAATATGCTCAGATAGCTTGGTGTCGTGACATACAATAATCAATACAGAGGTATGCACATAAGTGATGCTTTATACATTACCAGAGCATCTTGCATCGTGGCACACATGTTTTCCACACCACGGCTTGCAAAGGTTTAGGGACAATTGTATTGGATCCAAACACATTGCATTGCAGTATATAATAATTTCACGCCATGACACACACTGTTCTACGTGACTTTTTTGAGTTATTTTCTTGTATAATATTTTTATTGGTTTAGAGCATTACAATGGAGTGCTTGAAATATATTTATTCAAATATTGGTCAATTTTATAATTTTAAGCTAAAATACAGAGAAAATAACAAACTATACCCATGATTCTAAAAAGATAGAGTTGTATAAAATAATAATAAAATTAAATAAATATAAATTTTTTTAATCATAAATCATGTATAAAATCATGATATATTAAGTGTTTTTGAGCACTTATCAATATTCCCTAAAAGTCATATAGTTGGTTTTAGTGTAATATTTGTTTGTACTCGATTAATAAATTAAACATTCATTTAAGCATTCTAATATTGTTTAACGTTTGTGGTTTCATAGTAGGAGTTATAGGTGGCATGGCTCTTAACATAGGGCTTCATGCATATTTATTCCTCTTCCTTTAAAATGGGTCCCCTATATTGAGTAGAGCTTGGTCAATAAGTGCTTGTAACGTGTATCTTGCTCTTGCACTTTGGTGATGGCTTGGACCAGTCATAAGTGAAAGGGGTGCTTCATAGTTACATATAGTGTAGTAAAGCATTGGATGGGATCACTAGTTAGTTATACATCATCACTAAATGATTATTGCAAGATATTTATGAACTAATTGATGTTAACTCTTAATGACATAAAGGAATGTAGTTAAGAGTATGCAAAATGGTTTCTTTGATTCACTCATAAGTGTGGCACTACTGCCTATATTGAAAGTCTAGCACTCGATTTACAACTAAGAGGGAGGTGATATGGACACCTTAAGAGCTTAACACTCTCACACACTATGAAAACAAATAACAACAATAATAAACAGATACAAAAGTAGAATAAATAATACAACTAGTATATCGTAGAAGCATATATGCAAAGAAATAAAAATAACTAGACAAATACAAGGAAGACAAGTCAGAGAAGCAAAAAATAAAAAAAGAAAGAAACTACTTTTTAATCACAATTAGTATCTCTTATATGCGAACATATTTGGTAATCACTCTGATTATACTAAACACATATACAACCATACTTAACACATTAATATAATGTGGTAAATCTTCATAGAATCCAATACTTATGTGGTAACATCCATTGGTTGCTCAGGGAAACCAACCAATAGCAAGTAATTCACTATGATAAATAAATTAATAGTTACTAAAGAAATATACTTATACCTCAATAGGTTAGAGTACCATGCTCAAATATTCCTAAACTTCTGCTACTATTGTCTCCATAATAACTTCAATCCAATGTGATGTAGCTCTCCTCTAGAGATCCTTACTATGTAATATGGCACAATCACCAATGGCTCATATAGTGAAGAACGTAGGGTATGGAAACTTAATGCACATGTACCTAAATACAACTATGTCTTAGTGTTTAATCATTATTTAATTAAACCCATCCAAAAATAAGTATTCAAAAGATCAATCAATGTATCAATGATACAGAGCCATTAACATATCAGTGATACAAAATTAGAAAACATTTTTGTTCACAAATTCTAATTTTTCAAACTTTAAGAGTTTGCCCATGTTTTGTAAATAAAGCTAAACACAAAAAATCACTACAAGAAAAAAATGTAGTAGGGCGGTAATTGACTATTATATATACCTTTTAATATAGTTATTAACCATTCTTTCATTAAGTGTCAGAAAAGAATCAAACATATAATAAGGTTAATGCCTTTCTTATAAAAAAAAACATATAAGACGGTCACTAACCATCCTATAATTATAACATATACGACTATTAGAGACTATTCTATTTTATTTTTTTGACCATCTTGTGAAAAACATATAGGAAAATGAGTACATGATGCCTTATAACTATCATATATATATATATATATATTCTTTATGTCGTTGTTGGCATTCTCGTGTGCAAAATATTAAATTTGTTTACTTTTACTTAGTGTTTTGTTTTTTTATGTAAGATTATTTACTAAAGATTGAGTAATGCATACACTCACAAAGTTAAGTGTATACAAACACCACGTTAGTTGGATTCATGCAATTTGCATACTAGATTGCGGTTTTGTGTTGTTGTGTTTTTACTAGTTTCTAGGTATTTGTGAAAAATTAATTGGATGATTTTTGAAACAAAAATAAGTTTTTATGTTCTTGTCGAGGTACTTATATTGGCCAGCAAGATGATTGGCACATTGTAGTGACTATCACCCTTGTTATGATGGATTTACCCTTGCCAACCTTGTTGGCAAGGAACTTAATAGCCTAAGAGTTTTCTATAAATATTCTCTCATTTTTGAAATGAAAATCAATTAGAAAATATGGGGAAAATCTAGCATTTTTTAAACTTGAATTTTTAGTTGGAAAATTATTTTCTAAATTTGAAATCTAGTGTTTTTTTTGTATTAGTGATTCTTGAGTGTTTGTAAATATTGTTTTCAAGGTCAGGTTAATTTAAAAGTCATTAACATCCAAGACTTTGATTGCATTTTAGGTACATATGAATGGGATTTCCATTACCTTAGGTTTCACTATCTGATCGTCGGTGACTTACCACATCATATGATGATGGGGCTCAAAGAAGAGCTAGATTTAACTTGGATTCAAGTTGTTATAGAGATAGTAGATTAGGACAATTTAGATGTAGTTGAGCATGTTGCTTCAACAGATAGAGGCATTAGTTTTATATCATCATTAGGTTATGAATTATTGATTTACTTTTTAGTAAATTGTTTACTACTGAGTGGTTCCCTTAAGCAACCCAAGGGTGTTATTATATAGATAAATATTATATGTATATTTATCACATTATAACACTTTATTTGTATGCTCGTTTATTGTGTTAGTACAATCAGGATTTGATCCAAATATGTTTACAAATAAGAGAATTGGATTGTGATTGAAAAACCTTTATTTATATCTCTTACATGCTTTCTATATAATTATATATTTTGCTATGCCATGCTTCTAGTATTTCTCTCTATTATGATATGTCATGCTCGTTGGATATTAAACTGTTAGTTTGACAGTTTTATATTTCTAAGCTATGACTTTATAGTCTATGCTACATTTTTGTTTGTTTTGTTTTCATTGTATATGAGTTAAGGATGAGTTCTAAGTATACCAAATATCCTTACTTTGGTTTTTTCCTGGGTCCAAGACTTTCTTAGTTGGTATCAAAGTAGGTGCACCCTTTTGGGTTTAACCACTCCATTGTTGATACTATCTAACTCACTTTTCTCACACATTTACTATCTATTAATGGATTCCAAAGAATGAGACAGTGCAGGATGACCTCTATTTTTAAATGGGCTAAATTATGACTATTTAAAGCCTTAAATGCAGACCTTTTTATAGTCACTTGAATTCATGTCTGGTATCTTGTTGAAAACATTTAGACTTATTAAACCAAAACCTTGCTGATAACTCCATCATCCCTAAACCTATAATCTTATGGAAAAAGAAGGAAAGTAAAAAAACTAATGGAATAGAAAAGGTCTATATGCTATCATCGAAGTTGTCACTCCTAATGAATACATAATAATCTAAGCTTGTCATACATCTAAAAAAGCTTGGGATATCTTACAAACCTCATATGAGGGTACCTTTATGGTGAAAAGATCCAGGGTGATCTGATTGAATATACTTTGAGTTGCTTTAGATGGAAGAATATGTACCTTTGATAATTTCTATGCTTAGTTCTATAATCTTGTTAACTCGTTGTTTAATCTTGATATACCTATAGATGAGGTAAAGAAAATTGAAAAAGTTATCACTGGTCTTCCATATCGTTTCAGAGAAAAAGTTAACATTCTAACGAATTTCTTTAAGGCTTGTGAATTTAAAATCAATGTGTTGATTAGTGATCTCCAATCCTATGAGATTCATCATTTCCTGCATAGGAAAAGTGAAATTGTTGCTGAAAAGGAAAAGATCATTGCTCTTAAGTCCACTAAAGGAAGTGGAAGCAACAAATAGAAGTGTAAATATATAGATAGTTATGAGAGCTCTAGCTAAGATGAAGAGGAAATGACATTCCTTACCAAAATATTTACCAAGTTCTTTTGAAGCAAGAAGAAATCTTCTAGTGGGACCAAATGAAATAGCACAAGTAGGAAATACTTGAGATTTAGGAAGAAATCGGATGACTTAATGATGAAATTGACAAACATTAGAGCATAAACCACTGTAACACCCCATCCTTAAAGTAGAAGTCAATTTTTATATAAGTTCATATATATAGTTATTATGATTTTATCCTTATTTAAATATTATATTATTTATTTATTTAATTACTTTTTTCATGATGTGGCACTATTTTTATTAAGAAGACACATGCCCTTAGTTACTAATAAAAAACATTTCTAGGAAATGAGCCACCACTAGGCCACATCTCCTTCTTTTACTCTTCATATCATTTATTTTTTTAGTGAAAGCTCCTTCTAGAAGTATTCCATGAAATAAATAGAAAACAAAGGAAATAAGATGGAAAAGAGAAAGAGTATGGGAAAGATAGGAAAGAGGAACTGGAAGAAGATATAAATTTTAAGTTAAAGCATAGTGATGAGCGAAAACCAGCATCGCCAATTCTCGCAAATACTTTGGTTTTAATATTTGTAAAACTCTCGCAAGTGCACGAATCATTTCGTAGAAAATGATAAGTATACTCCCAAGGTCGATCTAAGGAAGGAATGTATGTGGTTTTTAATTTATTATTCAAACTTTTAAAAATGAAATTAAATCATAAACATCCTGTCACGATATTTTGGTTTTTGTGTTCCTAATCTAATAACATAAAATAAATATATATACAGATTAATTAAATATAATCTAAAAAGAATAAACATAGATACAAATTCAATAAATAAAAAAATAAATATAAATACAGATTCAATAAATATTCATGCAAATTTTATCATTTATATTAGTGGAGTATTTATGGATATAATAACTAAGTTAATTATGCTTGCTCATATTATCTAGGTTATTAAAGATATAAGTTGATATTTTATTGATTCTCTCTTTTTTGTATGAATACCACCTTTAAGGTTAGATACTTTGTTAACTAAACAAATCAATTAACACCTACAAGTGGTTGATAACTAATTTGGTTAATTAAATTAATTCCTTTTTCAAGAGATTGAAAATGAACCATTTAAATGCCACCTTTGGGCGGGTTAGACAGTTTAAACTTTATTCAAGGTGTCCAAATTAAACTTAAGAATTTAGTTATCCAGTACTAACTTTCAAGTTTTAAAACCACTATTGAAAACATGTTGTAATACATTTCCACATAATAATTCTTATAAAAACTTTTGAAATAGAGCTTCACTCTAACTACCGGCGATTGTACATCAACAAATAAAAGAAAGCACTACTCTAAATTAGACCGGATAACTAAACCTTAAAGTCTAACTTTTCAGATTTAAGTTTGTAATGAAAAAATAATATATTTCTCTCTAACATCCTTAATATAAAATCTTGAATAAAAATAAACTCAATTCATTTTAGAAATTTTCACCTATTTAATATTTCGCAAGCATACCAACGTTATTATTATATCATGATTATAAATGCTAGCAGCTTAAATTTAATCACACATAAATTAAATATAACATGTAAGAATAAAGCATAAAAATAACTCAGAAAGAAAATAAAATCCTTACAAGATTTCTGACGCTTATTCCCGTTGCTAGAAAACCTCCAAGCGGAATTTGCACTTCCATTTATTGAATCAAAAAACTAAATTATTACAAAACCATTACAAGTCCCTCTCAAAAAGATAAGAACTCTAAACCTAAGACAATTGAACTAAAAACTAAGAGAAAAACTAAGAAAAGCTTAGAAACTAAGAAAGAAACTAAAGAAAACTCAAAAACTAAGAAATGAGAGAAAGAAAGATTATAGTGAGGTTTTGAGGTGTTTGGAAGGTGTGTTTTGAAGTGAATGGAAGGGTATTTATAAAGTGAGGATGGAGAGAAAAAATGATTAAAAAATGTTAAAAAAATATTAAAAAATAAAAAACGTGTTTTGGACTCGAGGTCATCAATGACGCCGTCAAGATGACGTCACGGGGGCGGCCGCAGACGTGAAAAATGGGTCAAAAACGCTTGGGCGCGCGCTCGGGTCAGCCGTCATTGGGCCGATAAGGCCAAGGCGCGGCGCCGCGCGCGCAGCGTGAACAAGCGCCCGCGCGCTGCAGCGCGCTGAGGTGCATCAACGCGCCGCACGCGCGGCTCGGGCGCTGGGCCGGGCCGCGCAAGCGCGTTTTCCGTCTTTTGACATTTTTGACCTTTTCGACCCATTTTGTCCAATTTTTCCATTTTTGTTGACCTTTTCCCACTTATTTATTAATTTATTTGTGATGTAGTGCTTCAAGGATTCTTCTTTGAGTCTTTTACATTGCGTTTTTAGGCCAAAATTTCAAAAACAATAAAAATACCCGTGATTCCGAAAAAGACAAATTTATATAAATATATGATAAAACATATAAATATATATATTTTTAATCAATTAAAGTGCATAAAATCATGGTTATTTTAGTGCTTTTTGAGCACTCATCACATAGCTAGGTAACTTCTTTTCTAGAAACTTTAAATGCAAAATGATAAATATTTCAAATGAATCATACTTTATTTATATCTCATTCGAAAGGCATGGATGTCTATTTTAAGATGAATTTTATGGTTTTCATTTCAATTTTTCTACAAAGTAATATATATTTAACCAAGAGTATGTCTAGTGGAAATTGTACTAGAAATCATGTTTTGAATAAATAGATATTTCGCTGATTTGAAATGGTTATATAGATTGTAATTGGGTGTATTATATCTTTTTTTAAAGATTTAAATGTCTAGTTTTTGAAACTTTTTACATAATTATATTTGAACATTTCTATGAAAGATTATCCCCACTTATGTGATGATAGGTCAAGTGTTTTTAAAATTATTTATAGTGAGATTAAATATATTGAAATTTAAGTTTTTAAAATGGCTTTAGTGATGCCCAATGGGTATATTCTAGCTCTCTAGAACTACAGGAATGTATAGTTTTTGAGTGTTTTTGCATATTTTAATTTGGACATTTCTACTTAGAGTTATGTGTGTTTGAATGAAGAAACACTTCTTGGTCATTTAGAAATATTTTTCACCCATATTCATGGCCAATGGGTTGAGTTCTAAACATGTATTTAGTGATGTTTTTAAATAGTTTTGAACTAATTTATCTGTAAATTTAATGGATTTAATTGTATGCCTTTTAATTTGGGAGTATGAGAGTAAGAGTATCAAAGATAGAAGGAACATTTTGATTTTTATCTAGGTATTGAAGAGGATATTGAGTTAGATGTTAGCATCCCATGTTTTAGTTTTTAGAGTACCATTCAATTCAAGATTAGCAAAAATAGCTATGGTGTAATTCTTATTTCTGACACAAGTATGATCATATGGGAAGGGATGCTTCATTAGATCATATAGGAAGGGATGCTTTATCAAATCATATAAAGCAACTAGAGCAATAATACTATGAGTGGATATTCAATATTTTAAAAACAATATCATATGGTGTTACATTCTTACTTGACTATTTAATTTTAGAATCCACTTTATTTAAATATTTAGTAAAGTTTCATGCTAAGCTTTGCTATAGGAGTTGGTCATATTCATTTTAAAAATGAATGTTTCATGTCAATGCATTTTATATGCATATGCACCAAACCATCTTTTGGAAACGCATTTGTCTTTTGAAACTTGAACCAGCCAATACACAATTAGTAGCATCAAAATAAGGAAAAAAATACTAGCTATATTGATTTTAAATAGAAGTTTACAAAGTGATATTGAGTTTTCTTTTCTAAAGTATTAATAGCAATATTTAGTACCTCATCCACGTTCAAGTAGTTTTAGATTTTATTAGTGGCATGTTTTTGAATAGTAAAGTTGGAAGTGTATTTATCTTTACCTATAATTTAAAGAATATATTATATGTTAGTTTCAATGCACTTCTAGTATATTAGCACCATGATAATGTATTTTATTTTCATTATTAGAACCAGCCAACTAAAAGCAAGATAATTTGCAATAAATTTTAGCTTGATTATATTAGTTTTTATATAAGCTTGCAAGTTTAGTAAATATTTTAGAAATGCTAAAGTACGTTCCCTTTAGTATTCAGTAATAATTAACTGTAGTCAGCATTCAAAATATTCAGTTTGACTTAGTATGACATTATGACCAACATATTTGGCCTAATTCAATCCAATGTGATGCTTATCAACTTAGTATGATATCTATCAATTAATTGAGGTCAATGCACATGACATATATACCTGTAGAGCTAATTGAGTCATTCTAATGGTTTCATCAGGTAAATTTCTCACACGTAGAGTTGATAGCCTACGATAATCTCCTATGTGTACGATTAGATCTCTAACTACTCTTGGCATAAAAATTTCAAAGTATATTTCTCATAGTTATAATTTTTTTTCATATTTATAATAACATGTTATTATATTCTAAAGAGGAGACAAAATTTAGTTTCAATAGGATGTTATTTCATGGTAACTCATAAGTTAGTACATTATTATATTCTAAACATCAAACACAAATCATTTTCATTAGCATGTTATTTCATAATAACTCATAAGATAATACATTATTATATTTTAAAGATCAAACTGAAATTATTTTCATTAGAATATTATTTCATGATAACTCATAAAATAGTACATTATTATATTCTAAAGATCACACACAAATTGTTTTTATCAACATGTTATATCATGGTAAGTCATAAGCATTTCATTCACAATTTTCAAGCTTGATATTATAGATATTTATAAAACTTATCCACTTATTGAGTTTTCAAGCTCACCTTTTATATTTTCTTTCCTTAGATAGCAGCTTTGAGATAACATAGTGTGATAGCAAGTTTGAAAGGCATATAATCAATCTTTCATTATACAATTTAGATGGTTGGATCACTTTAATCTTTTTATAGCATGTTGTGGTTAGGCTCTACGTTGACTAGTAACTAAGGCTAGAAAGCCTTATGATTTGGTGTAAATAATGTACATCACAATTTATTTCCATATTGATGAACATAGAGTTAATTTATGGTTGTGTAAAATATTATGATAATTTTTACTATGTGAAGATGTATTATATGAGAATTTTGTCATTTTATAGCAGGAAGGTTTGTCCCAATTTATGGGAAACTCAACCAAAATTTATGTAGAACTTTATCCAGTTATGGTTTTAGCACAACCTAGAATCAATCAAAGAAATAAGTTAGTATATACGATTTCTAAGGACACATCCCTTGCTACATGGTAGATCTAGGGTGGGTCCTGACAAGCACATCAATCAAAATATATGTTTATAGTACTGAAAGTTCAAAGACTTTTATTGTGCTATAAAGTAGTTTTCTAACAAAAATTGCTTAGCGAAAAGAGAGATGAAGATAAAGGTTACTATTTTGGATAGTAGTTGTAGTGTCGCTAAGGATTATTGTAACTTCATTTCCTTTATGGCTTTAAAGTCTATGGAAGAATCTCATTCTACAACCTTTACAGCCAACACATTTGCTAAGGAAGATAAGGACAACCATGATGAGATCTTAGATACTTATAATGGGCTCCTTAGGGATCATATCAAGTTTAAGAAAGAAAGAAAATAGTCTTTGTAGAGTCTTGAAGAAAAGGTCAAAGAGCTAAGTGCATTGAAAGTCACTATTGAGGAATAAAAGTATTCCATTGGTTGTGAATAGAATGATCTCAATAAGAAGTACATGATCAACCAAAAAATATATAATGATATTTAATTGGAATGCAAATCTAACCACTCTATAATGAAACATTTGGAGGAAGAACTAAGGAAACTTGATTTAAGTCTTGTGACACTCAGGATTATCATAACTGACCTAACCAAATCTCAAGTTGACAAAACCATTATTCTTGGGAACAAAGCTATTGTTTGGAAAGTGACAAAGAATATTAGGCACATACTCTTTCTAGAAAGGATGTGGGATTATAGATGCTATCGGAAAAATGAATAATCTCGACAGTTTTGCTGGATTCCTAAAGGCTTCCATAAAAGAAGATTACCTTAAAAAAGCATTGGGTTAGAAGAAATCAAAGTTAGAAAGGGATTTTTCCTAATCCAAGATAATAGTATAGTAGTTGATGTTGGGTACTTAGAAGCTAGATGAAATTTTAAGCAATAAGAAAGTGCTAGGAGACAAGCATGGGTTGAGTTATAAAGAAAGAGTTTCTACCTCTACTAGAGATACACCTAAATTCATCAAGCATGTAGGTTCTAATCACAGAATGAAGATTGTTATGGCTAGCACTAAATAAAATTCAGTGCTATTATCTTAGCCTTGCTCATCTAGCAAGGTGAAAACCTCACCTTCTATTGTTGGTTCTCATCATGATGAACGAAAACCGGCATCGCCAATTCTCGCAAATACTTTGGTTTTAATATTTGTAAAACTCTCGCAAGTGCACGAATCATTTCGTAGAAAATGATAAGTATACTCCCAAGGTCGATCTAAGGAAGGAATGTATGTGGTTTTTAATTTATTATTCAAACTTTTAAAAACGAAATTAAATCCTAAACATCCTGTCACGATAGTTTGGTTTTTGTGTTCCTAATCTAATAACATAAAATAAACATATATACAGATTAATTAAATATAATAAAAGAAATAAACATAGATACAAATTCAATAAAAAAAAATATAAATACAGATTCAATAAATATTCATGCAAATTTTATCATTTATATTAGGAGTATTTATGGATATAATAACTAAATTAATTAGGCTGTCATATTATCTAGGTGCTATTAAAGATATAAATTGATATTTTATTGATTCTCTCTTTTGTATGAATACCATTTGGTGGGGTTAGATATTCTTTGTTAACTAAACAAATCAATTAACACCTATGGGTGGGGTTGATAACTAATTTGGTTAATTAAATTAATTCCTTTTTCTAAGAGATTGAAAATGAACCATTTAAATGCCACCTTTTCATGGGTTAAAGCTTTTAAACTTTTATTCAAGGTGTCCAAATTAAACCCAAGAATTTAGTTATCCGAGTACTAACTTTCAAGTTTTAAAACCACTACCGAAAACATGTTGTCAATACATTTTCACATAATAATTCTTATAAAAACTTTTGAAATAGAGCTTCACTCTAACTAAAGATTTATCAACAAATAAAAGAGCACTACTCTAAATTAGACCGGATAACTAAACCTTAAAGTCTAATCTTCGATTTAAGTTTGTAATGAAAATAATATATTTCTCTCTAACATCCTTAATATAAAATCTTGAATAAAATTAAAATCAATTCATTTTAGAAATTTTCACCTATTTAATATTTCGCAAAGCATAACAACGTTATTATTATATCATGATTATAAACTTAGCCATACGCTTAAATTTAATCACAGCATAAATTAAATATAACATGTAAGAATAAAGCATAAAAAATAATCAGAAGAAAATAAAATCCTTACAGAACTGACGCTAATCCCGCTGCTAGAAAACCTCCAAGCGAATTTGCAGACTTCCATTTATTGAATCAAAAATCTAAATTATTACAAAAACATTACAAGTTCCTCTCAAAAAGAGAGAAGAACTCTAAACCTAAGAGAATTGAACTAAAAACTAAGAGAAAAACTAAGAAAAGCTTAGAAACTAAGAAAGAAACTAAGAAAAACTCAAAAACTAAGAAATGAGAGAAGGAAGAGAGAAGTGTGGTTTTGAGGTGTGCTTTGAAGTGAATGGAAGGGGGTATTTATAGGTAAGGATGGAGAGAAAAATGAGTAAAAAAAAATATTAAAAAATTAAAAACGTGTAATGGACATGGGGTCAATCAATGACGTCAAGACGATGGCGCATCATGGGTGGGTTGCACGTGGAAAATGGGGAAAAACGCTATTGCGCAGCCTCGTGGGCGTGAACAGTGCATGTGCTGCGCGCGCACGGGCGAGGATTGAATGCACGCGGGCGCGTAACGTAATGGCATGCGGCAGGCCGGGTCAAGGGGCTAATGGGTCACACAACGGCGGCGATTTTCCTTCTTTTTGACATTTTTGACCTTTTTCACCCATTTTGTCCAATTTTTCCATGTTTGTTAACCTTTTCCCACTTATTTATTAATTTATTTGTGATGTATTGCTTCAAGTATTCTTCTTGAGTCTTTTACATTGTGTTTTTAGGCCAAAATTCCCGAAAAACAATAAAAATACCGTGATTCGAAAAAGACAAATTTATATAAATATATGATAAAACATATAAATATATATATTTTTAATCAATTAACGTGCATAAAATCATGGTTATTTTAGTGCTTTTGAAAGCACTCATCACAACCCCTCAACGCTTCTTGCTAGTCCCTTAGCAAGAGAAGCGATAAAAAACTAAAAATTAAACTATCCTAAATCACTGTGGATTGACACGGTTGCATTTATTTCTGACAAAGCCTTTAAACCCCTAGGTTGCCCTAAAGGGACGAGTTTGAGTCTCGTGAGGGTTTTCGGTAATGATACCCACAAACATTGTACTAAATGTAAAACAAAAGAAACAATAAAAGCAAACAACTTAAAAATTAAATTTACAACAACATCACAAATTATCAACATCTCACAAAAATGTCTCATACTTTTTAATCTCCTTTTAAGATCATAATTAAAATCTCAAGCATAAGTTATTTTAATCTCTTTTAAACAATCATGATTTATTATAATAATTAGTGAAAATCATTTTCATATTTCATATCAAAAATGTATCAATTTAATTTCACCTAATTTCAAGAGCCATGAATCGAATTGACTCTATTCCTCACAAGTCAATACTCTCAAAACACCGAATCCTATGGTTCAAACACTATACTAATTTATATGCGAAAGAGTTGATGTATAGAAATGAACTAATATGTTCGCATATGTATAAAGAATAAAGGCTCAAAGTGTTATTTTAACATTGATCTCATGAAAGGAATCAAATGTATAAATTATAAAGATAACATATATAAAAATTACTTTCATGCATAAATCAAACTCATTAAGAAAGAATTTCAAGATATATGCCTTTTACAAATGAAGAGTTATAGCAATGACTTTTTAGGGAATTGTTTGCAATATCCTTCTTTAGCCTTTACTCACAACTTTGTAGGCAATGTGTGTTATAGTATGTAGATTATACTATATATTCTTTATCTCTTTATTTTTTTTTCCAAAGATATTTCTCAATATATGTATTTTGTAGAAGTCAACCCATTGCATGATTGTACATATTATTTTGGATTTTAAAGTGAGTGGTTAATTTTGTGGCTTTTTCTGTTTTGATCTTGGTTTAGGTAACCCCAGGAATATATGTCTTTTTTGTTTTTGTAGTAGTCATGCATAAATGAGATATAAGCATATACTATCAACTTCTACTCAAATCATTTAATCTAAGCAAAAATAATAATCAAAAATATATGATGCTATTAAAATGAGAAAAAAATTCATACATTCAATGCTAATACCTATAGAGATCATCTAAAAATTTGAAGAAATAAGAAATGTGTTTGGAGTAGAAAAAATATATATTTCACTCTGAATAAAGGAAATTAGGCTCAAATTATATCTCACAAAGGTAGTCTCCACTAAAAAAAACTCATAAACACCGATTTTGGGTTTAATAGAATTTCTACATCTTATCAAGAAATACTAATTATGACAAAAACTAACTAATTATCAAAAATAATTACAAAATATTTCATGATATGTTTTCAAAAAATTAATCTAACAGTACAAAAGACTTAACTATTTACTTAAATTTGATTTAAAGAAAAGATAAATTTTTGTGAATTTTTTTTTTATTCCAAAAGTTACTAAATCACACAAAATAGAAATAAAACCAAACACACAAAAAATGAAAAAGTATATATATTTTTTATTTTTAAATTGTTAAAATTTTTTTTTTTAATTAAGCATGGTAACTTTTCACCACCCCCAACCTAGAACTTACATTGTCCTCAATGTAACAACTGTAAATTAAAGATAAAGAGAAAAGAGAAGAAAGATTACCTATTTCTTGAGAAAGTGCAAGTAGCAATGGAAAATGCAGGTGCATCCATCATATTCATCATTAAAGTGTATACAGACATATCGCTATGAACTTCTAACATCTCAACAAATATTTTTAGTTTTAACAATTTAAAAATTATTCACATGTAATTAAAATGAAATAATTAAGTAAATAAAAGAAATAAAAGGAAATTACCTAAAATGATGGGTTGCCTCTCATCCAGCGCTTAGTTTAACGTCTTAGCAAGACGTAACTTGGGGATTGCATTTTAAGTAAACTCAATGTCCCCTCATCATTGAGTCAATCAAACCTGCAGGTAAGATAAGGTTGTCTACCTATACTTTTTCACTACGCCTATTGATTTTCAGATTTCTTTCTCGTACTTAAAACTAGGCATATTTTGAGTTTTAGATAACCCACATCTAGGTACAAATCAAATAATTAAGGCATAAAAACAATAATTGTACCTAGATTAAACAAAGAAAACTAACTCCTTAGATTGTAATTAAAACTTTAAAATTTTGGAGATAGTTAAAAAGTTTTTGTTTTTTTTGTTTTTTTTAAAATAACATAATCAAGATAACCAAGAAGGTTCAGAAAGAATGGTGGTGCAAAGGCTCCTTAAAAACCATCCTCCTGTATTAACAACGCTCTGTGAGCCTCAAGACAAAGGCTTCAAAGAACTAGCTTCCTGTATTTAACCCCTTACATCTTTACTTTTCATGTTATTAAGTTAAGTTAAATAAAAATTTAAGTTAATGAAAATCTAAGTTAATTAAGTTTAAAGAAAAAGTTAATTAAGTTAAGCGAATTAAAAAAAATCTAAGTTAATTAAGTTAAGATAAAAAATCTAAGTTAATTAAGTTAGTAAAAGTTAATTAAACTAAGTGAAGTAAAAAAATCTAAGTTAATTAACTTAATGAAAATTTAAGTAAAAAGATAAGTACATGTAAAAAAAATCTAAGTTAATTAAGTTAGTAAAAGAAAAATTAAGTTAATTAAGTTAACTAAGAATCAAGAAGAAAAATAAAAAAAATAGCTAAAAAAAAAAGAAAAATAAAAAATAATATAAAAAAATTGAAAAAGGTAAAAGAAAATAAAAAAAAAGTAAAAATTAAACTCAAAAAAAAAAATTAAAATTTTGGTTTTTTTTTATTATTTTTATTATTTTATTTTTATTATTTTTTATTTTATTTTATTTTATTTTTATTTTTTTTTACGAACGGTAATTTTATTTTACTATTCACGCTATCTTATTTCTTATTAACTTAATTTTTTTTTACGAACGGTAATTTTATTTTACTATTCACGCTATCTTATTTCTTATTAACTTAAATTTTTTTTTTAATTAATTTTTTTTTTCTATTCATTAACGGTAAAAACTTTTTACTTCAAATTTCAAATTTCTAAATTATTTTACTATTTATGCTATAATTAATTTTTTTTTATTTTTTATTTTTTTATTTTTTTTTATTTTTTTATTTATTTTTATTTCTTATGAAATTTGAAATTTGATTAATTTTTTTTTATTTTTTTTATTTTTTTTATTTTAAAAAAAAATCACAATTATTTACAACACAAAAATATTTTTAAAATTTTGATAAATAAATTAAAAACGCTATTATTCCTTCAAGAATCTGAAAACTTGATGAATCTAAAATCAAGACGCTAATCGCAAATACTTTGGTTTTAATATTTGTAAAACTCTCATAATAGTGCAATCAATCATTTCGTAGAAAATGATAAGTATACTCACGGTCCGATCTAAGGAAGGAATGTACGTGTTTTAATTTATTATTCAAACTTTTAAAAACGAAATTAAATCCTAAACATCCTCTCACGATAGTTTGGTTTTGTGTTCCTAATCTAATAACATAAAATAAACATATATACTGATTAATTAAATATAATAAAAGAAATAAACATAGATACAAATTCAATAAAAATATAAATATAATCTGATTCAATAAATATTCATGCAAATTTTATCATTTATATTAGTGGAGTATTTATGGATATAATAACTAAATTAATTACGCTTGCTTCATATTATCAGGTTATTAAAGATATAAATTGATATTTTATTGATTCTCTCTTTTTGTATGAATACCACCTTTGGTGGGGTTAGATATTCTTTGTTAACTAAACAAATCAATTAACACCTATGGGTGGGGTTGATAACTAATTTGGGTTAATTAAATTAATTCATTTTTCTAAGAGATTGAAAATGAACCATTTAAACGACACCTTTGGTATGCTAGGCAGACTTTAAACTTTATTCAAGGTGTCCAAATTAAACCCAAGAATTTAGTTATCCGAAAGTACTAACTTTCAAGTTTTAAACCCACTCAAAACGTATGTTGTCAATACATTTTCACATAATAATTCTTATAAAAACTTTTGAAATAGCTTCACTCTAACTACTGGACGATTGTATCAACAAATAAAAGAAACTACTCAAATTAGACGGATAACTAAACCTTAAAGTCTAATCTTGATTTAAGTTTGTAATGAAAAATAATATATTTCTCTAACATCCTTAATATAAAATCTTGAATAAAATTAAAATCAATTCATTTTAGAAATTTTCACCTATTTAATATTTCGCACAGCATAACAACGTTATTATTATATCGTGATTATAAACAATAGCAGTTAAATTTAATCAGACAAATTAAATATAACATGTAAGAATAAAGCATAAAAATAATCGTAAGAAAAATAAAATCCTTAAGTAACTTCGACGCTATTCTAGTTGCTAGAAAACCTCGGCGGAATTTTGCACTTCCATTTATTGAATCAAAAATCTAAATTATTACAAAACATTTGATTATGTTCCTCTCAAAAAGAGAAGAACTCTAAACCTAAGAGAATTGAACTAAAAACTAAGAGAAAAACTAAGAAAAGCTTAGAAACTAAGAAAGAAAGCAGAAAAACTCAAAAACTAAGAAACGAGTAAGGAAAGAAGAGAAGTGTGGTTTTGAGGTGTCTTTGAAGTGAATGGAAGGGGTATTTATAGGTGAGGATGAGAGAAAAATGAAAAAAATGTTAAAAAATATTAAAAAATTAAAAACGTAGAATGAGACGCTGAGAATCATCAACGACGTCAGATGACGTCAATGGGCCGCACGTGGAAAATGGGGCAAAACGCGTTGGTAGCGCGGGTCAGCAGCAGGCCTTCAGCCGCGCGTGAATACGATGCAGCAGCAGGCCGCGGAGAAGGAAGGATTGAATGCTGCCGCGGTATTGTGACAATGGCGCCGTGGCTACTGCGCGCGATTTTCCGTCTTTTTGACATTTTTGACCTTTTCGACCCATTTTGTCCAATTTTTCCATGTTTATTGACCTTTTCCCCACTTATTTATTAATTTATTTGTGATGTATTGCTTCAAGCATTCTTCTTTGAGTCTTTACATTGCGTTTTTAGGCCAAAATTCCTGAAAAACAATAAAAATACCCGTGATTCCGAAAAAGACAAATTTATATAAATATATGATAAAACATATAAATATATATATTTTTAATCAATTAATGTGCATAAAATCATGGTTATTTTAGTGCTTTTTGAGCACTCATCACATCACAATGGTGATGGCCTATTGCCTGTGCCTATTCATTTCATTATGATTTGCTACCATTGTGGTGAACATGTGTATTTGAGGTCAGCTAGTGAGAAATTAATTTCTCATCACCACTATAAAAAGTACATATGTCCTTAGTTTTTAACCGTTATCGTAGTTCTATGGCCATGGTTATAAAAATCGAGGCCTAAGTGAGAAAGACCATAGATTGTTACTTATGGCCTCTATTTTTCAATAATCGAGGCCATATGATATGTCTATGGCCTTGGTCTTTCAATAACCGAGGCCATAGGGTATGCATAAATTAAAAAAAATATAATTATTAATTACAATAAATATATTAATTACAATATTAAAAGTCATATTATATTAAAATTAAAAATATAATTACATTTGACAGTTTATTATACACTAAAACATAATAAAACCTTACTATTTCAAACTGACTTTTTACTATTAATTATAAGCATTGATAAGTGTACTTCAAATCAACATAATCAAGTCCACAACAACTTCCGAAGAAGTGTAAAGAAATGGAAAATACCATAGGCACTACTACGTTGGGATGGTGCATTGGTGTGCTGGTTTGCCTGGTGCCTAATGCGCTGGTGTGTTGGTGCGTTGGTATGTTGGTGTACTTGGTGCCTGGTACACTAGTGTGTTGGTGCACCTAGTATACTAGTAAGCCTAGTGCGTTGGTGCACTGATGTGCTAGTGCACCTTGGTACGCTGGTGTGCTAGTGAGCCTGATGCTACTATACCTGGTGCTTGGTGCTGTTGTACTTGGTGCCAACGATGAAAAAGAAAATAGCAAAAAAACTAGAATATCATATGTGTATAGATAGCAATCAACCTTTAATAGGCTACTTTCTATTAACATTAATGAACTTAATTATGCTAACTCAAAATTGAAGTGGCAGATGACTAGTGCCTGATGCCTAATGTTGTTTCGCCTGATGCCTACCATGAAAAAGAAAACAACAAAAAAAAATTAATTGAATTTGGAAACTTTTATACGAGCCTTACAAAAATTTACAACGATTGCCCTGTCCAACACATGTTCCTAGCCAAACACAATAATGATCAAATTGAAGCACACATTTATCACAATCATGGAAATGCTTTGCTCGTGGAGGCTACAAACATATAAAACATATCAAATCTATATCAAAGAAAAAAATAAATGGGTATAGTAGCAACTGGTTTAGAAGTAAATTCACTTCACTACAGCAATATCACTCTCAGTTGTCCTAGCCAGCAAGTACACCAGTAATAAAATCCTAGATTATGGATCTAGACCAGTATAGAACTTCAATCAAATTTCACTCTTAGTTGCATGCTAAGTTAATGAGTAGATTACATCATGAAATTTTAAAGAAGAACTGTAGAAATAGACAAATTGATATTAGCTTCTTTCGTCCATGAGATTGTAAAACTTGAAAATGAATATGATTAGCTAGCTTCATTAACCAGGTAACACAATAAAACCTAGAGAAAACATAAAAGGGAAGATAGAGGTATGAAATAAGTTCCAGATCATCATATTATAAGGCAATAAACATGAATAAAGAAGGCAACATACTAGTAGTAAGTAAATACTAGCAAATTATAAGTTATAGTAACCTTGAGATTGTTTAGATGATGATAATGGGATGTCATCAAGAATTTTCATAATAAAGAAAAATAAAATCCTCAAAACTTTAACAAATATTGTTAGTGAATATGAAGCACACATGTGACTTGCAGAATGGCCACTATATCTGATGGCGGTTAATATATGAGAAATTTTCATAAGGGTTACCATTTTAGTCCATCCATATTAGGCTACTAGCTACACATTCCCATCATCTACCAACAATAATAATAGGAAAACTTTTAACATATATATTTTCATATAGTTCAATTCTCTCTAACACGGCTAGAAGTTTCATTATGCCAAAAAATTCAAGTTTCATTTTAAGCGCCTTCTTTTATACCTTTTATTTTCTCTCTCTTCGTGGATAAAATCTTTGCGGATACTAAAATTCCATTATGCCCAAATGTAGGTTCATATGCTTGTTATGAAATAATTTGCAAGTGGTGCACACAATGCCCTATCCTAATGATCCTATCACTTGTTTACCTTTTTCTTTAGTAGAAATGAGAAATAAAATCACAAAAATGAGTGGCAATGTCATAATCAAATAAGGTGAGCCATTTAATAAAAATGTAATGTTTTTAACATATAAGCAAAATGACATAACATGTCAACACATGAAGGATACTGGTGACGAACATTCTTGTTTCATATTTTAAAATATGAGATTTAAGTATTTGCCTCCAGTGATTGGAAGAACATTTTTTATAGTTTGAGTAAATAGTTATAAATTTATTATTTGTCCATGTTCTTTAAAGTCCTTAATTATAAATTCATGATGGGTTTAGTCTTGAATTAAAGAAAATATTTGAGATCTAAGTATTAGACATGTTATCTTTGCTTGGTTGTGCATAAATGAATCACAATCTAATTTTATTTCATTGATTGGTATTAAATTATATTTTTAAAATAATATTTAATTATAAATTATTGATTGGCTAATCCATCATCAATTTATAATTAAAGAATGTATTTATCTTGACTTGACCAATTAATTAATTTTAAATTCGATTAAGAAAGTTATAAATTAATTGAGGTCTTAGTTTATATATTTTTCTCATTTTACAAGTGCTTTTAAAAGAATAACAAGATAAAAAAGGTGAAAATGGGACAACTGATGGTAATTTATACAAGTGAGAACAAACCAAAATTTCAAAGACTGGAAATTTTATATGTGCCATGGCGGGACATTATTCATGTCGCAGCAAGGTGCTCTAGAATCCAACTTGTGTTTTCTAGAGTTTTGTGCACATCGTGGCCCAACTAAATTCATGCCATAACACAACTCTCTATAGTTAGATTTAAATAATCAAAAATAAATGGGACCCAAGATGCACAATAAATCACACTGTATCCAAAGTATAAAAATTTGTCAAAAATACTAATATACGCATTTTAAGTATATTTAATCCTTAACCTATAAATATAACCCAAACTCCTCTTAAATAGATATTAATGAAGCTACATTAATAACCACAAACTCTCATAGGCGTTCCACTATTCATAATATACAGATAAAGAGAGAAAACATTTCAATTGTGACAAACATATGACGATTTGAAGAATATAGTGACGAAGATATGAAGATTTGAAGAATATAGTGACAACTTATTCAGAGATCTAAAATCATTTCTCAAGAAGGGATACTATTATTGTTTTATATTATTGTTCTCTTTTTAATATGATATCTTTTATAGTTGAATTAATTTTTGTTAATTTAACTATGAGTGATTAATTTTCTAATATAAGATTTTAGTATTTTCTTTTAGTAATTAGAAGAACAATTGTTATGGTTTGAGTAAATAAAAGTGATAAATTTATTATTTATTCATATTCTTTAAATTTTTAATTATAAATTCATAATGTGTCAAGTCTTTAATTATATAGTCATGATGGGTCAAGTCTCAATTTATAATTAAAGAAAATATTTTAGAACTAAACATTAGACACGTTAACTATATTTGGTTGTGCATGAATGAATAAAAGCCTAATTTTATTTTATTGATTTGTATTAAATTATATGGCTAAAATAATCTTTAATTATAAATTAATGATGGGCTAATCCATCATTAATTTTATAATTAAAGAATATACTTACCTTGAGTTTACCAATTAATTAATTTCAAGCCTCGTCAAGAAATTCATTAATTAATTGAATGATTTTAGTTTATATATTTTTCTTAGTTTACAAGTTCTTTTAGAAGAATTTTGGACAACCACAATAAAAAATATGAAAATGAAACAATTAATGGAAATTCACACAAGTCGGAACAAACCAAAATGTTAAAGACCAAAAATTCTATATGTGTCGTGGTAAGACATTACTTATGTCATAGAGAGCTGCTCTCGGATCCAACTTGTGTTTTCAAGAGTTCTGTGAACACTGCGGCCCAACTAAAATCATGCCATAGCATAACACGGTTGGGTTATGAAAGTTTATAAATTACAGATCTAATTAAACTAGAGGTGGTGAATAGTTTATTTTTAATTTTTATCAATTTATAACTTAATAACCTAAACAAAGTGGCTAGGCATGCAATCGCATGCAAGAATAAAGTGCAAAAATAAAAGCATAACACACGATACTTTTAGGTGGAAACAACAAAGGCCACAACCATGACTTAAGAGGAAAACCACCGGTACACCGAACTACCTAACTTTCTACTATGAAAACAAATTTTCAAGTACAAACTTGGTCTTATGTTACCATCCTTAGGATACTGCCTCAATGTACTTTACTTACTAACACATGCTCCATTTTCACAGTAATACTTACTAATTAATAAGTCTCCTATATAATTGATAAATATCTTTTCTATTACAAATAGGATTATTAATACTCACTAATTAAGAATACTTATATTTAAATAATAGTTCTTTTAAAAGTAGACTCATTAATCATGAAAATTCCTATTTAAAAAAGAGTTATTTTAAAGTAAATTTTATGCTATCTTTTAGGCTAAGATTTAAGCTATATCTTATTTAATATTTTAGCATATATCTTATTCTATATTTTATCATAAATATTTTAGTAGAAAAAATAATTTCATATTTGTGAATTTGTGATATTAAATATATGAGTGTAATCCTATATGTTATAGTTATAACAAATATACCTAAAGTAAGACTATCTAAAATTCTGACTTTTCTTTGACTTTGTTTGATAGACTTGATAATGAGCTTAAAAAAGTTTACATGTAAATATTTTGTCCACGAAAATAGCCAACACTTATAATCCCTCTAGGTTACAACTAAATAATCAAAAATAAAGGTGCCCCATGAGGCAAAATAAATCACTTTGTGGCCTAACTATAAAAACATTTCATAAACCCTAACACACATTTTAAGCATGTTTAACCTTAATTGTAGCCTATAAATACAACCATAACCCATCTTAAATAGATGTTAATGAAGCCATATTAATAACCACCAACTCTAGAAGTCGTTCCACTATCCATAATATATAGATACAAAGAGAAAAATCCCGATTGTGAAGAAGATATAAGGATCTGAAGAATATAGTGACAACTTATTCAGAGATATGGAATCACTTCTCAAGAAGAATATTTTTATTATTTTATATTTTTTTCTCTTTGTAATTTGATATCTTTCATAGTTGAATTATTTTTTTTAAATTAACTATGATTGACTAACTTTGTAATATGAGATTTAAGCATTTGCTTGTAATGATTGGGAGAACAATTTTTATAGTTTGAATAAATAAAAGTTATAAATTTATTATTTTTCCATATTCCTTAAATCTTTAATTATAAATTAATGATGTGTGAAGTCTTAAATAAAAGTTATAAATTTATTATTTGTTCATATTTTGTAAATCTTTAATTATAAATTCATGATGGGTCAAGTTTTCATTTATAAATAAAAAAATGTTTTGAAACTAAGCATAGATAGTGTGTCTAATGCTTAATTGTACATGAATGAATAAGTGTCTAATTTCATTTCATTGATTTGTTTTAAATTATATGGTTAAAATAATTTTCAATTATAAACTAATGATAGGCCAACCCATCATTAATTTATAATTAAAGGATATATTTACCTTTAGTTTATAAAATAATTAATTTCAATGCTGAACAAGAAAGTAATTAATTAATTGAGGATTTTAATTTATATATTTTTCTCATTTTGCAAGTGCTTTTAGAAGAATTTTGGACAAACATGATAAAAATGGTGAAGACAGGATAATTAATGGCAATTCACATAAGTTGAAACAAACCAAAATGTTAAAGACCAGAAATTTTATATTTGCCGTGGTGAGACATTATTCATGTTGCACCAAGGTTCTCTCGCATCCAACTTGTGTTTTCTAGACTAAACTCATGCCATAGCATAACACTTTTTAGATGCAACTAAATAATCAAAAATAAAGGTTCCCCTTAATACACAATAAATCACGATGTGGCCTAAGTGTAATAATTTGTTAGAAACTCTAATACACATTTTAAACATGTTTAACCTTAATTGTAGCCTATAAATACAACCCTAACCCATATTAAATATATATTAATGAAGCCACATTAATAACCACCAATTCAAGTAGTCGTTCCACTGTCCATAATTTATAGATATAGAGAGAAAACATCCCCATTGTGAATAAGATATAAAGATTTGAAGAATGTAATGAAAACTTATTCAGAGATATGGAATCACTTCTCAAGAAAGAATAGTTTTAGTGTTTTATATTATTTTTCTCTTTGTAATATGATATCTTTAATCATTTGATTGCGATTGGGAGGACACTTTTTATAGTTTGAATAAATAAAAGTAAGAAATTTATTATTTGTTTATATTCTTTAAATCTTTAATTATAAATTCATGATGGGTCAAATATTGATTTATAATTTTAAAAAATAAGCACTAGATACACTATCTATTCTTGGTTATGCATGAATGAATTAAAGTCTAATTTTATATCATTGATTTGTTATAAATTATATGGTTAAAATAATCCTTGAGTTTACCAATTAATTAATTTCCAACCCCGTCAAGAAAGTTATTAATTAATTGAGGATTTTAATTTATATATTTTTCTTAGTTTTTCATTTAATCAATTTCAAGTCCTACTAAGTAAGTTATTGATTAATGAAAATTTCGAGGACTTACCGTGATTAATTATAAGTAGTTCACTTATTTAAAAAAAAATCAATAAATATTTCTTGTTATATGTATAATGTAATTTGTTCTTTCCATGAAGATGAAAGGTTATGCTCACTAAAATTCTATATTGATTCATCGTCATTGTTTTCACCTATAAAATTTACTTGCTATAATTTAGTTTACTTATGATCTTTGAGTTATTAAAATAATTTAGAATTCACAGTATTTTTCTACCAATCGACACCTAATAGAACGTTTATGATTGGTTTTCTTAATTAATTTTCAAAATAATTTAACTTTCTAAAACAACTAACCAATTTTTTAGAGACCGACCTTGGGATAACTTATCATTGGTTTGCCAATGATTCGTACACTTGTGAGCAATTAAAATTTAGGCATTAGTTGGTGAAGTGGTTGGCATGTTGTAACGACTATTACCCTTGCTATGGTGGCTTTATCCTCATTGATATGGTTGGCGATGTCTCGCCAACGTGATTGGCAATGTCTCGCCAACGTGATTGGAAAAGTAGTCAACGAGGAGTTTGATAGCCCAAGACTTTTCTATTAATACCCCTTTATTTGTGAAATTAAAATCAATTAGAAAATGTGAGGAAACTCTCACATTTTCAAAACTAGAATTTTTATTCAAAAAATTATTTTCTAAAGTTTGAATCATTAATAGTTTAAGTATTATTCAACATTTGTTATTTGTGAATGTTTGCAAATATTATTTTTGAGGTTGGGTTAATTTAAAAGTGATTAACATACATGACTTATATTACATTTTAGGTACATATTCATGGGATTTCCACTAACCTAGGTTTCGCTATACTGATCATCAGTGATTTATGACATCATATGGTGTTAGGGCTTTAAAGGAGAGCCAGATTCAACTTGGATCATAGCTTCTATGGATAGAGTAAACAATGGTAGCTTAGGCATAATTGAGTGTGTTTCTCTAACTAATAGAGGTATTAGTTTTATATCATTTTTAGGTTAGGAACTATAGATTTAATTTCTAGTGAATTTGTTGCTTCCAAGTGGTTATCTTAAACAACCTGAGGATTTTATCACATATGTGAAGATATTATATGGGTTTACTTCATTATATCGCCTTGTTTTTAGGCTAGCCCATTGTGTTAGTACAATCAAGATTTGATCTTCCTATGTTTGCATATAGAAGGACTGAATGGTGATTAGAAAACTTTTATTTCTATCTTTTGCATGCTTTATATTTCCTTATATATTCTACAATTCCATGCTTCTTCTATCGCTATCTATTATGAAATACTATGTCTATTATATATTAAATGATTATTTTAACTATTTAATATTTTTTTATTTATGAATTTGATATTCTAGGTTGTGTTTCTGTTTGTATTGTTTTCACTATGTATGAGTTAGGGCGAGTTCCAAGGAGTCTGTATCTCCTTATCCTGTTTATTTATTGGGTCCAGGACTTTCTCAATTGGTATTATAATAGGTATACCCATTTAGGTTTAATCGCACCAATGTTTATTCTATTTAACTAACTTTTCTCACACACATAAACTCTCCTGATAGATTTCAAAGAAGGAGAAAATGTAAGCATACCTCTATTTTTCAATGGGATGAACTATACCTATTGAAAGTCTTGAATGTGAGCCTTCTTGTGATCGATTGGAGACCATGTTTGTATCTTTTTGAAAATGGATGAATGTATGCAACCAAAACCCTTATTGATGACTCCATCATCCCTAAATCCATGATTGAATGTACAAATGCGGAAAGTAAACAATATGAATGGAACATCAAAGGTTTGTATGTTGTCATTAGAGCTGTCACTTTTGATGAATATCAAAGAATCCAAGCTTATTGGAAGTCTAAAAGAGCTTAGGATATCTTAGAGACCACATATAAGGGTATCTTTATGGTGAAGAGATCCACAGTGATGTAGTTAAACAAAGACTTTGAGCTATTTCAAATGGAAGAAGATGAACCTTTGAAAAGTTCTACGCATAGTCGTCTAATCTTGTTAACACATTGTTCAATCTTGATAGACCAATAGTTAAGGAAAAGCAAATTAAAAAGTTCTCCCAAGTCTCCCCCTTCCCTTTCCTAGAGAAAAGATTACTACTCTATAGAATTTCTTCAAGCATAGTGAATGAAAGATCAATAAGATGATTGTTGGTCTCAAAGCTTATAATATTCATTGTTTGTCTCAAAGCCAATGATATTAATCATTTCTAGCCTAAAAAAGTTCAACTATTGCTAAAAAAGGAATGAGCATTGCTTCCACTAAAGGAAGTGGAAGTGATGAGTGCTCAAAAAGCACTAAAATAACCATGATTTTATGCACATTAATTGATTAAAAATATATATATTTATATGTTTTATCATATATTTATATAAATTTGTCTTTTCGGAATCACGGGTATTTTTATTGTTTTTCAGGTATTTTGGCTTAAAAACGCAATTTAAAGACTCAAAGAAGAATACTTGAAACAATACATCACAAATATATTAATAAATAAGTGGGAAAAGGTCAACAAACATGGAAAAATTGGACAAAATGGGTCGAAAAGGTCAAAAATGTCAAAAAGACGGAAATCGCGCTACGCAGCTCAAATTGTAGCTTGTACAAGCAATACAAGGCTGGCACTGCTCACGAGTCATACAGGCCAGCCGCCCAAATTAGCCGCCCACCCACACGCCTAACGCGTTTTCACCCCATTTTTCACGTGCAGAACACTCACACGCTACGCCGACGTCATTGATGACCTCAAAGATTTCCATTACACGTTTTTTAATTTTTTAATATTTTTTTTAACTTTTTTTTACTCATTTTTTCTCTCCATCCTTACCTATAAATACTCTCTTGCATTCACCTCAAATACCAACTCAAAACCACACTTCTCTTCTTTCTTTCTTTCTCTCATTTCTTTCTTTTTTTGAGTTTTTCTTAGTTTCTTTCTTAGTTTCTAAGCTTTTCTTAGTTTTTCTCTTAGTTTTTAGTTCAATTCTCTTAGGTTTAAAGTTCTTCTCTTTTTGAGAGGAACTTGTAATGTTTTTGTAATAAGTTAGATTTTTGATTCAATAAATGGATGTGCAAATTCGCTTGGAGGTTTCCTAAAGCAACTAGAATACAATAAGCTCTGTAAGGATTTTATTTTCTTTACGCTTATTTTTATGCTTTATTCTTACATGTTATATTTAATTTTTCTGGTGATTAAATTTAACTGCTATACTAGTTTATAATCATGATATAATAATAACGTTGTTATGCCATAAATATTAAATAGGTGAAAATTTCTAAAAATGAATTGATTTTATTTTTATTCAAGATTTTATATTAAGGATGTTAGAGAGAAATATATTATTTTTCATTACAAACTTAAATCAAGATTAGACTTTAAAGGTTTAGTTATCCTGGTCTAATTTAGAGTAGTGCTTTTTATTTGTTGGTACAATCGCCCGGTAGTTAGAGTTGAAACTCTATTTCAAAAGTTTTTATAAGAATTATTATGTGAAAATGTATTGACAACATGTTTTCAATAATGGTTTTAAAACTTGAAAGTTAGTAATTGATAACTAAATTCTTAGGTTTAATTTGGACACCTTGAATAAAGTTTAAATCTGCTCTAACTCACCAAAGGTGGCATTTAAATGGTTCATTTTCAATCTCTTAGAAAAAGGAATTAATTTAATTAACCAAATTAGTTATCAACCCCACCCATAGGTGTTAATTGATTTGTTTAGTTAACAAAGAATATCTAACCCCACCAAAGGTGGTATTCATACAAAAAAGAGAGAATCAATAAAATATCAATTTATATCTTTAATAACCTAGATAATATGAGCAAGCATAATTAATTTAGTTATTATATCCATAAATACTCCACTAATATAAATGATAAAATTTGCATGAATATTTATTGAATCTGTATTTATTTTTAGATAAATATTTAATTAATCTGTATATATGTTTATTTTATGTTATTAGATTAGGAACACAAAAACCAAACTATCGTGACAGGATGTTTAGGATTTAATTTTGTTTTTAAAAGTTTGAATAATAAATTAAAAACCACATACATTCCTTCCTTAGATCGACCTTGGGAGTATACTTATCATTTTCTACGAAATGATTCGTGCACTTGCGAGAGTTTTACAAATATTAAAACCAAAGTATTTGCGAGAATTGGCGATGCCGGTTTTCGCTCATCAAGTTTTTGAAAATGAAAAAGTATATATATATATATTTTTTTAAATTTTTTCTCTTTTTTTTATTTTAAAATTGTTAAAACTTTTTTTTTAATTAAGCATGGTAACTTTTCACCACCCCCAACCTAAAACTTACATTGTCCTCAATGTAACAACTGTAAATTAAAGATAAAGAGAAAAGAGAAGAAAGATTACCTATTTCTTGAGAAAGTGCAAGTAGTAATGGAAAATGCAGATGCCTCCATCATATTCATCATTAAAGTGTAAGTTCTAGGTTGATGCTACGGAAAGGGAAGGTCAACCACGGCGCTGCCAGATACAGGGCGTCATCGGCGCTGCTACAATAAGCCGCGCGCGCGATTTCCGTCTTTTTGACATTTTTGACCTTTTGTACCCATTTTGTCCAATTTTTCCATGTTTGTTGACCTTTTCCCACTTATTTATTAATATATTTGTGATGTATTGTTTCAAGTATTCTTCTTTGAGTCTTTAAATTGCGTTTTTATGCCAAAATACCTAAAAAACAATAAAAATACCCGTGATTCCGAAAAAGACAAATTTATATAAATATATGATAAAACATATAAATATATATATTTTTAATCAATTAATGTGCATAAAATCATGGTTATTTTAGTGCTTTTTGAGCACTCATCAGGAAGCAACAAAGAGAAGTGTAAGTATGTGGATATGATGAGAACTTTAGTACAAATGAAGAGGAAATGAAATTCCTTTCCAATAGATTTACCAAGTTCTTCTAAAGCAAGAATAAGTCTTCTAGTAGGACTAGAAGAGATAGCTTGAGTAGGAAAGACTTGAGATCTAGGAAGAAAGTTGATGACTCTAATGATGAAACTGACTAACATTAGTGCAGAAACCACATCAATCATGCAAGTTAAGTATTTCAAGTACAAAAGCTTGAACATTATGCTACAAATTATTTTTTGGATAATAGCTACAGTGTTGAAGAGGATGATTGTAACTTCATTTCCTTTATGGCTTCAAAAACTTTTAAAAAACCTTCCATTACAATCTCTAAGGCTAGAAGTTTTGATGAAGAAGATGAAGATGAATATGATGAGCTCTTGGGTACCTATAATGAGCTCCTTAGTGAGCATATCAAATCTGAGAAAGAAAGTACAAAAGGCTCTAGAGAGCCTTGAAGAATATGACAAAAGAGTTTAGTACGCTGAAAGCTGCTCATAAGGAAAAGAAGTTTTCCATATGTTATGATTAAGATGATAACACAAAGAAGTGTGAGGTAATTTATAAAATATATATTGATCGTTAAGTGGAATGCAATTTTAACTACTTCAGAATGAAACATCTCGAAGAGGAACTAAAGAAACTTGAGTCGAGTCATATAACTCCCAAGATCACCGACATTGACTTAATAGAAGATCAAGTGAACCAAATCACTATCTTGAGAAAAAAGTGATTGTACTGGAAAGTGACAAAGAGTATTTTAGCACATACTCTTTTCAAAAAGTATGTGGAGCTAGAGATGTTTCAAGAAAAAGTGAAGAATCTTAATGGCTATATTAAATTCCTAGAGGTTTCAATAAAATAGAAAGAAGACCTCATAAGAGCATTGGGTGAGAATAAATCTTAGCTAGAAGGGGAGGTAGTCCAATTAAAGAGTACAATATAGAAGCTTATGTTAGGTATTCGAAAGCTAGGTGAAATTTTAAGCAACAACAAAGCACTAAGAGATGGGTTAGGTTATGAAGAAGATGTTTCTACCTCTAATGGGGATGCACCTAAGTTCATTAAGCCTACATATGATGATCCCAAAGGAAGATTATTGTGGCCATCCCTGAAGGTATGTCAGTGGTATCATCTTAGCCCTCCTCAACCAGTAAGATGTACACCTCATGTCCTGATGTTGGTTCTCATAATTTTGGTGATGGCCCTCTGCATATACCTATTAGTGCCATTTTTGTTTGCAACCATTATGATGAAAAATGGGATTTGAGTTCACATTGGGAGAACCAATGTGAGAAATTAACTTATCATCCTTGTGTGAGAGTTGATATTAGTATTGTTCCCTCCACCTCTCCTTCTTATACTACTCTTCAGAGTCAAAGACCTCATTTCTCTCACTCATCTATTCGTTCTTGTTAGCTTCACTATATTATTAGCTAACTTTCTAGATAATCTTCTAGATAATCTTCTAGATATGTCAATAGCAGTTCTACAAGATCTTCCCCTCGTTCTCTTCATTTTAATTTCTCATGTTACAACTATTGTGGTTCACCAAAGAACTTATAATCTGGGTGTATTATACATCATTGACATAGCACAAAAGTGAAAATCCTTCTTCAAAAATCCCACCTAGTCGTGTGTTTGAAGACTACTCGATTGGTTTTTCTAAAGTCTTAAAACAAAATGTTTCTCGAGTGCCTCATACACCCCATGCTTATGTGAACCAAAGAGTGAAATTTGATTCTATTACCCATTCAAAAATTCTTTTCTAAATGGAGGTATATAGTTTGATCACTCTTTCTTATGATCAATTTGATATTAGTTTGCTCTTCTCTTCTTCCTTCTTCTTGTAGTATTTATGTTAGTGTTTTTCAGTTGTTGTTAGTTTGTGTTTGTTTCATGTTTCAATTATTTTGTGATTTTAGTTCTTTATGTTATTTCTTCATTATTTTTGTTTATGTTATTTCTTATTATTTCTTCATTATTTTAGTTGTTTATGTTATTTCTCATTACTCTTTTATGTGTTTAAAACTTATGTTTTTCAAGAAAATATACAAAAATGGTTTATTTTGGACTCCTCATTCTCTCTCTTTTCTCTCTTCTTAAGTTGTTCGTTGAGTGTTTTTTGACCCTCATCAACCTCTCATTGAGATGCTCACCGAGTACAAGTTTTAACACATTTTCCGTTAAACTTGCCGAATACCTCAATGAGCAAGTCACCGAGCTTGATGAGTTTCTATAAAAACCATTTTTTCATTCTCTTTCCAATCCATAGAATTTTTTAAACACTTTTGTACCCTTATGCACTTTTTTCCTATTACCATTTTATTACCTCTTAAAATGGCCCCTAAAAGATCTACAATAAGCAAATGTTATCATGTGGAGCAAGAGTAGCAAGTAGATTCAGTGGATCTTTCTTCTCGATGCACAACCCCAATCATCGAATAGAACTTTAAAATGATTGATGAGCTTCCATTCATTTGAGAAAGTTTTTCTCACTTTTACTAGTTCTCTTTATATTCATTTGCTTATTTGGACCCTTTTTTGTTTGGGAGTTTTATTCTACGATTTCCTTATATTGGTCATTATTTTTCTAAAAACTTTTTCATGCATAGGCATGAGGTTACTTTTTCTCGAGACGATATTATTAGGATATTGTCCCTTTTGAATGCACATAATTCATCTTTTCTTATCATCTTATTCGAGTTTGAAAATCTTGTCAGTGGTGCTCTCCTTGTTGAATTTCATAACATTTCTTATCATAATATCACTAAGATAACTGAATTATTGATTGGCCTTGACCTTGGGTATGTTGAAGGTGCTCTTCCTTTGACTGCAATTGCACTTGGTCGATGTCTCAATGGTATAGTGAGTGATGTTGTCCACACCATTCTAATACTTCCTAAGTGACTCTCTCTCAATATCACTTTCTGTATGATATCTTAAATAATGAGTCTATAGATCTTCATGACATGATTTATAGGACCATTATTTTACGTTATGTTACTTTTACTCCTTTCACTCTTCATTATCCTTTTTTAGTCACTTGTTTGGTGCTTATTATTATCTATTATTGAGGATAACCACATATAGGTAAATGGTGTAGTAATCATTCATAAAAAACAAATATTATAGATTACTCTTGGGTATGGACAAACAAGTAATAGACGTATAGAGTTATCATAGTAAAAGATTCTAGTGAATTAGAGACTAACAAAGTAGACTCACATGGAATTCAAATAAAAAACCAATATTTTCGTGTCTCAGTCCCAGTGTGGCTGATCATCCTCTCGGACCAGCTACTAATCATCGCCTTGGTAAGCTATTGCCTCACCAACTAGCTAATCAGACGCGAGCCCCTCCTCGGGCGGATTCCTCCTTTTTCTCCTCAGCCTACGGGGTATTAGCGGTAGTTTCACTATTGTTCCCGAGCGGCAAGTTCTTACGCGTTACTCACCCGTCCGTCACTGGAAACACCACTTCCCGTCCGACTTGCATGTGTTAAGCATGCCGACAGAGTAAAAAGTGATACAATTTAATCAATTTAAAATAAATAGATTCTTCAACCATGAAAAACTAATAGAAATTAACTAAAACAAATATAAGAGAAACAGTTTACTAGCTAATAATAATATATTCTTGTGACCGATCTAAAATATTGGTGCATTAAATACCAATATTTGAAATTCACATTTTTTTGGAACTAGACCTCCATTCCAAATACGAAGAAATTGAGGACAATAGAATCCTTTAGATTAGGTAATGGAGGAATTTTACTATAGAATTCATGGAAAATCTAATGATAAGGATGATGATTATGATTTTTTTGTATTTTTCTTTTAAAGACATGACCACGACACAATCTAAGGAAGCATTGAGAAGACATGACAACTAGGGTATATAAATACTAAAGACGGTGTTTGGGGTCAAACTACTCTAATACCATATCGAAAAATCAAACATATTAGGGAGGAAGATGAGAAAATAGAAGGAAGGCATTGCCTTTTCATTTATGAAAAATAGATAATGCATTGCTTACTTATAGACACACTACTACATTAAAATCTTAGTGACATACTAAATCTTAATACATAAATAAGAAAAATATTTTTTTAATTTATAACTCCTAAACTAATAATGAAATACAATATTTTATATTTGTTATTTCCAACATTTTGGAATGTTATTTTGGGTGCCACAGCATAACTCATTCTTAACCAGAGTTGATTAAGGTTGTTAATTTTCTTGAATGGGGTAAATTCTTGTGGGAATTATACGATTAGAAGATTGCATTCCTCGTCCTATTTTTAAAAATTATATGCCTTATTTTAATAAATTTATAAAAATATATCTATTTTAATTTTTTTATAGATTTAATTACATTTAATTCAAACAAATAATAAGTAATATAATATATATTTTTTATATTTTATTTTTAAGTTATATTTTTATTATATTGAAACATCAATAATTTTTATTTTATAAAATTTATTTAAATTATTTATTTGAATTATAAAAATCTAAATCTTATAATTATTTTTATTATTTTAAACTAGTTTGTAACAAGGTTATATCAACTTTATTTAATATAAAATGATTATGTATTTATTGTTACATATATTTTATTTTTTCATTTCACATAAATATTATTATTTTATTTATTAACTTAAATTTTATTTTTTCATTATAAAATATTTATTATTGTCTTTTTTAATCATTTTTATTTATAATAATAATAATAAAATATGATTAAAAAATATTAATTATTTAAAATATTATTCTATCCATGTTCCTTATTTGGAGGTTCTGTTTCCTATTGAGATCTTCAATATATTTTTACAAGAATTTTAAGTAAAAATGGAGGATAAAGTTTTTGATGAAAAGTGAAAAAGTGATCCCAATCCTACCAGAACCCATTTACACCCCTATAGTTGATCTTCTATGTTATTTGGCAGTGGTCTAGCAGCTAAATTCTTTTTTAAGTTCCAAAACTTACAACTTGTTTACTCTTTAGGTCTCAAACTTATAAAAACTATAGTTTGGTTCTAAAAAAATTAGAATGTTACAATCACATGAGTGTATTCATTGAGATTACTAATAATTTTTATACTATTTTAAAATTTAAGGTATTCGATTAAAATTTTAAGATTATAAAAATTCAAGTATATTCAATTATGATTTCATAGAAGTTTTAAAAATTCACGTGGATTCAAAAAGTCATTAATTTTAAATTTTTTAAAAAATTTACATATTTTTATGAACTTTTGTAGACATTTTGGTTAAAATATAACAAATAAAATCTCTACTAATTATCTCTTTATAAATTTTTTTCTATTTTTATAGTTTCTTAAAATTTAGGTTATTTCTGCTTGGTTCAAATATTATCATATAATCCACAAAAGTGTATGAATTGAAATTCAATATATTTCATATGACTATTTGGTCAACAAAAATGAGAAAGAAAATTTTTAAAATTTATCTTTTTAAAATTCTATTAAAATTCTAGTTGAATATACTCTACTTGGGTCTTATTTTTATAATTCTGTTAAAAGTTCTACTAAGTCTTATTTTTACTAAAACAAAGCTTAATTATCTAACAATATTTATTAACAAGTCAATCATGTATGATAGGTTAAATTCATGAATAGATGTTATTCACGTATTTAACTTATCTTTAATAAAGTAATTACATTATGAACTTTTTTTTGGTCAATGAAAAGTGCTATTTATATCAAGTGATATAGTTATTATTAGAGAAAAAGTTAGAAATATGAGATAATAAAATTATCTTGTGACTACTTATTAATATTAATATTGGTCAATTATATTGTGTTAGGATTCACGCATGCATATCTTAAATTATAATAAAAATTATATAAAATAAAACCTTAAAATTTATAACAATAAAAATAGGTACTTAATAATATTGAAACATGATTAATTTAGATGGAGTTTAACATTAAATGAATCTAAATGATTATAATTCAGAATAGCGGGGCGTAAAACAAAAAAATAGGATGATTCGGGATAGGCATACTATATTTCATTTTACTACAATTAGCGATAAATAAAAAGAAAAAAGAAAAAGTAAGGCCATTTCATTTCGACAAAAGACCCACGCCCAAATTCCATAGCTTGGGGTAGAATTAATCAACACTCTATAGAAAAAGTAAATATTTAAACAAATATGATTCATATGAAAAGAACCACTTTATTAACCAAGAATAAAAAAATAATTTTAAGGTGGATTCATTATGGAATCAAAAAGAAAATTATAAAAACAATATAAATATGATCGTTTATCATATCAATTTATATCAGATGAATCTATTAATTATGAAGATAAGAAGAACTCGTCTATTTATGGATTATCATTCCAGACAAATAAGAACCAAGAATTAATAATATTGAAACATGATTAATTTAGATGGAGTTTAACATTAAATGAATCTAAATGATTATAGTTCAACTTGAACGATATTTAATTAGATGATGTTCAAATGTTAAATAAATAGTTGAATTTTTTTATAATAATAAAAATATATAACATGAACATAAATAATACTATTTTTATAGTTAAAAATTTTACAAATATTATTTTTATTATTTTTTCAAGTATTATTTTTACTAATGTACGTTGAACTCTTAATACACTATTCCCACCACTTACATTTTATAAATTTAATGATTATTTGTATTTTAATATGATATAATCAATAATAATAAAATATTTAACTAAGTGATTATGGTGTCCAATATTGCTAGGTAGAACTAACAATTAGGGGTGTCAATTTACTTAATAGTTTTTATCGATGGAATCAACTTAAATAAAAAAAAATCAAATGAAATTTGGATTATATTTGTTTCTGTTCAAATAATCTAAAAAATAGACTTGGTTTCGAGATAGGTTAGGTTAGTCCGTTAGTATAAAATAAAATAAAATAAAATAAAATAAATTTAAACAAATTTTTTTAAAAATTATTAAATTAAAACAAATTTTCTCTCTCTTTATGTCTTTATGGTTGATTCTAAAAAAATCTAAAGTCATCCTCACATAGTCTTACACTAATATATTATATTTTAAATCATTGAAATTATTTCAATTAAATATAATTATAAAAACTATAATAAAACTATAATAAATAATAAAAATTTAATTTTAATATAATATTTATAATTAAATTTATTTTATTATATTATACATTGTTTCAGAGAATAGCGTATAAATTAATTATATTATAGTTTATAAATAATTTAATATAATTATACTTAATTTATATATACTCCGAACTCTAGATGAGGAGTCCCAATTGTTTGGCGCCCTTAGCACCACGCCACGAAGCTTTTACGACTCGAAACTGACACGCATCACTCTTTCTTTCTCTTGCTTTTCTCGAAATGAAATTAATAAACTACAATTTTTCCCCCCCCTCACAAGCAAAAGCCAATTCCCAAATAAAAATTATTCGACTAACCTACGGAATCCTTTCCTTAGTCTATAAAAAACAGAAGAAAGAAAGAAGTTCCATTCATTGTCTTTCTGTTACTTTTCTTTCTGTTGCAAAATTGACAATAATCATAATCTCATTTCACAATTACATGCCGCATAATTCATGCACTTGAGCGTTATAGAGATTGCGAATAATAAAAATAAAAAAATAGAAGAATATAGAGAGGATTATGTACGAAAGCAATGAAAGGGAAGGAAACTTAAAAATAGATGAATATGGCGGGCTCGAGGCAGAACCTTCCTTCATGAATAAGCGCCGCATCTACAAGGGTTGATTTTGAAGAAAACCCAACATCGGCTATGCCTGAAACGGTTTTCAAAGATGGGAAAGAGGGACCTTTGATGGAGCAACAGCACCATAATCCTTCTAAACCATTACCGGATGCCAATTTGGGTTTTACAGAGAGATCTTTATCTGCTGCTGGTGCCGCTATTTTATCTGCTATCCTTGTTAACCCTCTTGATGTCGCCAAGGTCTTGTGACTTACTGGTTTCTTCGATTCTCATTTGCACTTTCTCAAAATACCCAATTTTTAATTTCTTTATATTTTGGATGCTCTTATGTGTTGTTATAGTTCCTTTTTGAAGCTCTTGTTTTTTTATTGCTTTCTTTATCATTTTCACCTCTGGCGTGTTTGTCCTCTGTTCTTACGAAAAGGGTCCTCATATAATGTTCTACCTTGATGAGCTCGACGGTAATTGATTTTCTTTCATGTTGAATGTAATGTAAAATTATCATTTCTCTTTTATTGAATTGACCAAGTCACTTTAAATTTTAGGATATTGCATTCATAGATTTTCATTTACTTTGTTGATTATTTTTAGATATACCTAGTTTGTTATTTTATCTACTATCATATTTATTTGGATCTTTGATCTATTATGTACCTTCTCTTTGTATAAAGATATTTTGTTGAAAATGAGTTGGTGGTTTTAGTTTAGTTTATAATTTCAAGCATTACTCAGAATTTCATGTTAGAATTTCACGATTTCTTTGATTACAGACACGGTTGCAAGCTCAAGCGGCAGGAGTTCCATATCAAGGATTATGCTGTAATACACGTTTTGAGACAAACAATGTAAGTATAGAACTATTATCCTATTAACTCTAAAGTGTTGCTAATAAAATTGTTTTGTACTTTGTCATGAATGCTGCTTTAGATTGTATTATCTTATGGGTTGTGATAGAGCCACCACTGATTTTGAAGTTTGGCCTGCTTTTAGATAATTCCAGATATGAAGTCTTCTTCATCACGCATGCATTCAATCATTGGTCCTGAATCTGCATGCCAACCAGGCTGTAATCAGTACAAAGGAACACTGGATGTGTTATACAAAGTTATACGTCAGGTTGGTACATGTATTAGCTCCTTTTCCCCTTCAAGTGAAGCTAGTCTTTAATGGAATCTTTGACTTATTTTACAAAATAATATAATGGTGTGAATCTGTTTGTATGCGGTTGATATTTGATACTGAAAGCTGATATGGTATTAGTTCTCTTTGATGTTATATTTTTTGTGAATAGCTTTTGATTGTCAAGATCTGTTAATAAATAGAAAGTATAAGGCTAGTGGCAAAGTTCTCTTGCTGAAAAGGAGTACCTCAAGCATTACTATTTGGGAAAAAGTGATGTTTTCAGTTATTGCAGAAAGCATTTGACCTCAAAGTGCTACTTAGGGTCGGACATGTTAAAGTTTTTTGGGTTGGGGAAAAAGTGAGGTAATAATGGGGTTGGTATCCACCAAGGTGGTCATCGTACATAAATAGTTGCATAAATAGATTTTGGACTTAAGATCTCTAGTCAATTTGCATTAAGCTTTCAGCATCAGCAAAGTGTATGAAGAAAATTAAGACTTGTAATCATCCTTCAACAGTATAAGATTCTGTTATTAATTTTTCCGATTACATGCTTGGTTTACTGCCACCATCCCACCAATTTAATAACATTATTAGTCAATAGAGTAGGTAATTCAGTCATATTCTGTCAAGGGTTGTAAAGAAGTGAGTTTGTGCAGGAAGGTGTTTCAAGGCTTTGGAGAGGCACAAATGCCAGCCTAGCGTTGGCTGTACCAACTGTAAGTCCTCTCTTAGCACTTACATTTCATCAATGTTATGTTGCTAAAAAGATGCTGCTTTCCTTTTTCAAATAGGTGGGGATCTACTTGCCTTGTTATGACATTTTTCGTGATTTGATGGAAGATATTGTAGCAAATACGGCACCAGCTTTCACTCCATATGCCCCATTAGTGGCAGGGTCACTTGCACGTTCATTAGCCTGCTTTACTTGCTATCCTTTTGAGCTAGCAAGGACCCGCATGCAGGTAACTGATATTGGATAGCAAATTCCTTGTTTTGCCTAAAATCGAATTAGTAGCGTAATTGCTACAATTTCTTGACTCTTAAAGTCTTTTTATGTTTTATTTTGCTTGTCTATGTATATTAACCGTGGTAGTGTACTCTGATGTAGATGTACAATAATAATAGTGAAAATAGGGTTCATTTATTCTTTCTGTTGATTATGGGATTGTTATCTTATAACCCTAAGGTTTTCATATGATTATCAGATTGGGGTTTAGAATTTATAATATTCCTTAGAGATGACTGTCCGAGTTTTTTTTGCTTTTTAAATGTAAACTGATTTTGAAACCTTGACTGGTTTTGTGGAATGTAGCACTGTACTATTAGATGTTCCCTGCAAAAAACCTATTAAATAGAGAGTTAAATTTTTTAGTAACGGATCTAATTAACCTACGAGAGTGAATAGGTAATTAATTGAATTATGTCAAATTAAAAATTCACAAGCGGTCGGACGTGTAACCGTGTGTAAATAAAATAATGCAGTAACAAATAAAACTTGACATACGATATTTAGGTGGAAACAACCTAGGTTACAACAATAATCTAAACAGGAAAACTATCGGTCTACCAAACGATCCACTATGAAAATTAACGTGGATTTATTTTCTAAATTAGGAATTGAATACAGTTGTAAATAAGGAATCAATTTGGTATTAATACCAAATATCATGTATATTTATTCTTTCCTAATTTTGTTTTTTTTCTAGAATTAGATGATTGTATATTTATAAGAGTAGATTTCTCTCTTCCTTCTAGGTTGTATAAATATTCTCTCAATTGTCATAATAAAATATACACAAAATATTCAAAACTCATATGGTATCAGAGTAAGGTTCCTCCTAGGTCTCCCATATTTTTTCTCTCTCTTCGTGTGTCCATCCTTGTCTACCATGGCTGTCGAAATATATAGCTCCATTTCAGAGGTAACCTCTAAGAGTCCCCATTAGGTTAGTCCCCTTCTGCTCCAGCTCTCTCTCACTGCAATGAAGCTGTCTCCTTGGTTACCAGCCACAAATTCAATGGACATAACTATCTCAAATGATCCCAATCTGTGGTGATGTATATTAGTGGAAAAGGCAAGGAGGAAATTTTTGCTCCAAAACAAGATGACCCTACATACAAAACTTGGAAAGTCGATAATCATATGATTAAATCGTGGCTAATAAGTTCTATGAATAATGATATAGGAGAAAATTTTCTTTTCTATGCCACTGCAAAGGAATTGTGGGATGCTGTCAAAGACTCCTATTTAAGTTCTGAAAATACCTCAGAACTGTTTGCTATTGATGTTGCCTTGTATGATCTCCGCCAAGATGATACCTCTGTCACTCAATACTTCAACACTCTCACACGCTATTGGTAGTAGCTGGATCTGTTCAAAGAATATGCTTGGAAATGCACCGACAATACTACTCTATACCGTACTATTGTGGAGAAAAAGAGAACCTTTAAATTTCTTCATGGCCTCAATAAAAATCTTGATGCAGTCAGAGCCGAATCATGAGTACCAAGCCCCTTCCTAAGGTCAAAGAAGCATTCTTTGAAGTTCGACTTGAAGAAAGCAGAAAAAGGTTATGATGGGCTCTCCAACTCTATCATCAGATCAAGAATCATCTGCCCTCATTTGCCCTTATTGCCCGAGGACAATCTCATGGCATCAATCCTGATAATAATCAGAATAAGGGATGTCCTTGGTGTGACCATTGCCGAAAACATGGACACTACAAAGAGACATGTTGGAAAATCCATGGAAAGCTTCCAAATTGGAAGCTAAAGTCGTGGGGTGATTGGGAGAGTCATGGGAATGTTGCTGTCACTGCTAATCTTACTGCTGAAGGAAAAAATGATACATATGAGTCAACTCCTTTTACTAAAGCTCAACTTGAGGCTCTTTAGAAATTTCTAAGTCAATCATCTAAATCTACTCAAGGTACTGGGATGTTGGCCATGAGAGGTAATAAATTAGTAGTCTTTTTTGTCGATAAAAGAACTATTAAATCTTGGATTCTTGACACTAGTGCTATTGAATGACTGAAAAGTAGAGTACACGTTCAGATAAACCCAATTACAATCGAAATATAAAGCTAAATGTGTAGGAAAAAAAGGATTTCCAATAACCAAAGAAATAGTATAAGGCAAATAAAACATGAAAAAGATGATCATTTTCTAAAAGGTTTGATTGCTTTGAAGTCGGTATTGAGAGTGCATATCATTTATTATTGAATTTATGGCCTCTTGATGCTCATTCATGATGGTCACTTTTTGTTGTAGGTCTTTCATTTGAGTTGATATTGCTTTCATTCTCGTTCTTACTTCGTCCTCAAATAGGTCTTGACAAGAAGGTTTGGAAGCAGGGATGTTTTCCATTTCATCATCACCAAAAATATCATCAGCTACTCCACCGTTGGTTCCAACATCAACGGTTCTTTGTCTCTTGGAGGTCTGGGCAGAGGGCCTTGAAATTGTTGAACTCCCTATGTCATCCATACAACGAGCGGTTTCAGAGTCTTGGTGGTGACACATCCGCAACGAGAATCATTTGGGTTATGAGACAACTATAAGGAAGTCCAATCCTAGGGGTTTTCAAACCTAGTGCATAGCATGCAAAATTTGTTCTTTTAACTTGTGTAATGCCCTCATAGGCATCCTTTAAAGTATCCTAAGTACGCTTGGCAGTATCAACATCAGAAATGCGATGAAACTCATCAGTAGATAGTATTAAAAATAGCATTAATATCTTTTTGGTTTCAGTTATTACCAGTTTTATCTTCAGTGGTCTATTCTTTCCTAAGTTTAAGTGTGACAACATTATCTTTGATAATTGTAGGTGGTTCTCAACCATAAATAATAGAGTTTCACACTCATTTGGAGAACGTAGAAATGCTCTCATACGAGCCTTCCAATATGGGTAGTTAAACCTATCAAAGAAGGAAACACGAGTTATAGACAAACCCTTTCTCAAGTGATCCATAACAAAGTCCTAGACAAATGCTAAGTATATCTAATAAACAACTTTGATATCAATCAAGAGTTTTTAGTTAAGGATCTAATTAATCTGAGGGGTAAATAGGTAATTAATCAAATTATGTCAAACTAAAAATTCACATGTGAGCAGACATGCAATCATAAGTGTTAAATGTACTCCGAGGGATATGATGGAGATAATATGGAGTATGTATTCTCTGTTTTCTCTTCTTTTCTACAACACTATAATACAATCTATATATAGAAATACAAAGTGTCCACTAATTCTAGGAATAGAACAGTTGGTAACAATAATGAAAATACAGCTTGATTTACACTAACTCTATAGCCTGTACAACACTAATAATATTCTCTGAAAATCTACACTCCCCCTCAAGTTGGGTAATAGATATTAATCATTCCTAACTTGCAACTCAATTCTTCGAAGATTGTTCGAGGTAATGCTTTGGTGAGGATATCTGCAATTTGATGTTTAGTAGATGTATATAGTAGGTCCACAATTTTTCCATCTATCTTTTCTTTAATGAAATGACGATCAATTTCTACATGTTTGGTTCGATCATGATGAACTGGATTTTTCGCAATTCTTATTGCAGCTTGATTGTCACAATGCATGCTGATAGGTTCGAGAGTTGTGAAGTCCAGTTCATTGAGTAGCCTTCTTAACCACATTCCTTCACAAATCCCATGAGCCATGGCTCTAAATTTAGCTTCTGCACTGCTTCGAGCGACTACTAACTATTTTTTACTTCGCCAAGTTACAAGGTTTCCCCATACGAATGTATAATATCCAGTGGTAGATCTGCGATCCACTATAGAGCCTGCCCAGTCAGCATCTGCAAAGACTTCAATTTTTCTAGTGAGATTCTTACTGAAATATAATCCTTTTCCTGGTGTCATCTTGAGATACCTGAGTATTCGATATCGCTTCCATGTGTTCTTGATGGGAATTTGTTCATAATTTGTCTTACAACACTTCGTGAAAAACCAGTATCTGGTATAGTGTGAGATAGGTAAATGAGTTTTCCCACTAATCTTTGATAACGACCTTTGTCCACAGGTGTACTATTTTCTTTGATTCCGAGTTTTATTGTAGAATCCATCGGCGTTTCTGTTGGTTTACACCCCATCATTCCAGTTTCCTTGAGAAGATCAAGTATATACTTCCTTTGAGATATATATATGCCCCTTTTTGTTCGTGCTACTTCCATCCCTAGAAAATATTTGAGATTGTCTAGATCTTTGATCTCAAATTCCTTGGCAAGGAATTCTTTGAGTTTATCCATCTCAATTGTAGAATTACTTGTTAGAACAATATCATCTACGTACACAATTAGGATAACTATTCTGTCATTGGAGAAGTGTTTGACGAATAGTGTGTGATCTGATTGGCATTGATTGTACTCATATCTCTTCAGAACTTTAGAGAACTTATCAAACCAGGCACGTGGAGACTGTTTCAATCCATATAAGGATTTCTTAAGTTTGCAGACTCTATTGGTTGGAACAGGAGATTCAATTCCAGTAGGAATGTCCATGTAGACTTTTTCTTCGAGATCACCATTAAGGAATGCATTCTTGACATCTAATTGGTAGAGAGGCCAATCCAAGTTAGATGCTATGGAGAGAAGAACACGGATAGTGTTGAGTTTTGCTACAGGTGCAAAAGTCTCCTGATAATCAAGCCCATATGTCTGAGTGAATCCTTTAGCCACAAGGCGAGCTTTGAGTCTTTCTACACTACCGTCTGCTTTGTGTTTGATTGTAAAGATCCATTTACACCCAACAGTTTGTTTTCCCGATGGTAGTTCTGTGATCTCCCAAGTCGTTTTTCTCTAGGGTACTGAGTTCTTCACGAATAGTTGTCTTCCATTCAGGTATCTGAAATGCTTCACGAATAGAATTTGGAACCTCTATTTGATCGAGGTTGCTGATAAATGCCTTATACCCTGGTGAGAGATTTTTATAGGAAATAAAGTTGTAGATGGGGTGGTTTGTGCATGATCTTACACCTTTCCTTATAGCAATTGGCAAATTCAAATCATTAGGAGGTAATTCAATAATATGAGGTTCAGTGGTGTTACCTTGTGAATTGTCGGAGTGGCCTGTATTCGGGTTGGATTCTTGGAATGGCTCAAGATATGCTCGGTTCTCTGCTCTTTCTTGAGTTGTTTTCCTTCTAGAGTAGACAAGGAGATCATTGTTTGGGACAAGGAAGTTTGGATCTGTTGGTAGAGAAGTTGAGGGTTCATTGGGAGTAGTAAGAGTATTTATTTGAGATATTGATTCACTTTCTAGAGGTTGCGGAAAAGGATTTGTGGGAGACTGAGTACTTATGATATTCGAAAGCTGGTATTCATTGCCTATGTTCTCCCCCTGAATGACAGATTTGGAATAGTACGGATATTGTTCAAAAAATGTGACATCCATTGTATTATAGAATCATTTTGTGATAGGAGAAAAACATTTGTATCCTTTTTGGTATGATGAATACCCTAGGAATATGCATTTGATGGCTCGAGGATCAAGTTTGCCACTATGATGTCTATGGACATAAGCAGAACATCCGGAAATTTTAAAGGGAACATGGGACACGATTTTGGTGTGTGGGTATGACTCAAGTAGAGTATTGATAGGTGTTTTAAACAAGAGGACACGAGATGGTATCCTATTGATAAGATAGGTAGCTGTAAGAACAACATCCCCCAAAAATGTTGAGGGACATAAGTTTTGAACATGAGGGATCTAGCTACCTCGAGAAGATGTTTATTCTTTCTTTCAGCCACCCCATTTTGTTGAGGTGTGTCAACACATGAGCTTAGATGGACAATCCCTTGACTTAACAGATAATCAGTAAGGGTGGAAGTGAAGTATTCTTTAGCATTGTTGGATTTCAATACCTGGATTTTTGTTTGAAATTGGGTTTGAATCATGGTATTAAAATTTTTAAAAATTTGACATGCTTCAGATTTTTCTTTCATTAGGAATAACCAAGTGGTTCGAGTATGATCATCCACAAATGAAATGAACCAACGTGTCCCTGTGATGTTTTTGATTCGAGAAGGTCCCCGTATATCAGTGTGAATTAATGAGAAAGGATGTGATTTTTTATGCGGAAGATGAGGATATGAAGTTCTAACATGTTTTGAAAATTGACATACTTCATACTGAAAAACTTCTGAATTTTTATTTCTAAATGATAAGGAAAAAGTTTCTGTAAATACTTGAAATTAGGATGACCTAAACGATAGTGATTTAACATGATTTCACCATCTTTATTGGACTTAAGGTTTAACAAAGCTTTATTCTGATTAGAAACTTTGGATACAACTTGGTGGGCTTGTCTTGTTGAAGGTTCTTCACTGCTGAGGAGATAGAGTCCCGAGCATTCCTTAGCACTGCCAATCATCTTCCCCGAATGCAGTTCCTGAAATTCACATAGGTTATGAACAAATTTAGCCATACAATTTTTATCACGGGTGAGTTTAGTAATTGATACAAGATTACAATCAATTGTAGGAACAAGAAGGACAGAATCTAGAATAAAGGAGTTTGAAATTTTGGCTGAACCAATTCCTGTTAATTTGGATACTGAACCGTCGGCAATTCAGACCGTGTGTCCAGTCTGGTAGAATTTAAGATTCATGAGAAGAGAAGCATCACCCGTCATGTGGTCTGAAGCACCAGAATCAACAATCCATGGTCTCATAACCTGTTTCACATTAAGAGCATTGAGGGTGTTACCTGATTGAGCTATAGTGGCAGATGATGTGGTCAAGGATTGTCCAAATAATTTTTGGAGGAGATCAATCTGTTCCTTGCTAAACAGAGCAGATTTAGGTGACTCATTGCCTTGAGATTTAGAGGCAATTTTTCCATGACTTTCTTTATTGATGTGCTGTGTGAACGGTGGTTTCCAATCAGTGGGCTTACCATGAATTTTCTAGTAGGTTTCCTTAGTATGACCAGGTTTACGAAAATGATCACACCAAGGTCTTCCACGACGAGGACGGTTGTCTGTATTATAAGAGTGCTGATGGCCTCGAATGGCAAGTGCAGATCCTTCTCCAGTCACGGAAATGGTAGATTGAGAACCCATCATTGTAGATTGAGGACCCATCATTATTTTCTTTCGACTCTCCTCTTGACGAACTTTAGAGAAGGCTTCACGAATACTGGGCAATGGTTTTGTGTCGAGAATTCTGCCGCGCACATCATCAAGATCTTTATGGAGTCCCAGTAAAAATTTGAAAACCCATTTCTTGTCAATAATCTGTTTGTATAAGATGCTGTCTGCTGGACAAGTCCATTCGTGAACCTCAAAGAGATCTAATTGTTTCCAACATCGAGTGAGAGAGTTAAAGTATTGTGTAACTGACAACTCTCCTTGACGAAGATTATGGAGGATGCTCTCGATCTCAAATAGTTCGGACATATTATCAGAACTGGAATAAGTGTCTTTGGCTGCATCCCATATTCCTTTGGCGGTTTTGTAGAGAAGAAAATTCTCTCCAATTTCGTTTGTCATGGAATTGATCAACCAAGACATCACCATATTGTTTTCAGATTTCCATGTTCTGTATTGTAGATTGTCTTTGTTTGGAGCTGCGGCATCGCCAGTAAGGTAATTATCTTTCATTTTTCCACATATAAACATCATGACGGATTGGGACCATTGAAGATAATTGTGCCCATTTAATTTGTGACTGGTGATGGGCATAAGACTATTGTCTGTGGAACCAAGAATTATAGGTTTTCCCGTGGCCATTTGTTGCAATTGTAGATTATACGTGGACTGAATGGGCTGTTTTTTTTTTTTGAATAATCTGCTGGACCGGGGTCGGGTAGGGTTTGACCGGGGTCGGGTAGGGTTTGACCGGGGTCGGGTAGGGTTTGACCGGGGTCGGGTAGGGTTTGACCGAGGTCGGGTAGGGTTTGACCGGGTCGGGTAGGGTTTGACCGGGTCAGGTAGATATATATTAAAACAGCTTACTCCTATGGGAAACAAAAAAAACAAAGCAGAATGTGACTGCGAGACTGAGACTTACTGATTGAAGTAGACGGCGATAATGATGATCGGCGCCAACGATGAGAAGATGGTCGGCGACGATGACTGAGATTGAAAGAAAGCTGTAGAAAATGGATTTCTGCTTGCCTCTGGAATGCAAGCTGTTGCATAAAATGGATTTCTGCTTGCCTCTGGAATGCAAGCTGTTGCAGAAAATGGATTTCTGCTTTCTAGATTTCTGGATTTCTGAATTTCTGATATTCAGAAATGATGAGGATAGAAATCAGTGTTCCTTGGACAGAATTGATATAACACAAAATTGGATTTCTGGATTTCAGAAATGCTCTGATACCATGTTAAATGTACTCCGAGAGATACGATGGAGATAATATGGAGTATGTATTCTCTGTTTTCTCTTCTTTTCTACAACACTATAATACAATCTATATATAGAAATACAAAGTGTCCACTAATTCTAGGAATAGAACAGCCGGTAACAATAATGAAAATACAGCTTGATTTACACTAACTGTACAGCCTGTACAACATTAATAATATTCTTTGAAAATCTACAATAAGTAAATAAAATAATGCAAAAACAAATAGAGTAGTCCACTGATCACAACATACATCACAACAATGTCATAAGAGGAATACAACTAGTCCACCGATCCACCTAACTATCAACTATGAAAATGTTTAATTATAAGGGCAAGATTCAAACTACTCGTCATAGAAAATGCTCCCAAGTAATTTACTTACAAGCCATCGTTTCTTTCATAGTTTTCACAAGACAGGTGTACGGATCCGAACCAACGTTCTTATAAACTCGAGTCACTCGAGCAATCGAACCCGTTTAGGTAGCACCTGAAAAGTTAGTACAAATAACTGCAGTGCAACGTGTCTTAGAGTAGACTTAATAATGAAAAACCCTAGCTAGATGATTTAATATATAATCAGTTAAATCAAAACCAACTAGTAAACCCTAGAAAAAAAGTTGAAGCACATTATCATAAAATAAATAAGCTTATTAATCAATTAAACAAAACTACACAATATTTAATAAATCAATTCAAGAAAAAGCCTAACGAAATATGATTCAGTTTTTTAAAAACTTAATAAGAGAGAAAGCATAAGAGGAAAAGATTCAATGTAATCTTGGTTGAAGAAACCAAGAGGCATTAGGTTATTTAAATAGGAAAAATTGAAACTCTAATACTGGGTCAAAGACCAATTACCAATCTTCCCATTAAACAATTCATAGAGTAGTGAATAATATGGATAGTATGGTAATTGGATTGTTTGGTTTGAGTAAACAATTAGGTTATAAATTAAAGCCCTAGCCGCTTGATCGATCGAAACTTTTTTCGATCAATCCATGCAATGATTAATAAAAACCTGAGGCCAGGTAGATTCAATTCGATCGATCGAGCCCTTTTCGATCGATCTAAACAATGATTAATATAAACCTAAGACCATGTAGATCCAATTCGATCGATTCTCGATCGAACGCAACTTCGATCGATCTATACCAATTTGAAAACCAAACTAGAGGACATGGATCTACGATCCATGAACGATCGATTTACCTCTTTGATCGATTTAGTCTTCACTCGAACGATCGAGCAACATATATATTAAATGTTCTCAACTATATAATATGTATTCTAACGTGCTTAAGAGAACTAGCGTATACCAGAACCATGTTCACTTGAAGTTCGAAAGTTTCTTCTATTTGAATAGTGAACTTGGAACTAATTTACTTATAAACGTTTTGTTCACGAATATCACCAATTCTCATAAACCTTACAGAGAGTTATGCATTAATTATGAGATCATTCATTGTTTCTTCCACTGTTAATGTCTTCAACCACTTCCCTGTTCCTGTTGTGCATCAAACCTTCTTCTGATATGCATAGGACAGGTTCAAACCTATATTATCCGATCGTTTTTATGTCTACTTAAGCTATTGTGTTTACTTTCCATATAATACCATGCTTTGAGTAGAGTGTTCACGCTGCTTCTCTTCTATATATAGGCCTTTTCTGAAGCCAAAACTGGTGCAAAACCTCCAGGTGTTTTCAAAACACTACATGGGGTCATCAACCCTGCTAACAGTATAATTCTCACTCAAAACTGTAAGTTTACTCTATACTTGTTGCTTCAATCCTACTGTTTCTTTTCTACTACTTATGGTCATTTATCGCACTTGCAACTACATGACTGGGAAATTTCATCGTCATGTAATCTTTTGTAAATAAAGTTTGGCATACAAATAGATCTTCATTGGCTTTGTTTTATTGGTTATTTTAGCTAATATGCTGTTGGCACTATAATGATGCAGTGCAAAGCTACCGTGTCTTGTGGACTGGTCTTGGGGCTCAACTCGCTCGTGATGTCCCATTCTCGGCAATCTGCTGGTCAACCCTTGAGCCAGTGAGATGATGCTCTTTCTTGTGTTCAATGAGAGCAGCCTACTTTAATTTCATTCTGATTATTCTGTTGGTTGCTGTTATGCAGATCAGGAGAAGCATTCTTAGTATGTCTGGGAATGAAGCAAGTGCAGCCAGTATATTGGGGGCAAATTTTTCCGCTGGCTTTATTGCAGGAAGCATTGCAGCTTCTGCCACATGTCCCCTCGATGTGGCAAGAACCCGAAGGCAAATAGAGGTTATTACCCTGCATGATTTTCTTCATTAAATATTTCCAGGTTTTCTCTATGGCATGTTTTGTTGAAAGATCCCCTCTTTATAGTTATCTGCTTACCCCATCATTTTGCTATGTAGTAGAGCCAGTCAAGATACCTATAAAACATAAAATATAATAATAATAAATAAATAAATAAACATAGTAAATGGTTGGAGAAGAAAATATCCACAATCCTTAGTCCAATAATTTGCAATTCTTCCTTGCTGTCCAAGGATGTTATTGTTGATATGCTTATAATCTTGCAACATTAAGTTTTAATTTTTTTTTATCAGAATTGATCCCATTTTTTATGATATTAAGAAACTTCAAAGCGGTTTAGTTCAAATGCAAACTTTGTTTAATGATACATGTGGTGTGGCTTGGAAGGGGGTAGGATCTTACCTCGAGTCCAAGACTTAAATAGCATGTATATATTGTACATAATCGAATTGACTGCAAAATAACATGTTAGTTGTGCATGCTATATATGTACATCCTGTATATATGATATACTATTTTTAGGTCAATTTGATTATGTATAAATATATACGTGCTATTTTGGGGCTTTAAATCATCCCAACATTTAGCTGTTCCAAATTACTTCAATGGCAGACAATTGCTATTAGTAGGCCTTTTCTTGTCCCTCTTTGATGAGAGCACAACGTGCTGAGCTGATTAGTTTTCTTGTATGATTGACTGATGCTGTATCTGTTTTTGGTAATTTCAGAAGGATCCCGTAAGAGCATTGAGCATGAATACAAGAAATACTTTAGCAGAAATATGGAGGTAAGTGGTACATTTTACTACTTCAAGTTAGATCTGTGGGCTTCCAAATTCCAATATTTTTATGATTCAGTTGACTTTGAATGAGTCAGTGTTAGTAGGAAAGATGACAGCAAATTGATGTGTGGGTGGTTTTCTTGGAACAGGGATGGAGGAATAAGAGGCCTCTTTACAGGAATCGGTCCTCGTGTTGGTCGTGCAGGGCCTTCCGTTGGGATAGTAGTCTCCTTTTATGAAGTTGTTAAGTATGCTCTTGCATCGTGATGCCTACTACCTCAGTAATTCTCGAACTTACGTAAATATCTTTGTTGTTGACGGGTACGCCTACTCATGAGATGCTGACTTACACAAAAATCTCCAACCATTCATATCGAAGAAGCCTTGCTCAAAATTACACAATGTTTGTCAGAAGTGCTTTCAAGTATTACAAAGCACATTTTTTTATCTTAAAACTACTTTTAACAAAATTACTAGCAAACAGACCCTACGAAAGTAAGGTCAATACACTAGATCATTTGATTTCTCTCTCTTCAAGGAAGCCAAGTCTTCTGCATTTCTATAAAAATTTTCGTAAATCTAATTCCTGAGACGAGGAAATGCATGTGGGATGCGGTGTTTAATCTTTTACACTTTTCCATTCGTTTTCATATACAAATTTTAAACATTGCAATGTTATTTTCCTCTGGAAGAAAAGTTAAATGTGTATATTGCATAAGTAAATTTTGAGTTTTCCTTCCCAAAGAAATTTAATAATAAAATTATTGTTATATTTTATCATTGAGAGGAAAATAGAGGGGTAATAATCCTGACATCATATAAATATAAACATGATACAAATACAAATACAAATACAGTTATGAGAAGACCACAACACGTCATAATCCAGCACGTGATCACGACACAACGTATGAAAAATGTACATATCTAACTCTTCATATTCTTGTTTCAATTTTATTGAGAAAATGATTTTTATGGTAATTTGATGCATACATCCGTTTACATGTCACAATATTATTGGTTCTTATTCCATGTTAGGAAGTAGTTTTACAATTACTTCAAGTTGATGCATATAATATTATTATTCTTTTTAAAAGAAAAATCAATACATTATGGAGTTGAAAAATAATATATATATATATATATATATATATATATATATATATATATATTGTATATAATTGAATTATCTTTAAAATATCATGGAAATGTGTACGTATCTAGTTTTTGTATATAAATTAATGTGAATTATGTACAAGGTGTGAATATCATATATGTATATATTATATATAATTGGAATGTTATTTTTAATTAATTTAATTAGGTACTTGTATATGATATTGATACAGGGAATTTGTGGGGAAGAAGCAGGAGAGGAAACTGAATATATAATTTTCGATATGTTTTTATTAATCTCTTTGGCTATTTATAGCATGAAATAGAGAAATAGAGAAAACAGAAGGAGATATTACAGACTCATATTCCCTAACAGCCTAGTAGTCCCTTTAGCGATAACGGCATCCTACCTTGCTGCGTACTAAGATGTGCCAATGTAACTACTTTTGTTCCAGTGCAACTACCTTTGCATCTATGCGCGTGCTACATCTGGGCGTATAAGCAACCTAAGGGTGGACGTATATGGTTGCACGTATCAGTCCTTCCCCGCCTAAGAATCCTTGTCCACAATAATAAAATTAGGATAGGTTTTGGTGAAACACCATTCATTCTCTCAGGTGGCATCCTTAGTCGGTGCGTTGACCCATTTCACAAGGATTTTAGGCTTGAGTCGATACTTTTCTTTCTGGGTCACTCGTTGAGCCAAAATAGCTTTCGATTCAGGAAGTATCGTAGAATTTTCTGATATTGGGGGAAGTTGGGGAAGGGTTGGTGTGTAGGGTCCCAAGCATTTTTTGAGTAAACTGACATGAAAGACGTGAATTTGGGAATCAGGGGATAAGGCCAGCTTGTAGGCTACTGCACCAATTTGAGCCATTATTTTGTAAGGACCATAGAAATGTGGAGCGAGCTTCATGGAAGAGCGAAAAACCATTGAAGTTTGTCTATAGGGTTGAAGTTTTAGGTACACATAATCTCCCACCTCAAAAGAGATCTCTTGCTGGTGTTGATCAGTCTAACATTTCATTTGATTCCGAGCCTGTAAAAGGTTATGGCGTAAGTCACATATAATTGTATCTCCATCACGTAGGTATTCATCCATTGCTTGGACGTGGGAGGTCCTTAGAACATACGCTATTAGACGTGGTGGTGGAATGCCATAAGCTGCTTCAAATGGAGTCATCTTGGTAGAGGAATGTGTCAAGGTGTGTCAAAATGAACTGATGAATACCTTATCTCGATCACTCACTATGGATGTTGGAATGTCATGCAAGCACAATACATTGGCCACAACTACCTTGACTACAATCATTGCAATAAATGGGTGTTTCATGGCAATGAAATGGTCATATTTTGTCAAGCGATCCACAACTACCATGATCACGGTATTTCCTTTAGATGTTGGTAACCCTTTAATGAAATCCATTGAGATTTCAGCCCATATTTTGGTAGGAACTAGTAAGAGTTGCAATAATCATACTGACTTCATACAATTAGTCTTGAACCATTGGCATACATCACATAAGCGTAAGAATTCCTTCACCCTTTTGCACATGTTAGATCAACAAAAATTATGTTTGATATGAGAGAGGGTTTTATGAAACCCAAAGTGTCCCCCAATAGGTGATGAGTGGCAGTCATCCAATATATGTGGAATTAAGGAAGACTGTGAGCTCAAATCCCTTAAACCATACCACATCACGTTGACATAGCTTGTGGACATCTGAAGAGGAATTTTTGGCTAGTAGTCTCTCAAAAAAAGTCTTGTTGGACTTCCTTTTTGAGCATAGGCCACCAATTTGCTCGTGGTTGAGAAATAAATAGAAATTGAAACTCAATTACACGGGATAAGGAGTCTACACCCTGATTTTCTGAACCACGTTTGTACTCAATTTCATAGTCATAACCAAGAAGTTTTGGCAGCCAATGCGCCTGTGCTGGTGTTATGATCCGTTGCTCCATTAGATACTTGAGACTTTTTTTATCAGTGTGGACCATGTACGGTCTCCCTAGTAAGTATGGACGCTATATCTTGATGGCCTTAACAACGACTAGCATTTCCTTTTCATAGGCCACTGGTCTATTTTCTTGGGTAAGGACAACCCCAGGCCAATTCCACTAGCATCACATTCGATTACAAATCGTTGAGTGAAGTCTAGTAGGCGTAAGATGGGAGGGGAGGTTAAGGCTTCTTTCAATTGTTGGAAGGCCATTGTTGCAGCCTCATTCCATTGAAACCCCTCCTTACTCAGTAGATAGTTTAAGGGTGCTATTATTCCACCAAATTGGAAAATAAATTTTCTATAATAGCCTACCAACCTGAGGAACTTTCTAACCCCTTTTGCTGTAGTTGGTGTTGGCCATTCAATGACATTATGATTTTTTGCTGGATCAACCGAGACTCCTTGTTTTGAAATAAGGTAACCCAAGTATTCTACTTGTAACACACCAAATTGACATTTAGATTGTTTTGCAAACAAATTGTTAGCTGTTATTGTTTGTAGAACAATTTGTAAATGCATGCTATGGTCTTCCCACCACTTGGAGTATACTAGAATATCATCAAAGAAAATCAAGATGAATTTCCTAAGGTAGGGCTAGAAGAGATCATTCATGAGACTTTGGAAGGTAGTTGGGGCGTTGGTGAGTCCAAATGGCATCACTAGGAATTCCTAATGGCCTTCATGTGTTCTGAAGGTTGTCTTAGGAGTTTCATCTTCATGAAATCGTATTTGATGGTACCCTGAACCTAGATCCAATTTGGAGTAGATCTTGGCCCCTATGAAGTTCATCTAATAATTCATCAATGATAAGTATAGGATACTTATCCTTGACAATGATTGCATTAAGAGTCCTATAGTCCACACAGAACTGCCAGGCTCCTTCTGCCTTCTTAACCAACAATACTGGTGATGAAAAAGGACTGTTACTTGGCCTTATCAAGTTGGATTGTAAGAGCTCCTGCACCATCTTTTCTATGTTAGTTTTTGATATTAAGGATAACGATAGGGTCGCACATTTACCGGTCTTGAGCCAGGTTGTAAGGAAATTCGATGATTATGCAATCGCCTTGGTGGTAAGCTGGTTGAAGATTCAAATACACGGGGAAACTCAGCCAGTAGCTTACATATCTCTAGGAGGTAGGCCTTGGATTGACCATTGTGGTTACTAGTAGGAATTATCTGGAGAAACAACTCGATGCCTTGTAGACCATTGAATTCCTTGCTGGTTAGAGCTGCAATGTTGGCTTGTCCCAACCCTTGGAACGTATGAGAGGTCCCTTCTACCGTGAAGCTTATGATGAGTTTCTTATAATCCATCTCAATGGGACCAAGAGTTTTAAGCCATTAGACCTCTAAGACCAATTGTCATGCTGCAATTGGAAGAACATAGTAATCTGTAGTGACTAGATACCCTTGAATGGTGAGGGTAAGGTTGCAACATTGTCTAGCACATTCTATTTTCTCATGGTTAGCCACCATTACCTCTAGTTTCTTACCTTTGACTATGGTCCATCCAAACTGAGAAGTTAATGCTTGATCAATGAAATTATGTGTACTACCCCCATCTATCAGTGCTAACACCTTCTTATTTTTTAGCTTTCCCATGATGTGTATGGTTTGTGGGTGTTCAATACCTACTATGGCATGGAAGGAAATTTCATGTATCACTTTGTGATGCTCTTGCTCCGATAGTGTTTCTTTAATGTCATCTGTGTGATCCTGGGTTGAATCCTCCATTATATATAGCTGTGGTCATGCATAGCGATGGCCATCAACAAATTTCTCATCACAGTAATAACATAATCCCTTGTCTTATCATTCACGTGTTTCTTGGTTGGTAATTCGTCGAAAGGCCATTGGTTAAGCTGTTGAAGCTGGAATTAAATGTTGTTAGGGTGGAAGTCCTAACACAACAACTGTGGGGTTAGGTGAGGCTCTTTGTGTCACTGATGTTGGTTGGTAACTAGGGAATTAGGTTGTCTTTCTTTGTAGTTGACTTTTTTCTTTGATCAACCTTGCCACCCCAATAGCATCAACCAATATTTAGGATTGCTTGATCTTGACATAAATGCGAATTTCATCTCTAAGTCTAGCAATAAAGCAACCGATCAGAAACTCTTCTGACAAGCTATCAACTCTGTGGGAAAGCTTCTCAAAGGCTTCCTGATAAGTTGCTATGCTTGTGGTTTGTTTAAGGCAAGTTAAGGCCTCAAAAGGATCTTCATAATCGGATGGACCAAATCGCAATTGTGCAACCTTGGTGAACTCTTCCATGTAAGTGGTCCATGAAACTTAGTAAGCCACTGGTGCCATTGTAGGGAAATACCTTCGAGGTGGAATGAAGCCAGCTGCAATTGTTGTTCTGGTGCAATGTTGGTGAAATCGAATGATTGCTTTGCCTTATAAATCCAGTCGGTTGGATCCTCGCCAACAAATGTTGGAAATGATAGCTTCAGGTGAGAGCGTTGGTGGTCCGAGTTAGGTTGAGAAGTGTGGGTTTGAATGTTAGGTGTCATCCTTTGCAAAGGAGTTAATCTCAGGAGAAGTTCGAGAGATGCGTAGCGCTTGCAGCTTGGTGAGCATTGCTTGTAAAGTAACGCCCACTTGATTGAAGCCGAACTCATGTTGTGCGAGGGTTTCCAAGACCTCACTACGAAACTCGACGTTGCACTTGGTACGGGTATCCATAGCTCTGACACCATTGATATGGGGAATTTGTGGGGAAGAAGAAGCAGAGAAGAGAGGAGACTGAATATATAATTTCCGATATGCTTTTATTCATCTCTTTGGCTATTATAGACTTACAAGGAAATAGAGAAAACAAAAGGAGATGTTATGGATTCATATTCCCTAACGACCTAGTGGTTCCCCACACCGATCACGACGTCCTACTTTACTGTTCACTAAGATGTGCCAGTGTAACTATCTCTGTACCCACATACACGCTACATCTACATCTACGTGCATAAGCAGCTTAAGGATGCACGCATATGGCTGCACGTATAAAATATTTAAGATATTCATTGTGAAGAAACTCCATGAAAGTTGTCCATATTATTGAATATAACAAAAAGGTAAAGCGTGATTCTTAAAGCTTGGCTCGTTATTGTATGAAGTGGAATGCTACTTATACAAGAAATTATACATATATTTTCTTTAAAAAAAAAACTTCTAAGACGTGTCAAGTTGAGTATTGTGAGTGTAAATGTGTACGTGTTTAGTATTTATCTTTCTTCTTAAACTTATAAAGGTGATATTTTTCCAAACTTTTAAAATATTTCATTTAGATCCTATTTTTCTGTGATTATAATTTAATTAGCTTAACCTTTCTTTGTGTATAATAGGTCAAGAAAGCGTGCAGCTCACCAAGTAACTTGAGCTAATTAAGTTTGTTAGCTAAAATAAAACGTATCTGTAACTTTTTAAGCTGTTTCGGACAACTTTTGTAAAGTTTAGGACCTATCTCTCATATAAAGCAAAAAATAATTTTATTTGTAATTATGGAATCAACAATCCACTAACCCCACGTTTGGTTGGAGGGAATGGAATGGAATGGAATCAGAATCGATTCCTTCCATTTTGTGTGTTTGGTTGGACGGAATGGAGGGTGGAATGGAATCTGATTACTAAAAGAGAAGGAATCACAATTCCTTCTCCCACCTTTGGTAATCATTATTCCATTCCCATCTAAACATTTTTTTTCCAATTTTACCCTCACCTAAAATATAAACTTAAATTCAAATCCCAAATTCTCAAACCCAAAATTCCAAAACCCTAAACCCTAAACCCAAAATTTCAAAACCCTAAATCTAAATCCTAAAACCCTAAAACCTAAACCTCAAATCTCTACACCCTAAAACCTACAACTCTAAACCTTAAAACATAAATCTCAAAACCCTAAACACATAAATCCCAAATCCCTAAAGCCTAAATCCCAAATTCCAACTCCTAAAACCCTAAATCCAAATCCCCAAATCCCTAAACCCCAAATCCCAAATCCCTAAACCCTAAACCCTAAAACCCTAAACCTTAAAACATAAATCCCAAAACCCAAAACCCTAAAACATAAATCCCAAAACCCTAAACCCTAAACCCCAAATTCCAAATCCTAAAACCCTAAACCCCAAATCCCTAAACCCTAAATGTTAAACCCTAAAACCCTAAACCCCAAATCTCCAAATCTATAAACCCTAAACCCTAAACCTTAAAACATAAATCCCAAAACCCAAAACCCTAAAACATAAATCCCAAAACCCTAAACCCCAAATTCTAAATTCTAAAACCATAAACCCTAAACCTTAAACCTTAAAACCCTAAAACCCTAAACCTTAAATCCAAAATTCTAAAACCCTAAACTATTTTTAGAAAAATAATAATTTTAACCCTAAACCTTAACCTACAAATATAACCCCAAACCCTAAATCCCTAAATCCTATAGCACACATCCCAAACCTCAAAACCCTAAACCCTATTTAGAAAAATAATAATTTTAATAATATATTTCTTTTTAATTAAGTAATACTTATTTAGAAAAATAATGATTTCAATAATTTATTTTGTCTGACGAAAAAATAGTAATTAAATGACATTATTTGAACTTTACAGCATGTGGGGGTATTAAGGTCATTTACAGCTTTTTTCATTCTATTCCAGTGGTAAACCAAACACTATAATCTTGATTCTGAGCTTGATTCCAGTGGTCAAACCAAACAAAATTGTTTCCTTTCCATTCCATTCCATTCTGATTCCGATTCCGATTCCGATTCCGATTCCATTCTACGAACCAAACGCCACCTAACATATTTATTTTCGTCTGAAAATTCAAGTCGTACTTTTACTATTATTTAATTTCTTAACTTTCATGAGATAATATTTACATCAATTATATTTTGTAATTTTTTTTTCATTGATAGGATGGAAGTAAAAGACAAAAATACCCTCATTAATATACGTTTGAAATTTTTTTTTATCAATAAAAATATTTTTGTAACTCCTTTTTATAAATAAAAAAACTAATTAATATATTTTTATAAGTAAAAGAATTAATAAATATATTTTTTATAAGTAATTTTAAAGTTAAAGGATTAATGAACATCTAAAAGTTAGATGATTAAACAATACTTTTATTCAAAGAAAAATAATCTCGTGATATTTTTCAATTTATTTTTTTATTTTTTTAATCAAGTATCCTCCAACAAATTAGGTAAGTCTATGAAACATTTATTTTATTTTTAAATATAGGTTAATTAATAATGAAGATATATAAACCTTAAAAATGTTTCAAGGACCTTGAAGTTAAGCCAAAGGAGGAGAAGGTAACATGCGAAGGATATTTTATTCTGTTCAGACCAGCGTTAATAAAGGTTGCATCCAGTTAATAATTATTGTCAATCTTAATTATTTTTTGTTATTTGTTACCCTGCATTGAATTTTTAGCTATTTTCTTTCTTCTCAAAAACCATATCCAGTTCTTCCTTTTCTATTAGAAAGGAAGTTAATTTCACATAAATAGAACTTTCTTTTTAATAGATTAATCGTTATTTATTTTTCATTTTAAATATTACAAAAATTACTCTAATTTTTACGTTCTACATAGATTTAGATCTAATTTGATAATTTTTTCATCTAAATCTGATTTATGTTAACTTAAGATTTTTTTTTTGTTTTGTCAAGTTTTTTTCCATATTTAATTCTAGATCTAATATTATTATTTAGAGTTTCATGAAATTTAGAAGTTAAAGAACTTAAGACATCAAAGATTAAATTTTGTTGAAGATTTATCGTTAATTAGAAGAGGTAAACTTAGATGGAGATTAGAAAGAGCTAAAGAATAAGGAAAAAAATTTACTCATTGAATTACAAGTTATGATAATTATGATAATTAGATTTATTATGAATTTTTTGATTTATATGTTATTGATGTATTTTTATTTTAAATCAATAGAACTTATTTTTCTTAAAATAAGTTTTTGATGCTCTTAAAGCAAGATTCTTTTTAAAAAAAAGAAAGAAAAACTAGTACATTATGACTGTTGGTAGTTTTTGTAGACAAAATATTTACTTGTCAACTAGTTTTTAGGCTCATTATCAAGTCATTCAATTAAGTGGAACAAAAACATGAGTTGTGTATAGATGCACTCTGGGTACAATTTTATTTTATAGTACTTAGAATTACATTCATTCATCCACTAGCATAGTGCATAACACTTAGAATTATATATTTGCATTGCTTGATCGATTCAAGTATTGAGTAGATCAAGGGTTGTCGATCAATTGAACTTCGATCAAGTTCAATCAAGCATCCTTGGGTTATATTCTAAATCTAGCTTATCATTGCTAGATCAATCGAGTATGGTTACCAATAGACATAACTTCGATTAAGTTCGATAAAGCATTCCCATGTTAGAATTCCCAAATTGGTTGGTTGTTGCTAGATTGATCGAACAAGGCTCTCAACCGATTGAGACATAGCTAGATCGATTGATACCATTTGTAAATTTATCAAGCTCGTATTTATCATTTTTAAAATTCCTTTTTAAACTCGATTCATATTATAGAAATACCAAATATTCAATTATATAAAAACATATTTATCAATTATATAAGATTAAGGGGTTTATTGTTTCCTATAAATAAAACCCATTGCTTATAGATTCAATGACCACCTAACACAATTCTTAAAAGTACATATCTATTGGCTTTCAATTTATATTTTCTCTAAAATACTTCATGATCATATAGCTTCTTCTTTTTAGAACTTTCTATTACTTACATCAATTCTTCACATGTGTGGTCATACTTATTGAATTGATTATTTAGGTTAATAGAGGCTATATTTATTGATCTTGTTCTTAAATCAAAATTCTAGGGTTTCAATGGATTTTGTTTGAATTGATTTTGATTCATGAATCTATTTGCTTTGGGTTTATTCATTAATGAAATACTTTTAGGATACACTAACACTTAAGTTTTTGTGCTAATTTTTTTACAAGTGTTTGAATATGTCTAATTGGTAAGGATTTAATTGGAATGTTAATCTAGATATCACTCATGCTAGTCTTGAAAACTATGAAAATAGTGCATGAGCTCGTAAGCAAAGTATATTGCAACAGTATCCTACAGAGGGTAGCATAAGATGGAGTTTGTGCTTATACATTTGATTTTCATAGTGAAAATTTAGGTGACCAGTGGTTCTCTTATTAGGTCATGGTTGTAACCTATGTTATTTTCACTTAAAAATATAGTGTTTTATTTTTATTTTTTACACTTTACTATTTACACATAATTGCATGTTTGTTTGCTTTATTCGGGTTACATTTTTATAAGTTGTCAATATTTAAAATAACTTATTCATACCTTTAGGGTTATTTGATCATATTGTGAATTTTTAATTAGTATTAGAGCCTACACTAGACACACTTAGTGATTTTGATTCTTAGGGACAGACTCACTTACTTATGGACCTAATGAAAGAAGGTGGGTCATTTGTTAGACCCTAACTCCTTACTGAAACACTACATGCAATCCTATCTTAGACAAGAAAAAATATAGGATTCCATTCTTGAAGGTTTGGAATCACCTTCTATAACCAAAGATGTTATAACAACCATAAAGTCAAGTAAAGAGTGGACCACTGAAGAAAGAACCTTTAGTGGATCAAACTAAAAAAGGGTTAAGTTCTATCTTTATTGTAGTGTCAATGGATGAGTTCCATCGCATCTCTGACTTTGAGAGTGCCAAAGGTGCATGGAATATACTTGCATTGCTCATGAGGGAACTTCCCAACTGAAATAGAAAAAATTAAGATTACTAACATCTAAGTCTGATTATCTTAAAATGAACAATATTGAAACTTTTATTCAATTTTATGTTCCTTTTTGTGATATTACTAATAGTTGTTATACTCTTAGTGAGGAAATCCCACAAACTATACTTGAATGAAAACTTCTAAGTTCCTTGATAGAAGATTAGAAAATTAAATTTGCAATTGTTGAGGAAAGCAAGAATGTAGACACACTTGAACCATCCAAGAAGAACAAGAATGTGGTATTCAAAAGCTCCAAAAAGGTAACTTTTGATAGTGATGATGATTTAGATGTTGATTCTATTGTTTTATTTGCTCACAAGCTCAAGAAGCACCTTTGGACAAAGAACCAAGGAAGCAACACACTTTACAAGGGACAATAGAATTGGTTCAAGGATAGAAGCTCATAGGAATTTAAGTCTAAGGGCTCAAGTGGTAAGAAATCTAAACCTTCTAGCTCTCAATGTTTTACATGTGATGCTTTTGGCCATATTTATACAAAATTTGCAAACATTAAGAAGAAAATTAAAAAAACATTCAATACCATACTTAGTGATGTAGAGAGTGAATAAGAGAGATAATAATTCAAAAGATGGTGAAATCCTACTTTTGTACCTTCTTTGCAAAAGTCACTAAATGTTCAATTTACTTTGAAACTAGTTCGGATGAAGATGATTATGGAGTTAAATCTTCTTTTTTTTTGGCTAAATATAATGCATTTAGTTTTGATTAATTATTTACAAATTGCTTAAATGCTAAGAAAGAAAAAGATAAACTCTTAATTGAAGTGAAAAAATTGAATGAAATACTTAGTGTGCACAAAATAAATGCTTTTGACTTGGAAAAGGAAAACACAAAAATGTTTCAACGTATTAATGCTTTAAATCTAAGTTTTACAGGCCTCAAGTATGTAAACATGAAACTCATAGGTGAAAACAAAGAAATTGGTGCAAAAGAGAAAAGACTCAAAGGAAGTAATCAAGAAACTTACTATTGGAGCTCAATGCTTGGATAAAATCTCGAGTATTGGTAGGTCTTATGATGATACTCGTAGGCTTGGTATAAGGATGAGAGTTTCACACCTTCAACATAAAATGCTACAATTGTAAGGCCTTTTAATTGTTCTCATACTGCTATTAACTGTGCACAACCACCCATTACACTTAAGGTAGCAAAAAACATTAAGTTTATGCCCATTTGTCATCATGTGGTAGGAAAGGTTATATTAGCCCATGTTAATAATTCATTCCATGACTCTAGATATAGAGCTCATTATCATCATCATACCATGCATATTGCATCTTCATTTAGGATGAATATTAAAAGTAAAGGTAAACCCAAGAGCATGCTTGTGAAACCTAAGATAGTTAATTCCCAACCCAAAGATAAAGAGAAACCAAAATACAAGAAGATTTGGGTTAAGTAAGACTACCTTTTTTTGATCACCTGAAAATATTTTATTGTTCTTCTACGCACCTTTGTTTAAGTGCTTAATTGACCATAGGTGAGTAAATTCATAGGATTGCATTTTTTTAGTTGTTAAAAACAAAAGAGGTAGAAATAAAAAAAAATCAAGCTAATAAACTTAGAGACATTTACATAAACACTACCTTATCTTCCAATAGAGCAAATCATTGAGATTATCTTTTATATAAATGATTCTACAAGTCAAACTTTTGCACACACTTACATATTTACATGCAATGATCGATGTTGACATGAACTTGTTCACACACTCACTAAATAAACATATATGTTATTAAAAATTTTCTTATTTAGTTATGGATATAATTATCTAATTAGTAGAATATTAGTAGAAGTATGACAAATTAAAATTTTGTAAGCGATTAAGTATGCAATTACGTGTAAATAAAGTAATGCAAAAAATAAAGATCATTACACGAGATCTTTAGGTGGAAACAACCTAGGCCATACCAATGACCTAAGAGGAAAATCATTGGTCTACTAGATCACCTAATTATCCACTATGAAAAATAAGTATCCAGTTAAAAGGCCAGGATTCAGACTACTCACCCAGGTAATGCCCCTAAGTAACCTACTTATCATCCGTTTCTTTCATCACAATCTCTATAAGAAAGACGTTCGGATCTAGACCAATATTCTAACAAACGCGAGTCCCACCTGTTAATTGAACCTGTATTGCTGTTGCTTGAAATGTTAGCATATAGACACAAGTGCAAGTATGTGTCTTAGAGCATATTCAATAATGAACAACCCTATCTAATTGATTTAAATAATATATTAGATAAATAAAAAAAAACTAACAACTCTAGAATAATCAATTAAAAGCACAATAACACAATTATTATTGTAGGCTTGTCAATCCATCAAACACGACCATAAATGTTTGATAAATTAACTTAATGAAAAAGCATACTTGAAAACTTTTAGCAAAATAAAAGGGGGAATAAAAGATGAAGAGTAAGCACAATTAAGCTCTTATGTGGTTGGTTTCAAATGTGTGCTTAAGTTTGTATTTAAAGAACATTTTGAAGCACATTACTTAAAGTTGAATTGCCATATTGCCCATAAAATCAGTTAAAACACTTTTAAAAATAAGGACAATAAAAAGTCAATCCAACTCATAATAGAAATATATATTAACTTCAAAGACCTGATAGCTCGATTAATCTAACCAAGTGCTCTATCCACCAAGTACATAGGTTGATTGGTCGAAATCCTCTCGATCGATCTAGTGATCATTTAATTAATATTCAAAAAAGGTGGATCGATTCAGTGATTAAACTCGATGAATCTAGTCCTCGATTAATCAAGTAAATCCCTTGATCGATGTAGTAATGTATTAAAATCAATTTATTAAGGTAATATTCCTCGATTGATCCAGTCACTACTCGATTGATTAAGTAGCCTACTTTCACATTGTTCTATTGTATCTAATATACAATCTAACATGTATGGGAATAGAAATATACTTGATATGTGGTTATAAAAGGTCGATACTTTATTCGACTTGAAAATATTCTTCTAAGACACATCTAGAAATTAAAATTATAAATATACATTTTGTTCATGAATATCGCCAACACTAACATAAACTTAATAATCTCCCCCTTTGGCATATTAGTGTGACAAAAGCTCTCTCTCACTACATAATGCTTATAGGAAAAAAAATTATATAGTGAAACTATCCCATGATCTAGTGAAAAATCTTTGCTTCAATCTTGACAACTCTTGCTTACATTGAAAAATAAAAAACAATAACAAGCATACAAATTATCCAAAAGACTCATTATTCATAATAGATCAATACATCTAATAATAAAAATGCAAAGAATGTTCAAAAGAAAATTAAACAAATGATTGTAATTAAAAATAACTCCTCATATGTGAAATAATTCCTCTATGTCAAATATCTTACGTCAAATATCCTCAAAAAATTCAAAAGTAAATGGTTCTCCAAAAATTAACTATCCCTTATTTTCAATTGATGTTCAAAAAAGAATTTTGATACCAATTTGTTTCCCTATTTTTATCATACGAATAAACTAACACATAATAGACAAAAGAAACAATTATAAAGTAGAGATGAAAACATATCTTTTTAGCAGGGGGTAGTGAATTAATCCAAACATGATTATAACATTACATACACATAAGCAAAATTAACTTGTTTACAAGGTGTGACTAGTCATTAACAACATAAACATATGCATGCAATACATACAAACATGATCACACATATAGTGAAATATCCACATTCACTGTAAGTGAGTTGAGTTTTGGAACAACATTAGTATGTCAATTAGTCCATTCATGATTAGTTATGAAAATTTTATAGAAAAAGTATCACCAATCATGAAAGAATTGAAGTTTAATTCAAACTTACACAAAATAAAATCTTAGTAACTAAGAGAGAACTTTAAGCAATATTTTTTGTGTTTTGTATTCCCCTCTTGTATTATTTTTTTTTGTGAGAGATTGATTATTTATTTTCTTTTTGTATAACCAATTGTGACTCTTTTTTTGTGTATGAAAAAGCTTTTGTATTTTTATTTTTCCTTTAATAGTATTAATTTTTTTAAGGAAATATGCACAGACCAATATATCCAGTATTATGACTTTCACACTAGTTATGAGGTAGCCCTCTCTGTTCACTACGATAGCTTTCACACATCACAGTAGGCAGCTCTCTCAAAACTAGGTGTCTCTTTATAGAAATATTTTGTAAAGTGTAAGATACAGTTCAAAGACAATTCTAGAACTTACGGTTATCTAAGTCCTTAAATATTCACATGATCAATCATAAATTTCATGCATAATATACATATATGTCTAGTGAGTGTGTGAATAGGGCTATGTGCACATCGATAACTAGATGCATACGATATGTAAGTGCATAAGTCATAGTATCTAGTTGTTAAAGATGTTATCAAAAGTATGAGAGTAGCATGTAATGTGCATGTCAGGTTAAAACAAGTCTACTTATATATATTCTAAAGAATAAAAAAAATACTAGGGAATTTTAATCAATAGTGCAAATTCTTAAGGCACCTTTAAGACATTCAAATCTTTGGGTATCAAGTGCCTTAATGAATAAATCAACTAATTGCCTTTCAGTAGGCACAAACTCAAGGGATAACACATTATCTTCCACTAGTTCCCTAATGAAATTATGTCTAATGTCTATATGTTTTGTTCGAGAATGCAGAACTAGATTTTTAGAGATAGATATAGTACTAGTGTTATCACAGTAAAGGTAATTTGTACCTTGTTCAAAGCCATATTCCTTAAGCATATTCTTCATCCATAGAGGTTCTGTGCATGAGCTTCCAACAATAATGTATTCTACCTCTATAGAAGATAATGAGATGGAGTTTTGTTTATTGCTATGCCATGATACAAGATTGTTCCCAATATAGAAGTACCCATCTGAAGTGATTTTTCTTACATCCTAATTTTTTACATCCTTAGGAATTGCTTGATAACGTGCACAAACACCAACACTAAAGAAAATATCAAGTCTAATTACTATGAGATACAACAAATTCCTATCATGATTCTATATAGAATTTGATCAATGCTCATACCTGACTCATCCATTGAGATCTTGGCACTAGTACTTATGGGTATTCTCAAATTCTTACTTGTTTCAAGTCCAAATTTCTTAATTAAATTACATACATGCTTGTTATGAAAAATAAAGATTCCATTTTAATTGTTTAATTTGCAAAATAAGAAAGTATGTGCTCACCCATCATAGACATTTCAAATTCACTGGTCATTATGTTTACAAAATCATCAACAAAAGAGTTGTTTATTGACCTAAAGACTATCATCAATATATATTTGAGCTATGAATATATATTCTTCGATTGTTTTAATAAAAAGAGTCTCATCAACTCCCCCTCAAACAAAACCTTTGTTCAAAAGATAAGTTATAAGTCTCTCATACCAAGCTTTGGGGACTTGTTTGAAAACGTGAAGGGCTTTATTAAGTTTATAAACATATTTTGGAAATGGTGGGTCCATAAGATCTTTTGGTTTTTCAACACATACTTCTTCACTAGGTAAACCATTTAAGAAGATAGACTTTACATCCATATGATAGAGTATGAATTTCATAAAACATGCAATGGTAAGTCAAATCCTAATTGATTCTAACCTAGCTATGTGAGCAAATGCTTAATCAAAATGATTTATGTTAACTTATTTATATCCTAGCCTTGTTTCTAATCAAAACATCATGTTCATCAAATTTATTTTTAAACACTCATTTAGTTCATATGATGTTTTTATTTTTAAGTCTAGGTACTAAAGTCCAAACATCATTCTTGGTGAATTGAACTAACTCATCATGCATGGCATTTATTTAAAATTCATTTTTTAAAGCTGTATTAGCATTTTTTGGTTCTATTTGAGAAAAATAACAAAGATGAGTTATCTTACTTACATGTCTCCTTCTAGTTTCCACGCTTTCATTAGGATCACCAATGATGTTTTCAGTTGGGTTGTTTTTGGCAATTCATGTTGGCCTTTGAGTTTGAATGAAGTATGGTGAATTCGTCATCTAAGGCCGACTCTTCATCTACCTTATTATTTACCTTTTTAGCGTCAAGTGTTAGTTCAATCTGTTCCTCAATTTACAAGCTTGTGCTTAAAGTTTCTATTTTTTCATCAATCACTAAAGTACTAGTACCTACATCATCTATAGCAACATTGATGGACTCCATGACAATATTATTTCTCAAGTTGAACATTCTAAAGGCATGAATTGTTAATGAGTAACCTAGAAAGATACCTTCATCATTTCTAGAGTTAAATTTTCCTAGATTCACATTATCTCTAAAGATGTAAAATTTACTTCCAAACATATGTAGATGTTTAAGATTAGGTTTTTGACCTTTTTATAACACATAGGGGGATTGGTCTGTACCTAGATGTAGGTAGACACGGTTCATTACGTAGCATGAAATACTTATTGCCCCAGCCCAAAACCTCTTGGGAATGTTCTTTGCATATAGTAGGACTTTTTCCATCTATTGCAACAGCCGATTATTTCTTTCTACTATCCCATTTTGTTGTGAGGTAATTGGTGCTAAGAACTCATGAGCTATACCATGTTGTTTGCAAATTCTTTCCCATGATCTATCCTTTTTCTTATTACATAGGTTATTTTGTTTCCTACTTCAATATGAACTTTAAGACAAAAGAAACTAAAGAAGTTGAAAGCATCAGATTTTGTTTTTAGAAATCCAACCCATGTAAAACAAGAAAATATTTCAACAACAATAATAATTTATTTCTTGCCACCAAAATTCTTTGTTCTTATACGACCCATGAGGTCAATATGAATTAACTTAAGTGTTTTGGTTGTGTTAACCCCTTTAATTTTCTAATGTGAAGAGCGAGTTTGTTTACCAAGTTGACATGGTTCACAAATTTTTTTTTCAGTTTTAGAAAGCATACATAGACCATGCACAACTTCCTTTTTACTTAAGTTAACAAGATCTTTAAAATTGATATGTCTCATCTTTTGATGGCACAATAAAATAGAATGATCATCAACTAAGTTACAAGTAATAGTAATATGGTCTGTATCAATGCAGTAGCAATTATCTTGAGACCGTGTTCTTCTAGCTACATATTCACCTTTTGGATATATTATAATACAATAATTATTGGTAAATTGCACACTGTAGTTTTTATCACAGATTTGACTAATGCTTATTAGGTTGGCTTTAAGTTCATCAGCATGCAATACATCATCTAACCTAAGCATATCATCAATCTAAATTATACCTTTACCAATAATCCTTGATTTATTTCCATCATCAAAAGTAAACATTCCTTCATTATATTTTCAAAAGTTTTGAAAAGAGCGATTACTAGTCATATGTCTAGAACAACCACTATCAAAATACCATGCAATAGGAGATTCAACTTTAAATGTAGTATGAACTACACAACAATTTAAATCAGATTTTTTAATCCAAACTTTTCTAGTTTTTTGAATAGGGTGCATGCAGACTATTAGTGTAATTATAGATAATCAATAATCTCCATCTAGGTCTAATATGTTCCTTTCTACCATAGTTGTAACATATAGGAATAAAATTAGAAGTATATGCAAGAGGTGCATGTGAATGGTAGGGATTAGAAGGTTTTACAAAACAATTGACTTTGAAGAGGTTGGTGTAATATGCTCATCTCCAAAAGGCTTTCCATAATAATCAAGGCATTATTCTATTCTTGAAAAATATTATTTTTTTCCTTTTAAACTAGTATTCCATTTTATGGCTTTAGCACCTTTAGAAAACAGTTTTTGAAAACTTTTTACAATATATTTAGAAAGAAAAAAAGACTCAATTTTCTCAACATCTAAACTATCACACTCAATAAGATAATCCATAACAAGGTCTTAAGCATACTAACGGTATCTAGTGATTGGATTTGATATAAAATGAAAGTTCATTTATTTAGGTATGGATCCAATTGTCTAATTAGTAGAATATCAATGGAAGTATGACATTTAAATTTTGTATGTAGCCACGTAATCATGTGTAAGTAAAGTCATGCGAAAATAAAGATCATCACAGGAGAGTTTTAGGTGGAAATAACCTAGGCCACACTAATAACCTAAGAGGAAAACCATAGGTTTATTGGACCAAATAACTAACCATTATGAAAAATACTTATCCAGTTATAAAGTTAGGATTCAAACTACCCACCTAGGTAATACCCTTAAGTAACCTACTTATAAGTCGTTACTTTCGTCATAGTCTTTACAAGAAAGGCATTTGGATTTGAGCCAACGTTCTAAAAAACACAAGTCCCATGAGTTAATCAAATTTGCACCACTATCACCTAAAAGGTTAACACATAAACACAAGTGCAAGTATGTGTCCTTGAGAAGATTCAATAATAAACAACCCTAACTAGTTGATTTAAACAATATATCAAATGAATCAAAAACAACTAGCAACTTTAGAACACTAAATTAAAGGCATAATAACAAAATTATTATTGTAGGCTTGTTAATCCATCAAACATAACCAAAAATGTTTGATAAATTAACTTAATGAAAAGGTCTACTTGAAATTTTTTAGCAAAATAAGAGAGAAAATAAAAGATAAAGAGAATAAGTACACTTAAGCTCTTATGTGATTGATTTCAAATGTGTTCTTAGGTTTGTATTTGTAGAGTATTATGGAGCACATTAGATTAAATTAGAATTACCATATTGTCCATAAAATCAATAAAAACACTTTTTAGAAATAAGAAAAATATCATAAAAGCCAATCCAACTTGTAATAGAAATAAATATTAAATTCAAAGACTTGACAACTTGATCGATCTAACCAAGTGCTCGATCGATGATTCTCTTGATTGATCTAAGGATCATTCAATTAATATTGAAAAAGGTGGATTGATCCAGTGACTAAACTCAATCGATCTAGTCCTCAATCGATCGAGTAAATCCCTTAATCTATCTAGTAATGTATTAAAATCAATTTATTCAAGGAATATTATTCGATCAATCCAGTCACTACCCGATCAATCGAGTAGCCTACTTTCACATTGTTCATATTGTATCTAATAATGTGTAAGGAAATATAAATATACCTTATATGGGATCCTTGAGTGATGACTCTATGAAAGTAGTATCTTAATTAGGTTTGGAATTTTATGGATTTTTTTATGATTTTTTTTGCATCACGTGAATGGAACGTAAGTAAAAGAGCTAATCAATCGCCGCCACATGGATGCCTTACAAGAAAAGAGGGCTCATTAGAGCAAGCTATGTGTACCAAGTGATGCAAGCTCTACCACATGTTGATATGGAATTTAATCTGAGTTTCACGCACAATTAACAAGCGTGCCACTCCTTATCATGGGATTCGTTCGTTTGATCCACTAGAATACCATGCAGTCCATATCCATGAATCACAACATGCCACATGGTACTGACTTAGGACGAGTTGACCATGACTAGTCTGCCCTACCATAAATCACCCTATGATTCGTCCAGTTTTTCTCCCATGCCACGTGTTATGATCCTATTGGCTAACGTTATTTAATTTCCTTTTTTCATCTCAACCCTTAATTTGAAGCTGATATGACTATTCATATTTCATTTAAGCCTAATTTAACTCCCTAATTGCCCCAAAAATCTTAATAGTCTAAAATTAACAATTTTATATGAGTTTTGGAGCTAAGAAAAGAGAAAATACAGAAAAATTCTTACGAAGATATAATTTTGGTGGAGATTCAAGAGGAGATTGTATTTATTCTTCTCTTCTTCTCATTTCTTTATTAATTTTCATATCTTTCTTATTAAAAAATATGATATTTATGAATAAAATTATGTCTACCTAATTTATTAATCTAGGAATCTTATGAAATCTTCTACATGTGGTGATCTAATATTTTTACTCCAATTATGATTTCAATTTAATTACATTATTTAATCTAATTTTTATGCTATTAATTATTCAGCCAACAATTGATCTATAGAGGCAATTAAATATATTTGGAGAATTATTTAATTATTTGTCTTTATTAAGTAACATGCATAGTTTTAGGCAGATATGCATGATTCTTATGTATATGATACATAATTGATAAATTTAATGAGTAGTATGCAATTTAATTAACATGAGAGTGTGATTAAGTTAATTACTATATGATGTATAGTTTACTGAAGAGAGGAATACATGCTAGATTAGATTTAATTTATCATGTAATTGATTGGTAATTATATTGGGGGCATTTTAGTGAATTACATATTTAGAAAATTGTGGGATTAGGTATTCTTAGATATTTTCTCGTATATTTTCTTAGTTTCCAATTATGAGTTAATTAATTATTGTTATTTATTTTTAGTTTTTTAAATTTTGCTTTCTAAAAACACAAAAAATTAATCTTTATTTTGTTAGTTTTAAAATGATCTTTATTTTTTAGTTTTAAAAATTAGTTTCAAATAACATAATCTTTGTGCAAACGATCTTTCCTTATCATTATATTACTTTACGATACATATATTTGCATATCTATTGTACACAGTTTACGTCGATCAAGTTTTTTGTGCTGTTGTCAAGGATTATAAACATTAAAAATCAATTTTTATTTTTTTATTTTAATTATTTTTCATAATTTATTTTTTGTAATTTTAATTTATTTTGGTATTTATTTATTTTTTTGAAATCTCTTTTAGTCTATTAGAAACATATTTGACTCTATTGCATGAGCAAAGTTTGTAAGTGATTGACACGAATTATGTGCAATGAATACATAATTATATGTAACGTAACAAGTAATATAATAATAATAAAATATCATTTCCATGAAGATTATGTTATTATAAACTAATTTTTAAAACTAAAAAATAAAAATCCATTTTTTTGTGCTTTTATGTTTTAAGAAAGAAAAATTAAAAGAACTAAACATAAATAGCAGTAACTAATTAACTTAGATTTGACAGCTAAGAAAATATATAAAAAAAATATCTAAGAATACTTAATCCCCAAATTTTTTAAACTTATGAATCACTAAAATCCTTCCAATATAATTACCGATCAATTGAATCTAACATAGCATGTATTCCTCTCTCAAGTAAACTACGCATCATATAGTAATTAACCTAATCATACTTTCATGTCAATTAAATTGCATACTACTCATTAAGTTCATCAATTATGGATCACATACATAAGAATCATATATCTTATTTATTTAATCAAGATAAACAATTAAATCTAAAATCTATTTAATCACCTCTATAGATCAATTGTTGGCCAAACATTAATAGCATAAAAATTAGATTAAATAATATAATTAAATTGAAATAATAATTAGGGTAAAATAGTAAATCATCACATGTTGAAAATTATGTTTATAAGATCCATAGATTAATAAATTAGGTAGACATAATTTGTTCATAAAGCTCATAGTTTTCACAAAAATTGGAAAACAAAGGAGAAGAAGAAGAAATACAATCAATCTCTTGAAATGTAGCATAAATCTACTCTTGAATCTCCACCAAAATTGTATCTCAATTTTAATTTTCTTATATTTTTCTCTCTTCTTGGCTCAAAAAATTGATAAAACATTGAGAATTTTTAAGTATTAACAATTTATAGAGCAATTAGGACCTTAAATTAGGCTATGGTAGAATCTAGATAGTCAGATCAAAGGTTGAGATGAAAAAAAGGAAAATTAATAGAAATGGCCAATAGGAATGGGACATGTGATGGCATGGGAGATCACTGAATGAATCAACTCTCGATGTGTGGTATGGTTGATTGGTTTTGGTCATTGCACGTTGACTTAACACTATGTGGCTCACGATTACGGATGGCATGGCATCTTGATGGAACAAAGAAACAAATACATGATGATGGGTGGAAAGCTTGTTGATCATGCGGTGATACTCAAATTGAATGTCGTTGTAATTTATGTTGTCTTCTACTTGCAGTGATACCTAATCAACCCTCCTACTTGCGTGCCATCCATATAGTATCTTCTAATTGGTCCTTTAAAAAATTCATAGAAAATCCAAAAAATATATTTTCACCTCTTTTTATTAGAAAATTCATATTTTAATATTGTTAACCCAAAAATACTACTTATTGAATAAAAGGAGCACATATTAAGCAGAAAAGTGCATTGATGACTACTTTCATAGAGTCATCACACCCCCAAAGTTAACTATTTGCTAGACCTCAAGTAAGACCAAGTCTAACTAGATAAAATGACATAGGTAATATATTCGTAAATATACCTATTAATACATGCATATTTAGCAAAATTTCCCCCTCAATAGTCATACAATTCTATGACAAGTAGGGATAGTCCATTAGAAATAAATAATAATGGGCTAAATTTGAACAACTAGATACCTTTAATGGATGATAGGGATAGAGCTATGACTGAATATGCATTATCTTTGTTGGAAGGGATAAATCCAAGTATTTCAAGGCCAAATATTCAAGTTAATCAGTTTGAATTAAAGCCAGTGATGTTTCAAATGTTCCAAATAGTTGGACAATTAAGTGGATTACCAACAAATGATCCTCATTTAAATCTAAGATTGTTTATTAAAGTTGGAGACTCATTCAAATTTAGTGGTGTGATTGGGGAGATATTAGGCTTAAATTGTTTTCTTAGTCTTTGCAAGACCATGCTCGAGCTTGGCTAAACTCTTTGCCATCTGATTCCATTATAACTCGAAATGATTTGGCATAGAAATTATTGATGAAATACTTCCCACCAACAACTAATTCCAACTTAGGAATGATATTACTTGCTACCAACAATATGAAGAGGAATCTTTATATGAAGCAAAGATTCAAAGAATTGGTAAGGAAGTGTCCTCACCATGGTATCCTTAATTGGATCCAAATGGAGACTTTCAATGCTCAAATAAGAGCCATTGTTGATGCATCCATTCATGGAGCATTGTTGGCCAAATCTTGCAATCTGGATTATGATTTACTTGAGAAAATGGCTAGCAATAATTATCAATGGCCAATGGATAGAATGATAGCCATAAAAATAATAGCTAGACTTCATGACTTATATGACAACAAGGTACTTACAACTCAAGTGTTATCTTTGGTTAATATTTTGAAGGTTCAAAACTCATCAGCGAGTGTAAGCTAGGTCCAAGATTCAAGGGTGTCTTGTGTCTTTTGTGATGGATCTCATTTGTTTGATAATTATCCAAATAATACTAAATCACCATGCTATGTGGGTAGTGTAACTTGAAAAAATCCATGAACACGTATAACCTAGAATGGAGACAACATCCAAGTTTCTCTTAGAGTAATGACAAAAATTAAGATGGTAATCAATTCAATCATCAATCATTTCCCCCATATGGTTTTCAACAACCATAACAATCACAAGTCCAAGAGAAGAAGCCACCAAATAAGGACAATAAAAATGCATTAATGGGGATGATGAAAGACTTCATCCAGTTAGTAAATACAAAAGTGTCCACTCAAGATGCTTCAATTCAAAATTTAGAGGCCCAAATAGGGCAACTTGCTAAGGAAATAAGTCAAAGGCCTTAAGATAACCTTCCAAGTGACACAATTATAAACCCAAAAAGAAAAGGTAAGAAGCATTACAATAATATAGCCTTGAGGAGTGGTAAAAATTTAGAGGAGGAACACGACACTCAAAAAGATGACGAGGAACATGAGACATAAAAGGATGAGATGGAATAGGAAGCTGAAAAGGATGATAAAGAGAAAATGAATAAACATAGCACTAGAAAGGAAATAATTCAACCAAAAAGAGAAACCTCTACAAACCCATTATTCCTTTCTTATAAAGACTACAAAAACAAAAGTTTGATATGTAGTTTTCAAAATTTCTAGATGTCTTTAAGAAGCTACACATAAATATACCATTTGTAGATGCACTTGAACAAATGCCTTATGCAAAATTTTTGAAGGACATCCTATCTAAGAAAAGAAGGTTTTGAGATAATGAAACAATAACCTAGTCTGAAGGTTGTAGTGTCATCCTTGATAGAAAACTACCAAAAAAAACTGAAAGATCCAGGTAGTTTTGACATCCCTTGCACTATTGAGAACATCCATTTCAGTAAAGCACTATATGACTTAGGTTTTAGCATTAACCTTATGTCATTATAGGTCTTTAAGAGATTGAGGATTGAAAAAATCCAAACCCACTTCCATAACATTACAAATGATAGATAGATCAATTAAGTGATCCTAGTGTCACGTTCCGCCTAAACTGCCCCTAAAAAATCCAAATGATGGCTGCCTAAAGGATCTAGACACATGGAAAGTTCTAGAGTTGCCTAGAGTAGTCTAGAAAGGGATAGAGTTGGACGGACTCAACTCAAGCTTGAAGACCCTAGAATGTTCTAGAGCACGCTGGAGAGTGCTAGAATGGGCTGGAATATTCTAGAATGCGCCGGATGGTTTGGGAAGGTTGTAGAAGCTGCTGGAAGCTTACGGAACATCCCGGAAGGTGCATGAAGGAGCTAGACAAACCTAGAAGACTCTAGAGTAGTCTAGAAGGTCCTAGAGCCTTGTGGCACATTGTACATAAATCTAGAATACCCTTGTACATTCTAGAGCTAGAATAATCTAGAAAGTGGGGGCATGGTCTTAAGCTTAGAAGCCACACTATAAATAGACCACTTGGTCTTCATTTGTATTCATCTTGGGAATTCTTATCATTTGTAACATAAACTCTCTCTAGATCAATACAAAGCATTCTTTGCAAACTCTTTCTATTATCTTTGGAGTTACATTTCGGATTCAAAGGCAGGCTTAGTGCAACGGACGGTGCTAAGTGCCGCACGATCGATACTTGAAAGATTAAGGTCGTGACAGTTGGTATCAGAGCATTAGGTTGAAGCAATCTTACTCTTGGCATAATGAAGAACGTTGGTCCATCTACTCCAAGCGTTGATGTTCCACCTATGGAACGTGGACGTGAGGAAACCCGCAAACCATCAAAGGAATCTCGAGCCAAGCCGAAAGACATACTTTCTAGCTTGGAAGCACGTGTGGGGAGTGCGCAGGACAGCTTGGGGGAGTCAAGCCGACCGAGTAGACAACTTGAGAGCGTTGCAATGGCTTGGAGAGGCCGAGGATGTGGAGATCCATGTACGGCGGTTAAGATGTCGCTCAACGAGCTAGATGGTGGGCTAAGGCAAGAGATCGATGGGTTGAAAGCCGAACTCGCCAAGGTAAGAGATCTTGTCCAAAGAGAACTCATGAAATATCTTGTTTAGAGTTGAGGATACGGGTGGTGATCTAGCCATTTTGTTTTTGCCGGGCTATGGCCGGGGAACTAGCACAACCACTTGACCGAGGCTAAGAGGTGGATGTTCCCAAGCCCAAAGACCTTCAATGGTGTTAGGAATGCTAGGGGAAGTGGAGAACTTCCCATGGGGGGCTAGAACAATACTTCGAGGTTACCGCGGCATAACGGAACCATGCCCGTGAAGATCCGAACTACGCCGTGTACTTGACCGACACTTTGCCATGTTATGGTGGAGAAGGAGGCATGTAGATATGCAACGAGGGGTTTGCACAATTGACACCTTTGAATATTTCAAAAGGGAGTTCAAAACGCAGTTCTTCCCCGTAAATGCTGAGGAGGAGGCAAGGGGCCGATTGTGACGATTGAAGCAAACGGGTAGCATAAGGGACTATGTGAAGGAGTTCACAACCTTGTTGCTAGAAGTACCCGACACAACTGACAAGGATGCCCTATTCTTATTCATGGATGGTCTCCAATCATGGGCTAATTTGGAGCTTAAGCGACGTGGTGTCCAAGACTTGTCTTCGGCCATCGCAACTACGGAAAGCTTTATTGACTACTTCACAAACAAGGAGAGCCCAAAAGCCTCGGATAAAAATTTTGTGACGTGCTTCATTTGTGACGAACCACATTGGGCACGTGAATGTCCGAAGAGGAAGGCCTTGAGTGCCTTAGTTGCTTCCACTCATGAGTAGGATGGAGGCGAGTCAGACGCAGGTGCAAAGATGGGTTCTTTGCGCTACCAGTGCAAATGTACGCCCAAAGACCCGTAAAGGTTTGATGTACGTGGATGCCACCATCAATGGGAAGGTCGCCAAAGCATTGGTCGACACAGGAGCATCTCACAACTTTGCTTCGATGGAAGAAGCAAAGAGACTCGGCCTGAAGGTTGTCAACGGAGGGGGATCTCTGAAGGCAGTTAACTCAAGAAAGACTACCATTGCTACATGGAGTTGCTCGAGGAGTTAAGGTCGATCACTGTGGTGCATGGACTGCCAAGTGGACTTATCTCGTGGCTCATAGATGACTAATCGATGGTATTCATGGAGTTCTTGGGACCAGTAAGAGCTTTCTTGGTGCCATACTCAAACTCCATATGCATTATGGATGTTTGGAAGGCGGCTGCACCTACGCACAGACCACCAAACGCACAACCCAAGCTCTCTCGGCACTTCAAATCAAAAGGGGATTGAAGAGGGACGAAGAGAGTTACTTGGACCATCTCAAAGAGTACAACGAGGGAGGAGTCGCCAGGCCAAGCTTGCCAACTAAGTGCAAGCCAACCTAGACAAGTCCCAAGGGGTGATCGTACGAGGCGCCTCAATGTTTACCTCCAAGGAAGGAGTGGATCTAGCGAAGTCGAGTTGAACTCGACATAAGACCACCAACAATGAGCCCCGATAAGGTGAAAAATCGAGGCGCACAACGGAAGCGTGGTGGTTGACCCGCCAAGTGGAAAGGCGTAGCGACTTGTTTGAGCGTGCCAAGTAGTCCTTTGTTGGAAAAGATCAAAGAAGGGTTGGAGCATGATGCCCTTGCTCAAAACCTCCTTTCCCTTATCAAGGAAGGGAAGACGAGACGATTTTGGCTGAGTGACAGACTACTCTATGCCAAGTAGATTCATATCTTCGTGCCAAAATGGGGAAGCTTAAGGAAAGAGCTTATCAAGGAATGCCATGATTCCTTATGGGCTGGACACCCAGGAATGAGGCGCACCCTTGCTTTGATCAAATCCATCTACTATTGGCCTCAACTTCGGGATGATGTCGAAGCTTATGTGAAGACTTGCCTTGTATGCCAACAAGACAAGATAGAGCAGCATGCACCCGGAGGATTGCTAGAACCGCCTATTCCGGAGAGACTACGGGAGAGGTTCTCATGGGACTTCATTACTTTTCTGCCAAAATTAGAGGGTTTTGGCAGCATAATTGTCGTTATCGACCACTTAAGCAAATATGCAACATTCATACCTGCCTCAACGGACTGCACGGCAGATGAGACGGCACGCTTGTTCCTCAAACATGTTGTGAAGCATTTGGGGATTCCATCCAACATAGTGAGTGACCGAGACCCACGATTCACAGGGAAATTTTGGACGGAATTGTTCAAGTCAGGCTGGGATCGACTTGAACTTACAAGCTTTCATTCTCAAAGTGATGGGCGCACGAAGCGTGCCAATGCATTGCCGAGTTGTATCTCGTGCACTTTGTGAGTTCCAATCAACGAGATCGAAGCTGGATGTAGCCCAATTTTTCGTATAACTGCAAAGAAGCGAGTCCACCGCAAAGAGTCCCTTGAGATTGTCAGCTGGGCAAAGAACCCCATGACTCCCCCATTCCTTGGCCACGAAAGTTATGGAAGGGAAGAGCCCCGTCGCTTCAAGTTTTCCAAGGCCTCGGCATGAACAAGCGGAGTTGGCCCGAGCCTATTTGCATAAGGCGTCTAAGAAGAAGATGAAGAAATGGGATGACAAGAAGAGGAGGGATGGTAGAGTTTCAGAAGGTGATTTGGTCATGGTGAAACTATTGCCCCAACAATTCAAGTCCTTGGAAGGTCTATAGGGGTTGGTGCGGAAATGAGGGACCATTTCTCGTCTCAAGAAAGTCGGAAAGGTGTCATACAACTCGCCTCCAAAGCTTAAAATCTATCCGGTCTTTCATGTAAGTATGCTTAAACCCTTTCATGGAGACAAGGAAGACATGAGTAGGGGAGAATCCAAGAGGGCGCCACCGCGGTGGTAACCTCTTTGATAGGAAGTGCACTCAATTTTGGCGGACCGCTTGATTCGACGAAGGGGCGTACCAAGTTATAAGCAATACTTGGTCAAATGGAAAACACTCTGAAGAAGAGACAAGTTGGAACCCGAGGATTCCTTGTGGGAAATTCGGAGATGCTATAGAGAGGTTTCAACTTGAAGGGCGCAACGAGGGCGTTGCGAACTTGAGTGGGGAGGGTGTCACGTCCCGCCCAAACTGCCCTCTAAAAATCCAAATGATGGTGCACGCCAAAGATCTAGACACGTGGAAAGTTCTAGAGTTGCCTAGAGAAGTCTAGAAAGGGCTAGAGTTGGACGGACTCAACTCGAGCTGAAGACCTGCAGAATGTTCCAGACGATGCCTGAGAGTGCTAGAATGGGGGCCGGAATATTCTAGAGAACGTCTTAGAATGGTTCGGGAAGGTTCAGAACTGTCGGAAGCTACAGAACATCCCAGAAGGTGCATGAAGGAGCTAGACAAACCTAGAAGACTCTATAGTTGGCTAGAAGGTCCTAGAGCCTTGTGGCACATTGTACATAAATCTAGAATACCCTTGTACATTCTAGAGCTAGAATAATCTAGAAAGTGGTGGCATAGTCTTAAGCTTAGAAGCCATACTATAAATAGACCACTTGGTCTTCATTTTTATTCATCTTGGGAATTCTTAGCATTTGTAACATAAACTCTCTCTAGAGCAATACAAAGCATTCTTTGCAAACTCTTTCTATTCTCTTTGGAGTTACATTTCGGATTTAAAGGCAGGCTTAGTGCAACGGACGGTGCTAAGTGCCGCACGATCGATACTTTAAAGATTAAGGTCGTGACACTAGGGTGTGGTATAAGATGTGATAGTAAAATTAGATAAGTTCATATTTTCGTTGGATTTCATTGTACTAAACATGAAAGACAACCATAACAATCCTATCATATTTGGTCATCCATTCTTAGCAACCAAAAGAGCACTCATTGATGTACTTAAAGATGAGCTTACAATAAGAGTGCAAGATGAACAAGTATTATTTAAGGTTTTTAAAGCATCTGAACCCTCTAATATTGATAATGTTAGGGACTGCTTAAGGATAGATGTTACTGATAATGTTAATAACTTAAAAAATATGTTAAGTCACCCACATTTAGACTATTACACATGTTGGTATGAATAATAAAGTAAATTTACAAAGAAATAACTCAATCTATTTTAATTTTGAAAGTATAGAATATATGATTGATATTGTTGATTGTGCAAACTATCTAGAAGCTACACCTTTTATGTGTATACCTAATATTATTGTACAAAGTTTGAGATAATATCTAAAGCTCAAACCATCTATTGAGGGGCCACCAAGGTCAAACCTTATATCTTTATCCTACCATCCCTAATCAAATGAGCAAGCTGAAGAGTCCAATAGAGAGGTGAAAATATGCCATAAATACATAAATTAGATGAGTTATGGGGAAGTGCTTATAAGAATGCCAAAAAGTACAAAATAAAACAAAAATATGGCATGATAAGAGATTTGAGCACTGTATTTTCAAATCGATACAAAAAGTGTTACTATACAACTCAAGACTCAAATTTTTTCCAGGAAAATTAACGAGTAGATAGTTAGGTCCATTCACCATCACTAAGGTAACCAACCATGGAGCCATCGAATTAGGAAACAAAAATAAAGAATGATTCATGGTTAATGGATGTAGAGTGAAGCACTATCATCGAGATCAATTATCAAATGAAACATCCATGGTAATCTTGGTGGATGCACTGTAGAAGTTGATATACCCATTTATGGTGACATTAGTTGGGAGGCAACCTAACGTTATTTTACTTATGTTTTTTATTGTTTTTTTTTGTAAGGAAATAAATGTTGAGAGCAATAATGTAACAAGATAAAGCATTTCAGCGACAGAGCAATAATGTAACAAGATAAAGCATTTCAATGACAGATGTTTTGTGCCAAGACCAAAGGAGTTTTCTTTCCTTTAACTTTTTCGTATTTATATGTGCACATTTGGGACAATATGAAACTTAAGTTTGTGGGAGATAACTTCATTCTCTACTTTGGTATTTATTATACATTTTCAATTTTTGAGGATTGTTTTATTTTTAGGATGTTTTTAATCATAATTTGGGAAGAAATTGATGAATACATGCATGCTTGATATGAAACATATGAATCCAATGATAAAAATTAGTTTTCATGACTAGGATAAGGAATGTAACATGTGTGTTAAGATATTTACATTAATTATGTGATATGCTTGTTAGTTTTGATTGGATTGATTCAAATTTTTATGCACATGTTCATGAGTGATTTTTGGTATTCATAATAACATAAAATTTGTAGTGATTATGCAATTTGATGAGATCTACCATGTTTTAGAATCTATTTGATCATCCCTTGAGGTCAAATTTTAAAAAGGATTTAGCAAGAGAGATGATTTAGGTCTTATTCGAATCGATTGAGCCTTTCAAACTAACCATTGTTAATATTCTTAGTCACTAATTTGAGCCTAATTAAGAACCTTTCACAGCTTTAAGCCACATTTTATGCCTAACCAATAAGTATTACCATTACCTTTTCATCTTTAGCTAAAATGAAAAAAATGCAATAATGTGTTATGCTATAGTGCAAGGTGAAATGTAATGCACCTAATAAAAAAACTCACAACATAATTATCATTCTAAAGATATAGAAAATAAAATTGAAAATATATTTGAGAGTATTGTGAAGTTACAGAAAAAAAAGATATGGAATAAAAGAATATGGAAAAAATAATAAGATAGGGCACACTAAAATATCAAGTAAAAGCACAATTGTAGGTAAAAAATACATGATGAATAAAAAGAAAGCTAAGATGTGGAAAGAGTCTTAATGTCTTCATTTATTGACTCTCACCTAAGCCTTACATTACAAACATGAAAACCTGTTATTGATCAGTAGCTAAGTGCATATTTATATTAGAGGAGAAGGATGTAAAAAATAGACTTATAAGATTTGTTCTAAGATTGAATTTATTAGCATGATCATATAGGTTGATTTTTTGAGTGCATTAGATGATATCATGTGCAATTCCTCAAAAACCTTGCATATTCTTTTATTGATGGAACTTTGATTGATGAATATATGAATCTCCTTGCCATATAATTGCACGATTTTTAGGAGAATAGTTTTTGCAAAATATGCATGCACTAATAGATATATTTAAGAATATACTATCTATGTCATTTTATCTAGTTAGACTTCACTTTACTTAGGATAAACAAAGAGTTAAGTTTATGGGTAATTCATTTAGTACACTTTTTTGCTTGATATTTGTTTGTTTTATTCAATAAGTAGTATTTTTGGAGTTAAAAATTTTAAAATATGAACTTTTTGTTGAAAAGAGATGAAAATATATTTTTCAATAATTTTTATGGATTTTTTAATGCAGACCAATTAGAATGTGCCATGTGGATGTCATACAAGCAAGGTAGTTGACCAGTCTTCACCATGTGGATGACATATAAGCAAAGAGGGCCAATCAGTGTGAGCTAGGTGTACCAGGTTATGTAGGTTCTACCACGTATTGACATGACATTCAATTCAAGTTTCATGGTGTGGTTAACGAGGTGCCATATGTCATAACAAGATTCATCTATTCCTTCCACTGGGGCACCATGCAATCCATATCAATGAATCATAGTGCACCACATGGTGCTAACCCAACACATATTGACCAGGACCAATCTTACCCACCACATGACTAGCATTGATTCATCTAGTTTTTCTCCTTGCCACATATCGCGATCCCATCAGCCAGTACTGTTTAATTTTCTTTTTATCTTAACCCTTAATTTGAAGTCGATATAATGGTCCAGATTCCATCTAATGAGCCATAATTGCCCCAAAACCCTAATGAGCCAAAAATTAATAATTTTTTATCAATTTTTGGACCTAAGAAGAGAGACAAATACAGAAAAATTCAAAAAGAAATATAATTTTGGTGGAGATTCAAGAGGAGATTGATGCTACAATTCAATAGATTGAATGTATTTATTATTATTCTTCTTCTTTCTTTATCAATTTTCATATCTTTTGTTTTTTGAAAAATATGAGAGTTTTTAATACAAGTATGTCTAACTAACTTAATAATCTAGGAATCTTATGAACCTAATTTTTAACATGTGATGATCAAATATTTTTATCCCAATTATGATTTCAGTTTAATTATCTTATTTAATCTGATTTTTATACTATTAATTGTTCAATCAATAATTGATCTTTAGAGACAATTAAATAGATTTGAGAAAAATTATTTAATTGTTTGTTTTGATTAAATAACATGCATAGTTTTTAGGCAGAGATGTATGATTCTTATATATGTGATCCATAATTGATTAACTTAATGAGTAGTATGCAATTTAATTGACATGAGAGTGTAATTAAATCAATTACTATATGATGTGTAGTTTACTTGAGAGAGTAATATATGCTATGTTAGATTCCATTGATCATGTAATTAATTGATAATTATATCGAAAGGATTTTAGTAATTCATATGTTTATAAAACTTGGGAATTAAGTATTCATAGATATTTTCTCATATATTTTCTTAGTTTTCAAATCTGAGGTAATTAATTATGGCTATTTATTTTTAGTTCTTTTAATTTTGTTTCTTTAAAATATAAAAATACAAAATAAATGATTTTTTTTTGTTTTAAAAATTAGTTTATAATAACATAATCTCTATGCGAATGATCTTTTCTTATCATTATATTACTTGTTGTGATACGTATACTTACGTATTCATTTTTATTTACTTATTTATTTTAGTTATTTATATTAGTTATTTATTTATTATTTATTTTTCATAATTTTAATTAATTAATTAATTAATTTATTTTTAATTTTATTTATTTTAAATTTAGATATCTTCTTTAGTACTATTAGAAACACATTTGAGTCTATTGCATGAGCAGGGTTCGTAAGGGAGAAATTTTTCCTTTAGATCCTGAAATTGTGCGTACTTTGAGGTTAATAAGAAAATAACAAGTTGTCACCCAAGTAGAAGAAATGACTAATCCATTAGAAATAAAGAATAATAAGCTAAATTCAACCAGATACCTTTAATGGATGATAGGGATAAAACTATGAATGAATATGTAATACCAACATTGGAAAGGCCGAATCCAAGTATCACAAGGCCAAACATTCAAGCTAATTAGTTTGAACTAAAACCAATGATATTTCAAATGCTACAAATAGTTGGACAATTTAGCGAATTACCAATAGAGGAATCTCATCTACATCTCAGATTTTCTATTGAAGTTGGAGATTCATTTAAATTCAGTGGTGTGACCAAGGAGGCATTTAGACTTAGCTTTTTCCCTTACTCTTTGCGAGACCGTGCTCGAGCTTGGCTAAACTCTTTACTACCTAATTCCATTACAACTTGGAATGATTTTGTGAAGAAATTCTTGATGAAAAATTTTCCACCAACAAAGAATGTCAAGCTTAAGAATGACATTACCTCATACCAACAATATGAAAGAGAATATTTATATGATGCATGTTGAAACTAATTTACTAATTCTATATCTAGACTGTTAAATGTCCTGCAACATAAATTAGTTTATGGTGTGAAAAGTATACCCTACTTTTACACCCAAACTCTAAAATATGCTAAGGTAGAGTGCTTAATTGAGATGGCTACCTATTGTGATGTGTGAAGTTATCAATAAATTATAAAGGGTTATCTCATTATTAGTGTGAAAGTCATCAATTACCAATAATCCTCGTGTATAAAATTATCAAGAATTGATAATTAATAAATAAATAATTTTTTTTATATATGCACTAAAGAATGAGGATATACAACCTAAATATACAAAAAAGGAAAGAAAAATTATCATAATAAAGTAAAATTATTTCAGAAGCTCTTTAACAAAACAAATAGTTTATACTTATGATATCTTAGAGTAATGAAGAGATGGGGTTACTTTAAATATAATGGTGAAATATGAATTATGTACTATTTAACGAAAGAGAGTAGTGATCATGAACCTAGCAAAATATATCTTCATATGAACCTATGCACCTTAAGTGTATTTCATTCAAAGTTTAAATGTGGGAAAAGTATTAATGTTAGTTATTGGTCATGTGAAAATTGCTCTAAATTTAGTTGATTGCTCCTACAATGATTAAACTGTTTGGTTGGTGCCCCTGAATTGTTGCTTGTCCTTTTTGTATGTTAAAAAGATCGAGAAAATAGAACTTTGAATGATTACTACAAGGGAGTAGTGTAATGATTAAACTATGAATCATGTACTATTTAACTGAAGATAGTAGTGATCATAAACCTAACTAAATATATCTTCATATGAACCTATTCACCTTAAGTGTATTTCATTCATAGTTTAAATGTGGGAAAAGTATTGATGTTAGTTATTGATCATATGAAAATTGCTCTAAATCTATTTGATTGCTCCTACAATGATTAAATTGTTTGGTTAGTGCCCCTCAATTGGTTGTTTTCCCTTTTCATATGTCAAAAATGTGAAGAAAATTGAACTTTGAATGTTTATTGCAAGGGGGAGAAAGAAACTCATGTTATGATTATGATTATACACAAGGGGAGAACTTATAGAGGGAGAGTGCATCATTATTATTATTTGATTTATGATAAATATGGTTGAAATGAATGAATGCATACTCTACGTGATCTTCAAATTAATTTTTAAATGTTATCTAGTTTAATGAACAATGAGGCTTCAAAGCCAAAGTTGTTAATTAATGTGATTTCAATTGACATCAAACATGCCAAGATAAATAAAAAATGGCTCCACCGAATTATAAGAAGAATTTCACTATGCAATTTAGATATTCAATGTAACAAATTTAATTCAAATGAGTGATAAGAGAGTAGTTTTACCACATGAAAATACCAAAGGGAGAATTTGTAAGGTATTATGAGTATTGGTGATTTTCATGGACAAAATATTTACTTGTAAGCTAGGTTCAAGACTTATTATCAACTCATTCAATTAAAGCCAAGAAAACAATCTAGTTATGCATAAAGGCCTCCCGATATAGTTTATATCTTATAACACTTAATGCATTCATACGTTCATGAGAGTAGTGTAAACACTTAAAATTAAAATTTGCATTACTCAATTAGTGAAAGTATTGCGTCAATCAATGGAACGTTATCGATCAATCGAACTTCGATCGAGTTTGATCAAGCATCCTGAAGTTAAATTTTGAATCTAGTTTATCATTTCTAGATCGATCGAGCAAGGTTTTCACTCGATCTAACTTCAATCAGAGCACTCTCATATTAGAATCTCCAAACTGGTTGATCGTTACTAGATTGATTGAACAAGTCTCTTGATTGATCAAGACATAACTAGATTGATCGATACCATTTGTCGATCGACCGAGCTCGAATTTATTAGTTTTAAAATTCCTTTTTAAACTCGAGCCATATTATAAAAATACCAAATACTCAACTTTTAATAAGTATTACTAATCATATTTAAAACTTATATGATTAGGAGGTTTATTGTTTCCTATAGAATAAAAACCCATTTCCTATAAATTCATTGACCACACAACACATAATTCTTTAGAGCATATATTTATAGGCTTACAATTTATATTTTCTCTAAAATATTGCATGATCATATAGCTTCTTCTTCTTAGGACTTTATATTACTTCATCAATTCTTCACATGTGTGGCCATACTTTATTGAATTGATTATTTAAGTTAATAGAAATTGTTTATTGATTATGTTCTTAAATCGTTGTTCTAGAGTTGTATTATATTTTCTTTAAATTGAATTGATTCATTTTCCTAAATCACTGCTTTTTTGATACACCATTGAAATCCATCTATGACACTATAAATTGTGTTTCTGTGCAAAATCTTTTGCAAGTTGTTGAATGTGTCTACTTGGTGAGGAGCTAATTGAAACATTGGTCTGAATAACATTCACATTAGTTTTGAAAATAGAACATGTGCTCATAAGTAAAATACATTGGAATAATATTCTAGAAAATGTAACATAAGATCGAGTTTATACTTATACATTTGATTTTTATAGTATAAAGTTAGGTGATTCAATAGATCAATGTTTTTTCTGTTAGGTCATGATTGTGGCTTAAGTTATTCATTGAGTGTTATTTTTATTTTTTGTACTTTACTATATACACGCAATTGTATATCTAATTGCTTTATTTAGATTACTTGTTTAAAAGTTGTTAATTTTTAAAATAATCTATTCACCTCTACGGTTATAGGATCCTATTGTAAACTTTCACTAAGTTTACAATAGGATCATATAACCACGTTCATATAATTGTATCAAATGAGAAATTACATTTGTGATTGATATATAAAAATGCTATTAAATTATTAATAGTCATTATGTATTGTTCGTATATTTTTACTATAAAAAAATCTTTAATCTATAAATTTTATATTAAACGTCTAATTTAATGTTATTGAAGTCTAATTTAATGTTATTGAAGTTTAATTATGTGATTTAGATTCATTTAATATTAATGAAATATTAATTTTTATATAAGTTTTTAGAGATATTATTTTATATAATTTCTAAACACCCGGAACACCAACCTCCTTTACTATTTTTGGGGATGGAAGTCCAAAATGGATAGATGTAAAAAATAAAGAATAATCCTTTATTCTCAAGAAACACATAGGCAGAGATTAATATAGGAAATAATAATCCAAGTATACCAAATACGTATTTACAAGCACAATCAATTAACGAAGAACAAAAGAATTTAACATGATTTTCTTGCTTAATTATAGCTACTACTTAGAAGAAATTGTAGGAAAATGCCTCGGGTGGATGAATTAGATAGGTAAGCACCAATGCTAGCAGCATCAATACGTATGCAATGCCTTGGTCAATTGATGTCCCTGTAAATCATTAACAAATTAACTATATACCATAATAATATCCAGAAAAAAAGAAATAAACATAGGTTCAATTTGAACATATATATTGCATCTATTACAAGATGTTCAATCTTTTGATTAATACACATAAGTTCATTGTTTTATAATATGATCCTCATTGAATTTTTTTATAAATACATTAAACATATTGTGTATATTACATTAATATTTGAACATATATATGTTTCTAGTATGTTTCTACAGTTTGTTTATAATATAAATATTTTTTCAATGTTTAATTATATTACAAAAATTATATATATATATATATATATATATAACTCTGGATTATGTATAAAACAGGAGAGAAATAAACAATTAAAACATGGGGCTCATGGGCAAAAGAAAAAGGCAAAGAAATTAAAAAGTTATGAAAAACGGATTTGAATTAGAATAGAGAGAAATCAGATCTAAGAGGATGCACAAAAGACGAAAAATAAGCGAATTTCAGAAATAATGAGAGAAAATACCATCACTAGTAGGAGCTGGAGCAGGAGCTGCTGTTTGGGCATCAACAACAGCAAATGCGAAAACAAAGATAGCTAATATCTTTGAATAAAACAAAACACCTGCCATTGTTGATAATAATCTCCTTATCTCTCTACAGAGCTCTAAAAAAGCTTGAAAAGCCTAAGAGAATTTCCAAGAAAATTGACCAAAACTAAATGTAGAGAGAGAGAGAGAGAGAGAGAGAGAAAGAAGAAGAAGAGAGGAGTTGTATCCAAAGACGATGAGAGTTTTTTCAGTTTGATACGTATTTATATTAGAAATGAGAGGAAGGCTTAGTCGTGACTGGTCAAGAAGGAAGGACAGGCCAAGCGAGAAATTAACGGCGGGTCATTTTTGTAGTTTCACATTTGATATAAATATAATATATGAATAATCGTATGTATCTTAATCATAATTTCTTATTATATATGATTTTAATTATATTTATTAATAATAATAATATTTAATATTTATGATTTATACTTTTTAATAATATATTGCATAAAACGGTCTGAAACACTAGGCCATGTGGGTGGTGGGCTCTCAGTCTGGCTCTTTCTTCTTTCTTTGTATTACAGTCTGTCATTAAGTTGTTGCTGACTCGTATTTCTTTAACTTTTTCTTTTTTTATGATTTATTTTATATTTTAATTCATCCTTATATTCTAATTCTATTACCTAAAATGGGTCCTCCTATTCAACCATTTCAACGGATTCAACGGCTAAATTTTTTATCTTGAAGGATTAGTTTTATTAATCTTGAATATAACTTGGAATTTTGAAATTAAGTTGAGTCAGATATTACAAAATTTGTGATGTTATAAATGAATTGAAATAATAACATTATCAATAACTTCAAAGGATTTACATAAATTTTATTTTAATCAATAAATTGTGACTAATGTGTAAATCAAAGTGGTGCAACGTTAGAGCAGTGGTGATTCGGTTCGTCAGTAAGTCGATTCAGAAATCAACGAGGTTAGCGATGGAAGAACCTTAATAAAGTATCGGTCCTCCATTCACTATTAAGCTGCGTAATAATTGATTACCATCAATCTGTGAGAGAATAAGTGTGAAACCAACGAAAGATCGAACGTAAAATCCATTGGAATTCTGTAAGTCTTTGAAATTTAATCAATGGCAGGAGGTATGTTTTCAATCCAATTTTGTTTCCGCTGCATTTAAATTATGAGTTCATATGGTTTTATGAATGTTTCTGGATTGAATTGAGTATCTAACATTTGGTATCAGAGCCGTTTGAAAACAACTCTGTTTTGCTCTGTTTCACGAGAATTGAAATTTTGGGTTTTTTATTTTGATTGTTTTTAATGCATATGGAAATTATAAAGTGTTTCAATATTGATTTTTGAGTGATTCTGTAAAATTAAACTTGAAAAACAATGAAGAAAATAAATCCAATTTGCCGTGTGTATTTATTTTCTTCATTAATTAACTTTTGTTTAAAATGAAGTTTTTACTTAAAATTAAGATCATGAATCACTCAGAAATTGAATTCTGAGAATTTTGATAAAAAGAACGCTGGATTCCGTCGTCGAAATAGAGAGATACGGCCGGGTATCCGTTAGTGTAAAAATGGGTCGTATTGAACGGCTGAAGGTTGAAGATGAAGTTTAAAAAAAAAAAATACCCAGTTTACACTGATATGTTTTTAATAAACTATCCACTTGACCACTAAGGCCGATCTGTTATTTTATGTAAAAGCATATATTTATAGAGTCAAAAGTTAGTTTTATTAAAAAATCAAATATTTGGATTGTCTGGGACTTAAACCTTGTTCTCAAGACAATGAATTCACAAACCAAACCAACAGGCTACAGCAAAATATATGTTGTTAGTGTATAATATTTTATATATATTAAATATTTAATTTTTATTAAAACAAAACAAATATATATATATATATAAAATAATTCTGAATATAATTTTAATTTATGTTTATCATATGTATAATATTTATTATACATGTTATATTTATTTAAATAATTTTTGGACACATTAAAATTTTATTTAAATACATTATGCTTAAATTATTTGTTTTGTGTATTTATATGTATAAATTTTGCAATTGATTATACATATAAAATTTAGTTAAATAATTTATGCATAATTAAATTAATGAAATTTTTTAATGACTCTTATTGATTTAATTAGTGCTTATATTATTTAATTTTGCTTGTATAATTTATTGTCATATATGCAATTTAAGATAAATAATATTTGTACATTTGATATTAAATTAATATTGCTTATGGTTTTATGCAATAATTGAGCATAAGAATTTAATTAATATTTAAGTGATTCATATAGTTTGATTAATTAGGGAGTAGCCACAGCATCTTTAATTAATTAAAACTATAATAAAGTTTATTTAGGATCACATTTAGAAAATAAATATTAATTGTAATTAATCATATGTGATATAATAAATCTTATCTCAGAATTTTTATTATATTTTTGTGTGATTAATTAGATATAATATCAAATTATATTTTCTAATTTACCCACAGGGATTAGGAAAAGGAACATAATTTGATAGTTTTATCGTAAAGTTAGGAAGAATTTAATTGAATTAAAACTTTAGCCCACAGGCAAGTTTTATGTCACTAGATTCATATTATTCATGATTTACATTGGTAAATAATGACTATAGTTTAGGCCTCAAATTTTAATAAGCATATAATCTTTAATTGCAGCTTCTCAACTTGTAAATTTTTCTGATATCCACTATGATATTCCCGATTTGAAAGGGGATAACTATAAAATATGGAAGGAAAGAATTCTCCTTCAATTAGGGTGGATGGATATTGATTATGCTATTAGGAAAAACGAACCACCTAAAATTACTCAAACCAGTACTCCAGAGAATATCATGCTTTATGAACAATGGGAACGATCTAATCGCCTAAGTATGATGTTCATTAAGACTAAAATCTCTGCTGGTATTCGTGGTTCCGTTGATCAGCATACCAATGTTCAAGACTTGCTAAAGGCCATTGATGATCAATTCTGGCCACTTCAGATAAGGCTTTAGCAAGCACCCTTATTATAAAGTTCTCTTCTTTAAGACTCACCAAGGTGTGAAAGGTGTGCGCGAGCATTATGCAAACGAGGGACATCATGCGGCTCAACTTAAACATCTCGAGGTTGAGATGTCGGAATCCTTTCCTGGTGCACTATATCCTTAACACTCTCCCACACCAAGACGGCCATTCAAAATCTCGTACAATACACATAAAGATAAATGGTCAATCAATGAACTAACGACCATGTGTGTACAAGAGGGGAAGGGAGGCTTGTTATGGAATTTGGTGAAAGTGCAATGTTGGCTACAACGTACTGCAGAAAGGAAAATCTCAATACAAGTATAAAGGAAAGGGAATAATTCCACCTCGGTGATATTAAGAAAGAATCCAAGTGTTTCTTTTGTAAAAAGAAGGGACATATGAAGAAGGATTGTATCGATTCCTTAAAATGGCTCGAGAATAAAGGTAATCCAACCTCGTTTGTTTGTTATGAATCTAATATGGTTAATGTTAATATTAACACCTGGGTGGATTGATTCTGGATCTACAATCCATGTTGCAAACTCCTTACAGTGGTATGCAAAATCTAAGGAAGCCGCTGGGAAGTGAGCAATACATCTTATCCTAGAACAAGATGGTTCACACGTGGAAAATGTAGGACATGTAGTTTGATTTTAAGTAGTGGTTTTATTTTAAAATTAGAAAAGACTTTTTATGTTCCAAGTTTCTCTAGAAACTTGATTTCAATTTCAAGACTTGTACCTTATGGTTATTCCTTTCACTTTTCAGAAACATCTTTCAATTTATTTAATAAATCTAATCGTGTCGGGAATGGTATTTTGTCTCGATGGTCTTTCTTTCGCATTAATTTACGAAATAATGCCACTCATAACGCTATGCATGTTCAAGCTGGCACTAAAAGGTGTATTATTGACGATGACTCTTCTACGTTATGGCATAGGAGATTAGGACATATCTCCATAGAAAGAATTAAAAGATTAGTGAAAGACGGAAGTACTTAGTACCTAGATTTTATCGATTTTGAGACACGTGTGGACTGCATTAAGGAAAGCAGTACTAACAAGTCAAAGAAAGGTGCCAATAGGAGTTCAAACATATTAGAAATCATACATATCGATATATGTTGTCCGGGACATGGACATTCAAGGTCGAAATATTTTATCACCTTTATTGATGATTTTTCTCGATATATGTATCTCTATACGTCATAATAAGAATGAAGCATTGGATGCCTTCAAAAGCTTTAAGGTTGAAGTAGAGAAACAATGTGGAAAGCAAATAAAGATCGTGAGATCGGATGTAGAGGTGGTGAATATTATGGTAGATACACCGCGAATGGACAAGCGCCCGGTCCGTTTGCTAAATTTCTTCAAGAACATGGATAGCTTGCCCAATACACTATGCTCGGTTCACCAAACCGTAATGGTGTAGCGAAAGAAGAAACCGAACACTTTTGGACATGGTGCGGAGTATGCTTAGCAACTCCAATCTTCCTAAATCCTTGTGGATTGAAGCTTTAAAGGCAATTTGTGTGTATATATTAAACCGAGTTCCAACCAAGGTCGTCTCAAAGACACCATTTGAATTATGGAAAGGTCAGAAACCGAGTTTGCAACATATGCGTGTTTGGGGGATGCCCATCCGAAGTGAGGATATATAATCCACAAGAGAAAAAGCTGGACCCAAGGACCATTAGTGGGTATTTCATTGGATATGCCGAATGGTCTAAGGGGTTATAGATTTTATTATCCATCTCACAACACTAGATTTGTGGAATCAAGAAATGCAAAATTTTTTGAGAATTACTTGATTAATGGGAGCGATCGATCCCCGTGGCATTGGTTCGAGAAAGACTGGTCATCGGATGCTCAATGTACCACTTCAAGTAATGGACTGATCATTATTGTTAACAACACGCCCGAGTACAAACACGTGTTGAAGAACCAAGATTGAAGTACCACAAGTGTTGATCCCGATCTAGTAGATGTTGAAGTTCACCGCATGCCTACAATCGTTGAACAACTAGTTGAACAACATGATCCTACTCCTCGAGAGAATGTTGATTCAACATTAAGAAGATCTACTAGAGTAAGGAAATCAGTGATTCCTAATGATTATGTTGTGTATCTACAAGAATGCGACTAAAATGTTGGAGTCAAAAATGATCCTGAGACGTTTTCACAGGCCATAAGTTCTGAGGTTTCGAGCTTATGGTACAATGCCATGAAAGAAGAGATGGATTCTATGGTGTCTAACCGAGTCTGGGATCTCATCAAGTTTCCTGATGGTGTGAAAGCCATTGGATGTAAATGGGTCTTCAAAACAAAGAAAGACTCACAAGGCAACATTGAGAGACATAAGTCAAGACTCGTTGCCAAAGGATTCACTCAAAGGAAAGGAATCGACCACACAGAGACATTTTCTCCGTATCTAAGAAAGATTCACTTCGTGTGGTCATGGCATTGGTTGCCCATTTTGATTTGGATTTGCATCAAATGGATGTGAAAACGGCTTTCCTTAATGGTAACCTAGAGGAAAGAGGTTTATATGAAACAACCTCAAGGATTCTTCTCAGTGATGGTGAGCATTTGGTTTGTAAGCTTAATAAATCCATATATGGATTAAAGCAAGCCTCCCCGTCAATGGTATTTGAAATTCCATAACGTCATCACTTCATTTGGTTTTCAAGAGAACGCCATGGATCAATGTATATATCGAAGGTTAGTGGGAGTAAGATTTGTTTTTTGGGTGCTATATGTGGATGATATTTTGCTTGCAGCCCAATGATGGGGTTTGATACATGAGGTAAAACAATTCCTCTCTAAACATTTTGATATGAAGGATACGTTGAGGCATCTTATGTCATTGGCATTAAGATCCATAGAGATAGACCGAGGTGTCTCTGGGTTTATCTCAGGAAACCTATATCAATAAAGTTTTAGAGAGATTTCGGATGAAGGATTGTTCACTGCTGTTGCCCATCACAAGGGTGATAAGTTCAATTTGGACCAATGCCCAAAGAATGATTTTGAAAGAGAAAGTATGAAAACCATTCCATATGCTTCAGCTTGTTGGAAGCCCGATGTATGCTCAAGTTCCGCACTGCACCGACATTGCATTTGTTGTTGGGATGCTAGGGAGATATCGAGTAATCCGGTGTCGACCATTGGAAAGTCAAAGAAAGTGATGAGGTACCTACAAGGAACCAAGGATTATATGCTCATGTATAGACGAACCGATGAATCGGAAGTACTCATTACTCCCGACGTGCAGACTTTGTCTGGCCGTATTGATTCACAAAAAATCAACATCCGGTTACATTTTCATGCTACTTGGGTGGAAATTTAGCCGTGTCTTCGAGGAGTGCGAAACAGCCATTGATCGCTACTTCCACTATGGAGGCCGAGTTCGTATCATGTTTGAGGCCACATCGCATGGTGTATGGTTAAAGAGTTTCATTTCCCTTAGAGTAGTTGACTCTATTTCTAGGCCATTAAGATTATATTGTGACAACTCACCGTATTTACGGCTAAGAACAACAAAAGTGGTAGTCGTAGTAAGACATTGTCGACATCAAATACTTGGCCATAAGAGAACGTGTTAAGGAAAAGAAAGTGGTCATTGAGCACGTAAGCACTGAGTTAATGATTGCTGATCCTTTGACTAAAGGCATGCCACCAATGAAATTCAAGGATCATGTAGAGAAAATGGGAATTAGTTCCACTTTGTAAATGTATATATACAATTTATTAATGAAACTCTTATATATTGTGATATTTTCTCATATTCATGTGCACCTTAATTTATTTGAGAAAAAATATATATTTTATTGGACCAAGAATAAATATATGATTTATTCATTAAGTTTAGTTACCACATAAAGTATAATACTTGAGAAACTAAATACATTGTAATACATGGAAGATAATACTCGCTCTTAGAGGACCTATCGCTATGATTCATGTGTTTTGTTACTCAAGAGAATTTCGCTTAACGTTTGCACCAAGTGGGAGAATGTAAATCAAAGTGGTGCAACGTTAGTGAATCAGGTGACGGCTTGCCTGGCCGGAACCGTACGTCGGTTCCGAAACCGAACGAGGTTCTTGATGGAAGAACCTTAATAAAGTATCGGGTCCTCTCACTATTAACTGCATAATAATTCAGATTACACCATCAATACGCAGAGAATAAGTGTGAGAAACCAGTGAAAGCATCGAACAGAAAATCCATTGGAATTCCCGTGTAAGTGCTGAAATTTAATCAATGGCAGGAGGTATGTTTTCAATCCAATTTTGTTTCCGCTGCATTTAAATTATGAGTTCATATGGTTTTATGAATGTTTCTGGATTGAATTGAGTATCTAACATAATGATCACTAATTTGTAAAAGAGAACGATTTTCTTATGTTAAAATGAAAGATCATAATTCTGATATTCACAAGAGGCCTGTGGCACCATCCACAGACAAGAAAAGATGGGCACCGTATAGCTTTTTCAAGCCACAAAGAAAATTAGGTTGTGGTTAAATTTAATCCTCTAATTTTACTTAATTTACATTTTATTACATATTTTTAAGAGTGTTTTTCGATTGTTATTCTAGTAGAGTACATGTAACTTTAAATACACATTTATTTAATGAAATTTTTTTTATGATTTTTAATTATTTGAATAAAATATATCAATTGGAACAAATTAAATGACTCACAAATATATAATAAATGACAAATTAACCTATATTAAACGATAAGAAAATTAGTTTCAATGTATTTAAAGTTTTTTTTATAATAACTATAAGGTTTATGAAAATTTACAATATTTGTTAATAAAACGTTTAAATGTAAACAAGTTTCAAGGCACGTTTTTATGTATGCTATTTAAATCGAAAAAGCTTTCGAGCTTCAAGTTAATATGTTTCGAACATATACTTACACATTAAATACATATTATACAGGTAATAACTTTGGTATTTATATTAGTCGATCAATCAAAATAGTATTTCAATCCATTGAAGGGTTAGATCGATCAACGATCGATCTTGTACGATCTATGTCCTTCTGAGTTGATTTTCAAATTGGTGTAGATCGATCAAAGTTGGGTTCGATCAATTGAGGGACTAGATCGATCGTGTTTGATCTACTTAATCTCTGGTTATTTTTAATCATTATTAGATCGATTGATACCCCTTTCGATCGATCGACTTTATTAGCTCGATCGATCGTGACTGGATTGCATTGATAAAACGACTAGGGTTTCAACTTAAAACATATTTGTGTACTTGAGCCAAAGTGTTCTTTCACCATTTGGTCCTTATTAATTATTGCTCTATGGTTTGTTTTAATAGACATAATGGTAATTTCCTTTTAATCTAGCATTAAGGTTTCATCTCTCCTTTGTAAACTACCTAATGCTCCTTGTTTTACATAATCATACTCATTATATTCTTCTAATTATTTTGTGCTTTCTTTCTCAAAATATTTTATAAAAATTGTATCATATTTTGTTAGGCTCTTTCTTAAATTAATCTATAAAACATTGTGTGGTTATATTTGATTGATTAACAAGCCTATTTGTTTTTATAATACTGTGATTTCATGTTCATACAACTTCTTTTTAATTAGATTCTTACATGGTTTGATCAAATAATTTTATGTGTGATCATAATTATTTGATTTAATTGTTTAATTTTAAAGAAGCTATATTTATTAAACTTGTGCTTAATCTATTTATTCTAAGGTTTGCTAAATGATTTAATTTAACTGATTTATTCTTGAATCTTATAGCTAGGTTATTTATTATTTAATCTGTTCTAGGACACACTTTGCACTTATGATATTTATATTAACTTTTCAAATGCTTGATAAATGAGTTCAATTGGTCGTATACTTATTTTATGGAGACTATGAAAAAAGTGATGGCTTGTAAGTATATTCCTTTGGGCTTTATCTATGAAGGGTAGTCTAAGACCTAGCCTTGTAATTGAACATTGACTTTCATAGTTGATAGTTAAATAGTTCGATTGATTGATGGTTTTTCTCTTAGATCATTGTTGTGGACCAGGTTGTTTTTACCTAAAGTATTGTGTGTCAAGTTCTTATTTTTATCTACTTTATATTAATTACTCATGATTGCATGTCTAGCCACGATTTTTTATTTAGGCATAATTCAAAAACTTTCCTATTCACCCTTCTCTAGATTAATTAGATCTGTAAATTTAAAATTTCAATCCGTAATAGAGTGGGACACTAGATATACTTCTTGTTTTCCTATAAACTTTTTATGGATCATTTGGGAGAAGGTTCTTCAACAACCTGTGTTCCTTTATGTGTTGAGTCTAACTACCCATACTAGAAGGCTCATATGAGAGCCTTTTTACATTCTCTAGATAAGAAGGTGTGAAGTTCTATTATTTATTATTAGGAACCATTTATAGTTACCAAAGATAATATTGTCACACTTAAACTAGGAACAAATTGACCACTAAAGATAAAATTGATAGTAATTGAAATAAAAAAGGTAATGTTATATTTATTGCTATGTCTATTGATGAGTTCCATCATATTTTTTTATATTAATTTATACAAAGTGTGCTTAGTATACTTTATAGGTTTCTTATATGGGCACCACCTAAGTTAAAAGAACCATACTTCGCATGCTAATTACTAGATTTGAATACCTTATGATGCAAGAAATTGAAATCTTCTCTAAATTTCATATTAAAATATGTGATATTACTAACACCTATTCAGATCTTGGAGAGAAAATTGAGGAAGTCAAGTTGGTTCGGTAGATTCTTTACTCATTATATAATCTCTTCCATGTAAAGGTCACTGTCATTGATGAAAGCATGGATGTTGACACCATCAAAATGGAGAAATTCATTGGCTCACTTCAAACCTTTGAGATGAGCTTTCGACCTCCTACAAAGAACAAATGTGTTATTTTAAAACCACCATGAATGATGATGGTAATAATGATAATGATAAGGGTGATGAAGAATTGGTACTTATAGTCAAAAGACTTAAGAAAATATTCAACTAAAACAACTCACATAGTAATTGGCAACCAAGTTGTTTCAAGGATCATAAATAAAAAGAACTTAAACCTATGAGTTCAGAAGGTTTTAGAAGGCAAGAAAATTAAACCCACTCGACCATAATGTTTTGAATGCAATGAGATTGGTCATTTTGTAGCTAAATGAGCTAACAAAAAAGAAAAGATCTGGCAGAGTTTTCAATGCTACACTTGGTGACTCAGAAAATGACTATGATAATCCATATGAATTAGAAAATAGTGGCACTAACTATTTGTCATTTATTACAACTATTGGTGGATTTTCCAACAAGTTTGACATTGGTTTAGATAATGAGGAAAGTTATTCTGAATTTTGCTCAATAAATTTAATGGTAATAGTGTTGATGAACTACTTATAGATTTAGTGGGTTGTAAAAAAGAAAATAATAGGTCACTAGTAGAAGCAATCAAATTAAATGATAAACTCAAATCCTATGAAATTAACTCTTCAATAATTGAAAAAGAAAAAAAATATTGAACTATCTAACCTTGTTGATGGTTTGAATTCAAGTCTTGCAGATCTTAAACAGGAAAACAAGAGTCTTATGTAGGACCTTGAACAATTAAAGGAAGTTATGAAGAGTATAGCAATTAGGGTTGAGGAGCTAAATAAAGTTCTTGACTATGGAAAATGTTTTAGAGAATAGAAAGGGCTAGGATATTTAGATGAGAAATTTATGCCATCAACTTTAAAAACAACTCAGTTTGTAAAATCATCTAACCTTTTTTAACATTTCTACACATATACCTTCAATATTAAAGACCATATTTGTAAAGGCTTCTAACTCTATTCTTGATGTTATTTATTACATACAAAGAATAATTGCATGTTTGGTAGGAAAAACTATTAAGTTTGTATCTATCTATTATAACAGTGGTATGAAAAGTCATATTAAGCTTAATTGTATATTCATGTTGACAGCTACTCACTTTAACAATGGTTTTCATGCTCCAAATTCTAGGACTAATTATTATCATCCAAACACGTATGTTGCATATGCCATCAACTTCAAAAATAGCTTAGTTTGTAAAATCCTCTAACCCTTCTTCACATGCTACATACACACCTCCAACATCAAATACCATATTTGTAAGGGCTTCTAACTCTATTCTCGTTGTTATTTATTACACATAAGGAATAATTGCAAATTTGGTAGGAAAAACAATTAAGTTTGTATTTGTCTATTATAACTGTGGTAGGAAAGGTCATATTAGGCTTAATTGTATATTCTTGTTGACAACTACTCACTTTAACAATGGTTTTCATGCTCCAAATTCTAGAACTAATTATTATCATCTAAACATGCATGTTGCATGTTGCATCTTCTTTAATGATTAATGAGAAAAATAAAGGCAAGTCTAAGAACATACCAATAACAACTAAGTTAATTAAGTCCTAACCCAAAGAAATTAAGAAACCTAAAGAAATTAAGAAACCGAAATTCAAGAAAATTTGAGTTAGGAAAGATTTTTTTCTGATTACTAGATCATAATTGAATGTTTACCTAGGTACTTTTGTTTGTGTACCTAATTAACCCCAGGTGAGCACTTTAGTATTATTGTTTGTTTCTTATTTTTTTTATCATTATTTGTTTAGTTTTTTTGATAAAATTTATTAACATTGAAAAAGACAGAGTAGAATTGTTTTAATATTGAAATGAACTTCATTTATTATTTCTAATTACAAAACTTATTTTTGTAACTTGATTTATTTTGATTGATTCTTCGTTTTATAAACGGATATTTTGATTGGTTCAATTACATTTTTTTAACATCTGGTGATCGATGTTGAGAAGAACTTACACCCATACTCACTAAACTTATATGTACATCATGTTTGAAGTGTATGATTGATTTTGTAAGATTTTAAGGCTTATGATAACCTTGATTGCAAAAATGTATTTGAACTCTATTTCTCACTTCTTAAAATTTACTATAGAGAGAACCTAGTTTTGATAGGGCTATCTATTGTGATGTGTGTAGCTATCACAGTGAGCAAAGAATTCTACCTATAACTAGTGTAAAAGTCATCATATTAAGTTTCTGGCTTATGCATGATTCCTTAACAAAAAATTATAAAGGAAAAATAAAAGCAAATGCAAGATCATTTGCATGCACAAAAAGAAAGAGTCAATAGTTAGTTATACAAAATAAATAAATAAATAACCAATATATATATATATATATGTGTGTGTGTGTGTGTATGTATATGTAAGGTAATAAAAATTTTAAGATCTCTCTTGGAAAATACTTCTTATTTCGTGAAACTTTAGATTCAATAGCAATCTTTCCATGATATGTGATACTCTTTTTTTTTAATCTTTCTTGACGGATTATAAATGGATAAATTGACATACTATTATAGTTCAAAGATGTATCTTATTTTGAGTGATTTTCAATATGTCACTATATGTATTGAGTACATATGTGTTGATAAGAATAATTTTTCAATTGCCTATTTTTAGTCTTGGTCATGTTTAAATAAATATACTTTCCTTATTTAAAAAAAGAAAGAGGAAAATAAATAAAATACAAATTAATTTTTTTAATATTTCTTTGTTTGTTTAATTTTCAATTTTTTAATTAATTGTCTAGTCATAGGATTTAGAGAGGGTAAAGACATTTTCAAAAACTATTGAATGTCGATCGATCAAAAATAAACTTGATCAATTGAAATTTAAATGTTGATCAATCGACATTATCCTCGATCGATCGAACAGGTTCAGTTTAAATATCTCATTTCGTTTTTCCTTCCCTCCTACTGAACCCTAACCCTTTTTTCATCTCCACAATCATATTTATAGTCAAATTTCATCAAAACTTCAACTTTTTGATGCTAAATCACTTAGAAATCATTGCTAATTACTTTTCTAGGATCATACACTACAAAAACTACAATTTGTGCATAAATCTGAACCCACTTGTTTATCATTTTCCTTCACTTTCTCACCATCCAAACACACTCATTTAGCACAATAATTTTCATAATTCTCTTTCTCTACTTCAACCCAGTACACTTATTCACAACCTCAATTTTTTTAAAAAGTTTCTATCAGATTCAAGTTTATCATATCTTAGGAACATTTTGGTCTTTTTGGATTTTTGTTCATCTATTCAAAAGCTGCTAGATGCTATGAACTTCTTGATGGTGCACTAACTTTGTTTTCATCTCAATGGTGGACCAAAGAATCTCAAATGAGGTATAATAATACAATCTCTAAAAGGCCTATTTTACTTGAGCGTGGTACTACTTGGCATGAATTTTATGAAATAGGAATTACCCAAGCCATTAGAGCTCTTGGATGACTAATCGCTACACAAATTGTGTGTTTAATGAATACACAAGTATATGTATCGTAGTAAGTAATATAATGATAAGAAAATATCATTCACACGGAGATTATTTTATTAGAAACTAATTTTTAAAACTAAAAAATAAAAATCAATTTTTTTGTGTTTTTATATTTTAGGTAAACAAAATTAAAATAACTAAAAGTAAATAGCAATAATTAATTAAATCAGATTTGATAAGTAAGAAGATATATGGGACAATATATAGGAATACTTAATCTCCCAGTTTTCTAAACATGTGAATCACTAAAATCTCCCAATATAATTATCAATTAATTACATGATCAATTAAATCTAACTTAATATCTATTCCTCTCTCAAGTAAGCTACACACCGTATAGTAATTAATTTAATCACACTCTAATGTCAATTAAATTGCATACTACTCATTAAGTTCCTCAATTTTGGATCACATACATAAAAATCATACATCTCTACCTAGAAACTATGCATGTTATTTAATCAAGACAAATAATTAAATAATTTTCTGAAATCTATTTAATTGTGTCTATAAATAAATTATTGGTCAAACAATTAATTGCATAAACAATAGATTAAATAATATAATTAAATTGAATTCATAATTGGGGTAATATATTAGATCATCAAGTGGTGAAAATTAGGTTCATAAGATCCCTAGATTGATAAATTAATTAGACAATATTTTTTTCCATAAAGCTCATAAGTTTCATAAAGAAAGACATAAAAATTAATAAAGAAAAGAGTAAAAGAAGAAATGCAATCAATCTCTTGAATTGTAGTACTAATTTTCTCTTGAATCTCCACTTAAATTGTATCTCATTTTGAATCTTTATGTATTTTTCTCTCTTTTTATCTCCAAACACTTATCAAAATTATGTTAATGGTGGCTCATTTGAGTTTATGCGGTGATTAGGGGCTTAAATATAGCTCAGGTGCAATCTAAACCATCAGATCAACTTCAGATTAAGAGCTAAGATCAAAACAAGCAAAATCAATATTTCTAGCCAATTATAGCGCGACATGTGGCACATAGAATTTACTTGGAGAATCAGAGCATGACACGTGTCAAGGGAGATCGGTCCAAGTCAACGCATGATAAGTCACCACCATGCAGCACAATGTCATTCATGGATGTAGATGGCATGGCTCGTTGGTGGATCATGGGCAGCAATTGCGTGATGACACATGGTAGTGTTGTTAGACCGTGCTCCGAACTCCGATTGAACACCGTGTTGGCACATGGTACGTGCTACATTACTCCTCACAATTAGCGATTTACAATTCATTATCCCAACTTGTATGGTAGGCCATGTGGTAGCTTTTGATTGGTCCTGCGTTAAAAATTCAAAAAATTCCAAAAAAATATATTTTCTTTCAGTTTTACTAAAAAATTTAAATTTAATATTTTTAGCCCCAAATACTATTTATTGAATAAAAGAAGTAAATATTAAGTAAAGTAAGTGCTATAATAAATCTACTTTTATAGAGTCATCAATGACAATCACTTTTTACACCATCAAAAATCTACTGTCCAACTTTGGTTCAAGAATTTTATGCCAATAGTGATTCTAAAATTTGACACTATGGACCTATGAGTTATAGAGTTTTTATTCAAAATAAAAATGTTGACATCTTGACCCAAGGGATCAATTCTTTTATATCAATTGATAATACTGGGGATGTTGTCTTTAACACCGATTAGTTTAACATTTCAAATGAGGAGTTGTTAACCAAGTTAGCTATATTTCCAAATTTTGGTCTCAATCCAAAACTACTATATATCCCTGGTGAATTTTCACCTTTATATCTGGTTTTAAACAAGATGATCTACATTGATTTACTGCCTTTTAAGCATTCATCTAAGATAGGTTTCCTACATGCTAAGATTTTGTATTGTATTGGAAAATAAATTGCTTTCATTGAAAGAATCGTTATTCAAGATGAAATAGTGAACCAGGTTGAGGTCATAACCCTTAGGATTGGACTACCCTATGGTTGTCTCATAACCCAAATTATCCTTACAGTTGGTGTGCCATCCACAAAATATTTTGAAACTACCCATTAAATGGGTGATATTAGGCAGGCAACAATTTCAAGATCCCTTGCCCAGACCTTCAAGAGACAAAAAACCACTAATGTTGGAACCAACGGTGGAGTAGCTACTGATATTTTTGGTCATGATTGACACACTAACTACAAGTATACGGATCATACGAGTAAAATAATGTATCTAAGTATCGATGTCAATCCGATAGGGAGTTGTGTAACTAATAATCGAGTACCAATATAATTATTACGATTACTATTTGGACAATATCAAATTAAAAAAACTAAAAAAATAAATGAAAACTAATTTATATCAAAAAATTCAACAACTACAAAGATATATGAGAAAACAACCTATGAATCTTAATCCCACAATTTCCTAAGCATGTGAATCACTAAAATTTCCCCAAAATAATTACCAACCAATTACATGATCAATTGAATCTAACCTAGCATGCATTCCTCTCTCAAGTAAACTACACACCATATAGTAATTAATCTAATCACACTCTTATGCCAATTAGATTGCATACTACTCATTAAGTTCATCAATTATAGATCACACATATAAGAATCATACATCTCTGCCTAGAAATTATGCATATTTTTTAATCAAGACAAAAAATTAAATAGTTCTCTCAAATATATTTAATTGACACTACAAATCAATTATTAGCCAAACAATTAATAGCATAAAAACTAGATTAAATAATATAATTGAATTGAAATCACAATTGGGGAAATGTTAGATCATCACATGTAGAAAATTGAGTTTATAAGATACCTAGATTAATAAATTAGCTAGACATAACTAAGTTCATAAAGCTTAGATTTTTCATAAAGAAAGACATAAAAATTGATAAAGAAAGAAGTAGAATAAGAGATACACTCAATCTCTTGATTTATAGCACTAATCATCTCTAGAATCCTTTACAAAGTTGTCTTTTTTAATGTTCTCTTGAACTTTTTTCTCTTCTTCTCTCTTCTTAGTAGTTGCTAGGTTTTTTATTCTTAATTATGTGTTTAATTTATGTCCATTAGGGTTAATTAAATAGGAAAAAAGGGTCTAATATGGACCATTAGTTCAAACCCCTAAAGATCCAATCGTTGAGCTTAAAAATAGGAGATAAGAATCATTAGCTAGATTTTTCCCTAAATATTTGCACATTAAGGCCAAGATTTCTTGAGTGCAGCGACTAAGCTTCCTCGGATTTTAATGTCATAAATTACGCACTGCAATTCAATTTTTGCGACATTGTAACATGGTCCTCACTGCATATTTTTTCTTCATGCACGTCGTGGCATACAAAAATGACTACGACTGCATAGTGTTGATTTTTTTTTCATTTTGGACAAATTTTCATTATGCTTGCTGTCATTTCACCTACATTGATATAATTAAACAAAAATGAAGCTTTCTCATGATATTTTACCACATAACAAGACAAATAAGTAATTCAAAAATGGTTAAATAACTCTACTTTTATAGAGTTATCACACCCCTAAACTTAACTCTTTACTTACCCTCAAGCAAAGCCAAGTCTAACTAGCTAAATTATGTGAGCACATATTCATAAGCACATGTATATTAATACATGCATGTTAAGATGAAATCTTCCCCTCAAATAATGTACAATTCCATGATAATGATGTTCACAAATCCAGTAATCAACATTTGGTTAATATAAGGATATGCAAGGTTTTTGATGAATTGATTTGTATGTGTGTTGCACATGATGTAATCCAATGCACTCATGAGATCAATTTTTATGAGCATGCTAATCAACTAAGTCTTCAATAAGTTTCATGAGTCTATTTTTTACACTCGTCTCCACTAATGTAAATATGCATTTAGTTAAAGATCAATAGGGTTTTGCATGCTTATAATGTAAGACTTAGATGGGGATAGATAAATGGATATATTTAAGCTTTTTTCACACTTAAATTTCATTTCATTCATCATGCAATATTTAACTATAATTTAGCTTTCATTTGATATTCTCGTGCACCCTATCTTACCATTCTTTTCATTATTTTATTCCACATCTCTTTTTTTTATTTTTCCTTCTTTTATTTTTTTACTATATAACTTCATAATACACTCAAACTTAACTTTAATTTTATTCTTTTTTTTCTTTTTTAGAGGGGTAATTGTGCTGTGAGTTTTTTTTAAGTACGGTGCATTACATTTCATCCCATCCTATAGTATAGCACATGATTGCATTTTTCCTATAAGCTAAAGATGTAAGGGTAAAGGCCATGCTTATTGGTTATGCTTAAAATGTAGCTTAAAGATATGAATGGCTCTTAATTATGCTAAAAAATATTATTAAAGATATAAATAATGGTTAGCGTGAAAGGCTTAATCGATCCAATTAAGACCTAAATTATTTCTCAAACCAAATAGTGTTTAATATTTTTCCTTAAGAGATTATAAAATATATTCTAAAACATGGAAAACCTCATCAATTATCATAACTCACTATAAATTTTCTCTCAATAAAACACCAAAATTAGTTATAAGCATATGCATAAAAATAGGAACCAATCTAATCAAAACTAGCAAGCATATAACATGATTAACGTAAGTATTTTAACAAGCATGTTACATTATTTATCCTAATAATGGAAACCAATTCTATCATTGGGTTCATATGTTTCAAATCAAGCGTGCATCCATTTTGTTTCCATCTATTCATCAATTTCTACCCAAATCATGACCAAAAACATCCTTTAAAAAAAGAACTTCTTAAAAAATGTATACTAAGTATTAAAGTATAGAATGAAGTTACCTCCCCCACACTTAAATTTCACATTGTTACCAATGTGCATATATGAATATGAATGAGTAAAAAGAAAGAAAACTCCCTTAGCTTTGGTACACCACGTTTTCTCACCGAAACTATCCAATTTTTGTTATATCATTGCCCTACACATTTATTCACCTATAAAATAGAGAAATATATGTAAAATAATGTTGATTTTCCTCCCAATAAGCACCATGTTTAACATCATTGGCTAGACGATCGTATAAACTCCTAAGGTGTATCCACCAAGGTCATAACAAATTTTTCATTTGGTAATGGATCTCATTAACCATGAATATTTCTTTGTTTCTATTCTCTAATTCAATGGCTCTATATTTGGCTACCTTAGTGATGGTGAATAGACCTGACCATCTACTCTTGAGTTTTCCTGAAATCAGTTTGAGTCTTGAGTTGTACAATAATATTTTATGTCTCGGTCCAAAAGTATAATGCATAATTCTTTTGTCATGCCATCCTTTTGTTTTCTCTTTGTATAGCTTGGAATTCTCATAGGTATTCCACTGTAGCTCATATAGCTTATTTAATTGCAACATTGTTTCTCACCAACTACATCTATGGACATATTCAATTGTTTCAATGACCAATATGTTTTATGCTCCAATTCCACTTATAGGTCATATGCCTTTCCATATACAAGCTTTTATGGGTTAATACCAATGGGTGTTTTAAATGTAGTTTTGTATACTCATAAAGTATCATCTAACTTAGAGGCCCAATCCTTTCTAGAATTATTCACTATTTTCTCCAAAACTAATTCACCTCTCTATTGGACACCTCCGCTTGCTTGCTTGTTTAGAGATGATGGGGTAGATACCTTATTCTTAATCCCATACTTAGACAATAAATAATTAAATGCTATATTGTAAAAGTGATTACCTTCATCACTAATGATAATCCTAGGAGTTCCAAACCTAGTGAATATGTTTTTCTTTAGAAATTTCATGACAACTTTGGCATAATATTTGTTACTGGCTATGGCTTCTACCTACTTTGACACATAATCAACACCTACAAGTATGTATTGGTTACTAGAGGATAAAGGGAATAGTCTCATAGAGTTAATTCCCTAAACATCAAACAATTCTACTTCAATTATATTATTTAGGAACATCTAATCTCTTTGAAAATGTTACCTATCATTTGGCATCTATCATATGTCTTTATATAAATGTAGGTATCTCTAATTAATGTAGGCCAAAAATAACCAAATTGAAGTAACTAAGTAGTCATTTTTGTGCTTCCAAAGTATCCTCCACAGTATGAGATTTAACAATGGTGAAGAATACTTCCAATTCATCACAAGGGATGTACCTTCTCAAAATACCATCACTATATTCTTTGTAGAGGTAAGGGTCATCCCAAAAATATTATTTTATATTATGGAAGAATTTAATTCTTTTTTTTCATGTGAGATCAGGTGGAAGGATGTTGACAAGGAGGAAGTTTGCATTGTCACATACCATAGGATGTCAATTTGAACTACTGAAAAAAGTTACTCATATGGGAAAGATTTCCCAATCATCATATTATCATCCATAATAGCTTCACTCTTCAATTTTGATAAATGGTTTACCACATGATTTTTTGTCCCACTTTTATCACAGGTTTCCATGTTAAACTCTTGTAGAAGGAGAACCTATCTGATCAGTCTTGGTTTTGCATCCTTATTTTTCATGAGGTACTTTATTGCAAAATGGTCTGTGTAAATAGTCACCTTAGTCCTAACTAAATGTGACCTGAATTTCTCAAAGGCATATATAATGGTTAGGAGTTCCTTTTCTAAAGTATGATAATTCATTTGACCATCATTGAGCATTTTTCTTACATAATATATGGCATGAAACATCTTGTCTCTTTACTGCCCCAAAACAACCTTAATTGAAAAGTCACTTGCATTACCCATTAACTCAAAGGGCTTGCTCTAATTGGGTGCTTCTATAACTAGTGCTGACACTAATTTCTCTTTAAGCACTTGAAATGCCTCTAAATATTTATCATCAAATCTAAAAGGCACATCTTTCTACAATAGATTGGACACAGGCTTGAATACTTCGGAAAAATATTTGATAAATCTATGGTAAAAGTGCATGTGCCTAAAAATTCTCCTAATTCTTCTTACACTACTAGGTGATGGTATAATACCCTTAGTTGAGACTTTGTAGCCCAAGGTAATACCTTTATGTTCCATAAAGTAACACTTTTTCCTAATTTAAAACCAAGTTGGTTTCTTGACATCTTTATAGAACTAGCAAGAGATAGTGTAAACACTCATCAAATGTGTTCCCAAAGATTAGGAAGTCATCTGTGAAGATATCTAAATGTTTCTCAACCATGTGTAAGAAAATAGTCATCATATAACGTTGAAATATTGTAGGTGCATTACATAACCCAAATGGCATTCTTCTGAAAGAAAAAGTTTCATAAGGACATGTAAAGGTAGTCTTTTCTTGGTCTTTAGGCACCATAATGATCTTATTATAGTTAGAATACCCATATAAAAGGCTAAAGAAGGGATTCTCAGCTAATAAATCAAGAATTTGATCCATAAGTGAGAGAGGGAAATGGTCTTTCCTTATAACTTTATTCACCTTATGAAAATCCATACATGTTCTCCATATCATGATATTCCTTATAGGAATTAAATTATTTGACTCATTTATCACCACAGTGATTCCTCCTTTTTCTAGCTCATATTGCACTTGGCTTACCCATTCACTATCTAGTATTGGGTAAATGATGCCCATGTCCAACCACTTAACAATTTCTTTCTTCACCACTGTTTTTCATAATAGGGTTTAACTGACATTATGCATCCTTGGTGGGCTTAGATCCATCCACTAATAAGATTTTATGTATGCATATGTGATGCATATTTTCGCAAGTGTACGAATTGTTCAAGTAATAAAGTGTACAAAATTATGGATATCGAACCCACAAGGAATGGCGTTATTAAGTACCGAAATTGACTAATCCTAATTTTATTTGAAAACCGAATTGTTGAATTTGTTTAAAAAGTAAATTAACTTAAAACTAAACGCAAATAACAAAATTTAATGTTTTTCACAAATGATTAAAAACGCTAAGGCAATTGATTTCCCTAAATCAATTCAATCCGATTTCAAGTCATGTTATATGAGAATCAAAGTTAAAAGTGATGGTTGAAAAACCCAAACTTATCTAATACTCTCTCTCGAGTTATATTAGAATTACTTATATATGAAAACCAACTATATTTCTATAAAGATTTAATCACAAATAAGCACATTACGATTTATGGAATTTCTAGAATAACCACATACATCACGCATTAGGTGTGAAACTCGCATTCAACATACGGTATTTATCACAAGAAGCATTCATTACACATCTCCTCTCGGTCTCAATATAATGCAACAAATCATCTAAATCTTGAGCAGAAATTTAAAAGCATTAAGCATGGAAATAAATACTCAACTTGAAAACAATGAATTCATATAACGATAACACAAGAAATCAGATTTTCTTGATTTAACTACATCATAGCCTTAGCAAAAACGAATTAGTTCATAACGAAAATAAGAACAAACATATTCTCAATTGAATCCATGAACAAACAATCTGAATAAAATGTAGAAAATAAAAGCTAAGGAGAAGAGATGAAAAACTCTTGAAGATGAAGACTTGGTAGCAACAATGGTGATGATCCTTCAAGCTTCTCCAACCTTTCTCTCCAAAATTTCCTTTTCTCCTCCAAAAATAACTTAGATCTGCTCTCTCTGTCGTCCCCCTCTTTTTCCATCATAATGTATATATAGATCTAGGGTTTGGGGGCAATTTTGGAACAAAACAACATAAAAAATGTGTTTTCGGATGAAACTCACCAGCGGTGACATTATTCTCGCCGCGGTGAGATTTCTGGAAAATTAAATTTTGGTTTTTCTGATTTTGGCCGATAGCCAAATTAATGTGGCCAGCGGTGAGATACTTTCGCCGACGGCGAGATGAGTTTACCAAATTTTGTGCTCTTGGGAAGATTTTCGCAATGATTTCTGTAGGATTTTCGCCGGCAGCGAGATGAATATGGCCAGCGGCGAGATTCACTTAGCCAAAATCCGTGCTCCCTGCATGATTTTCAACATTTTCTCCGTAAGGTTTTCGCCGATGGCGAGAATATGCTCGCTGGCGGAGAAATTCCAAATTTTGAAATTTTGTTCTCTTTTTATTTTCATTCAATCCCGATCATTGTACTTTGTCCCTAACTTCTCCAAAATCATGATTTTACCTGAAATTGCACTTTAAATACGAAATACCCGTGAAATGACATTTGTGGATTAAATAATCAAACAAACACAATTTTCATACAAATATCAACATTTAAATCATAACAAAAATGCAATAATTTAGCTCTTATCAACAACCCCCAACCAGCTTCTTGCTAGTCACTAGCAAGAAAAGCGATCTATTTAATAAATTCAAAGGAGACATTAAGAGAAACTTCAAAGAAAATTTTATTCTATTTACAAAATTACATTAAGCGTATGCAATAAGCCTTTAAACCCACAGCGTCTCTAGTAGGGACGAGTTGTAGTCTCGTGAGGCTTCCGCCATGATACCCATAAACATCTTACCTATAACTATCCTACCTTAAAACAATAAAATCACACAAAAATTAATTTGCACAAATGTCTCAAAAATTGTAAATAACACACAACACATAGAATAATTAAATGTCACCTAAGCTTTAAGAAATCTCAAATGCCAATTTCACTTTTGTTATTGACTCTTAAACATCCATCAAACCACAAACCAATAGCCATAATTCCTGGATAATATTATGCATAACATCCACAAACAAAAAGGTGAAATCTCAAACTCCATAGGCTCACTTTTCAAACCTCTCTCCACTAATGAAGGAAAACACACCACTTTGGATCAATAGGACTTTATGAGGCTTGTAATGTTAGGTTTAGGTATTTGGTCAAGAAAGAATGGGAAGTGTCAAAATACAAATAATAGCACTTATTACATTAAACACAACCAATTAAGTAAAAAGAATAACACCATTTAACCCAAATTGTTTCTTCCAATCATAACCCATTTTTTCAAAGATAAACAAAATTCTTCCTCAATCTTTCACCTCAGTACATCCATCACTAACACTCTTTTATTTACTAGAGTGTGAAGGCCCTTTTTTTCTTTTTTTTTTCTTTTCTTTTCTTTTCTTTTCTTTTTTTTTACTCCAATCATTCTTGAAAAGACATAACCCCCAACCAATTTCTTCCAATATATGTGGAAGATTTCTCCAATTGCTCTTGAAAAGTTTGTGTTCAAAATTAAGTGCTCTTAACAAATAAGGTAGGAATTATATATATATATATATATATATATATATATATATATATATATATATATATATATATATATATATATATATATATATATTTGGTTCATTAAAAGGTAGGTTATAGAAGGAAAAAAGAAAGAAAAATAAGGCTAACAATATATTTAAATAGGCTCAAAGAGGTAACTAGTGATATAAGGATAACAAGGTAGGCTTAAAATGGCACAATCGATCCAAAAATGGCCTACATCATCTCCTAAACAGTGTAATCCCAAATTATTTCGCCTCAAGAGGTTTTCAAATGAGTTCTAGAGTTTGTTGAGATCACAAAAATGTCCATGAAAAATTCGCATATAAGACTTCTCTAAGAATTTAGACTAATCAACCAAATCATACCATATACCAAAAGAGTCGCCAATTAGGTAAAATCAACATTTGAAATTATCTTTAAACCAAAACAAAATTTAATGTCTTCTAAAAGCTACTTGTTATCACAATCACATTATTATCATCAACGTGCAAATTAAAATAAGTAAAATGCAAATAAAATAAGACAATAAACAAATAAAAGAAATTAAATCAAAATGTAGAAAAATAAATGGAAAATCAAAATTAAACACAAATAAACACACAAACAAAACTAAAAAAAATGAAGGGAAGAAAAGATTTACCATTTACTGCACCCCCAACCAAAACCTTACATTGTCCTCAATGTAAGAAAGAAAAACTGCAAATGGCTTCTTTTTTTATACCTGCAAGACAAATAAAATAAGCAAATTTAATTAAAAATAAAATTATCATAAAATGAAGTGCAGAATTTAAAATTTCTAAAATAAAATGAGATAAAAGATGAGAAAACAAATCTGATGGGTTGCCTCCCATTAAGCGCTTTAAGTTATAGTCATTAGCTAGACTTTATGTCATTCTTTTTGCTTGCTGAATTCTCTATCAAAATATGGCTTCAATCGTTGTCCATTCACCTTGAAAGTTCCCTTTGTTTCATGACTGATATCAATTGTTCCATAAGGAAACACCTTGGTAACTAGAAAAGGTCCTGACCAACGAGATTTTAGCTTTCCTGGAAAAAGTTTGAGACGGGAATTATAAAGCAGCACTTTCTGTCCCACCTCAAAGTTTCGCCTTAAAATGTGCTTATCATGCCAAACCTTAGTCTTGTCCTTGTATATTTGAGGATTCTCATAAGCATCAGTCCTCATTTCATCCATCTCATTTGTTGCAGATTTCACAAGGCAAGCTTCTAGTGGTAGAAATGGAGTTCTCTCCTCAAAAGTTTCCGAGATTAACTTGTCAAGAGTGTTAATTTGAAAACAAGAATGTACCTCACTTGGAAATTTCATTGCTTCAAAAACATCAAAAGTCACTTGTTCATCTTGCACCCGTAGAATGAGCTTTCCTTGCTTAACATCAATCAATGTTCTTCCAGTTACAAGGAACGGTCTCTCCAATATCAGCGGTACCTCTCTATCTTCCTCCATGTCAAGCACCACGAAATCTACAGGGAAAATAATTTGGTCAACTTTAATTAAAACAACGTCAATTACCCCTCGAGGATATTTCACCGATCGATCCACTAATTGTAGAGAGATTGAAGTGAGTTTTACTTCTCCTAGGCCTAGTTTTCTGAAAATAGAAAGTGGCATCAAATTAATGCTTGCTCCTAAATCACATAGGACTTTATCAAAATTTCAACTTCCTATAGTACAAGGTATAGTAAAACTCCCTCGGTCTTTCAATTTTTGTGGCAGTTTTCTTTGAAGAACTGCACTGCACTCCTCATTTAGCATGACAGTTTCATAATCTCCCAGCTTCCTCTTCTTTAATATAATTTCCTTCATGAATTTTGCATACTTGGGAATTTGTTCCAACATCTCTGCAAAAGGAATGTTAATATGCAATTTCTTAAAAATATCCAAAAATTTATCAAATTGATTATCAAGCTTTTTCTTATTCAATATTTGAGGATATGGGATAGGAGGCTCATATTTTGCATTTGGGGAAGGTTGAACATCTTGGGATGTTGATAGCTTTTCTTTAGATTTTTCCATCTTTTTCTCCGATTTCCCCTGCCATTCAAGTTCTTTACTGCTTCTCAATGTGGTAGCCTTTACATGCTCTTTAGGATTTATTGTGTCACTAGGCAATGATCCTTGAGACCTTTCTACAATCTTCTTTGAAAGCTTCCCTAGTTGGTTTTGGATGTCCCTGTTTATTGCCTCTTGATTTCTGAAATTTGTTCTTGTCTCCTCAATGAACTTTCCCAAAATTCCTTCCAAATTTGTTTGTTTCTTCTCTTGGGGTTGGTAGGAAGATGATGACGGTTTGAATCCCCCTTGGTTATTTCCCCATGACAAATTTGGATGATTTCTCCAACCTGGATTGTAGGTGTTCGAATATGGGTTATGTTAAGGTTTTTGGAAATTTGAAACATAATTTTCTTGCTCAGCATTTGGTGAAGCAAATGGATTTCCAGCTTGGCACTCGATACTAGCATGATTTCCACCACATAAATCACATTGTACAGTTGGTTTGGATTCCAATTTGGATGACAAAGAATCCATCTTTCTTGAAAAAGCAGCAACTTGAGCCGACAAAGCATTCACTGAATCAATTTCATGCACTACTGCTGGTCTTTTTGCAATTACCTGCTCTGAATGCCGCTGATTGTTATTTTCTGCCATAATCTCTAATAACTCATGAGCATCCTCCGGTGTTTTTCCCATTAAAGACCCTCCAGCTATATCATCAATCATTGCACGATAGTTTGAAACCAACCCATTATTAAATGTAGAGACTTGCAGCCAAATTGGTATACCATAATGTGGACACTTTCTCAACATTTCTTTGAATCTTTCCCAAGCTTCATACAATGATTCTTGGTCATACTGTGTAAAAGATGTGATTTCATTCCTCAATTTTTCCGTCTTAGTAGGAGGAAAGAACTTGGACAAGAATTTCTGAACCAACTCATTCCATGTTGTAATTGATTCCGGTGGTAATGAATTTAGCCACTCCTTGGCTTTATCCCGAAGTGAAAAGGGAAAAACCCTCAATCTTATAGCATCTTCAGACACACCATTTATCTTGTAAAGATCACTCTCCTCCAGAAAGTAAGCAATATGTGCATTTGGATCATCCTTTTACATTCCCCCAAACGGATTTGATTGAACCATTTGGATAAAGGATGGTTTTATCTCAAAGTTATTTGCTTGAACAGTTGGCCTCCTTATACCCGAAGTAGTTCCAGCAACATTAGGCACAATATAATCCCTCAAAGCTATATGATTTCCACCTCTCTCAACAAATGGTGGATCCATAGTTGATTTTCTATTAGGAGGTGAGGTTGAACGCCTTCTCTCTCTGTTTAGACGCCTAAATGTTCTATCAATCTCCGGATCAAATGGAAAATGGTTAAGGCTTCTTGTACATCTCATACAACAATCCAACAACTAGAAAATTAACTAGCACAAAAACAACACAAAGTTACCTTCTTCTTTTTTTTAATGATAAATAATATAAAATATCAAAATAAAAAAAAATAAAAAATGAAACAATGATAAAGAAAATTAACTTCAAATTAAAACTAAGATAAGGTAGTATCGATATTAATAAAATCAAACCATTCCCCAGAAACGGCGCCAAAAACTTGATGCATATTTTCACAAGTGTACGAATCATTCAAGTAATAAAGTGTACAAAAGTACGGATATCGAACCCACAAGGAATGGCGTTATTAAGTACCGAAATTGACTAATCCTAATTTTATTTGAAAACCGAATTGTTGAATTTGTTTAAAAAGTAAATTAACTTAAAACTAAACACAAATAACAAAATTTAATGTTTTTCACAAATGATTAAAAACGCTAAGGCATTTGATTTCGCTAAATCAATTCAATCCGATTTCAAGTCATGTTATATGAGAATCAAAGTTAAAAGTGATGGTTGAAAAACCCAAACTTATCTAATACTCTCTCTCGAGTTATATTAGAATTACTTATCTATGAAAACCAACTATATTTCTATGAAGATTTAATCACAAATTAGCACATTACGATTTATGGAATTTCTAGAATAACCACATACATCATGCATTAGGTGTCAAACTCGCATTCAACATACGGTATTTATCACAAGAAGCATTCATTACACATCTTCTCTCGGTCTCAATATAATGCAACAAATCATCTAAATCTTGAGTAGAAATTTAAAAGCATTAAGCATGGAAATAAATACTCAACTTGAAAACAATGAATTCATATAACGATAACACAAGAAATCAGATTTTCTTGATTTAACTACATCATAGCCTTAGCAAAAACGAATTAGTTCATAACGAAAATAAGAAAAAACATATTCTCAATTGAATCCATGAACAAACAATCTGAATAAAATGTAGAAAATAAAAGCTAAGGAGAAGAGATGAAAAACTCTTGAAGATGAAGACTTGGTAGCAACAATGGTGATGATCCTTCAAGCTTCTCCAACCTTTCTCTCCAAAATTTCCTTTTCTCCTCCAAAAATAACTTAGATCTACTCTCTCTGTCGTCCCCCTCTTTTCCATCATAATGTATATATAGATCTAGGGTTTGGGGGAAATTTTGGAACAAAACAACATAAAAATGTGTTTTCTGATGAAACTCGCCGGCGGTGAAATTATTCTCGCCGCGGTGAGATTTCTGGAAAATTAAATTTTGGTTTTTCTGATTTTGGCCGACGGCCAAATTAATGTGGCCAGCGGTGAGATACTTTAACCGGCGGCGAAATTCCAAATTTTGAAATTTTGTTCTCTTTTTATTTTCATTCAATCTCGATCGTTGTACTTTGTCCCTAACTTCTCCAAAATAATGATTTTACCTGAAATTGCACTTTAAACACGAAATACTCATGAAATGACATTTGTGGATTAAATAATCAAATAAACACAATTTTCACACAAATATCAACATTTAAATCATAACAAAAATGCAATAATTTAGCTCTTATCAATATGAATAGGATTATTCCTTTAATGTTGGCAATAGATCAACCCATAGCTCTTTTGAATTTACTAAGAACCTTCAGTAATGACTCTTTTTACTCCACACTTAACTAGCAAAAAATTTCATTCGAAGTGTCTTATCCATAACCAAAAATGCATAATAGAGATGGTTTGGTAATAGTTTGAGCTCTAACTTAGGTGGCTTCTCAATGGATGGTTTGAGCCTACTACATGCCTCAAGACAGTGCACAACTACATTAGATACATATATGGGAGGCGTAGCCTCCAAATAGTTCACATAGTAAACAATATCAACGAGCATCATAGATTCTACAGTTTCATAATTAAAGTAAGTTGAGTTGTTTTCTGATGAGTTTATTTTATTGTTTATAGCACTATGTCTTAATGTCTTAAGTGTGGATAATTCAACAAATTTAATTAAATTATCATTATGTGTGTGTGTACCAAAGTGACTATCATAGTGTTCATTAATACATGTGTTTATAGAATTAACAAGCACATATTCTAAAGCATCACTAGGGAACATGTTATGAAGCACATCAATGTATAGCTAATCAATAATTAGTATTATCAATATCAAATAATTTAATTACTTTAAAAAATTAAATGTTACATGTCCATCCTGCAATCTCATTGTAAACTCGCTTTTTTGTATATCAATGAGTGCTCTTCTAGTTTCTAAAAATGGAAAACCATGTATTATAGGAATATCGCAGTCCTTTTTCATATCTAGCACAATAAAATCTATCAAAAAGATGAATATTTTCACTTTTACTAGCACATCTTCTACCACACCCTGAGGTCACTTGATTGGCCTACCAATCATTTATAATGTTACTAAAGTAGATTTGGTTTTACCAACCACCAATCTCTTAAAAGCTAATAGTGGCATAAGGTAAATTAATGCTTACACCCAAGTCACATAATGCCTTCCCAAAGTGTATATTCCCAACTGTGCAAGGGATGTCAAAGCTATCTGGATCTTTTAGTTTTGTGGTTGTTTTATATCAAGGATGATACTACAACCTTCAGTTATGGTTATTGTCTCATTATCTCCAAGTCTCATTTTCTTAAATAGAATGTCCTTCATGAATTTGGCATATGAAGGCATTTGTTCAAGTGCATTTGCAAATGGTATGTTCATATGCATTTCCTTGAAGACATATAGGAATTTTGAAAACTTCAAGTCTAATATTTGCTTGTGCAATCTATAAAGGAAGGGAATAGTGGGTTTGTAGAGGTTTCTCTTCTTGGGCTAAATTATTTCCTATTTAGTGCTTTCTTTGTCCACTTTTCCTCTTCATCTTTTTTAGCTTCTTGTTTTTCTTTTAAAGTTTTACCATTCCTCAAAGCTATCACTTTATAATGCTTCTTGCCCTCTTTTTTTGAGTTTACTTCTATGTTGCTTGAAAGGTTACCTTAAAGTCTTTTAACCTATGGTTTGGGCTAGTTACCCATTTAGAACTCTAAATTTTGAATAGAAGTTTCACGAGTGGAATCTATACGATCCACTTTTGTATTTACTAAATGGATAAAGTCTTTCATCATTTCCATTAAAGCACTTGTGCTATCCTCACTATATGGCTTCTTCTCTTGGGCTTTTGGTTTTTATGGTTATTGAAAACCTGGTGGTGGAAAGAGTTGATGGTTGAATTGATTACCAACCTGATTTTTGTTATTATTCTTTGATAAATTTGGGTGGTTTCTTCAACCTTAATTGTATATATTGGAGTATGGGTTTCCTAGACAATTTTTATTGTTGACATAGTTTACTAGTTTAGGAAGGTTCCCACATGCCTTCGTAGAATGAGATCCATTGCAATAATCTCATATTTATCCCACACTACCACCATCCAACTTCTTAGTTAAACCCAACAGCAAGGCATTTGTTTTAGCTTGCAATGCTCCTATAATGTCTACATCTACTACTCTAGCCACTCTACTTGGGTTGAGACTTTCCATAAGCCATTGCCAATTGTTGGATGCCATCTGATCAAGTAGTGCAAAAGCTTCCTATTAAGTTTTGCTCATTAAAGCTCCTCTAGATATAGCATCAATTATAGCCCTTATCTTCCCCATTAATCCATTATAGAATTTTTTCACTTTTAACCAAGTAGGAAGACCATGGTGTGGACATCTTCTTAACATCTCTTTGTAGCATTCCCAAGCTTCATAAAGTGATTCCTCTTTAAATTGCTGAAAATAGGTGATGTCATTTATGAGCTTAGCTATCTTTGAAGGTGGAAAGTATTTTGCTAAGAATTTCTAAGCCAATTGATCCCATATAGTGATTGTCCCAGTAGGTAGTGAATATTACCAAGCCTTAGCTTTGTCCCTCAATGAGAAAGGCAACAACGGAAGGCAACTTACATCATTTGATAAACCATTCATATTGAAGGTGTCACTATTTCCAAGAATGAAGCCAAGTGAAGACTTGGGTCATCATTGACTAATCCTCTAAACTAGTTTTCATGCATCATCTGAATGATACCTAGCTTGAGTTTGAAATTATTATCATTGATTCCTAATCTATTGAAAGACGATTGGACTCCATCTACTTGTAGGACTACAAAATCCCTTAAAGGTTTGGCGACCATTATAGCTCGTTGATCCCTTTGTTCTGCCATAACCCCTGGTTGATTTTGTGCTAACTGTTCCCTTCTTAAGCAATGTAAGGTTCCCTATATTTTTGGATCATAAGGTACAAGATTGTCACTTGTCAACCTAGGCATACACAAAAACACTAAAAGAAAGTTAAAAAGTCCAAACTAGTAAAGTAACAACCATTATTGATATTCGTTATAAGTAATTAACTCCCCAACATTAGCACCAAAAAATTAATATGCTAACCTGAAGTATACAGATCGTAGGAGTAATATAATATATCTAAGTACAGATATCAATCCTATATGGAGTTGCGTAATTTATAACTGAGTACCAATATAACTATTATGAATACTATTTGAATAATATCAAATTATAAAAACTAA